>OX451740.1:922851686-924051686 GCA_948472305.1 Vicia faba | reverse complement strand
GAGGTGGATCACGATGAATATTCCCGTATGCATGCTTTAGCCATGGTGTCGAGCATTCCTTCGTGTGAGGCGTCTGCCTCGTGCTCGCGTACGGAGTTATGTTGAAGTTGGGGACATGTTCGTCTTTTGAGAATGGATATGTGGCTGATTATTGGGCCACATGGCTATCGCTTTGAGGTGCCATCTTTTCATGGGGAGTCCAAAAGGCCCAATTCAATGATGACTTTTCGTGAAGAACCTCGTGGGGTGTGAGCCACCTATAAAAAGGGGGACCCCAGGGCTTCATTTATTATTTCTTAAATTTTCTTCTGCAACTTTCCTTATTCGCACGTGGATCTTCTCTTCCCAACTTCTCCAGATTTCTTCCAAGTATCCTTCATCCAAGTAAGTCATATCCCCTTAATAACATGTTTCCTTAGCGTTTATAGATGAAACACCTAGTTTTTCCCTTGACTGGATGAATCTTGGATGAAGATTCATGATTTCTGGGATGAACACTCATGAATCCTTTATTGAAGTTCATGAGTTTAACTTTCATGATGTCGGGGACAATCTTCCCGAATAGTGGGGGTTGACTCGGGCTTCCTGCCCGTTTGGCTAGATATCCCTATCATACCCCAAATTTGTCCTACCCTTAGACTTATATTTAGTTTTCTTTTAAATTGGTCGCATTATTTAATTCTTGTTTCTATGGAGGTGTAAAACATGGAAGAGTGACGTGATTGACCCAAAATGGACCATCAGTATTTGATGGCCCATTAGGTTTCTAGAGATCCATTTCAAATTAATAAGGGGTGTATTTATTTTTTAAAGGAGGTGTGGACAAGTTTTTTTATGAAGCCCATTTAGGTTTCTTTGAATATGGTTTGAAGAATGGGTGAATTAATGTTTTTAAGAGTGGACATTATTATTATTATTATAAATTGATTATCTATTATTATTAAAATCATTTTTTTAAACAATTGAGGAAAGCATCAAGGCCCATTTTCAGCTCTTTTTGTTGTTCTTAAAAAAGACAATGACTAAAATATGAAGTCAGCACCAAGTCCAAACCCAGTTTGATTAGAAAGAAATTGTTTTTGTTACAAATTACTTACAACCCAAAAAAATATTTGTTTTAAAGTAGATCTTTTCAGAGCCCAAAAAGGTCTGTTTTATTGTTTTGAAAACATTTATTTTATTTTTAATATCAGTTAACGTTATCTTGTTTCATCAAAAAGAAATGAAAAAAAAAAAACTGCAAGCCCAAGCCATTGCATGGCCCAGAGCTGGCTAACTTGTACTGTTTGAATTGAAGGGAAAGGCAAACACGACTTAAGTGGACTAACAGTTACTGTATAGATTATGCATTAAACTTTCATTCCCTTTTTACAATACAGAACCATTAAAAACAGAAACAGAATTAAGCATAGAATCATATTAATACAGAAACATTTCAAAACTCAAAACAAAAGCAGAAATAAACTAATGTCATATAAAACCAAATAAGTATTCTTTCCTAAATCACTATCCCTAATCAAAACAAATTAAGGTGTTTCCTAATTTTAAATCCTCAAAAAAACAACTATAAAACCTAAACAAGATTACAAACAAAGGGGAGGGGGAGAGGGAATCAGTTACAGAAGAAGAGAAAAAGAAAATTAAAGAAAAAAGAAAATATTATAAAAGGTTGACAGTAGAACTAAACCCCATCCGCGAATCACCACAACACCGGGCCTCCCGTTTAGATCCGACGCACCTTCGTCACACTACGCCAAAAACTGCTTTTTGCAGCGCCTCTACTAAAGCGCTTATTGAAAAAGCGCTGCCATAGCCTTCACAAAAAACAAAATTAAAAAAAAGGGAAACCTACGAAGGCGCTTTTTTAAAAGCGCTGGCATAGGTGGGGGATACGAAAGCGCTTTTTAAAAAGCGCTGTGGAAGATTGGCCTTTGAAAGCGCTTTCAAAAGCGCTGGCATAGATGGACCTATGAAAGCGCTTTTACCCTAAAAAGCGTTGGTAAAAGCCCCCCTATGAAAGCGCTTTCAAAAGCGCTGTTATAGCTTATATTATTTTTAATTTAATAAATTAAAACATCAAAATAACATTATTCATTCTTTTCTCTTCTTCAAACGCACAGTACAATAGCTCTTCTTCTCTTCCACAAACACGATTTCGTAGAAAACCCTAACCCAAACCTTCTTCCTCCGTCTTCGTCCGTCCTCCGGCCGTCGTCGCAAGTCTTCGTCTTCATCATCATTTGGAAGAAGGGCAATGATCAAGTGTATAAGTCATCATCATTTTCTTCATCTCTCAAACACCCAACTCAAAATATTCTCTTCAAGGTAAGTTCTTAGTTAGAACTTGGGGTTAGAAGCTTAGGGTTGTATGTTCATGTGTGGTCTTGTGCTAATGCCTGAAATTCATGACAATGGTATGATTATTGAGTATGCATGTACCGATTTTATGTTTTTTTGTTCCCCAAGCATGTTAGTATAGGTTAGGGATGGATGGGTGGTGGATTGGGGTGATAAATGTGATGTTAGAACACTAACTTTCATGAAAAGTTATAGTCATTCTCGCCTAGTGAAATTTTGCTTGCTTAGCGAGAGCTGTTGATATGAACAAAATTGTATTGCCACTGAAATCAATGTATTTTTAGTTCCGTAACTCCAAATGAGATGCACTCGAATGTGTTAGAAAGCTAGTCCAATTCTCTATGTTATGATGATTAAATATCATGCTTATATGACAGTTTGTGATATGTGATAAGTTTATGTTTGGTTGCTAAGTTTGAATTTCTCTGTTGATATGTAAATGAGATCCTATCCATTGTAATAATTTCATTCATTGAGATTAGAATAATGCCATGATGGTATGACCTTGGTGTATATATGATTATTTCCTTCCTTGACATGTTTAATGTATTCATGATTGTGACTTCTGTGTTATGAATCCTGAAAGTTCTAGTATACTCGCTTAGTGAGAAAATATTATGCCCAATAAGATCTCACTTAGAGATAGTTGTTTTTCGCTAAATGAAGGACCTATTTTGGGAAAAGTTTTAGTTCTATAAGGTCTATCCGGAATAACAACGCAGTTGAGATGCTGAGAGACGGGGCATTTTGTATCTTCACACTGTAAACAATGTCATAGTTAGCAAATATAAGCTGTCAGTAGAGTTCTTAACTAAAATCACATGACATCAAGGAAAACAATGGAAATGATCAATGAAATCATATACAAATGTAAAGAAGCATATACTTTGATGTATCATGAGGATAGAAGAAATATATTGAATATTACACCTTGATCAGTAGATCTGTTTCCATTGAACTCCCAACGAGACAGCGAACCTTCATATCTGCTAGAAAGGAATCATCAACTTCACCTTTAATTCTCGCATTAGTTCTGTCTGAAGCACCCTGCCCCTTTGATGCTAGATCAGTGGCTCTAGATGCCTGTAGTTTTCTGGGGGAAGAGTAAACACAAAATATCATGAAAAAAAAACTATGAAATGAGGGCATTATGGCATGTATACACCAGTACAGTCAACTTAAAGCAACCCTAAAAACAGAACACCGTATCATGTGTTAACTGAGTTTATATATATAACCTCAACCATTACATTAATCTGAAGTATAACAAAACTAGATGAAGAAAATATCATCAACATGTTGTCTCTAACACTGACCTATATGTGTCATCCACTAACTTCATCACTTATGCTTTTCCAAGAACATTCTTCTTCTTAGCACATATTTTGAAAACTGAAAAATAAACAAGTTGCTTAGTTTACAAGAGAAAGCGGAGGAACATAAGAAACACAACTTCACATATTAAAATCACAAAACTGAACTAGAAGCATAAAAGTTAAATATTCCAAAGTTTTCATATTCGATAAACCATGTCATAGTAGAAGTTACCACTACTCCTAAAGCAGTGTTTGAATAGAAAGTTAAAATTAGCAGGTCCAACTAGTCCAAGCCTCAAATAAGATTGGAAATGCAACTCAAACAGTATAAACATGTTTGACTCAGACATTTTGGAGCCAGCCAGCTTTCTCATTTGAAGATATTCAAAGACAAATAAAACATTGTATAAAAACTTCTGTATAAAATATAAGCTTCCATTTTTTCACAGAAATCAAATAGACAAAAAGTTATAAAATCTAACATAGAATAAGTGAGTACTAAAGGTTGAGCCATCTGTGTGTCTATAGTATATGATAAGAGATCATACCTTGTTCATCTGTGAGAATAGATAATATCCTATCAACAAGATCCTACATAAAATGGAGAATTGACATCACTACATTGCACGAAAACTCCAGAGAATAGATAGCATAGCATGATGTGCAGTTAAGCAATTAAAGATAATAATGTATCGGCTATACTCCAGAGTTACAACAGTCGCGTGAATGTCCATTCCTCGGATTGACAATATCAATACTCTCTTAAGAGTTTGATTATTAAACCTGTGTTCTTGATTGCATGTAACCAAGTGGGGTCAATGGTATAAATAAATTATGTAAGTATTTAGCAAGTAATAAGTCAACAAACACCATTCAATCACACTTAAATTTAAAAACCACTCTTAAGTTTCAAAGACAACGTCTCAATATTGAAGATGTATGATCAGTAATATTGATTATCTCACCTGCTTCTTTCCTTGCTTTGAAAGTCCTACCTCAGTAAGCACATCTTTGAGATCTTTTACACGAAGCGAGCCGACTTGTTTAGAATTGTAGGGGTAGTGATCTTAACGTAGTTTGAGATCTATAACTCGAGGCGAGATGTTGTTGGATATGTTAGAGAGCTATTGAGAAGGTATATCCTATAGTAAAGCAAGAATGTGCAAGTGTGAATGTTTCTACTTTATGCATCCCCCTAGATTTCCAACTTAAGTAAAATCAGACATGTACATAGTATCTAAAGATATCTATATTCTCGGCTTAAGGGAGATTATATTGATACCAATAGCATTTTTAATATTAGAGACAACCACAAATGAGTGATAGTTCAACGATTTAATATCGATTTTTAGATAAAAATTACATCAGTTATTGTAATTTAAATTTGTGTGTGACTCCTTTGTGGGAGATTGATTTTAAGTGTTATTGTGGTAGGAAAAAGCTGTGAAACTTTCTCCGATTGAAGAAATTCGAACTGTCCTTGATCGTAGTGTACGCGGGACGCTCTCAACATTTTCAAAGGTTTCTATCCTATTCTTGAACTGACTTGAATAACTGATTGTTTTTACTTTTATTTTCCGGCTCAGTGTGAATTTCTAATGATTATAGTTGAGTGGAATTCATGAGCTGCGGTTGTGTTTTTGTTTATATTTAGACTGTTATGGCAGTATAGGGCTGTATATGGCAGTATGGCAGTATTGATAGCATTGAAACGAGCACGTTTCAGGGATTCATCAAACATCAATGAAAATCTTAAACACAATGAACCATGCAACACATTAGTTAGCGTGTAGATGTTAGAATTTAGGACTATAGGACTATACCAAAAATATCTGACGGGATTTTTCCGTTGCTAAATCTTCCGGTTGCTTCTCCTCCGATGAAATCTTTACCGTAAGGTTTGAAATTCGACTTCACTATTGTTTGAATATAATTGTTATTACCTGTATCCAAGACTGAATCACTAGTATCCGACTTCACTAGTTAGTAATTAGTTATGAGTTGTTTAGCACATGCTTAAGGTGAGGCAAGAATAACTATGAATTTGATTACCTGATATGTTGAATTTCTTTACAGGTAATTAATTATTATTTTGCTATAGTTGCGTGACTAATTAGTTGCTATAGTCAAACCATGGATAAAAAATGGATGACTGCCAATCGATTGTCGAAAGAGTATGAGGATGGGGTATCAGAATTCGTTAAGTTTGCCGTTGCGCACGCCAGAGAACCCAATGGAATGATATGTCCTTGCTTGAGATGCTGTTATGGGAGACGGGTTGACGCGGTTCAGTTGGAATCGCATTTACTGATGCATGGAATTGATAGAAGTTATGCATGTTGGAATTTGCATGGTGAGAAAAGTAGCGGGAATGTTGAATCGAGTTATAATACGACGTATGCTTCAAATGAGGATTTCGCAGACGCATACGATTATGATCGAGTCGAAGAGATTGCAGAAGCGCTTGAAGAAGATCTTGAGGATTGTCCCAAAATGTTCGAGAGGTTGGTAAGCGATGCAGAGAAACCGTTGTATGATGGTTGTACAAAATTCACAAGATTGTCTGCGGTGTTAAAGTTGTACAACTTAAAGGCGGACAACGGATGGTCGGATACAAGTTTCACACAGTTATTAGCCCTCGTGAAAGAAATGCTACCAGAGGATAATGTTCTTCCCAATCGAACGTATGAGGCCAAAAAGATGTTGTCCTCTATTGGCATGAGCTATGAAAAGATACATGCATGTCCAAAAGATTGCGTTTTATTTCGAAACGAGTACGCAGTGTTAAATGAGTGTCCTAAATGCGGTGCCCCTCGATATAAGGAAAAGTTGTCTCCGGAAAAGGTGTTATGGTATTTTCCTATAATTCCGAGATTTAGGCGCATGTATCGTAGTGAGACCGATTCAAGACACTTGACTTGGCATGCAGATGAAAGAATTATTGATGGGAAGTTGCGACATCCGGCAGACTCACCACAGTGGACGAAAGTTGATATTGATTATCCTGAATTTGGAAAAGAAGCAAGAAATCTTCGCTTGTCGTTGTCTACTGATGGAATGAACCCGCATGGTATTCAAAGTATCTCGCATAGCACCTGGCCTGTGATTCTTATGATATATAACCTACCTCCGTGGCTATGTATGAAGCGTAAGTACATGATGCTATCTATGTTAATTTCTGGGCCCAAACAACCAGGGAATGACATAGACGTGTACTTGGCACCCTTAGTCGAAGATTTGAAGTTTTTGTGGGAGACCGGTGTGGAGGTTTACGATGGGTATAGGAAAGAAAGTTTCAACTTGAGGGCGATGTTGTTTGGAACAATTAATGATTTTCCGGCGTACGGAAATCTATCAGGGTACAGCATTAAGGGTCAAAAAGCGTGTCCTGTTTGTGAAGATGAAACCGATACGATGCGATTGAACTTTTGTCAGAAGAATGTTTTTCTCGGTCATCGTAGATTCTTAAATTCTAATCATCACTATCGTGGGTGGAGAAAGGCATTCAATGGAGAGGCAGAACACGGTAGAGCTCCACATATGTTGACAGGTGATCAGATTTTTGAAAAGGTGAAAGATGTGAGTACTGAGTTTGGCAAGCCTTTTACACATAGACTTGTCACGAGTGGGTGGAAGAAGAGGTCGATTTTTTTTGAACTTCCATATTGGAAGTCGTTGTACGTAAGACATTTCCTCGATGTTATGCATATTGAAAAAAATGTATTTGATAGTGTTATTGGTACGTTACTCAATATACAAGGAAAGTCTAAGGATGGCATTAACATAAGGAAGGACATGTTAAACATGGGAATTAGAACTGAATTGGCACCCGTGACGAAAGGAAGACGCACATATCTACCACCTGCTGTTTACACTCTATCTAGAAAGGAGAAGAAAATATTGTGTAAGTTCCTCAGTGAAGTTAAAGTTCCAGAAGGCTACTCATCAGATATTAGAAGACTTGTGTCAATGAAAGACCTAAAGTTAAAGAGTTTAAAGACTCATGATTGCCATGTTATAATGGAACATTTTCTACCAATAGGTATACGTTCTATTCTGCCAGAAAAAGTAAGGAGCGCAATAACTAAGTTGTGTTTTTTCTTCAAGTCAATTTGCAGCAAGGTGATCGATCCTGCGATCTTACCAACATTGCAAAAAGAGGTGGTTGTTACTTTATGTGAGCTTGAAATGTATTTTCCTCCCTCGTTTTTTGACATAATGGTTCATCTAGTCGTTCATCTTGTCAAAGAGACACAGTTGTGCGGACCAGCTTATATGAGATGGATGTACCCTGCTGAACGTTATATGAAAATTTTAAAAGGGTACGTGAAAAACCGAAGTCGACCGGAGGGTTGTATTGCGGAATGATACATTGTTGAAGAAGCGGTTGAGTTTTGCACTGAATATCTGTCAAATGTTCAATCAATTGGACTCCCCAAATCTCATATTGTCGAGAAAAAAGAAGGAAAAAGACTAATTGGAAATAAAGTTGTGACAATGTCAATGGTCGAACGGGATCAGGTGCATTTGTATGTTCTGCACAATGAGATTGAGGTTGAGCCGTATGCTGAAATGCACAAGGGTGTTCTTCGAGGTTTAAATCTGAATAGAAATGAGAATTGGATAGTACGAGAGCACAATCGAAGTTTCATACCGTGGTTTAAGGAACAAATTTATTCAAAGTATCGTTCGGATCCTGCTTCAGTAACAGAAAGGTTGAGATGTTTAGCATATGGTCCAAGTATGATTGTGTTTTCTTATAGCGCATACGCAATTAATGGATACACATTTTATACCAAAGAACAGGATGATAAAAGTACTATGCAGAATAGTGGTGTTACCTTGGTAGCTGAAGCGATGCACATATCAAGTGCGAATGACTTAAACCCGAAATTTGCAAATCTGTCATATTTTGGGGTTATCGAGCGCATTTTGTTGTTTGATTACGGGAAGTTTCAGATTCCTGTATTTGTTTGCAAGTGGGTTGAAAATAATAATGGCGTACGAATGGATAAGTCAGGATTTTTGCAAGTGGATCTCAATAGGGTGGGGTACAAAGATGAACCTTTCATTCTAGCCTCTCAGGCTAAACAAGTGTTCTATGTCAATGATCCGACAAGTACGAAATGGTCTATAGTGCTTTTGTCTAACAAAGTAATTGATGAAAACATTGGAGATCAAGGTGATATTGGCGTTGGCATTGAATCTTGTACAAGAAACGATCAAAATGAGAATGAACCTTGTACTAGAGATGATCATAATGAGGGTATTTGGATCAATCCAACCATCCGAGTTGTTAACAGAAGCGTAAAATATATTGCTACCAAGAAAAGAAAGAGACGTTAGTGAAAAAGGTATTATTATAATTATAGCCTAATATTGTAAGTAATATGTGAATAATGTTTTGAATTTTTGGCATATCTTTTGAACCGTTTTGAATTTTTGCGAATGTGACTAGTGTTTATTTAGTAGAACAATGTTTCCGGAGCTGATGGTGAGGTTTATTTCTTGCAAGTTTGGTTTTTTAGCATTTTATTCAATTTTGAGTTCCTTTAGTGCTATTCATATGTTTTTCGACTATCCATTTTCATGTAGTGTACTAATGTGCTTGTTTGACTTTTGTTACAGGTCTAATGGCTAGCAATGAAGAAAACCCGCAAGGAAACCAACAAGAAAACCCACCAGGAAACCAACAAGATCATGAAAACTCACAAGAATCAAATCATGCAGCGGATGATACTTCAGCAAATGATGTTGCACGAGGCATCACCATAATGCGCGAAATCATTCGTGCTAGAGATAAGGGAGTGATATATAATGTAGATTGGAATCATTCAAATCAAGTAGTTGGGGTTAATGCTTCAAAATTCACAAGCTACGTTGGTACACTTGTTCGTATGCATGTGCCAATCTCCATATCTAGATGGAATGCGAAACAATGTGAAGCATTGAAGCAAGGAAAAGAAATGTTTTGGGAAGATGTTAAGGTATGTATGTTATATGGTTTATATGGTTATATGTTTATAAGTTTATAAGTTTATATGGTGTATATGGTTTTTAAACTACTTATATGTTTATATGGTTTATATGGTTTTTAAATTACTTATATGTTTATATGGTTTATACGCAGCGGTCTTTTAACGTTCCAGATGAGCGTAAAGGCTTCGTACTTGGGTTGGCCGGGAAAAGATTTAGAGGGTGGAAAAATCTGTTGACGAACACCTATCTTAAGGATGACAAAGGAAAGTGGCTGGAAGAGTTCCCGGCCGGAAGGCCAGAAAAGTATAATCTTTTCATTAAACAAGAAGATTGGACTGAGTTTATTAGACAAAGAGATGACGAATTCCGGCAAAAGAGTGCCAAAAATAGTGAGAGAGCATCAAAGCCCGCGTATCCATACAAAAAAGGGCGTTTGGGATATGCACGCTTAGAGGAAAAAATTGTAAGTAATAAATAGAAATGATATGTTCTTATTAATTGTCTAAATGTGTTGTATTTGACGATCTAACCGTTTGTTTCTATGCATAGTTAGAGGAGACGAAAAGTGATGAAACCTCACTTCCAGCACATTTGCTGTGGAAGGAAGCTCGTGTGGGCAAGAATCAAGCTGTTGATCCAAGTGTTCTAAGAATTTATGATGAATGCGTAAGTATAACATTGTGTCTTTAATTAAATCAAATTTTTATGACTATTTAATTGATTTTTTTATCTCCATTATTTTCAGGAGACATTGTCACAAACGGAGTCCACCGGTGACGACCAGGATACGAGGAGCGTACTTAGTAAAGCACTGAATGTTCCTGAGTATTCCGGTCGGGTGAGGGGTAAAGGTCATGGTGTGACTCCAACCTCTTTCTACCAGCATCCTCGGAAAAGAAATCCTACCAATGTAGAAGTGATGAATGTACTTATGGAATTACAAGCAAAAGTCAATGCATTGGAAAGAGATAAAGAGGTATTAATGAGGGAAAAGGGCAATGCGGCAATGGCGAAAGAAACTAGTGACAACGCTAGTATCAACCGTCAGAATAAATTTCCTGAGGTAATTATAAATATATTGATAAATCTCTATTGTTCAAGTTTCTCATTTTTATTCCACCTCTTTCTATTATTGAATTAAAAGTAATATGTATGCATATTGGTTTAGGGCATTTCATCTTGCCAACTATACGTAATGGCATCAGATTATCACCTTGTTGGCAAGGGAAAAGTGTACAACACTTTGGGAGATTTAATTCATAATACACCGATCCCGGCTGGACACCTGAGAGTATCAGTAGATTATCCTATTGATCCCGATGCGTTGGTACCGGTACCTGACGTGGCCTTGGATATAAGATCGGTGCGAGACGCAGTAGGGTCGTTTGTTGCATGGCCCTTGGACCTCATTTTCATTGATGATGAAGTATGTTTAAAACCGTTAATATGAATCATTTAGATTTCAAATGTCAATTCTGAACCGTTAAGTTAATTATTTTTTAATATTAGCCTCCTACAAAACCCGCTAATAAGGGTAAGGAGATTTTGCAGCAAGGCGGCGAGTCTATGGCATCAATTCCAGAGGTACACTTAAATTGTTTATTATATGATATGAATTTAAAACTGAACGATTTTATAATTTACCTAAGTTATATGATTGTTAGGTATCTACGAAAGTGTCACAACAAGTGACCCAGCCTGTTCGTAGCAGACCACCCCCGAAAAAGTCAATGCATAAGGGGGGAAGAGGCGGGGGAAGAGGCGTTTTTGTACCTCGATATCGGAATACACTTGGAGTACTTTTGGAAACCTCAGATTTGAAGTCAGGTGGTATTCGTACAATCCTTATGGATGCAGATATCTTTGGTCTTGACTGCCAAGAAACGATAGGAATGGACGAAATGACTGAGATTATGACGCTTGGTGAATTAGGCATCGGCAATGTTCACGCATACATCCGGTATTCCGATAAATATATCATTTAATTAGTTGAACAATTTATTTACACATTTCAATGAAAATAGTCTAATGTTTATATGTTTTTATTTAAGGTTGTTGTACGATAAAAAAATGCGCGAGACTGTATTGGCAAGACGCTTCCATTTCTTGTCTGCCCATATTGTCAGCGGAGCGAAAATTGTCAGGGAACTGGGTTCAGTTAGGGAGTACTTAGTGAATCGATACACGGCCTACGTCGGCAACCCAGATAGCTTGTTTATTTTGCCATATAACACTGTTCCAGTGGGGTGAGTTTTTCATTTATTCTAATATATCTTTGTTTATTTTGCGTAGAAACTTTTCTTCTAAACTGTTGCTTAAATTTTTAGAAAACACTGGTTGTTGTTGGCTATCGATCCGATTAAAGAAGTTGTGTACTTTCTAAATTCGGTAGACGGGGAATGGACTAACTATCCCGCTATGAAGGAAACTGTTGATCAGTAAGTGAGATCGTTCTAACTATTCGTGTATATTTATATATTTAATTATTTCTGTGAGATTGATCTAAATATATGTTTTTATTTTCTTAGATCAATACAAATATTTCGTAGTCAAAGGGACGCACAGGTACCCCGGAGTAAATCATCAAATATTACTTGGATCAAAGTGCAGGTACAAAATTAGTTGCTTATAATAATAGTTATGTTACTTGATAAAATTACACGACAACTATAAAATATATTCTGTTTTTCTATGCAGTGTCCGTTACAGAATAACGATGTAGATTGCGGATACTTTTGCTTGAGGTTTATGAAAGAAATCCTTCATAAAAATCAAGTAGAGATTCCAAGCACGGTATGGATTTATAACTTAGAATAATTTTGTATGATTTCTACATTTAATAACATCATGCATATACTGAAGTAATAATTTCTTATGTAGTACTTTGATGACCTCTATACTATGTCGTACACGAAAGTTCAAGTGGAAGAAGTCAAAGAGGAAATATGTCAATTTTATGTTGAAAACAGATTATTCTGATGGGTATGAATAAAATATTATTGTACGTGTTAGTTTGATTGTGTTGGAGCCTTTAATATTGTTTGTTTAATTTACCGTGTTGTTCATATTCATACTTTGCAGGATGACGACCGTGTCGGTGGAGCATTATTTTCAATGTAATTATATATGATTTAGTTACATATGTATATATATATATATGGTTACAAATTAACACGATACTTTGTATGTGATTTAGTTATGGTTACAAATGTATATATGGTTACAAATTTAGTTATATATGATTTAGTTACATATATATAGATAAGGATTGAATATTATATGGTATACCGGTTTCTGTTAATATAATACCGATTTCTTAAAATATATGTATAGATAAGGATTGAATTACAGGTTAAATTATTGGACCAAAAAAAATTACAGGCCGCACAGGGAACCTCAAATTATAGGTTTCACTTTAAAAAATTTTGTATGAGCTACGAAAGCGCTTTTGGCTAAAAAGCGCTTTCGTAGGCAGGATAAATAAAAAAAAAATTAAATAGAAACCCCCTATCAAAGCGCTTTTTCCATAAAAAGCGCTGTAAAAGCCATGATAAATAAAAAAACAAAAATTAAATAGAACCCCTATCAAAGCGCTTTTTATGGAAAAAGCGCTGGGAAAGACCCCCCTATCAAAGCGCTTTTTCCATAAAAAGCGCTGTAAAAGGCCTGATAAATAAATTTTTTTTTTTAAATAGCACACCCATCAAAGCGCTTTTCAAAAAGCGCTGGGAAAGACCCCCCTATCAAAGCGCTTTTTAAGGAAAAAGCGCTGGGATAGGTCCACCTACGACAGCGCTTTTGGCCAGAAAAAAGCGCTTTCGTAGCCTACGCCAGCGCTGGCTACGGCAGCGCTTTTAAGCGCTTTTAAAGGGCAAAAAAAAGCGCTGTGAAAGCCCATTTTCGTAGTAGTGTCATCATAAACACCAGCCATCGAGCCACCGCCCACATCGACACAAACGCTTCTACTCCTTTCCTATCGAAACACCACACCTGACATTGACGAACACCACACCATCGCTGGACTCAAGCACCGCTCTGTCTTTTAATCGCCGTCGCCGTACTCGTCCATCGAGATTGGCGCCTTGAGACCTGTAAATGAAGAAACAAAGAGAAGAAGTTAGGTTTGGCATTGTAGAGAAGAGAAGAAGGCTAGGGTTTTCAGATTGTAGGGTAATGTTGTTGTGTTGGTGTTAGAGAGGAGAGGAATACACAGAGAGAGAGTGTGGAGTGGCGCGGAGAGAGAGAGAGGGGTACAAAATGATATAAAACTTCTATTTTTTTTTTGTAAAAATGAAAAATATATTAACTCTTATAATTCTGCGCATGTCCCCCATGATTATTACCATGTTCTCTCAATCATAACCTCACGATCTTCATCACGTGGTCTCAACGCGCACGCCCATGGTGATCCAGTACTCCCGTCCGCATATTGGCCAGTGACTCTTATAAATATTATGTTATTGTTCATTATTTTAAATAATTTATTTTAAACTTACTTAAAATATGATATTTGTTTATTTGCAATAAATCATATATTTTTTTTAATCATGTAAGTTAAAAACATTTTTCCATATAAATTAATTTAATATTTTACATCAAAATATTAAAACTCGCGCGATTCACATAATTATTACATTCGCAAGTGACACGTGACCAATATCTGGCCACGTGGTGATGAAGGAATATCATACTCCTTTGCTCTACGTATAAAAAATACTTAAACGAACACCAAATTATTTTTCGTAATAAATTAATTCAACATTAATTAAAAAAAAAGGAATACGGATATATTTGAGTCAACTCCACACTTGGTGTAACAAACTCCGCTATTCACACTCTTAGGCTACGTATGTGGGAGATTCAAATATATCTCACAATCCATAAAAAAAACACCAACCAAACAGCGAACTACGAAATGGGACTTTGATTCTTCCTAAGAGGATACATAGGCATACGATCAAAAATCGTGGGGAGTTCCCCATAACTAAAATATAAACCCTTTTTCCCCAATAATAATTAAAAACCCTATTTCCTAAGAACGCGCTTCTAAACGTAGTATCCTTGTGAACAAGGTAGATAAGGGGTGCCTAACACCTTTCCTTTGTCTAGAATCGAGTCCAAATCTAGAATGTCTAACTTTTAGGGTTATTCCTTTATACTCCCTTCCTTTAAGATAAAAATTAAGGGTGGCGACTCTGATTTTCAAACCAGTTGCAATAATCCCCAATAGAAGTGTAGTTAGTCTATTTTATTATGCAGTCGAGGGCTTAGGTCGAGGTCCGCTCCTCGACCGCGTCATCGCCCTTTCACTTGATCTGCGATGGAAGGGTGAATTTGATAATGTCGAATTCACTATTTTCCCCTTCTTTTAAGGTATAAAGGCATATTCGGCCGGGGATGATGTCTTGCCCGCTTTTGTACCCCAAAATTTGCCCTCTCATTTACCAAGACTTTTCTCACAAGATTTCTTTGACTCAAGACTGAATTAGGGTTTGGTCAGCTCAAGACATTTCATCATGCACCGATGACCCAAAATTAGGGTTTGAGGTTACACAAGGATTTTTGGACTATCAATGCTTCATATGACTTTCAAACATCATTATGGACCCCCAAGATTACTCATGACAAGTTTCAAGCCTTGAACCATATTTTTGGTCAGTCAATTGGACAGTTGACCTAAAAATCAATTGTATTGGGGAAAAAGTCAACCATGACCAATTTACAGTCAAACCTCATAATTTTTTATCCACATCAAGATTTTAAACTTATATGTATCATTTGGTCAAGTTTGGATCATAATTTCTCAAGAAATTTGATCAAATTACCAAAAGGGCAAAATGGTCAAAATTAGGGTTTTGACTGAGGAAGGGCAATTTCTGATTTTTAACCTAGCAAATGACCAATTGAGTTAAGTCATGATTTCAGTATCCAATTGCATCATCTTGACCTAATTACATGGCTCAAAACATTTCAAATTCATTGGATTGACAGATGAAATTTGCAGTCAACTAATCAAAAGTCAACTTTACACTGAAAAGTCAAACTTTGACTTTTTGGTCAAAATCAAGTGCCAAGGGTCATAATTCATCAAAACATGTCAAAATGTGAAGCTTGTTCATCAAGAAATCCAATTTTGAAAATTAGGGTTTGAAATTGAAATTTTTCTTAACTTAGAAAAATTTCTAAGTATAGAAAATTTCTTATTTTTTTTCAACATTAGGCCACTTTTTCACCATGATGCATAATGATTCAAAGAAAGTTCCCAACATGAAAGTTGTAGACCTCCATGAAATCTACAACTTTTCTTCACACACTTTTCCCTAAAGATGCTTGGATCTCAAGATATAAATTTATGAATACATGGTCATGAACTAAATAACTTAGTGAAATTTTGTCCTAATTTAGGCAGGTTTTGGACCCAACTTCATGGAAATGTTTCACCTAGTTCCAAGAGGTATCTCAAAATTCATTTCAAATATGAGTTATAGAGCACATTTCAAGCTTTCAAAAATATCAAAGAACTCCTCAAGATCATTTTTGAGTAGGGAGAATCGAAGAGATGAAGTTGGCATTTTCTCACTTTTTGTCCAAGCCATTTCATGAAGAACAAAGTTGCAATCAATACCTATGCTTCCTAATCCATGCTTTACAGGTCCCAAACTTGTTCCTCACTCCTTAATTTAGTTCTTACTCAGTTGATAAAGCTTTGATCCATGCCCTAGAGCCATTACCCAAGTTGCAATTCCATAAATGGCATAAAGTGACCATTGCCATTTTGAAAAAGATCAACTTTTGCCACTTTCCAATTCTTGAGCATTGCACCTGTCTCCATTGAATAAACAAGTCTTACAGGCCTAAAGTAATTTGTACAATTCAGAGCAAGGCAAGGGTTGGAATACATTCAGGGAAGTTCAAGGAAGCTCAAGCAAGCATCAGGCCTCCATCAAACTCACTCCAGTTCCATCCACGATTTCAACTGAAGGAGGTAAAATCTCAACTTCTATCTCCATGTACAGGCCACCATTGGCTACGATTTGTGAATAAATAATGTAGCTTTCATTGCAACGAAACTATACATATCTTTATCTTGCATTTATTTTACTTGAGTTGAGAGAATTTAGAACTTGAAGTTTCTGAAAATATTAGGTTTAAATATAGGGCTGCTAAAATTCTTTCTGACCTTTGATTGTTAGTTCACATAACTTAAATGGTTGGAATCGCGAGTTCAAATACTACAACTTTCATGTTATGAGTTTTCATTTTCATGGAAGAATGAGAGAGTTACAGGATGTCTGGCCAAGCTTGAGGAAGAAGATGAAATACAGGGAAAGGACTTGTTTCATGTTATATTATTTTTTCTTCTCTTAAGACAATGGATGTATAGCCACCCTAGTGGCAAAATAGCACGCTGGTAAGACCCATGTCCTGGGTTCGAACCTGGGCGCTACTTTTATTTTTTCCACATTTTTCCTTCTCTCCATTTTTCTGTTTTTTGCAGGTTTGGGCTTGGCATTTTTTTGCTAACACATTACTGTCAGTTTTGCTACATCACCTCCCTGCCAATTTTTTTTATAAATATTTTTATTTTATTTGTTTTATTTTCATTTTTAATATATTAAATATTTTCTTTGATGCATAAAAAATCCTAAAAAATGTAAATTTCATAATATTGCATTTTATTTTATTTTAGTTTATTTTTCACATAGAAACATATTTTTATTTTTAATATATACCATATTTTTTTTAAATAAAATTGTACAATATAAATAAAATATATTTAGTTTAATTTAGTTATTCCCTTTTTCATTCCATACTCATAAATATTTATTTTGCATATATAAAAATTTATCTTTATATACAATATTATTTATTATTTTAATACAAAAAATATATTAAAAAAAATAGTATATAAGAACCTTATTTTCTTAAAATAATAGTAATTAGGGTTAAGCCTCCCTTCTAAAAATTAATTTCTTTGCCTTACATTTTTAGGTTTAGATTAAATTTTCTTTTACATAAAAACAAAACAAAGATCTTTTCTTACATGTATATTATATTGCATCTTTAAATATTGTATTATTTATTCTAATTCATACAAATTCGACTTGGTTGTAATAATTTATTTAGGTTTACATTTTGCAAATCCCCATTCAAATTTGTATTCCCCCTCCCATAAAATTGTTGTAATAGCTTAGTAATATTTACATTACGCAATTTATTGCTTTACATGCCATGATTAGTAATTAGGGTTTGTATGATAAGATCGAAACAAAGCAAAATAGAAAACCCTAAATACAAGACAAAATTGAAGCATGAAAATGATACACTTGCACACAAGCATCATTAGGGTTTCTCCACTTGGTTGCCTAAAATAAAAATAGCCATATTACGCATGCGAGGTATCTTGGCCAAACAAACAAACATAAAGATCACAGTCCCTCGATGACGCTATTCAAAGAGTTTCCTTACAAAATGATCTTGGTCCCTCAAAATGCTAAGATACTTTGCAAACATTGCTAATCATGGTTATACGATGACCCACGCCCGTCCCGTTTACATCCAAAGATAGGGTCTCTTACCAAATCAATGGTAAGACAACAATGTCAAAGGAATAGAAAATCCACAAGAAAGACATTTGAGTAGGTAGATTACTTATATTTACTTGCTTTATTTCAAAACAACTATCCTTGCTACTTTCAAAACAAACACACACATTTCCAAAACATTTTTATAAACATTGAAAACATTTTCAAAAAGACAAACATCTTTGTATACATTCTTACGAACGAGAATCATTACAAAGATTGCCAAAACAATGGCCTCTTTTACAAAATACTTTCAAAACCACACAAAGCACAAATTTCAAACAACAAAAGAAAGTGATCTAAGCAAGTAACTAAGAGCCCATGGAAAACCATGGATGAAAAGGGTTCTAATACCTTCCCTTTTCATAATCTACCCCCCGAACTCAAGAAAACATCTCAAAGGTCTTTCCTGTGCTTTTTCACCTTTCCTTTTGGATAAAAGAAAAGTCGGTGGCGACTCTTGCTAACCGCAACATTTGCGATAAAACGCAAAACCCTCAAGTCAGTTATCCCACCGTATCATAGAACTGGCGACTCTGCTGGGGAAAGTTATAAAAGTGGGGTTACCTTAGGGCTAGATCACATTTATTTGCTTACATTGTTTGACTTGTTCATCAAGCTATAGCTAGACTAGTCACTAGGATTATAAATGAGAATCACTCTGTACCTGGCATTTCTGTACCTTTGAACCAAGAATATGCTAGTCCAAATGTTGAAATGAATCCAGATGTCACTCAGAATGTTGAGACACGTGATGACAACATTAGGAAATCTCCTGAAAATCGTGATGATCACCAGAACCCTACTGAGAAGGATGTTGAACCCCCGATTATTGATGTTGATGAAGAATACTCTGACAATGACTTAATTGCCAATATCAACCCTAGCATAGCTAGAAGGATGATGAACAGAAAAGGAAAGCAGGATCCTGCCAAAAGCCTCTCCAAAGAGAAGACTGTTGATGTTGTTCATAAGAAAACCAGGTCTGAGAACAAGACTGGAGCAGAAGCTGTGAAGGCTGGATTGTCAAAAGAGAAAGGGAAGGTGAAAACTAGAGTACCTGTTGGTAGTCTCTCAAAACCTTTGAGACAACCAATAGCCAAGAAAAGGAAGGAGCCTGGACCCTCTGAATCTGATGAGGAATCAGAATGTGAGTTTGATGTTGAGAGTAAAGTTCCAGACATTCCTCTCATAAAGAGACTCTCTTCGAGCAAAATGCCTAGCGTCCCTGAAGTTGGCATTGACAACATCTCCTTTCACCATCAAGAGAATGCAACCAGGTGGAAGTATGTATTTTTGAAAAGGATCGCTTTGGAAAGAGAGCTGAACAACAGTGCCATGGAATGTAAGGAGATCATGGATCTAATCAAGACTGCTGGTCTAATAAATACTGTGGTAAAGTTTACCAACTGCTATGAAATTCTGGTCAAATAATTCATAGTAAATTTATCTGATGGATGTGCTGATGGAAATTCAGCTGATTTTAAGTGTGTGTATGTGAGAGGAAGGAAGGTAAATTTCTCTCCCTCTGAAATAAAAAAATTCCTAGGAAGACCGGATGATGCTTGCCCTGAGCTTGAGGTTACTGACAACCAAGTGTGTCAAACCATCACTGCAAATCAAGTCAAGAGCTGGCCCTTAAAAGGGAAGCTGAATGCAAGCAAGCTGAGCATGAAATTTTCCATTCTGCACAAAATTGGTGCAACTAACTGGGTTCCCACCAACCATAAATCAACCATCTCCACAGGCTTGGGAAGATTTATTTATGCTGTTGGAACCAGTATAAACTTTGACTATGGAAAGTATATCTTTGATCAAACATTGAAAAATGCTGGAATCTGTGCTATTAAAGGCCCTATTGCCTTTCCCTCTCTCCTGTGTGGTATAGTCCTTGCTCAGTATCCTGAAATTCTAGTTGAAAAAGATACTGTATGAAAATGAGCCCCTGCTCTTGGTTTGCACTATAAGCTATTTCAGGGAACACATGTTCCTGACATTGTCATGACATTTGCTGAGACATCAACTATCAAATCTCATTCCAAGAAAACTGATGTTATAGCTGTGCTGAAGGAAACCTGCAAAGAGCTTGATACAAGGAAAAGGACTCTTAAGGACCTGATTGCTAGACTAGAACATGAGGAGATTGAAGGACAAAGAAGGGAAGGGGATGCTGATGAAGACCAGCTTAATGCTGAAGATAGTGCCTCCTCTGAAGATGACAGTGCTTGAAGATCAGTGTTGTTGACAAGTTTGCTGCTGGTACCTGTTGCTGCAAATGACTCTTGATTTTTTCTCTCTATGTTTTTATTATTCCTTTTGGATGACTGTATAACTTAAAAGTACAAGTATCTTTGGCCTATTTATGGCTAAAGAGGGGGAGAAGATTTTGTGATAATTTTGGTAGAATTAGACTTGGTAGATGTTATTAAGAATTCTACTGCTTTCTAATCTCTGATTGTTTAGGGGTTATAGCCAAAAATTTGCCAAAGGGGGAGTTTGTAAGTGTTTGGTTGTTGGCATATTTTTTTGGTAAAATCAGTTGTGTGAATGTCATGACTGACGTCATAACATTCTGGGATACAAGGTACATTCTGCAGAAAAAGAATGTCATACAGGAGCTGCTCAATATGAGTGTTTAGCTGATCATTATGTAATGATCATATTTACTGCATTCTACCAAAATTAGTAAACAGGATTCTTATTGTCATAACCAATGTTAAGACATCCTGTACTGATCTAACATTTGTGCAGATTTGTTATTTCTGAGAATTTTCAGGAATCTGGTTTATACAGTCCAGATCAGATTCTCACATGGACATTAGGTTAACTTTTCTTAACCCTAATCTGGTTGTTAAAGACCTATGACCAAGTCTTGAGGTTAACCCTAATTAAACCTAGCTATTTTCGTGGAATCCCTAACTGAAGAATAGCTGCCTATATATTCCTCATGAAGACGGTTGGTGAAGCACACTTTTTGACAGAAGATCAATAAGGGACTGTATAGTTGTAACTACTGTGAGCCAATCAATTATCATTGTGATAAGTGATTTGGATTAGGACTTGATTGTAAGGGTTGTGTATCACTTAAAGCTTTGAAGCACGAGTGTTTGTGTTACTTGATTAAAGCTTTAAAGCAAAGTCAAGTTAGGGTTGTGTATCACTCCAATCTTTAAAGCACAAGTGATTGTCACTTGATTAAAGCTGTGAAGTAAAATCAAGTGTGTGTTATGAAGAGTGTCTTCATAATTTCATTAATCAATTGTTTAGTATCACTGCTGTGATTGAGGGGGAGTGAGTAGGAACTCAGGTTTAAGTTGAACTTAGATTGAAGTTGCATTGGGTAGGTCTTAAGTGAAGGAGATAAACTGGTTGGTTTATTCCTGAATTAATATCTCTTATAGTGAATTTCCTCCCTGGCTTGGTAGCCCCCAGAGTAGATGTTGTTACACATTGAACTGGGTAAACAATTGACTGTGTTCTTTACTGCTTTTAAATTTACTGTCTTGAAGAGTGTCAGATACGGTGTCATAACATTCACTGTGACATTGAGTATCTGCTGCCAGAATTTCACTTTGGGTTTGAATCCTCCACCCGGATTTGGGAAACATTATAGGTAAATAGCAATAAGTTGTGGAAACTGTGCGGGGTATACCGACATGGTCTAAGCAATATCTATGTTAGTGTGACAAATTTGTGGGTACCGGTGGCCTTTGAGTCAATCAAAGAGAATACGGGGCCGTTGAGTGATGTCATGAAGCACTAACGAACTTTTAGAACCTTTCCTTGACCAACTTGGCCTTTAGGATGTAGTGAGATGACCGGATTTGGTGCAGTCCGAAGTTGGTAGATACTCGATACTACACTTATTGAGGGTTGGATTCTTGGGATATTTCGGTCGCCACTAAAGAGGCTTGAGCTGAAATAATGACCAAGGAAACAATCCGGTGATATTGAGCTCCTTAGAACCCGGTTATTATTATTAGGACAGGTTAAGCCAACTAAACTTCAAGAGGGTACTTACCTACGAAACCCCATGCAAGCCTAAACTAAGAACTTGTTTGATTTGCTTGTATATGCATACTTGTACATAACATCATGGACATCATGAACATCATATGCATCCACTAACCATTTCAAGGATTTTGGAGATTCATCCTTGTTCTTGTTTTGTAGGGTATGGATTCACTCCGCAGGAAAACTATCCAAATCAACCTTGTAAGAATTACTCCACAACTCAATGAGCTAGCTTCAAGGATCCCTGAGGACTCTCCATTCACCGAGAGGCATGGTCGTCTACTCAACTTGGTCACCTCCAACACAGAGGAGGATATGATGAAAGTGCTCTTCCAATTCTTTGATCCTTTGCATCATTGCTTCACATTTCCTGACTATCAAGTTGTGCCTACTTTGGAAGAATTCTCTCAACTCTTGAGGATTCCTATTCTCAATCAACTACCTTTCAACGGTACGGAAAGAGATCCAAAGCCAGAAGATATTGCTCAAGCCCTGCACTTGCACTCATTTGATGTCACAACTCATTAGGAAACTAGAAGTGGTGTCAAAGGCTTATTAGCAAAGTTTATGTTTGAGAAGGCCCAAAGCTGTTGGAATTCCCTAGACTTGCAAGCTTTTGAGGAGATTGTGGCTCTTCTTATCTATGGGATGGTATTGTTCCCCAATCCTAACCAACTCATAGATGTGAGTGCCGTCAAAATCTTCATATCACGCAATTCGGTGCCTACATTGCTAAGGGATATCCTACACTCTTTTCACACTCGTACAATGAGGAAAAGAGGTGTCCTTATGTGTTGCACGCCCCTCCTGGTAAGATGGTTTATTTCTCATCTTCCCCAATCAGTCTTAAAGAATGAGCAAGGATTGAGGTGGTCACAAAGGTTAATGACGCTCAAACATTCAGATATTCATTGGTGCTCTCGATCCAAAGAGAATGTTATTATTGTTGACCATTGTGGGGAATTCCATAATGTCCCTCTACTTGGCATTAGGGGAGGCATCACCTACAACCCATGCTTGGCTCTAAGACAATTTGGTTATGCCCGAAGGGATGGCCCACATGATATGCTGATTCAAAAGATTTGGTATTCGACTACGACAATGGCGATCAAGGACTTCGCCAAAGATTCATCCGAGCATGGAGGATGATAAACAAGGTGGATAGAAAGACTTTGGGACACAAGAATTCCATCCCTCTTGAGCCTTACCTCAAGTGGGTACGAACCCGCGCTCAAAGTCTTATGATACCTTATCCTTCCATTCTCCCGGTGATTATTGAGCCTGTTAAGGAAGGAGAAGTTCCATACACTATCCTACATCCTGACATGCCCACATATCTTGAAGACCTACAAAGGGATTGGATACAGCTCAAAGGAGAACGAGATACTTTCGAAGCCCAATTCTACACAAGCGAGAAGAAGGTTTTGGAACTCACTAGGCTACTTCATGAGGAGCAGACTCTAAATGCCTACATAGCACCAAAGAGGATGCACACTACTTTTTTATCTTAGAGTGTTGTATTATTTTTCCCAAGGGGCATTAATGTACTCAAACTCTGTTTTATTAATATAATGTGTGTTTCTTTTTGTTTAAAACAAATTTGAATTTTTAAATCCTTGAAAACATTACATATGCATATATCATTCATCATAACATAAACAAGTCTTTTGCAACGAGTTTCCTCATCTCTATACTGTTTATTTCAGTAAGATGGATCTCGAACAGACGGTCAAAGATCTTTAAGCTCAAAACATGCAGTTTCAACAGTTACTCATGACCCTAGCCAAGGGGCAAGATGAGTTGAAGACTCTGTTAGCTGAAGAAAGAAAGAAGAAAACAAAGAAAGCCACTGGGGTTTTGAACATGGGGAGAAGGTTTCAGGGGAAAACTAGAAGAACCTTGAATTTTGAAACCACTTCCGGGGAAGGAGAAGAAAAAGGAAAAGAAACAGCAGTTCCGTCAGAATTCGAAGAGGAGGAAGAAGAAGAAGACTACTCTGAGGAACAGTATCCTCCGGCTGATGATAAGTACAGACATCTTGAAGAGCGTTTGAGCGCTATGGAAATACAAAGGGTACCAGGTCTAGACTTTGAAGAATTTGGGCTAGTGTCCGGAATTGTGATCCCACCAAAGTTCAAAGTGTCGTTGTTTGCAAAATATGATGGGGTGTCATGTCCTAAAATGCACCTCCGATCATACGTGAGAAAGATTCAACCGCACTCTGCCGATAAAGACTTGTGGGTCCATTTTTTCCAAGATAGTTTATCTGGAACACAACTCGATTGGTTTTACCAATTAGAAAGGGCCGACGTCCACAACTGGGAAGATCTTGCCGCAGCTTTTTATAAACAATACCAATATAATGCAGATTTGGCGCCTACCTGTACTCAACTTCAAAGTATGGCTATGGCTTCGAATGAGGGTTTCAAAGATTACGCGCAGAAATGGAGAGATCTAGCTGGAAGAGAGTGCAACCCCTCTGTCTGAAAGGGAGTTGGTGGATATTTTCTTAGGCACTCTATCGGGCCCTTTCTTCAACCAATTGATTAGGAGCTAATCTGCTTGATTTACTGAGTTAATACTAACTGGAGAGAGGGTGAAAGCTGGCATAAAAAGTGGAAAGGTTTAGAAGGATTCATCTTCCTCTATAGCTGTGAGAAAGCCTTTCACTGGGAAGAAGGAGGTATCTACTGTTTATCCACAAAGGAACCAAGGGAGAGCGGAGCACCGACCAATGGTAGGGGCTGTTATGATCCCAAAGCCTACATCTGATCAACCAAGAAGTAACCAACCAAGGGTGGAAAGGCCAGTCTGACAATTCACCAGAATTAATATGACTCTAGCCTAGGTTTTACTACATCTTCTGAAGTCTAATCTGGCAACTTTAAAAGAAGCTCCAAAGAATCCCAACACGGCGTCCCCTCATTATCACCCAAATGCTAGATGTGCATATCATTCCGAGAGTCCGGGTCATGACACCAACAACTGTTGGCCCCTGAAAAACAAAATTCAAGACCTTATAGATGCAAAGGAGATTGAGTTTGATGCACCCGAGAAACCAAACGTCATTTCCGCTCTTATCCCTAGGCATGGTCACAATGCCAATGCTATCGAAGAAGATTTGTTTGTTGCTACAGTAGATGAACTCTTGAATCCGCTCCCGATCATTAAGATAAACTTGTTGAAAGTTGGTATATTCCCAGGTTATAATGAAGACTTCCCTCTTTGCTTATCATCACAAACTGTTTGCCCTCTGTTGAGGACAGGCATTCAACGCTTGATAGACAACCAAGAGATTTTGTTTGAAAATGCTCTTGTTTCACCTATTCCTATTGAAGACGTTTCGATCATAACCATCTCCGCCAATCCTTCCAGCGCCCCCAAAAGACCCGTTAGGATTACATCGGTTCCAAAGACTACTCCCCTTATAATTACAATGCCCGGGCCCGTCCCGTACAAATCAGACAAAACAGTATCGTGGAATTACGGTGGAGAAATCTACTACCATGGTATCAAACAAGATGGGATAATCGCCGAAGAAGTGAGCTCCAAAGAAGAGGATTCCGACATTAGCAATATTGCCAGAACTAGTAAGATTACCCGTAGCGGTAGAATCTTCTCTCCAGAGATTGCCCCTCCAAAGGCAGTTTTTGGACCCGTGGCTGTTCCGAAGATTATCTCTGTACCAATAATCATACCTGTAAGTGCTCCTACCGACAAAGACGACACAATCCCTGCTGTTATCCCTACCAACACTTCTACTGCTGAAAATCAAGGAAAAAGTATTCAAGAAGAGCTTGTCCGGACGAAGGCTCAACCACTAGATATCCCCGAAACCTCCAAGAAGGAAATGGAGGAGATCCTGAGGATAATAAAGAAGAGTGATTATGACGTGGTTGAACAGTTAGGGAAAACTCCCTCCAAGATCTCCATGCTAGCATTGCTTCTGTGTTCTGAGGCACATGCAAAAGCTCTGGTGAAGTTCCTGAAGACAACCCATGTGCCATAAGAGACGTCTGCTGACCAATTCCAAGATTGTGTGGCCAGTTTAACAACTGATAACGGCCTAGGCTTCTCTAATGCTGATTTGACACCAAGAGGGAGAAATCACAAAGAGGCATTACATGTCTCTGTGAAGTGTAGAGGAACGACTCTGGCCCATGTCTTGGTGGACACATGCTCATCTTTGAATGTTTTACCGAAGAAAGCTCTCGATAGATTGGATTGAGAAGGACTGACATTGAAACCCAGTAACATAGTTGTGAGAGAATTTGATGGCTCAAAGAGGATGGTCCACGGGGAGGTGGACATCCCCATAAAGGTGGGAACTCATACTTTCAACTCAACCTTCTATGTAATGGACATCCGCCCTTCTTACTCCTGTCTGCTAGGACGGACCTGGATCCATAATGCCGGTGCTGTTACCTCTACACTAAACCAGATGCTGAAATACCCGGTCCATGGAAAGATCATCACTGTCCACGGAGAGGAAGAGTACATGATTAGCCATCTAAATTCTTTCCAGTATGTGGAGTTGGATGGCGAGTTCATTGAAACTCCTTTTCAACATTTCGAAGAAGTCTCTCAAGAGGTAGCAGTAACCAAGGCGGTGTCCCAGATCCCCAAGATCACAAGACCTCCGCTTCGGATGTCATCTCTAAAGGACGCAAAGGCAGTAGTAGAGGAGGGTGGATGCACCATCTGGGGGCAGCTTCCAGACATTCCGTATAAATCTGACAAGTTTGGCTTAGGGTTTACTTCAAATGCTCAGAAGGCTGTGCGTCGTACCCATGCTGGAGGGCCACCTTTGAAGATTAGCAACCAAGAGGTCAACACAGTGGAAGATGGTGAAGAAGATGGCAGCTTGGAGGATTGGATATTTCCTACTGTCAATGGAGGACTTCGCAATTGGGAAGCCAAAGACTTTGTCCCAATAACTTTTATCCCTCAGTAATTTATCTTTTACATTTCTGTTGGACTTGTAATATTCACAAACAATTCGCACATTTAAAACCTCGTGTCTTTCCCGAGGCACAATGGTCCATTTGTAAGGATTTTTAATTCATCTTCATATGACATTCAATGAATCATGGACGTTTTCTCACATACAAACTTTTGTGCTCATTTTCTTTCTTTTACATTTTATTCTTTAAGGATGGCTATACCCTTACACACACCCTCACTCACAAATGCAGGTACCCCTCCATTCCGGATCCCATGGGTAACGATACTGCTATGGCCTTTTGTGACTTGAGGATCTAATCTACCAAGTCGAGGATGAAGGTGAGGAAGATTGTGAAGTAGCAGGGGAATTGGCCTGACTACTACAACAAGAGGAAAGAGCTATTCAGCCTCATGAGGAACCGTTGGATACAATCATATTGGGTACTGAGGAAGATAAAAAGGAAATCAAGGTGGGTGCCAATCTAGAGCCGAGTGTCAAGGAGCGTCTAATTCAGCTATTGCATGATTATGTTGAGATCATCGCCTGGTCATACGAAGATATTCCAAGACTTGATACAGACATCATGGTACATCGTCTACCTACAAGAGAAGACTGTCCACCAGTAAAACAAAGAGTCTGCCGCATGAGACCTGACATGTCAGAGAAGATCAAAGCGAAAGTCATGAAACAATTCAATGCTGGATTCTTGGCTATCACTTCCTATCCTCAATGGGTTGCCAACATTGTTCCCGTGCCTAAAAAGGACGACAAAGTACAAATGTGCGTGGATTATAGAGATTTAAACAGGGCCATCCCTAAAGATGATTTTCCACTTCCTCACATCGATATCCTGGTTGACAATACAACCTAGCACAAAGTATTTTCCTTCATGGACGGATTCTCAGGCTATAACCAAATCAAAATGACACCTGAGGACATGGAGAAAACTACATTTGTCACATAGTGGGGCACATTCTGCTACAAAGTGATGCCATTCAGACTGAAGAATGCTGGGGAAACCTATCAACGCACCATGGTAGCCTTATTTCATGATATGATACATCATGAGATAGAGGTCTATGTAGATGACATGATAGCCCGATCACAAACTGAAGAGGAGCACCTTGATCACTTGCAAAAGTTGTTTGTGAGATTGAAGGAGTACAAGTTAAGATTGAATCTAAACAAGTGTACATTCGGAGTCCGGTCCGGTAAACTCTTAGGTTTCGTTGTCAGCAACAAAGGCATCGAGGTTGATCCTGTCAAGTTTAAAGCGATACAAGAAATTCCTGCTCCTCGTACTCAGAAGGAAGTCAGAGGATTCTTGGGACGACTGAACTATATTGCCAGATTCATTTCTCACCTAACAGCTACTTGTGAGCCAATCTTCAAGCTATTGAAGAAAGATCAAGTAGTCAGATGGAATGATGAATGCCAAACTGCTTTCGACAAAATCAAAGAGTACCTACAAGAGCCTCCTGTTTTGATGCCACAAGTTGAGGGAAGACCACTGATCATGTATCTGACCGTTTTAGAGAACTCAATGGGGTGTGTATTGGGGCAGCATGACGAGTCTGGCCAAAAAGAGCATGCTATTTACTACCTGAGAAAAGTCTTGATCTTTAAAACATCTTACCTACTTGATATCAAACCAATCCAGACCTTCATCCCTGTTCTGTAACAACTTTTCCATCATCTGCCATTGTTGCTTTCAAAGCTTGCAGTTTGACTTGACCAAGGAGTTTCAGGCACTTTCAGAGCAAGGCAAGGGTTGGAATACATTCAGGGAAGTTCAAGGAAGCTCAAGCAAGCATCAGGCCTCCATCAAAATCACTCCAGTTCCATCCATGATTTCGACTGAAGGAGATAAAATCTCAACTTCTATCTCCTTGTACAGGCCACCATTGGCCACAATTTGTGAATAAATAATGTATCTTTCATTACAACGAAACTATACATATCTTTATATTGCATTTATTTTACTTGAGTTGAGAGAATTTAGAACTTGAAGTTTCTGAAAATATTAGGTTTAAATTTAGGGCTGTTAAAATTCTTTTTGACCTTTGATTGTTAGTTCACATAACTTATATGGTTGGAATCGTGAGTTCAAATAGTACATCTTTCATGTTATGAGTTTTCATTTTCATGGAAGAATGAGAGAGTTACAGGATGTCTGACCAAGCTTGAGGAAGAAGATGAAATACAGGGCAAGAACTTGTTTCATGTTATATTATTTTTGCTTCCCTTAAGACAATGGATGTATAGTCACCCCAGTGGCAAAGTAGTGCGATGGTAAGACCCATGTCCTGGGTTCGAACCTGGGCGCTACTTTTATTTTTTCCGCATTTTTCCTTCTCTCCATTTTTCTGATTTTTGTAGGTTTGGGCTTGGGCTTGACATTTTTTTGCTAACACATTGCTGCCAGCTTTGCTACATCACCTCCCTGCCAATTTTTTTTTTATATTTATATTTTATTTGTTTTATTTTCATTTTTAATATATTAAATATTTTCTTTGATGCATAAAAAATCCTAAAAAATGTAAATTTCATAATATTGCATTTGATTTTATTTTTAGTTTATTTTTAACATAGAAATATATTTTTATTTTTAATATATATCATATATTTTTTTTAATAAACTTGTACAATATAATTAAAATATATTTAGTTTAATTTAGTTATTCCCTTTTTCATTCCATTCTCATAAATATTTATTTTGCATATATAAAAATTTATCTTTATATACAATATTATTTATTATTTTAATACAAAAAATATATAAAAAAATAGTATATAAGAACCTTATTTTCTTAAAAAATTAGTAATTAGGGTTAAGCCTCCCTTCTAAAAATTAATTTCTTTGCCTTACATTTTCAGGTTTAGATTAAATTTTATTTTACATAAAAACAAAACAAAGATCTTTTCTTACATGTATATTATATTGCATCTTTAAATATTGTATTATTTATTCTAATTCGTACAAATTCGATTTGGTAGTAATAATTTATTTAGGTTTACATTTTGTAAATCTCAATTCAAATTTGTATTCCCCTCTCCCATAAAATTGTAGTAATAGCTTATTAATATTTACATTATGCAATTTATCACTTTACATGCCATGATTAGTAATTAGGGTTTGTATGATAAGATCGAAACAAAGCAAAATAGAAAACCCTAAATACAAGACAAAACCAAAGCATGAAAATGATACACTTGCACACAAGTATCCTTAGGGTTTCTCCACTTGGTTGCCTAAAATAAAAATGGCCATATTACGCATGCGAAGTATCTTGGCAAAAAAAACAAACATAAAGATCATAGTCCCTCGATGACGCTATTCAAAAAGTTGCCTTACAAAATGATCTTGGTCCCTCAAAATGATAAGATACTTTGCAAACATTGCTAATCATGGTTATACGATGACCCACACCCGTCCCGTTTACATCCAAAGATAGGGTCTCTTACCAAATTAATGGTAAGACAACAATGTCAAAGGAATAGAATATGCACAAGAAAGACATTTGAGTAGGTAGATTACTTCTATTTACTTGCTTTATTTCAAAACAACTATCCTTGCTACTTTCAAAACAAACACACATATTTCCAAAACATTTTTACAAACATTGAAAACATTTTCAAAAAGACAAACCTCTTTGTATACATTCTTACGAACGAGAATCATTACAAAGATTGCCAAAACAATCCTCTTTTACAAAATACTTTCAAAACCATACAAAGCACAAATTTCAAACAACAAAAGCAAGTGATCTAAGCAAGTAACTAAGATCCCATGGAAAACCATGGATGAAAAGGGTGCTAATACCTTCCCTTTTCATAATCTATCCCCCGAACTCAAGAAAACATCTCAAAGTTCTTTCCTGTGCTTTTTCACCTTTCCTTTTGGATAAAAGAAAAGTCGATGGCGACTCTTGCTAACCGCAACATTTGCAATAAAACGCAAAATCCTCAAGTCAGTTCTCCCACCGTATCACACCCACCAACCACGAGGATGAAACCATCATCGAGGAGGACCCCTTGGCTTGGGTCGCGCCTGAGCCTCGAAATAAAAGGTTGTGCATTTGCATGACGCAAAAGACATGTTCAACTCTCCGGAGGTTCGAGCCGAAGGGGCACTTGCCAACTGGATTCTCCGAATTCCTCACTGCAACCGGAGGATCTGCTTGACATATCCAGGCAAACGTTTTCCCATGTACGAGTTCGTGCTCAAAGAGGATGGGATGTGTTTTCCCTTCAACGATTTTCAAGTGGGGGTTTTTTAGTGGCTTCAATTGGCGCCCTCTCAACTTCACCCAGACGCGTTGGCGTTCATGCTGGCGTTCAATCTCATCTGCCAGTATATGCAAATAGGTGCTACACTGTCCCTCTTCTTCTGTATTTTTCACCTACAAAGGCAATCCATTGGACGAGGGCAAGCGTGGGTGTCTTTCAAATAGTTAGGGAAACTCTTTAGGCCTTATTTGGAGTCTGTCTGTTACTTCAAAGAGAGGTACTTTGTTGTGAAACCTTTGATGGAAGCGACCATAGACTCCATATACACCCGATTAGAAGAGGTGGAGGATGAGCGACCAGTTACCTGACTCATGGCTAGATTTCTGCTCGAATGACAATGGAAACATTTTGAGAAAAATCCCAAGTATTATGCTGTAAAGCCTGAGTATTTGGAAGCTCAAGATCAACTCTCCTATGAGAAGCTGGTGGCCTATGTTAGGAGCTTCTCCCCCGGGAGGTGTGTGGACGTGAACAACAACCTCCTCTTTAACAACAACGGGGAGTACCTCTTAGTTAATAGGTTTATCAACACAAAGGATTTGCTTGAATGTTCCTCAAACGAGGAAGCCATAAGGCTTTTAGTTAGGGGAGGCGGTCGCGATTATTTTTTTGCTTGAATTTCATTCGGGGACGTGCCCACACTATTATCCTTGTTTAAACCGTGACTGACAGTTTCTTTTTGATTATAGGTTGGATGACGTCCCTCTCCGAGCGCTTATTGAAATTGAGACCCAATGACGCGTCCACCTCTGATACAAGGAATAGGGTCGCCCAGCTCCAAGAGCAGGCCAAATCTGCTGCTCGTTCCAGCGGTTCCCCCCTTCATTAAAAACCCAAGTTCCCCCCAGCGAGCCTGCCCAGGTTCCCCTCGGTGAGCCTGCAACAAAGAGGAAACGTGTGGAGAACGTCGAGGGCGTCGTGCCTGAAGGTGACAAGGTCCTCGGGAGGTTTTTCGTGCTGCCTCCTTGCTATCTGAATCGTGACCCCTTTAGCAGGGAGAGCTCTTTAGGAGTTCACGAGGAGGAGAGGGAGGAGATTATGTTAGAGGATAAGGATGTCCGTCAAAAGAATTTGGCGGAGGATATGGCCGCCGTGATGAGGATGCTCGAGACGGCCTTAACGCTGAATGATGAGGCGGCGAGCTCTCAGGCCTCCTTCGATACAACATATTCGAAGATTCAAAACCTGAAGGCCAAGAATGAGAAATTAAAGTGCAACATCCTTAACCACGAGTCAAATTTCGAGGCCCGAGTTTGACTTCTCAAGGAACTGAATGAGTTGTGGCCCCAACTGGACGTCGTGACCAAAGAGAACGAGCGCCTGGTTTCCCGAACAAAAGAATTGGAGGGGATCGTGGCCCTGGATGAAGAATTGACTGAGGCTGAGATAACCATGGTTTCTAGAGCAGAGCTAATTTCACGTATCCAGATGCTCGAGCAAGACGTCATAGACATACTCGGCTATGGTTTCAACAAGAGCGTGGAGCAACAGAGGATTTTGAACCCGGGGGTCGAGATTATGGTCGAAGGCGCAAGGCCGTTTAACCAAGTGATTGATGGAAAAATATTTTATCCGCCCGAGAATAGCAATGAGGGGGATGATATTTAATTTGTTTCAGGGTCTATGTGCCTGTTCTTGTTTTATTTTGGATTCATGTCCGTCGTGCCTAGTTTTGTAATTATTTAAACAGCACCGACTTTCCTGGTCGAAATTTATGAATGCCTTAATTTTTACCTTTATGCCTATTTATTTATAAATGATTGCTTGTCGTTGTGTTTGACTTGCTTAATGTATGAAAGTTAGTATTTCTAAGGTTGGAGATTACTGTTCGACCTTGGTTGTGACCGATACATGTCAAATGTGTCGAGGAAATGGAGTAGGGATCTGACGATCTCAATATCGCGGTCGGGATGTTAAGTTCATGGAGTTAACTACCCATCTCGAGCTGGGTGTTCTTCCTGTTGGGTACTTCGACAACAAATCTTGATTGAGGTGTCCCTGTCGGGCTAAGCTTCTGCTTGGAAAATGAACAGCAACCCGCCCGCGTTGATATTTTGAGGCCATATCCGTACCTTAACATGCCTACATGGTCGATCTTATCTTGTTGTTAATTAGAGAGGACTTGTTGACTGCCAATGCCCGTAGTAGGATAAGGAATTAATTGTGATATTGTTTCAGTTTTGTGGCGTTCCATGGTCGAGGTAGTGGTTCTCCATTTACGTGCTCGAGGTAGTACGCCCTGGTGCCCGTAGCTCCGTGGAAGCGGTATGGTCCTTCCAAGTTTGCAGCCAACTTCCCTTTGCGGGAATCTTTCTGATTTCTCCGCAGGACTAGGATTCAGAGATGGAATTCGCGCTTTTTGACTTTGTTGTCATGGCGAAGAGCTATTTGTTATTTCAATATGGCATCGTGAAGAGCTTCTCCTGAATGGATTTCCTCGACTAGGTCGAGCTCTTTTCTTAGGGCCTTGTCATTTAGTTCCTTGTCCAAAGGGGCTTCTGTTCTTTTGGACGGTTCCAATATTTCTATAGGATTGACAACCTTGGTGCCATAGGTTATCCAAAATGGGGTTTCGCTCGTCATCAAGTGGTGTGTTGTTCGATACGCCCATAGGAAGATGTGGAGTTCCTTGATCCACCCTCTTTTGGCCTCGCCCAACCTTCATTTGAGACCTTGTAAGATGACCTTATACGCGGTCTCGGCTTGCCCGTTAGTTTAGGGGTGTTTGACTGAGGTGAAGTGCTGCTTGGTGCTGACTTTGGCGATGAAGCTTTGGAAACCTTGATCGGTGAATTGGGTTCCGTTGTCAGTGATGAGTGCTTGTGGTATCCCAAATCGGGCAAGGACGTTTCCTTTGTAGAAACAGAGGATGTTGTGTGAAGTGATTTTTGCTAGAGCTTTGGCCTCTATCCATTTCTTGAAAAAGTCGATGACCACGATAAGGAATTTGTTTTGGTACATCCCTTGCATGAAAGGTGTGAGGATGTCTATTCCCCACTAGGCGAATGGCCATGGGGAGGATACTGTAGTTAGCTCGTGCAGAGGCGCAATGTGTATGTCTGCGTGCCTCTGGAACTTATCGCATTTATTAACATGCTCCTTGGCGTCTTATTGCATGGTCGGCCAGTAGTAACCTACTCACAACGCTTCTCGTGCTAGGGATCTTTCGCCCATGTGTTGGGCGTTGATTCCCTCGTGGATTTCCTGTAGTATCTCAGGGATTTTGAATTCTTCAACACATTTTAAGAGTGAGATGGAGAATCCCCGATCATAAAATTTATGTTCGAGTACCATGTACAAACATTCATGTCGTTTGGTCGAGGCCGCCTCTCTTTGGTCCAGGGGAAGTTTCCCCTTTGTCAGAAAGTTGAACTTCTGGGTCATCTAACATATGTTGTCCCCGATGGCATTTACCTCGGGTGGCATAGTGGACTTTTCAATGCTCGGGCGAGAAAGGGATTCTTGGATGACGAATTTGTTCCCTCCTTTCTTCTTTGTGCTTGTGAGCTTTGAAAGTATGTCGACTCACGTGTTCTACTCGTGTGGCACGTACGTGATCTCCTCCCAATCAAACTTCTTCATATGTTCTCTGACCAGGTTTAAATATTTGATGAGGCTTTTGTTCTTAGACTGGTATCCCCCTTGAACTTCAGATGCGACAAGTTGGCAGTTAGTGAAATTTTGTATCTCCCGGGCACCCAGATCCTCAACCAGTCTTAATCCTGCGAGCAGTACCTCATACTCAGCCGGATTGTTTGATGTTGGAAAAGAAAGGGTGGGGGAGTTTTCGATCATGACGCCTTCCTCGTTCTCGAGGAGGATTCCTGCTCTGCTCCCTGTCGAGCTAGAAGCTCCATCCACAAACATGGTCCACTTGTGCTTCTTCTCTATGGGGGGATCATGGGCATTCATCTCTGGGACGAAGTAGGCTAGTGCTTGGGCCTTGAGGGTCTTCCTGTTCTTGTTCTAGAATTCCAACTCCAAGAGCTCCAACGACATTTTAGCATTTGACCTACCATGTTTGGTCGGTATAGGAGTTGTCTCACGCATTGGTCCGTTCGTACGATGATTGTGTTACTAGGAAGTAATATCTAAGCCTCCTCGCTGCATTGACGAGGGACAAGGCCATCTTATCGATCTGTTGATACCTGACCTCGGGCCCCTGAAGTGTGTTTCTCCTGAAATTCAATGGCTTTTACCCGCCTGGAGTCTCTCGAACGAGGGTCGTGCTTATGGCCTCGGCGGAGACGACCAAGTAATGGAATAGGGTTTCCCCGTCTTCAGGTTGCGACAGCACGGGCGGTTGCAAAAGGCTTTACTTGAGATGGAGGAGAGCTTTCTCGCATTCCTAGGTCCACTCGAAGGATGCCTTTTTGCATAAAAGTTTGAAAAATGGAATAGCGTGTTGCACGGATTTTACCATGAATCGGGCAAGCGAGGTGAGCATGCCGTTTAATACTTGTATGGATTTATTCGAGCTAGGTGTAGGGATCTTGGAGAATTCCAGTCACTTGTCGGGGTTGGCTTTAATTCCCTGTTCCCTCAGGTAGAAACCGAGGAATTTTCCTGCCTTAACCACGAAGGTGCATTTCTCAGGGTTGAACCTCATTCTGCATTGTCTCGCTTGGGTAAAGATCTTTTTGAGATAGGAAGCATGGTCGGTATCTGCTCGAGATTTGAAGATCATGTCGTCCATGTATACCTTGAGCATATCCCCAATCTTGTTGCAAAAGACTTTATTCATCATCCGCTGGTACGTTGCCCCTGCGTTTTTCAGGGCGAAGGGAATTACGTTATAGTAGTAATTGCCCGAGCTGGTCATGAAAGCAATGCAATTCTTATCGCTCATCGCCATTGGGATTTGGTTGTAGCCCGAGAAGGCATCCATGAACGATAAAATTTTATAGCCGCCCGAATTGTCGACCAGCATGTCAATATTAGGTAAAGGAAAAGCGTCTTTGGGACATATCCGGTTAAGATCAGTATAGTCAACACACATTCTCCATTTTCTATTATTTTTCTTAACAAGTACAACATTTGAGAGCCAGGTTTAATACCGGACCTCGAAAATTAAATTAGCCTCTAGGAGGTCTTTTACAGCATTTTCAGCAGCCTCCGCTTTCTCCGGAGACTACCTACTTCTACATTGTATTATTTCCCTAGCGGCTGGATCAATGGGCAAGTGGTGACAGGTGACCTCGGGGTCGAGTCCGGGCATATCTGTGGCGCTCTGTGGGGATAGGTCTGCATTCTCCCTCAAGCAAGCTTTGATCTACTTCCTCTCCAGGTCGGGGAGTCTGGTGCCGATCTTCACGCCTTTGTGAGGGTCTTCACTGAGGGGGACGAACTCGAAGTCTCTGTCTAGGATTGGTTGGAGGAGTTCCTATTCGTCATTGGGTGTTTCATTCTTGTCGAAGCGGGTGTCAAGCGAGATGGAGTCAACCTTGGGTGGAGCTCTTTGTTCTTCTATCTTGACGGGTTGTGGCTTAGGTCGAGCAGTAGCAGCTCTCTTAGCAGATCATGCCCCAGTGTCGACCGTACTTTGTCCCTTTGAAGCTGCGTTGAAACATCTTCGGGTAGTTGAGATGAAGTCGTGGATGGTGGCAACCCATCCCCTCTTCGTGTAGAATTTCATCTTTAGGTGGATGGTGAAGGGGACAATAGTCAGTTCGGCCAACATTGGTCTCCCTAGGATGCAGTTGTAGAGAGATGGGCAGTTGATGACCAATCATTGCACCTTGACCTGTCGGGCGGCGGTTTCCTCACCGAAGGTGACAAAGAGCTCCACATACCCCCATTGTTTGGAGGTAGAGCCATTGAAGCCTTGCGGGTTGGACCTCACGTATGGTTAAAGGTGGGTGTTGTCAAGTTGTAAGGTTTAGAAGAGATGGTTGTACATAACATCGATGGAACTCCCTTTATTGACCAGGACACGGTGAACATCGAAATTAACCATTCTTGCCCTTACCAGAAGAGGGATGCTCGAGTTAGGGGACCACCCGGGCATCTCTCCGAGGTAGAACATGATTAACTCTGATCTGCCCTTGACCTTCTCGAATGTCACCGCTTGAGTCGGTGTTGCATCGATCAACTCGTCGAGCTTCCTTTTTGTGGAGTTTATGGGGATGTCGTTGAACCCCAGTCCAGTTATAACCATGGCAGATGGGAATCTTTCCCACCTACTGTGCATGGACAAAGGTTCTTCTTCGTGTCTGTCGAGAACGTATAAGTCCTCCGACCTTGTAACGGAGAAGGCTATTTGGATAAGGGTCGTTTCATCCGATGATCTGGGGACTTCCTCGACCTCTCTTATTTCGCAGGAATCTCAGTGAGGGGCGTCATTGCATCAATATTTCATGAGCCTGCCACCCATGATGAGGGTTTCAATTGCGTCTTTTAGATGGACGTAGTATTCAGTCAGATGCCCGTGGCTCCGGTGGTACTGACAGTATTTACTCCTATTAGCCACGGGCTTTGCAGGGGCAGAGCGAGGACGTTTGATGCCTCCGTCCTTGAAGTTGGTATTAGCACACTCTGCCAAGATGCGCTCGTGGGAAGCTGTCAGCAAAGTGTATTCGATGAATCGCCCTGTGGGCCCCCTGTGATCGTGGGGATCCCGTGGTTTATCATCCCTCCTCTTCTCTCATGTTCGTCGAGGAGGGACTGAGTCATGGTGTCGCAGAGTTCTGGTCAATCCGCAATTCCTTGGGTTGCTGACTCTGTTGGCCGCTTCCCTCTCCTCGTAGTCCATATAGGCCCTAGCTTTCTCCAGGAGAGCATCGAAAATCTGGGGTGGTTCGATGCCAACAACCTTCCTGAACTCTGTACCCAGGAGGAGTCCTCTTTTGAGCAAATATCTCTTCTTGTGATTGATTCACGGGACCTTAATGGCCTTGTGTTTAAACTGATCAATAAACTCCATGAGGGTTTCGTCGCTTCTTTGGACGATAACCTCAAGGACAGTCTCGGTGTTCGGGTGTCGACGAGACACTGTAAAAGAGCTGATAAACTGGTTTTTCAGGTTCCTCCAAGAGGTGATCAACTCTGGGGGGAGATTTTTATACCAGTCCATCACAGTTTTCTCCAAGGTCGTGGGGAACAAAGGACACTTAATTGGCCCCACGATGTTATGATAATGGAGCATTTCTTCGAACCCTTTGATGTGGTCGACTGGGTAAGCAATGTCATCACACTCCTTCTGTTGGGGAGGTTTCTCCATTCCCCTGGGAATGGGTGTCTCCATGATTTCCTGCGACAAGGGATCACAAGGGTCATCTCCGTTGCTCCTGTAGGGGGAGTGGGAAGGGGACCGATTATACTGGAGGTCATAGCCATGTCCTTGGCCTTGGGGAGGATCCCTTGGTCGAGAATGTGTTTCTATATTACCCCTATTTCTGTTTTCAGGGGATCGTTGTTCCTTGTGTGAGGGGGGGGGGGGGGGGGGGGGGGTTGAGGATGCGTCTCCCGGTAGCCTCGGGCATGGTTCTCTCCAACGCGGGGCGTCGACCAGTCCGTCGGGGAGAGAGGATCTGCGATTTGTCCCATCTATGTCTCTATGGGGGAGATTAAAGACGGTCTTCATCCTGACAAGGAGGCAGAGTGTCAGGTCTTCTATATCTTCTAGAGGCTCGACGAGAGTCTTCGAGCGCCCTTAATCGCCCGCCTTGCGAGAAGATCATGTAGTTCGTCAGATTTATGGTTGCGAACAGGGCCCTTGTCGTGTCATCAGCGCCCGGAGGGACGGGGACTTCCTGGAAAGCGTTCGTCTCATAGTTCTGGGGTTGATGGGCACCCTCGTTTGGTCGAAAGTGTGACGAGGAGGAGGCAGTCATGCCGTCTCTGTAATTCTGGATGAGACCGGCCATGTCACTGTCATTTCTATTGTTGTTGTTGTTATTGCCCATGTTATCGACGTCATTGTTGTTGCCCATGTTATCAATGACATTGTTGTTGGGGTTGGCGAGATGGGCTTCTAAGATGTTGTTGGCAGCTGGGTCGGATATGACAATCAAGAATTTGGAGTTACTTTTGTCTTAGGTAAATGAAGATGGGGAAGCTAGTTTCCCACAGACGGCGCCACTAATCATACCTAACCAGAATGGATCGTCAAGGCCTTTATCGAGCTGAGGTTGAAAGCGAGATGGGGGGTACCTGCAAGACACTCTGATGCTAAAGTAAGTTTCAGGGAGAGTGCAAGCAAGTGTGAGTATGAGTATGAGAGAATGAATACCTGACCCTCCCAAATGAGAGGGTATTTATAGCCCCTAGCATTAGGACAAGGTTCCCATTGTTGGGCCACGATGAAGCCCAATAGTGAAGACTGCCAAGGCTTACGTGTGTATGGAGTCCACCATGTGGACCCCCTGGTAAATTGCCAAGGGAGAATAGGTGTTGGACCCGTGATTTTCGGAGGGCAGTTATGATGACAATCCTAGGGACACATGGGCCACGTTCCCCAATGGACGCGTGGGGAGTTGCCCAATGAACTCTAGCTTGGACTGATTTCCTTTGCGCCTTATACAAAGGTATTGGGTTAGGCCTCCCCAACAATGGGGCAAGTGTGGGCCCAGTCCAGATCAGATCCCAAATTCAGTTAGGGGTTTTCAGTCAATTCTACTTATGACAATTTGGTGGCTTTGTTTAGAGACAAGGAAGGTAGGTCTTAGAGGGGTTTTAAAAGGCTCTATAAGATTTGAAAGAGTATAACAATTTCTAAAATTGTTGTGTCTTGGAAATTTCTTCGGGATAAGTTGCCAACTAGGCGAAATCTTCTAAGGCATTAAATTATATCAATGTCTAGTTTTGGGGGGTGTTCAATATGCATTGGGTAAGTGGAGTCAATGAATTATCTCTTTGTTTCATGAAAGGTGGCTTCTGAAATTGAATTTGTGCTGCCTCCTAATGGTTTATGTTTTAATTATTTTTCTTTTAGCTTTTGTTTTTGTTTCTATTATTATTGATTCTTCTCATCTGATTGGGCATCTTAGAATTGATTTCTTAATCCGATTTTTAGGATGCATAAACAAAACTGTTTGACTATAGTTCGATAAATATGATTCTAGTTAATTTGTGAAGTTTTAGAATTAAGATCCACATTCGAGAATGAGTCAAGTCATGACAAGGTTGAGTTCTAAAAAAATACTTCATGTTTTTAAAAAATTGAGGTTCTAGAAGTTTGATTCGAATCATGCATTTGCATTATGAGTGAAACTTCACCATTAGATCTTTTGCATGATGTCAAAACTAGAAAAAATAGCATTTATATATATTGGACGGTATCTCTATGTCATATGGTGCACCCTTATATTAGAGGTCTTAGGAATAATTCAAAACCACCTAGAAATTTGCAAAAAAACATCAAAATTTGTTTTCTGCACATAATGAGCCCTATAGCTTTTGTTTGGTACATGCCGACACATGCAGTCTTCAGACTGACACATACTGTAAGTTTCAGTTTAATGCGCCAACACATAATTTTCAGGTTGGCACATCTGCTTCAATATTAAAGGATGTAGCCTTTGTTTCTCATAGGCCGACATGTAAGCCTTTTTAGGCCGGCACATACTGTTACTTTTAGATTTATGTGCCGACACATTCATATTTCAGGATGACACATACTATTTAATTGGGTTAATTCTTCAATTTTTTTTAATTCAAAAAATTACTTTTTTGCATACAAACTTCCACAACTATAAATACATCATTCATGCATCATTCTAACTTGATGAAACTATAATCACTTACTACCATTGCTCTTAACCTTCAACCTCAAACCTATGCATACTGTTGTACCCCAAAATTTGCCCTCCTATGTCTTTCAAGACATTATTTTAAAGGCCTCAAGTAATCAAAATTACTCAAGAGTTGACTGGTCAAACCTCCTCCTAAGCAATGGGTTCACAACCGGGGTTTCATCTTGCATAAGTAATAATGGGTTGCAAAGGTCTCAAATGATTTTCATGGTTCATCATAGGTCCTCAATAATTCTCATGTTAAGTTTCAAATCTTGCATCACAAGTTTGCTCAGTCAATGGCTCAGATGATTGAAAATCAATTGTATTGGATAAAAAGTCAACTATGGTCAACATACAGTCAAACATCAAATATTTTTGTCAACATCAACATTTTGAAGTGATATTCATCATTTGATCAAGGGTTGATCATGATTCCTCAAGGAAAGCCCTCAAATCATAAAAAGTCAAAAATTGTCAAATTAGGGTTTCCTTAGGAGAAGTCAACTGAACTTTGACCAAGCATAACTTTCACATGCTTCATCAACTTTTCCCCAACCAAAGCCCATTTTGAAGGAATTTCAATTCTATAAAACTTTTTTATTAAGCTCAAATCCAAAAAGTGCTCCGTTTGAAAGATACGAGCTAATACATTACAAGTCATTTTCAAAAGTCAACAAAAAAACACTTTTTGTCAAGGCAACTTACATTAAGATAAAGTCTCCAAATGCAAAAATGATCAAAAGACAAATTGTAGAGGACACATTTATATTTTCAAAAATCCAAATATTACCTTTAAAAGATGAAAATTGAGAGATTTATGGCTGATGCAAGTTGGATAATTTTTGAAGAATGCACGAAACTTCAATTGGACAATGTTGAATATTTGGGCTTTTGGGCCTAGGTTTTAGAGTTCAAACATGCCCATGACACCTTAGAGGACCTCTAAGTCCATTCATACCTTTCCTTGATTTTTATTTATATTTACTTTTATATTTATTCAAATAAATACAAAGTAAATTAAATAAAATCACAAGATAATGGATTAATGCATATGGGCTTTGTTATGGATCATTTTTTAGGCCCAAGATGCTACATACAGCCTGCCAAAACTGTGCAAAGCCAAGAAGGGTAGGAAATATCTTCTTTTGGAATGTTTTGAAGCAAAATTGAAACTCTATTATGACATTTAATTTGTACCATTTTTGTTAACCTAATGTAATTCCTCATATATAGACAAGCCTCGGATCTCATAAGCATACACGCAGCTTCCTCCAAAGCCAAGGTTTGAATCATAAAATTTCTCAAAAAAGTGCAAGCATTCGAGTTGCAAGCTTCAAGAGATTTCAATCCAAAGTAAGGGTAAGTTTCAATGATTTCTCAGGCCTGAATAATGTTATCCACCATCTCCATTTGCATTTTTTTTATCATTCATATTTGTTAAACTCACATGTTGTTGTTTGTTTCTAACCACGTAGATCTTCATATATAAATGTTTAGAACAGGTATGGACCAAAAAATTGAAGCTCTAACGTGAGATTTGAGTTTTGCCATGGTTAGGGAAAAATGTTTATGTGTCTTTGTAGCAGTACCTCCAGACCATTACCGATGAAACTAATAGCACCATCAGGTTCGCAAACCTTAATTTAGGGGGTAGGTTTAATTTTGGGCTTTTATTCTTGTTATTTCACAGGTTTGGGATTTGGAGCTACCAGAGAAGAAGGAGTTGACCACCGTGAGGGGTGGTTGGACTCGCCTGAGTGCTGGCGTGGTGTTGGCTGAAGATTTTGATGATACAGTTCAAAATGAAGCAATATGGATGTTTCGTTGGAATAAAGCAAAATGTTACAGTTCGGAATGGTAGAGGCGGTTCTTCGAACAGACATGTTAAAGCTCGGAGCTTCGAGTGACAGTTGTGAAGATATATTTAAAAGAAGCCTCAAAGTGGTAACGAGACTGTGTCTGTGAAATGAGTTCGAAGCGAAGATTGCCAACGCATTTGAAATTCAAACGCGAGCGGGATGTTGGAATTCAAATATATATACGCTAGAGCGTTCGAAGACGCGTGGAAGCTAGAGAGGAGCAGTGCTCTGCATGTTCCGAACGTGGCGGAATCTTATAAGCAAGACCGTTATGGTCGAAGTAGTATAAATAGAAGTCTTAGTGTTAGGATTTCGTGTGTCATATCTATTGTACAAAATTCAGTAAACATTCAAAATACCACATGGATAGGGAAACGAATGCTCGAACAATGTACGTATGATAACACCAAACATTTATAATTCAGTAAAACTCTTTATCTTTTCCAGTTTATCGTCCATTTTCATGTCAATGTCATTCAAATACCTTTACATTCAAAGTCATTTACTTATTTCTTGCATTTAAACGCTTTTCTTCTATTCGAATCCTTTACATTTCAGAAACTCTTTTACATTTCATGCTTTTATATTCATGTTTTTTACATTAAAGTCTTTACATTCAAAGTCATTTACTTATTTCTGCATTTAAACATTTCTTTGCAATCGAATCTTTATTCAGTCAATTCAGTTTCATATTTCTTTACTTGATCATGTCATTAGATTCTTTTAACATGGTAATCGAAGTGAATTGAACGTCTATAAAACATTCCAAATACAAATCCTAACTATGAATATCAGTTTTGCAATTAGATTTATCCAAACGACCAATACCCCATAGGATCAATCTAGTCGATCCTGCAAGTTACCAGAGAGATTAAATAACAGTCATTAAGATTATTTGATAGTTTGGAGGACTAGCGGTTGTTTACCAGAAATCACTGTAAACAAATTGGCACACCCGGTGGGACAGTCATTGGTCGTTACGAAATTTAAAACAAAGTAAAGATTGTTAGGATATAATCATTGTAAAAGTTCTTTCTGAGTGATAAGTTCGTTGTTATATGAACCTTAGAAGTGGTAAAACAACCAATAGCAACCAACCCTTACCCAGAAGAAAACATAATAACAAGATGTCTAATCCAAACAATCAACAAGGGGAACAAAATGCCCCACATGGAACATGCACTAATATGTCTGCTTCGACGGGAACGTCTAATGCGATCCCTTCGAGCGCACAGTCTGTTGCATCCTCTACCAGTAGTGTAGCCACGAATGGAACAAGTGGCATGTCGACTAACAGTTCGATCCTAGGAAATACAGGAACCACTGGTTATCCTGGGGGATTCGTCCCACCATCAGGGACACAAACCCATTTCGCCACCCCACCACCAACTAGACCACCCAGTTTCGATGGTAATAGACCCAGAAATCCCTCTTATGGGATGCCAACATCTTTTATGGCGGGTCTGCACACTTCGACATCGAATACGTCACCACAATTAGGGTCTGGATCTGGGGCTAATCAATTTATGACAAATAACCAAGGGTCAGTAGGTTATAGTGCATTGCCTATCTTAACCACAGAAAATCAGATGGCTTTTAGGCAATTAATGGATGATAGTAACCATAATATGATAGGAGTGTTAGCACAAACTATGCAAGAGATCTTTGCCCCAATAGTACAAAATGTAACTGTGACAAACAGAGAAAACGCGGATAACATGAGTCGAATAGCAGATTTCTTCGCTCCGCCAGAAAGGCGTAGACAAAACCAAGCATTGGTTCGAGCAAACATACCTATCATAGAACAAATTGCTGATGACCCACCCTATAGACCAGTCAGAGAGGGGGTTAATTTAGGGGCAAGAGCACAAAGGTTAGATGCCCCAGTGATTCGAGAAGAACCACAAAGGGGATTTACAGAACCAGCAGCAAGGATCGAAAGGTTAGATGCCCCAGTGATTCGAGAGGAACCACAAAGGGGAATTATAGAACCAGGGGAAAGGGTCGAAAGGCTAGAAGTCCCAGCGTTTTGAGAAGAACGACCTAGAGGAGTTGTCATGGTGGGTCAAAATCAAGATGCTGATGCAGTCGTTCACAGAATTCGAAACGATAACATCTTGGCAGAAAATAATTTAACCACCATGATAGAGAGGATTATGGCCCAAAATGGCCTCAATACAGGAATTAGAAGGCCAAATTATGCCTCTCCTATAGTAGATTACATAATACATACTGATTTACCAAGGGGTTATAAGGTCCCTAAGTTTACAAAGTTTGCTGGAGATACCAATGAATCAACAGTCAAACACATAGCCAGGTATCTGACCGAAGCAGGAGACATAGCAAATAATGAGAACCTTAGGATTAAATATTTCCCAAGTTCCCTCACTAAGAACGCTTTTACATGGTTCACCACATTGCCTCCTGGATCCATAGATACTTGGACCCTCTTAGAGAGATTATTCCATGAACAGTTCTACATGGGACAATCTAAAATAAGTCTGAAGGAACTAGCCAGTGTTAAGAGGAAATTTACTGAACCCATAGATGATTATCTGAATAGGTTCAGACTCTTGAAATCTAGATGCTTCACAGTAGTTCCTGAACATGAGTTACTCAAAATGGCTGCTGGCGGCCTGGATTACTCTATTCGAAAGAAATTAAACACACAATACTTGAGGGACATGGCTCAATTAGCAGATAGGGTTCGACAAGTCGAAAGGCTAAAGGCCGAAAAGGCCAGGGCTTTTAAAAGTAACAAAAAAGAGAGAATTTCATATGTCGAAACTGAGGAAGTCGAAGATTATCCTGAATTCGAAGAGGTCGAAATAGATCTCGCTGAATTAAAGCAGGCTCCACCTTACTCTTGTAAATTATTAGTTCCCACAAAAGGGAAAGAAATTGTTGAAAATGAGAAAAGTGACAAATTCCCAAAGAAGGTGTATACTTTCGATGTAACAAAGTGTGACGAGATTTTTGATTTGCTTGTCAAAGATGGCCAACTAATTGTGCCATCGAATGACAAAATACCTCCTTTAGATCAAAGAAAGGAAAGAGGATTTTGTAAGTATCATAGTTTCCTAGGCCACAAAACCTCACAATGTTTTCTTTTCAGGGATCTGATTCAAAATGCAATTAAGGATGGCAGATTGAAATTCGCTGATAAACCAAAAATGAAAGTAGATGAAGACCCTTTGGATGTTGCAGACACCAATTACTCCGAGCCTGCATGCATTGGAGAAATCAATATGGTGGAAGCAGATCAAGATGACACTCCATTAGGAGAAAAAAGCACTGAGAATAAAAATTGTGTGTTAGTCGAAGTCAACAAGGGGGTCACTGAGGACGTCCGCAAGCAACTAGAGGCTTCGATCGAAGCAGTACCTTTGACTGTTTCGAAAGAGATCCAGGCTACTAAAGGCTAGGAGAACCAAAAGCAAGAGTTGACACAGGTTACTGAAGGCCTGAGGCTAAAATTGGAGAAAGTCCAGATCACAAAGCCAGCCTCCCCTCAGAAAGAAATATGGGATACTTTGGGAGAGCCTAGTGGAAAGTTTGACTACTTGGTGAAGTATTCTGCCCCAGAAAGTTCAAAAATCCAAATCGAAGATGTCAAACCTACAGGATGGGGAGATGATGACATAAAGGGGGAGGATGTAGATGTTAACATGGTGGATATGGAGAGACCTCGTTCTGAAATGGAGGAGATGGAAAGGTATTTAGAGAAAGAAAAATACAAGATAGAGGACAGGTGTGCTAGAGATGCCAGTCTCAAAGATTACCTTATGCTGTGCCACAAAGAGAATGCTGCAATGATGTTGTGTCCCAGGTGTAGCATCATTTGTAATCAGAGAATTGCTGTAGACTTTGAAAAAAGACAAAGGGCACGAACAGGCGTTAACTGGCGCCAGGATAATCAGTTGTTCAGATGCTACCCTAAGGCTGGAGAAAGTCTTGTGGGGTTTTTAGTTCGTTGTCACAAGGGGGTGTGATCGGTGGATCTGGAACTGACTGTTTAACGCTGGTTCGCGAAATGTCGCGGAAGCAAGAGTCGCCACCGTCTTTTATTTTCTCCAATTGGAAAGGACAAAAGTACAGAAAAATTCCTTAAAGAGATTGCTCTCGGTTCGGGAGGTAGGTTATAGAAAGGGAAGGTGTTAGCACCCTTTCTATCCATGGTTATCCATGGGCTCTTAGATACTTGCTCAATTGTGTTTTCAAAAATGGTTTGTTTGCTTTTTAACTGTGGGTTTTAAAAAGTTTCTTTGAAAATTCCAGTTCGACTCTTGTATCGGTCCTCAAGAGTGTTTGAAAAATTGCTTTCGAAAGCTTTTTGAAAAGGTGTCGGTGTGAAAAGTATTTTTGATTTGTTTTGAAATTTAGAGCAAGTATCTAGAGTCGTCTACCTACCCTAAGGAATTTGTCTGTGTAAATGTCCTTTAAAGTAGTGCCATCCCACCATTGAGAGGTAGGTAGCACCACCGTTGGAGGTGTTCGGGTCAATTCGAGGTTCGGGACATGGTGATCACCAGAGCAATGGGAAGACACCTTAGAAGCTACCCTCATGCCAGGTTCCCGGATCATGAGGACTTACTAAGACATCCTCTACTCGACGATCACCTTTCGAGGCAAGGCAACAGTGAGGCGTACCCTAGGGGTGGTGTGTGCGATTTGTGTGTCGTTTTCATTTGCATTTATCTTGTCATGTTATTGGTGTTCTACGCTTGTTTTTATTTTGGTCCATACTTTCTTTCATGCCTTTATTTAACAGTTAAAAATATTGCGGGAAAGTAAAAGTTCTAAGCTATTACAAAAGGCGCGGATCCACATCGCCAAATTTCCAGAACCCGATTTGACAGAAAATAGAGAAATAAAGGTAAAGTGCGAGAAATAAAATTGTTACAAGGCTTTGGGACATGTACATAATTACAATAAGCGACAGAGTAAAATACGCGAAATTAATAATTAAAATATGGGCGTTGGACCCTTTCATAAGAAATTAAAATTAATAAGAATTAATTAATTAGAATTAAATGTCTTTTTTGGTATTTTATGTTTTTTAAGATTTAAAAGAAAAAGAATTTATTGAAATTAAAAATAAAATGCTAAACCCTAGTTCTAATGTTTTTTAAGTTTATTGTGAAAATATTAAGTTTTATCCTAATTTAAATCTAAGTTAATTTACATGCAAAATTTAATTATAGAAAATAAATAAAATAAATATTATTATTAAAAAGGGAAATTAAGAAGAATAAAAAATTAAACCTAATTCTATATTTTGGATTTTTATAATGAAAAGAATTAAAATGTCAACCTAATTAAAACTAAATATTTACATGTTATTATTTATACAAAAAACAATATTTAAAATAAAATAATTATTAAATTTTTTGACTTTTCTGATTTTATGCTGTTTTCCATATTTTGTAAAAAAAAAATAATTATTGAATTAAAACAACAAAACAAATAAAATAATAATTAAAAAGATATAAGAAAAATAAGTAAAAGTAGCAAACCAGGGTGGGGTGTAGTCCCCAATTCAGGAGGTATAGGCGCATTCTGGCCCAATAAGCATGGCATTCTTTGACTTTTCTAGGCCACATATGCGTTGGTTGACTTGTCCTTATGGTGTTCTTTAATTCTGAATCCTTGATCTGCTCTCACTGGACGCGTGTATGATGGGATGATGATGGAATATGGTGGTCCACAATAGGCGCGCTGCATAAGAATTTACATTGAAAAATAATATTGCAATTTGCCAGACCTGGGACTTGAACCCAGGTCATGAGGGTTACAAGCACGTCCACCTGCCAGCTGAGCTATCACGTTTCAATTAACCTATTATATCAAACAAATAACAAAAAGCAAAACCCACGCGTAATGGTTAAAAACGCGCGCAATTTCAAAACACCCAACCACTGCTTGCCAACACATCATCGTCCTCATTGTTTTTATTTTTGTCTGAAACACAAGCCTATGGAAACGGTTTTGGATGCATGGTCTTAGGCTGGTTTCAAGAAAATAGCGATTAGGCTATCCTTGAATATAAATCCACCACGAATAGTGCTTCTTCTTCGTCTAGGCTTGCTGAGTATGACTATCATGGTCTGGAAGGCTAATTTTACAGTATTGTAAAAGCCCTAAAATCACAACCTGAAAACCCTAAAATATGAACATGGTGAAATCGCGTATGGTCAACAAAACAACAATCAAACACAATGATTAGCTTGGAAACTTTGTAAGGAACATGAATATACAATTAAAATGCAATGATCATGCTTCAAAACCAAAATACGATTAGGCAATTTTCTGGGTACAGTTCACGTTCAATGTACCAATTCTGGAAGCTTTGTTCGTTGTTCTTGATTGGTACACGTTCAGAGTTACCCAAGGAAGCTAATGGGATCAAGATTGGGGCTTGAATCGTCCTCTAGAGTGCTTTTCAGTTTTGCACTTTTTTGCCAAAAACTCCAAGTTTGTTCAATGGTCTTTTGCGCAGCTTTCAGTCTTATTCTTTTAGGGTTGTGATTCTGATCATATAGTGAGCATATTAGGTCATCAAAATTGAACAAAATCTCATGCCATAATGGTTTTTGCTAATTGATTTTCCAAGATCTTTTTGAATCTTTTTCTCATGTATTTTGTATCAATTAAGCTCCAATCAACCAAATCTTGCCATATTTAATTGTACACGAAATCTTGAGCCTAGAATGTGTACAAAAAGATTTTTTTAGGTCATGTTTATATTTTCTACATATTTAAATAATTTAAATGAATTAATATTAATATAAATTCAAATAAATAATTAAAAAATGAGAAAACACTTCCCCTTGGGCTTAATAGTCGTGCATAGGCTTGGCATGAAGAAACTTGGAAGGAAAATGGGCCCATTAGCATTTTTGGATCATTTGCATCAATGTTGACTTTTCAAAATTCCCAAAAATTTCCCAACTTCCACAAGGCATAACTTGCTCAATTTTTAAGCTTTTCACATGTTCTTGGACATTTTGGAAAGGTCTTTGAGTCCTTTAACCAATGCCTTTGGTCCCATGTCATTTTGATTTACCAATCTCAAGTTATGGCCTTTGACTTAAAGTCCCTTTTTGTTGACTTTTGAAAATGACCTATAATGTTGAAATTGATAACTTTTTGTGAGAGCATTTCTTGGACTTGGAATATGAAGATGAATTGTAGGAAATGTCTTTCTCTTCAAAATGAGATTTGGATGGAATTTTTCTGATAATCCATGTGAAAGTTATGCCCTGGTCAATTTCAGTTGACTTTTTCAGCTGTCCAAATATAGCAACTTTTGCATCTTTGATGATTTCTGAGCCAAATTTTGAGAATCATGATCAAACATTGATCAAATGATGTTTGTGGCTTCAAAATGATAGGTTGACCAAAAATTTGAACTTTTGACTGTCAAATGACCATTTTGCCCCTACAGTTGACTGTAGTGCAATCTAGGGTTTTGACTGTGCAATTTTGAGCTGAATGCCTTGAAACTTGATATGAGGATGTTTGACCATGTTTGTAGGCATATGAGACTTGATTGGACCTCTGAAATCTTCCTTTCTTTGATCAGAACACAAACCCTAGTTTTGACTGTATAGGAGACAGTTGAACTTCATGACCCTTGGGGAATTTTGTGACTTGACTTGGCAATTTCTTGAAGAATATGGGAGGGCAAATTTTGGGGTGCAACAGTTGCCCCTGTTCAATCTTCTTAGACCTGAGGATGCAGATTGGCGGACATACCTTTCGTAATCCGAGGGTAGAAGATGATTGGACACTAGAGTGCCCAGAAATTTGCGCTCACATAGTAACAGTGATGGGGGAATGGGCTTACAGATGCCATTTGGTGATTGCTGGATAGGGTGATGGGCTTATAGATGCCATCTGGATGTTGATCGCGTAGGAGATTCTCTAGCTAGAACCTGCATACCTGCAAAAGAACAAATGAATACCTGACACGTTGCAGGGGCTGATTTTAGATGCTTGGTATAGATATGTCCTGACTGGTTACAGGAGCTGAGTCTGGAGCTTCAAACGCTGATGAATGAACCAGGAATGGTTACTGCCTTAGCATGAATGATAAGAGAACCTTTAATCTCAACAACGCTCGTTGAGAAAAATCTTGGTGGGAACTACCATCTTTGCAATATCGGGAAGAAAACTATAAGCTATTATAATCTGAAATGAATGATCACCTCACACTCATCGTCGGAGAGGGAAACATCTGAAAAGGACTTACCACCTCACACACCGTTGGAGAGGGAACCATAGGAGAATATCACCTCACACTCATCGTCGGAGAGGGAAACATCTAAAAAAGGAATTACTACCTCACACACCGTTGGAGAGGGAACCATAAGAGAATATCACCTCACACTCATCGTCGGAGAGGGAAACATCTAAAAAAGGGATTTCTGGAAGCAGTATCAGAACGTCACCATATCTGGTTTACATCTGAAACTATATCTGGAAGGAAATCTGGAAGCAGCATCAGAACGTCACCATCTCTGGATCATATCCGAAACTATATCTAGAAGGAAATCTGGAAGCAGCATCAGAACGTCACCATATCTGGATCATATCCGAAACTATATCTAGAAGGAAATCTGGAAGCAGCATCAGAACGTCACCATATCTGGATCATATCCGAAACTATATCTAGAAGGAAATCTGGAAGCAGCATCAGAACGTCACCATATCTGGATCATATCTGAAACTATATCTAGAAGGATATCTGGAAGCAGCATCAGAACGTCACCATATCTGGATCATATCTGAAACTATATCTAGAAGGATATCTGGAAGCAGCATCAGAACGTCACCATATCTGGATCATATCCGAAACTATATCTAGAAGGAAATCTGGAAGCAGCATCAGAACGTCACCATATCTGGATCATATCCGAAACTATATCTAGAAGGAAATCTGGAAGCAGCATCAGAACGTCACCATATCTGGATCATATCCGAAACTATATCTAGAAGGAAATCTGGAAGCAGCATCAGAACGTCACCATATCTGGATCATATCTGAAACTATATCTAGAAGGATATCTGGAAGCAGCATCAGAACGTCACCATATCTGGATCATATCTGAAACTATATCTAGAAGGATATCTGGAAGCAGCATCAGAACGTCACCATATCTGGATCATATCCGAAACTATATCTAGAAGGAAATCTGGAAGCAGCATCAGAACGTCACCATATCTGGATCATATCTGAAACTATATCTAGAAGGATATCTGGAAGCAGCATCAGAACGTCACCATATCTGGATCATATCTGAAACTATATCTAGAAGGATATCTGGAAGCAGCATCAGAACGTCACCATATCTGGTTTACATCTGAAACTATATCAAGAATGAATTGCGATAGTTGATAGTAGTCATTTTTGTATTGATCTTTTTCCTGAAAAGGTAAGACATAATTGTATGCAAAATCATGATGCATGAACTGTATGTCTTCAAAATCAATGAGATTAGCGTAGTATGATGCATATGCATGCTATGATGATGTATGTGACGTTTTATGAACATATGTTTTCGTCTCAGGAAAATAAATCCTTGACGGGTGCCAGGAAGTCGTATCCTGGGCTGATGTTGAAAAGTAGCTTTGCCTCCGTTAGGGATGATAGTTGCAAGTATACCGGTAGGAGAAGATAACTCGTTGGGGAATAAACTTGGCGAATGAATAATTTGACGGGAAGAAAAAGATATTCTAGCGACCATGCTGGGAAGAAATACTCTGTGGGGAGATGCTTTGGCTGAATTGCTGAGAGTGACTTGCTGTATTGGAAGTATGAATGGACTTCGCTGGGGATACGAAGGCTTCGTTGACGACGCTCTTTCCGTGGCTTCTGGCTGAGGATAACCCAGTTATATCCTGTTAAGGAAATAACTCTTTAAATCAAGCTGGACGACGCGTTCGTGCCCTGCTAGGGGATAAGCTTCCAGAATCTACTGGGGGTACGCTCATTGCTTGGGGAGATAGATTCCATCCTTCCTGGGGAACTGGATTGGACTGTCCTGGGGAAGTTTTGAACTGCGTTGGCTATGTTCTTCAACGGAGCTTACCCTGATACCTTGGAGGACAGAACAATCAGATTGCTTAGACCATTCTTTATTGCCCCAGTTTCTATGGGGGAGGCACTTGTGGGGTGCTGATAGTCGTTGATGGACAAACCTTCTTCTGGTAGGCAGATGGCAGGACATAGTCGTACGCTTTAATCCCTAACTTTTGCCTGGACCGCCCTTTCGGGTTTTAAGTCCATCGGGATACCCATTTTTGCTCAAGCCGCCTTTTCAGGTTTTCGACTTGCCGGGTGTACATATTTTTTTCATTTCATCCCTTCATTTTGCCCGAACCCTTTTGGTTCGCCGGGAAGCCCTTATTTTTGCCTAGGTGTGTCAACCTAGCGGGTCTTTGATTTTGCGTAGTATTTTCCGACTATGTCCATGTTCTTAGAATGCCGGTAGGTGCCCCTGGCTGCTTGTATTGCCATATTACCAGAAGATGTCTGATCGGGCAAGATTCGTTGCTGGAGTGCCCCAAGTGACTCAGGCAAAGATTTGCCCCAGGCTTTTTGGCCTTTTGAGAGATTCTCCGAATCTTGACTGAATTGCACCAGATAATGGACAATGCTCATGTCTGCCCCTTGATTGGAGGTACTTCTGTTCATTAGACTTTCATCGTGCAAATTTTTATGCTGTTTAAACAAAAAGTCATATGCAAACAAAGTTATGTTAAAAATGCAAAGCCCATGTCTGTCTTGAAGATTTTGAAAATGCATTCTTTTTTCATAGAACAAGTGAATGTTTGTAAAACATGATGTCAACTCCGTATTTACCGTAGGCCTTCAGGAGTCAGGATACCTTTCGTAACAGTATGCTTTCGAACTAACCCATGCTTCAGCTAGGACTTTTGAGGGTTATAACGTAGCCTGGTTCACGGTTTAAGAAACAAAGGATAAAGGCTCAAATTATATTTGTACCCACCCGCTCTTCGTGATGTTCTCCAAACCTAAACTCAGTTGATCATACGTTAGACCTTGTTTGAGTCTTTGCTCTGATTTTCCGGTGATGATTCGGATGTTGATAACTTATTTTGTTTAGGCAGTCATTCCTTTTTTGTTGAGGGTTTGTAAGACCTCTTTCTTGATTTTTGTTATCCCTTTCTTTTTTTGCCTGAACTGTTTCCTTTTTTGGAATTACAGTCAGCGGGATGCCCCAGTTTTGTAAGTCTCCTTCATGGGTTTAGACTTTTTAGGCTTTTCATTTATGAATTTGATGATGACTGCCTGTCTTTATCGATTATTCGGAACCATCACTGTCTTTTGTTTTGTAAGGACTCCTTTGGTGCCATTCGTTATGCACCTGGATCAACTGAGAGAACTACCCTGCCCCAGGTTATGATGAAGGGTTTTGAATTTCGAAAAGAAAAACTCCTACTTCTTTGGCTCAGAGGGGTTGACGAAGGATTATCATCCTTATAACTCCAGTGTTTAGGGATTGAAACAATGCCTGTACCTCATCAGCGGGGTCTGTTCAAAAGCATACTGTAGATTAAGGTATCGTTTTCGTCATCCTCCCTCAAGAGGCTTAGAATTATTGAGAGTTGACATCAGAAAAAATATGAAAATAATTTGATCATAATGAAAATAATTGTATTAATTTCCAAAACAGACATATGCGATGCATTAATAGAATAAAAGAGTTTGCTATGACATTGATTGTTTGTATAAGCAAAGAAAAGTACAGCTCAAAAATTCAAATAAACAAAAGGCTTCAATGATTGGGCAACGGAGCAGTGATTATGTTCGGAGTCTCTGGCACTTCAAACTGAATCTCTCCAGCGTCGATCATATCTTGGATCTTGTTCTTGAGAGGCCAGCAGTTGTCTGTAGTATGCCACGGGCTATCTGAATGATATGCGCACTTATCATTGGGATGATAGTTGGGAGCAGAAGTGTTCGGATTCCGAAGAGGAGCCCTTAAGGTGATCAGTCCTGCTTTCAACATTTGTTGCAGTGCTTGATCCAACGACATGTTGAGTTTGGTGTACTGCCGTTTCTCTTTGCGTTGCTGCCCCTGTCCTTGTTGAGCAGGTCCAGGGCTGGAGATCTGGATTGCCCCGGTCTCATGACGGCTCTTTTTACCGTGCACAGCATTGGATTCTTTCTTCCCCTGATGAGGCTTCTTATCAGAATGTGCAGCTTCTTGAATTTTCCCAGACCGGATGCCAGCTTCTATTCGCTCTCCAGTCAAGATAAGATCTGTGAATCCAGCAGACGAATTCCCAATCAGGTGGTTATAAAATGGACCAGACAAGGTCCCCAAGAACATGTCCACAAGTTCCCGATCAGTCAGAAGTGGTTGTACCCTTCCAGCGAGATCCCTCCATTTCTGCGCATATTCTTTAAAACCTTCACTTGATCCTAACGACATACCCTGGAGTTGGGTACGTGTAGGAGCAAGGTCGTCATTATATTGATACTGCTTATAGAAAGCAGTAGCCAACTCCTCCCAGTTACGAACCTTGGTCCCATCCAGCTGATAGAACCATTCGAGATGAGTCCCTGAAAGACTCTCCTGGAAGAAGTGGATCCATAAATTCTTGTCCACCGTATATGGCTGAATCCTCCGAACATAGGACCTTAGATGCAGCTTGGGACAAGACGCCCCGTCATATTTGGAGAAGGTTGGTGCTTTGAACTTCCGAGGAATAACCACACCAGTTGACAAACCCAAATCTCCAAGATCCAGCCCAGGTACTTGTTGGGTCTCCATAGCATTCAGCCTATCCTCCAACTGTTTGTACTTGTCCTCAGCAGGAGGGTATTGTTCGTCGTCGAAATCTGTTTCATTGTCAGAGACCTCTGGACTGGGCACCTCTCTCTCATGGTGACTGCTTTCCCTCACAGATGGGGTTGTCCTTTCAGTTTCAGTCTGCGGTGTATTCCCAGATCTGCGTCTAGGGCTGAACAAGACAGTCCTCTTCTTCTTCTTGTCCTTCTTCAAGAGCAGAGCCTTCAGATCTTGCTGCCCCTGGGTCAGATTCATGATCAGCTCTTGGAACTGGGCGTTCTGAGCCTGGAGATCCTTGATAGTCTGCTCGGCTGATGATTCAGGATTCATGACGAGCGGCTGAAATAAACAGCGGAGAAGGGTAAGCAACCTGTCAAAGGGATACCTGCAATGCAATGAGATGTATGACATGCATGTAATGTTTTCAAGGACCTCGCGGGATAAACAGAGGAATTGGTAGAGTTGAGAACCGGTAACATGATTGAAGGAACTTCATGTTGTTGAGAGTCCTTCTTCAAGGGTCAAAGGCTCACCATATCCAGTGGGTCATAGCCCCTGACAACCTTAGCTAGAGGAAAATAAATCCTCTTTGCCCCTTGCTGGATGTTTGATTCATCATGACCTGCATCACAAGCCCTTGAGATCCTTGAAATGGGTTAGGATGTATGCAGGATGCATGCAATGGTATGATGTTATGCTATGCATGGGGTAATGTGAGTAACTCTGTTATGAGTCCCAATTAAGGACTATAAACAACCCTGCAAGAAACTTGATAAACTTGTTATGAGTCCTGGTTAAGGACTATAAACAGGACCTGCAAGTAGTTAGTACACCCTGTTATAAGTCCCAATTAAGGACTATGAACAAAACCTGCGAGAAACCTAAGTAAGACCTGTCATGAGTCCCAATTAAGGACTATAAACAGAACCTGCAAGTGGTTAGTACACCCTGTTATAAGTCCCAATTAAGGACTATGAACAAAACCTGCAAGACATCAAGGGTCAGATAACAAGCATGCAAGTAGTCAAGTACGAAGGCACGCAAGTCACACAAAAGAACCCTTAGGGTTTAGGCCAGCATGAGGTCTGGGTATTACCCTCTTGAAGTTGGTGGGTTCAACCTGTCCTATTAGAAGTAACCGGGTTCTTAGAGGATCCCAATATCATTGACTACCCTCAATCGGTCATAACTCCAGCATCGCAATCTTTTCTTGCGGCCAGAACCATCACGAGAGTTTAGCCTCAATGGGCGTAGCATACTGCTACTGTTCTAATGGCCAAGTTGGGTTATTTAAGGTTCTAAGGTCTGTTGGTGCTTAATGACTCCTTGGAAGACCCATATTCTCCCCGTTTCGACACGAGGGATATCGGTACAGACCAAGGCGCCACACCAACGTAGCCACTGCTTCACCCATGTCGGTATACGCCGGACAGGTCCCTCACAGCTTATGCTACCTAAACAGGGTATCCCCAGATCCGGGTTAGGATCTATGTAGCTCCCATGCAACCCACAAATTTAAAGCAGACAAGTCAATACAATTGAAAACACAGTTATGAACTAACCCTAAGGTACACCTCACTTTAAAAGATGTCCCCAGCAGAGTCGCCAGTTCTGTGATCGGTGGATCTGGAACTGACTGTTTAACGCTGGTTCGCGAAATGTCGCGGAAGCAAGAGTCGCCACCGTCTTTTATTTTCTCCAATTGGAAAGGACAAAAGCACAGAAAAATTCCTTAAAGAGATTGCTCTCGGTTCGGGAGGTAGGTTATAGAAAGGGAAGGTGTTAGCACCCTTTCTATCCATGGTTATCCATGGGCTCTTATATACTTGCTCAATTGTGTTTTCAAAAATGGTTTGTTTGCTTTTTAACTGTGGGTTTTAAAAAGTTTCTTTGAAAATTCCAGTTCGACTCTTGTATCGGTCCTCAAGAGTGTTTGAAAAATTGCTTTCGAAAGCTTTTTGAAAAGGTGTCGGTGTGAAAAGTATTTTTGATTTGTTTTGAAATTTAGAGCAAGTATCTAGAGTCGTCTACCTACCCTAAGGAATTCGTCTGTGTAAATGTCCTTTAAAGTAGTGCCATCCCACCATTGAGAGGTAGGTAGCACCACCGTTGGAGGTGTTCGGGTCAATTCGAGGTTCGGGACATGGTGATCACCAGAGCAATGGGAAGACACCTTAGAAGCTACCCTCATGCCAGGTTCCCGGATCATGAGGACTTACTAAGACATCCTCTACTCGACGATCACCTTTCGAGGCAAGGCAACAGTGAGGCGTACCCTAGGGGTGGTGTGTGCGATTTGTGTGTCGTTTTCATTTGCATTTATCTTGTCATGTTATTGGTGTTCTACGCTTGTTTTTATTTTGGTCCATACTTTCTTTCATGCCTTTATTTAACAGTTAAAAATATTGCGGGAAAGTAAAAGTTCTAAGCTATTACAAAAGGCGCGGATCCACATCGCCAAATTTCCAGAACCCGATTTGACAGAAAATAGAGAAATAAAGGTAAAGTGCGAGAAATAAAATTGTTACAAGGCTTTGGGACATGTACATAATTACAATAAGCGACAGAGTAAAATGCGCGAAATTAATAATTAAAATATGGGCGTTGGACCCTTTCATAAGAAATTAAAATTAATAAGAATTAATTAATTAGAATTAAATGTCTTTTTTGGTATTTTATGTTTTTTAAGATTTAAAAGAAAAAGAATTTATTGAAATTAAAAATAAAATGCTAAACCCTAGTTCTAATGTTTTTTAAGTTTATTGTGAAAATATTAAGTTTTATCCTAATTTAAATCTAAGTTAATTTACATGCAAAATTTAATTATAGAAAATAAATAAAATAAATATTATTATTAAAAAGGGAAATTAAGAAGAATAAAAAATTAAACCTAATTCTATATTTTGGATTTTTATAATGAAAAGAATTAAAATGTCAACCTAATTAAAACTAAATATTTACATGTTATTATTTATACAAAAAACAATATTTAAAATAAAATAATTATTAAATTTTTTGACTTTTCTGATTTTATGCTGTTTTCCATATTTTGTAAAAAAAAAATAATTATTGAATTAAAACAACAAAACAAATAAAATAATAATTAAAAAGATATAAGAAAAATAAGTAAAAGTAGCAAACCAGGGTGGGGTGTAGTCCCCAATTCAGGAGGTATAGGCCTAGCATTCTGGCCCAATAAGCATGGCATTCTTTGACTTTTCTAGGCCACATATGCGTTGGTTGACTTGTCCTTATGGTGTTCTTTAATTCTGAATCCTTGATCTGCTCTCACTGGACGCGTGTATGATGGGATGATGATGGAATATGGTGGTCCACAATAGGCGCGCTGCATAAGAATTTACATTGAAAAATAATATTGCAATTTGCCAGACCTGGGACTTGAACCCAGGTCATGAGGGTTACAAGCACGTCCACCTGCCAGCTGAGCTATCACGTTTCAATTAACCTATTATATCAAACAAATAACAAAAAGCAAAACCCACGCGTAATGGTTAAAAACGCGCGCAATTTCAAAACACCCAACCACTGCTTGCCAACACATCATCGTCCTCATTGTTTTTATTTTTGTCTGAAACACAAGCCTATGGAAACGGTTTTGGATGCGTGGTCTTAGGCTGGTTTCAAGAAAATAGCGATTAGGATATCCTTGAATATAAATCCATCGCGAATAGTGCTTCTTCTTCGTCTAGGCTTGCTGAGTATGACTATCATGGTCTGGAAGGCTAATTTTACAGTATTGTAAAAGCCCTAAAATCACAACCTGAAAACCCTAAAATATGAACATGGTGAAATCGCGTATGGTCAACAAAACAACAATCAAACACAATGATTAGCTTGGAAACTTTGTAAGGAACATGAATATACAATTAAAATGCAATGATCATGCTTCAAAACCAAAATACGATTAGGCAATTTTCTGGGTACAGTTCACGTTCAATGTACCAATTCTGGAAGCTTTGTTCGTTGTTCTTGATTGGTACACGTTCAGAGTTACCCAAGGAAGCTAATGGGATCAAGATTGGGGCTTGAATCGTCCTCTAGAGTGCTTTTCAGTTTTGCACTTTTTTGCCAAAAACTCCAAGTTTGTTCAATGGTCTTTTGCGCAGCTTTCAGTCTTATTCTTTTAGGGTTGTGATTCTGATCATATAGTGAGCATATTAGGTCATCAAAATTGAACAAAATCTCATGCCATAATGGTTTTTGCTAATTGATTTTCCAAGATCTTTTTGAATCTTTTTCTCATGTATTTTGTATCAATTAAGCTCCAATCAACCAAATCTTGCCATATTTAATTGTACACGAAATCTTGAGCCTAGAATGTGTACAAAAAGATTTTTTTAGGTCATGTTTATATTTTCTACATATTTAAATAATTTAAATGAATTAATATTAATATAAATTCAAATAAATAATTAAAAAATGAGAAAACACTTCCCCTTGGGCTTAATAGTCGTGCATAGGCTTGGCATGAAGAAACTTGGAAGGAAAATGGGCCCATTAGCATTTTTGGATCATTTGCATCAATGTTGACTTTTCAAAATTCCCAAAAATTTCCCAACTTCCACAAGGCATAACTTGCTCAATTTTTAAGCTTTTCACATGTTCTTGGACATTTTGGAAAGGTCTTTGAGTCCTTTAACCAATGCCTTTGGTCCCATGTCATTTTGATTTACCAATCTCAAGTTATGGCCTTTGACTTAAAGTCCCTTTTTGTTGACTTTTGAAAATGACCTATAATGTTGAAATTGATAACTTTTTGTGAGAGCATTTCTTGGACTTGGAATATGAAGATGAATTGTAGGAAATGTCTTTCTCTTCAAAATGAGATTTGGATGGAATTTTTCTGATAATCCATGTGAAAGTTATGCCCTGGTCAATTTCAGTTGACTTTTTCAGCTGTCCAAATATAGCAACTTTTGCATCTTTGATGATTTCTGAGCCAAATTTTGAGAATCATGATCAAACATTGATCAAATGATGTTTGTGGCTTCAAAATGATAGGTTGACCAAAAATTTGAACTTTTGACTGTCAAATGACCATTTTGCCCCTACAGTTGACTGTAGTGCAATCTAGGGTTTTGACTGTGCAATTTTGAGCTGAATGCCTTGAAACTTGATATGAGGATGTTTGACCATGTTTGTAGGCATATGAGACTTGATTGGACCTCTGAAATCTTCCTTTCTTTGATCAGAACACAAACCCTAGTTTTGACTGTATAGGAGACAGTTGAACTTCATGACCCTTGGGGAATTTTGTGACTTGACTTGGCAATTTCTTGAAGAATATGGGAGGGCAAATTTTGGGGTGCAACAGGGGGCAACCAAATTCTTAGTGTGTCCAAGATGTTCTGCAGTATATGATCAGAAAGTGGCTGAAACCTTCGAAACAACCCCTTTCGCCCCATGTTGGAACCACAGAGAAATTGGTCAAATGGGCCAATGTTTCGAGAACAACTACACCCAACGGAGGCCTGACAACCCTTATCCTAAAGGCGCTCGGAGGGTAACATTTAAAGTTCCTGCTGACGCACCAACAGACAGGTGGCTACAAGTTAGAGCTGACAATGGGAGAGACAAGTGGAGGAATAATGAGAGGAACACACGCCATGCCATGACGTACAGAAGGCAGTTCAATATGGCAAAAAGAGAAGAAGTAAGGTTGGAAAACTACAAGGGAAAGAACCCTATGTCCAGGTCACAATGGCGAAGGCAACAAAGAGTTTGAAAAGCTGAGAGAGATGTTGCGCTAAAAAAAAGGAGTGGCTTCGAGCAAAGACAAAGAGGAATCAAGCACCAACAAACCTGCACCAATCAATCAACCTGGGGACCATCCTCCGGTTAGCAGGAGACTTTTCTTTGAAACGAAGCAAAATGAATCAAAGGAATATACGCCAGGACCAGAGGAGAATGAGGATATGCTGACTGATAATTTCGAATCAGAAGGGGAATCTTCACTCAACATCAACTGCAATGTGGTATTTGTGTTGCCTTGCAAATTTGGGCAAGAGACTGAAGTCGAAGAACACGAAGAGGATGATGCAATAGACCTGACGAAACACAGGCCAATATGCTATTAAGTGATGGATAATGGGGATGTCAAAGAGCAAAATGCCTTCTTCGAATACCCAGAACCAGCCATGCAAAACCACTTAAAGCCATTGTTTATTCGAGCAAAAGTTGGTACACATGGCGTAAACAAAGTCCTGGTGGATGGAGGCGTTGCAGTGAACTTGATGCCTCATTTCATGTTGAAGAAGTTAGGGATACAAGATGGTGACATAAAACCACACAACATGGTACTATCAAACTATGAAGGTAAAGTGGGCCACACATTGGGGGTGATCCAAGTGGATTTGACAGTAGGATCAAGCTGCAGACCCACTATGTTCATGGTAATCGAAGCTAAAGCCAACTACAATTTGTTGTTGGGCAGAGAATGGATCCATGGTGTTGGAGCAGTCCCCTCATCAATGCATCAGAGGTTAGTATTATGGAGAGAAGATGGCATTGTTGAGAACATAGAAGCTGACCAAAGTTACTTCATGACAGCAGTCAACTTAGTTGATAAGAGAAATTATGACAAACACTTGGCCAAGATTTCTCCTTGTGCCCCTAACGACGAAATCAATGAGACCAGGAATGCGCACTATTACATGACCCTTCGCCATGATGGAATGTATTGGGATCGAAGGATAATTAAGGGATATGGAGAAGTCGAAGGCACTGCACAAAGACGGCCAGCAGGCTGGGAATTCGATAATCCTGCCCATGACTGAGTCTTCTTTCTTCAAAAAGATTTCGGCCTATACGGCTGAGAACAAATGGAAAGCGGCCTTACAGGCTGAAATAGATAAATTGGCTGTAGAAGTGAACGAAATAAATGGCGATGGTTCGAAAGGCTCACCCTTTGAAGAACAAGAAATAGATCAAAGGCTATATGCCATCTATGATAAAGAACCCTTAGGCTTCGAGAAGGACCTCACAGACTCAGGTGCCAAAATGTTGGCGCATGACCTGCTCGAAGAAGTGAATATGGGGGATGAGAACACGAAAAGAATAACCTACATAAGCGCAAAACTTAATCCAGACCTCAAGCAGGAAGTGATCGAAGTCCTCAAGAGAAACAAAGATTGCTTCGCGTGGGACTATGATGAAATGCCTGGTTTAAAGAGGGAGTTAGTGGAGCACAGACTTCCAATCAAGGATGGCAAGAAGCCCATCAAGCAAACTCCTAGAAGATTCGCACCAACGGTTCTCACAAAGATCAAAGCTGAGATCGAAAGGTTGCTGCGCTGCAGATTCATCAGAACCACAAGGTATGTCGAATGGTTAGCAAATATAGTGCCTGTTATTAAGAAAAATGGCTCTCTGAGAATTTGCATAGATTTTAGGGATTTAAATACTGCAACCCCTAAAGATGAGTACTCCATGCCTGTGGCAGAAATGTTAATAGACTCTGCTGTAGGATTCGAATATTTAAGTATGTTAGATGGATACTCTGGGTACAATCAGATTTTTATTGCTGAAGAAGATGTTGCCAAGACAGCTTTTCGTTGCCCAGGAGCCTTAGGCACCTACGAATGGGTAGTGATGCCTTTTGGTTTAAAAAATGCTGGGGAAACTTATCAAAGGGCAATGAATTCGATTTTCCATGATTTCATTGAAACCTTTATGCAGGTGTATATTGATGATATAGTCATCAAATCTATATCTGCAGAAACCCATTTGCATCATTTGAGCCAATCATTCGAACGAATGAGAAAACATGGCTTAAAAATGAACCCCCTTAAGTGTGCATTTTTTGTGCAGGCTGGAGATTTCCTTGGCTTTGTGGTTCATAAAAAAGGAATCGAGATCAACCAAAATAAGACCAAAGCCATAATGGAGACGAAAGCACCTACATCAAAAAGGGAGCTGCAATCTTTGCTAGGGAAGATTAACTTTCTCAGAAGGTTCATTTCGAATCTAAGTGGAAGAACCCAAGATTTCTCTCCGTTGCTTCGTTTGAAGCAAGGCCAAGCCTTCGAGTGGAATGAAGCCCATCAGGAGGCATTTGACAAGATAAAAAGATATCTCTCTCAGCCTCCTATCTTGTCTCCACCTTCATGGGGAAAGCCCATGAGATTGTACATATCCGCCTCTGAAGTTAGTATAGGTAGTATGTTAGCACAAGAAGATAGCAATGGCATCGAAAGAGCCATATACTATTTAAGTAGGGTGTTGAATGATGCAGAGACTAGATATAACAATATAGAAAAGCTATGTCTCTGTTTGTACTTTTCTTGTATGAAACTTAAGTATTATATAAAGCCTGTTGATGTTTATGTTTCATCTCATTTCGATGTTATCAAACACATGCTTTCGAAACCAATAATGCATAGCAGAGTTGGTAAATGGGCTTTAGCCTTAACAGAATATTCTTTGACTTTCATGCCTTTAAGAGCTGTGAAAGGTCAAGTAATTTCTGATTTCATTGTGGACCATTCACTGGTCGAAAAGACTGTCATGGGTTACGTTGAAATGCAACCTTGGAAATTATACTTTGATGGTTCGACCCATAGGGATGGTAGTGGTGTTGGAGTTCTTATAATTTCTCCTGAAGGAATTCCAACAAAATTCAAGTATAAGTTAGATAGTCCTCGTTGCTCGAACAACGAAGTTGAGTACGAAGCGCTTATTGTTGGACTTGAAGCTTTGTTGGAATTGGGGGCAACTAGAGTCGAAATTAAAGGAGACTCAGAGTTAGTGGTCAAGCAAATAACAAAGGAGTACAAATGCATAAAGGAAAATCTGATGACATACTTCGTCATAGTTAACAGGCTACTTAGAAAATTCAAATACATGGATATTCAACATATACCAAGAATAGAAAACCAAGAAGCAAATGACTTAGCACAGTTGGCTTCAGGTTATAAAGTTTCTACTAAAAACTTTGAGGATTTGGTCAAATTAAGAGGTAGGGCTATGGCTACTAGACTCATACCATCAGATCTAGAGAATATAAAATTAGGTTGTGCTGATAAACAGGGATTCGAATTACTAGCCATAGACACCTTATCAGATGCGGATTGGCGAAGTCCACTTGTGAGTTATTTAACAAATCCAACATTGAATGTTGATAGGAAGATAAAATATAGAGCATTATCATATGTCCTCATGGGAAATGAATTGTTCAAAAAGACCCAGGAAGGCGTATTACTGAAATGCCTAGGAGAAAGTGAGGCATACTTAGCATTGTCAGAAGTCCACAATGGGGCATGTGGGGCACATCAAGCAGGTCATAAAATGAAATGGTTGTTATTTCGATATGGCATGTATTGGCCCAGCATGCTCAAAGATTGTATAGACTTTGCTAAAGGGTGTGAAGAATGCCAGAAACATGCAGGGATTCAACATGCTCCTGCAAGTGAGTTACATTCGATCATTAAACCATGGCCCTTTAGAGGATGGGCATTAGATTTAATAGGAGAAATTAATCCTGCTTCGTCTAAAGGACAAAAATATATCTTGGTAGGAATAGATTATTTTACCAAGTCGATCGAAGCAATACCATTAATAGCTGCTGATCAAGAGGCTATTATTGAGTTCATACAGAAACAAATTATCTATAGGTTCGGATTGCCAGAGAGCATAACCACAGACCAAGGTTCTGTGTTTACTGGTAGGAAGATGCAAGAATTTGCTCAAGAGATGGGGTTTAGATTACTAACATCAACACCATATTATGCTCAAGCAAATGGGCAGGTCGAAGCAGCCAATAAAGTGATAATAGGGTTAATTAAGAAACATGTTGGTAAAAAGCCAAGGAACTGGCACAAGACTTTGGACCAAATACTATGGGCCTGTAGAACATCTCCCAAAGAAGCTACTAACACCACGACTTTCCAACTAACATTTGGTCATGATGCAGTTCTACCAGTAGAAATTCATCTACAATCAGTTCGAATTCAAAGACAAAACGAGATCCCATCTGCATTATATTGGAAGATGATGATGAATGAGTTAGTTGAGTTAGATGAAGTTAGATTGCATGCATTGGAAATCCTAATGAGACAAAAGGAAAGGGTAGCCAGGGCATATAACAAAAGGGTGAAAGGAAAAGCATTCACTATTAATGACTTAGTCTGGAAAGTCATATTGCCCATGGACAAGAAAAATAAAACATTAGGTAAATGGTCACCTCATTGGGAAGGACCTTTTCGAATAGTAAAGATATTTTCAAACAATGCATATGAAATCGAAGAGTTGGCTGATGATAAGCGAATCCTAATGGTTAATGGGAAATATTTAAAGAAATATAAGCCACGCCTGCAGGAGATTCGAATAATAACAACATAATCGAAACATCATAAAGGAATGCCAAAATGGTAATATAGATTGCCAAAATGGCGTTGTTTGGATATTACAGACCAAAATTCAACCAAGATTCAAAACTAATTAAATAAACAGAGATTTAAAAATAGGCATTGTTCCTCAATCTATCAAAAGTACTCCGAAAGGACTCAAGCCTTTGTTGAGTGAAGCGCCTTGCTCCTTCCAGGGTAGCTACTTCTCCCTTAAGTTGCTCTGCTGCTTCCATTTCTGCAAGTCCTTTGTTGAGGAGCTCTTCGAACTGATTGCCAGCAGTATTGGTTTCATATGCCAATTGTTGTTGTTGAGCCTCCTTAACCTTTTGTTGGAGCTCTTGAATTTGCTTTTCCCAGAGAAGAATAGACTGAGCCCGAGCTTCATAGTCAGTTTTGGCTTGCTTTATATGCATGGCTTGGTCTTCAGCTTCTTTAGAGAGCTTCAAAGCATGCTCATAAGCAACGTCCATGGCAGTTCGTTTCTCCTGGACCTTATTAGAAGCAAATTCGTCTTGAAGAAGACACCCAGTCACGTTATCTAACAAAGCTTGAAGATCGAATAATATGGTGCTGACTGGCAAAGAGCAGGTGGCGAGGTTAACTTGCGTAAGTAGCTCCTTCATGGTATAGCAAGTTGTACTATCCTTCTTGAGCACTTCGAACAAGTCCACATCAAGGATTGTTCTCCTAATTTTGTTAAGGAGTACAACTCTATCATCTGATGGCTATGAATCGTTAGTCGAACTAGTACCAGCCCTAGCAAGAGGAGTGTCCCTTTGAGCTAGTTTAGCCTTCATATACCCAATTGGGTCATTTCGTCTTAGGAGAGCTAACTCCTCTTCAGTCATTTGAGATTGAGACGATTGAGGAAGTTCCATACACAAGGGAGTCACATCCATCTCGACTTCCATAGGCTCATTGGTCTGGTCACCATCACCTTCACTTTTTTCTTGCTCATTGCCTTCTTCATCATCAACCAGATCCACCACTTCGATATCATTGTTCTCACTGCTATTGACATCTGACTCTGTTCCATCAGTCGAACCATTCTAGGCATCTTCTTCCTCGGATCCTTCCTCTGTAGATTCTTTGTTCTCTTGATCAGAATCAGCCTTCTCCTCTTCAGCATGAATGTCCTTTGGGCTCTCTTGAAGGGTATCTAGAGGAGACTTTGGAAGAGAAGTTTCTGGTAAAATCTCTGCAGACTCATGAGGTGTTGCTTCGTTCGTTTCTTTCAAAGGAGGAGAAGTGCCTTGGTCATCTTGTTGCTCTGAAGCCCCAGTCGGAACATCCATGTTGGAGGATCCTTTGTTTTGCACCAGGTTACTGGAGTCCCCATGAGGAGAAGAGTTGATGGGAGCAGCAGTCTTTGATAGAGGAGTCGAAGTAGTAGGAGTTGCATTCGAAATGTCCTACAGAGACAAAGAATATTAAGAGCATGCACCAAGGTAATGAATAACTATTTTTGTTAAAGATTCGAGTTCAATTTACCTGTGGATTCTTAGAGGAAAGGTTACTATCTATACGTTCCAACATTACATTGGAGGTCGAAGGTGGATTTTTGGATTTTGTTGAGGGAGAAACATCTCTGGAATCGAGTCCAGAAATTCCAGTTGGTTCAGCGCCTTTGGAAACTTCTTTCTTCTGCTTCTTCTTCAAAGCGGTTGGTGAATTCCCTCCAGCATTGGGATTCTTCCCAGTAGTGCTTGGTTTCCTTTTCTTCGGAGTGGTTGGTGGGAGTTTGTTAGTCTGAAAAGATTTAAACATGAGTTAGATCTAAATCATGAATTTCAGTTTATTCGAAACATCAGGGCTAATTGATTACCTTTGGAGTTGGAACAGTTGTTATTGCTGGTGTTGTTGTTGTTGCAGTAGTTGTTGTTGGTATGGCTAAGGGCACATCATCAGTGGTTTCGACAGATTGTTGGGAGGTACTTCTTTCTTTAGACTTCGAAGCAACGGACTTTATCCTGATGGTTGAAAATCGAAACAATTAAGGTAAATGTTAAAAATGAAGAAAGTAAGAAACATTTGGGATTTTCCTAAGCATTCGCACCTGCACCTTGATTAGATATAATCGACATGGCAGAAAGGTCATAGCGAAGATGTCCTGGGAAATCATGGAGCCAATGACGAGCCCATGTCACAGTCTCAGATGGCTTTAGTTTCTTTTGAGATTTGTATTTGAACATCTCTTTGCAAGTCGACAACCAAGGGTATGGAGGAAACCAAGCCAGAGCCAGTTCTGAGGTAGGCAATCTAGGAAATTTAGGTGGATGCATTTCTAGTGCCAACCTATACCTATCCTCAGGTGACAACCCTGAAGGAAGTTTGAACTTAGAAATTTTTTCTTTAAATTTTTCCTTCAAGGTCTGGGATGCTCGATACACAGTGGTTTCCAAGCGTGTAGGATCATAAGTTGTTTCGAAATAGTTCTGAAAAGCCCTAATCTCTTTGGCGTGAGTGAACATACCTTTCTTGGAGTGTACCTGCACATCGAACGCATCAGTTAGTTTCTGTTGAATGGAGAGGGTATCGAACATATAATATTGGTAGAACTTAGTCCACCATCCCAGAAAACCCTTCGCTGTGAAGTGTGTGGGTTCAAAAGGTAGTAGTTCGAATTGAGCGAAGTCTTGATATTGTTCTTGTTGCAGTTTGGCTTCTCTTGCTTTAAAGGTTCGACCAAAAGTGATGGCACTCTGTGTTTGGAACAGAGGTTCAGGGATTAACTGACACAGGCCAAATTGTCTGGAAACAAAGTTAGGTTGATAGGCAAAGAGGAAGATTTGATTCTTGGAAGGAGTGATTCGTGAGGAAATTAATCTAGGAAGCAAAAAGGCTTTCCAAATATCTTGAATTTCTTTACTTTTAACTGCTTCTGAAAGAGACATGGTGAACCATGATGGTCCATGAGTCCTTGAAGCAAAGGGTGCCATGGTCTCTTCAAATTTGTGTCTTTTGGAAAAAATCATGATGTAGTTTGAGAAAAGGACCTTGAAGTCATCTTTATCATCATTCAGGGTGAGTTTTCGCAGCCCTGTACCTTCAATAATTCTATCCGCTATCTCCGGATCTTGTTCAACAACGGTGTCAGCAGTTGATAATGAGGATTCAAACATGGCATTAAGCCATAATTTGAGTAACCAGAAGGGGCCAGCTAGAAGGATGCTTTTGGGAGTATGGGATTTCAAACTTGAAACGGCTGATCTTAAGCTTTCGTAAAGATCAACAAGTAACAGTTCGCTCAAACATACCCTCCTATTCTCATGTAAGTCTCTAGCTAAAGGGATGAACCTGCTTGCTACCTGTAAGGACCTGCTACAGAATACGTATCTTGATAACCATAAAGTGAGAAAAGCAATATGTTCCACATATGACACCCTATCTCCTTCAGTGTGGTAATGGCTAATGAATTTGGAAAAACTGGCTAATTTGACATCGAAGTCAATAATGCTGGAGTGTTCTTCATTATCAGGGATGTAGGTTTCTCCTACTGGTGACAAACCAGTGATGGCTGCTATATCAAAAAACGTGGGTGTTATCATTCCCCCAGGGAGATGAAAGGTGTTGTAGGTGTTGTCCCAAAAATATAAGGATGCAAATAACAGTGGATGACTATAGGTGAAGCCTGGTTTCGATAACTTAATCAGATTATAGATTCCTAATTCCTCCCATTGCTAGGATTTCTTGGCTTCTACTTTGGTGAGCCAGTTTTGGTAAGCTATGTCAGAGGTAGGGCAGGATCGGAATGTTTTAAAGTTGCTCTTCACGTAGTCTAACACAAAGGGATCTTTTGGGGGAACGGTTGGAGTTTCTATGGTTTTCGAATCAGAAGACTCGCCTATCTTAGGGATATCCATCTTATTAAACAAGGGTTTAAAGTTGTAACAGATAGGGAAGATTTTTCTAGTATCTTTCAAGATTTCAAAAACTGTAAGAGGACCCATTAGAGCAGACCCCTTTCCAGCAGCGTTAGTTGGAATCAATACCTGAGAGGCGTAGAGCATTTCCTTTTCCTTGGAGATCATTTGAGGGATAAGCACAGATTGACCTCGATAAGTACCGACCTTTCTTTCCATAATTGTTCCTGTGTTCTTGCTTTTCTTCTTGGAAGTTTTCTTCAGTTGGGATGATGTTGTTGAAGACATTGTTGAAGATTGTTGGAAGTTTTAGGGTTTTAGTAAGAGGAGAGGAAGAAAAAGTTTCAGAATGTGAAAAAAGAATAAAAGACTAAGTTGATTAGTTTTTATAGTGTGAAAGCTTAAACATCCACTAAGTGAGACTAGGATACGTGAGAGTCGTGGGTTGGATTGAGGAGGAGGTGGCGTAAAGGCTGATATTGGTAATAAGCGTGATTAATAATAATCATTGTTTTATAACCGCACCATGCTGTGAATACTGATTCAAGACGGTTAAGAAATCCAAGAGGCGTCGTGATTGACGTGGTTGAAGTCATACACAGTAAATGTTATGATTACTCAAAAGTCACATCAAAATCTTGCAAATATATTTAAAATAAGTGTTTCTCAAAGGATCGAAATACATATTTTAAAGGGGCATTTTGTTGGCTGAAGATTTTGATGATACAGTTCGAAATGAAGCAATATGGATGTTTCGTTGGAATAAAGCAAAATGTTACAGTTCGGAATGGTAGAGGTGGTTCTTCGAATGGACATGTCAAAGCTCGGAGCTTCGAGTGACAGTTGTGAAGATATATTTAAAAGAAGCCTCGAAGTGGTAACAAGACTGTGTCTGTGAAATGAGTTCGAAGCGAAGATTGCCAAGGCATTTGAAATTCAAACGCGAGCGGGATGTTGGAATTCAAATATATATGCGCTGGAGCGTTCGAAGACGCGTGGAAGCTAGAGAGGAGCAGTGCTCTGCATGTTCCGAACGTGGCAGAATCTTATAAGCAAGACCATTATGGTCGAAGTAGTATAAATAGAAGTCTTAGTGTTAGGATTTCGTGTGTCATATATATTGTACAAAATTCAGTAAACATTTAAAATACCACATGGATAGGGAAACGAATGCTTGAACAATGTACGTATGATAACACCAAACATTTATAATTCAGTAAAACTCTTTATCTTTTCCAGTTTATCGTCCATTTTCATGTCAATGTCATTCAAATACCTTTACATTCAAAGCCATTTACTTATTTCTTGCATTTAAACGCTTTTCTTCTATTCGAATCCTTTACATTTCAGAAACTCTTTTACATTTCATGCTTTTATATTCATGCTTTTTACATTAAAGTCTTTACATTCAAAGTCATTTACTTATTTCTGCATTTAAACATTTCTTTGCAATCGAATCTTTATTCATTCAATTCAGTTTCGTATTTCTTTACTTGATCATGTCATTAGATTCTTTTAACATGGTAATCGAAGTGAATTGAACGTCTATAAAACATTCTAAATACAAATCCTAACTATGAATATTAGTTTTGCAATTAGATTTATCCAAACGACTAATACCCCATAGGATCAATCTAGTCGATCTTGCAAGTTACCAGAGAGATTAAATAACAGTCATTAAGATTATTTGATAGTTTGGAGGACTAGCGGTTGTTTACCAGAAATCACTGTAAACACGTGGCAGGATGAAAGGAAACCATTGGCTCATTCAAATAACAGGGGTCCACTCACAAGCGCGCGTTTTTTATTTATCCCATATTAGCTTTTATTTTATGTTATAATGTTTTTGTTTGATTAATATTACCAGATGTAACAACCGCCCCAACGGTAAGTGTCTGTGTGTGTTAAGGTGTTGGTGTGCTAGGGAATGGATTCGATCCCTGCCCCTGGCATATTATTTTTCAACATTTTTCTATTGCAGATCCCATATCATGCAAGCCAACGAGCGTATGACGCACCTCATATCTTGATCATTAGATCTAAAGATTTCAGATCTAACGCCCCAGATGTACCCTTCTCACGGTGAACCTTCAAGGATCATGCTCACCAGATCCAACACAACAATATGGGCTCATTGTTGGGCCTGAAAGTTTTTTGATTCTGCACCCCCCAATTTACTCGTATTTCAGGCCCATTTCATGTTCTTTTATTTTAATAATTTTTTTATTTAAAGTAATTAACGTCTTTTAAAAATGATTTTTATTTAATCAGAAAAGGTCATAAAATCACTAAAAATTAGATATTTAGGTTTTGATTAATTAATTTGATTTTTATAAATAAAAATTGATTTAATTAATTAGCAAACTAATTGGAACAAGGTTTATAAATTCTTTTACATTATAAAAAACATTTTTTAAACAAAAACACCAAAATGATGTATGAATGAATGTATGTATTGTAATAGCGTAGATTTTATTTCCCGCAGTTTTTACTTTCCGCAATTATGTATGAATGAATGTATGTATTTAACTGCTAGTAATAGGATTATATGACAAATACTAAAAGCAAACGCTAGATAACCATAAATCCAAGAAGAATAACTGAAACATAATACACTTCGCACATGCGCACCTCTAGGGTAACCCTCACTTGTTGCCTCGGATATAAATAGTCATGTCCCTCGAATGTGGGATGCTTTAGCAAAGAGCCTTCAGTTTAAATATCGTAGTGCCTCGATGACCCTTCGATGCTGCCTCGGTAAACGATCTTAGTCCCTTAAGATAATTGCTAAAGCATCCTACGAGTTTCCTTTATGACTATATGATGACCCGCGCATGTCCCTCAAACATCCAATGATAGGGCTTCCTACTAACTAATGATAGGATAACACTATCTAAGGGAAAGGAGGAAAATAACAAAGATTTTTGAGTAGGTAGATAACTCGTAGTCTCTTTCTCACAAAAAAAACATTTCTCACACATACACTCTTTTCTAAAATATTTTCAAATACAAACACTTTGTATCCGTTCTCAACGATACGAGAACCATTACAAAGTTTTCGGCACTTAGGCATTTTTCTAAATTTTTCAAAACCCACAAACACAAAGCATTTTCAAAGTAAGCTAGAGATTAAGAGCCCATAGATAACTACGGATGAAAAGGGTGCTAACACCTTCCCTTTTCATAACCTACCCCCCCAAACTCAAGAAAAATTCTCAAAGGTCTTTCCTGTTCTTTTCAACCTTTCTTTTATTTAATAAAAGAAAAGTCAGTGACGACTCTTGCTATCCACAAAATTTGCTATAAAATGCAAAACCAAAATTCAGTTCTCCCATCGTATTACACATACACACTGATAAATCACAGATAATCATCTTTTGTCAGGATTCTATCTAGGCGAGGTTTGATAACGTCCAATTAGGTTTCTATGTAACCGAGAATATTAGGTTGAGAATTATGGGGGGTTTCATCCAGAAAAACCTAGGGTTTATCCTCCAAGATCTTTGGTATATTTGGGTGTTTTGTATAAGACTTTCAACAGAGGATTGCGGCCAAGTGAAATCTTTGGAGTTTGGTACCCGAGGGAGTATTGAGAGAATGACAAATCAAATTGGAAGGGCTTGTGTTCAATAGTTACAATTGATTGTGCATGAAAGAGCTTTAGAGTTTGATACCTAAAGGAGTAGCAAGATTCAATAAATCAATTGGTAGCTATTGTGTCTTGATCTTTCTCAAGATCAAAAGAAGAGAAGGAGTTGAATCAATAAAAATGATTAGAGTTTATAGGGATGCTCTTGGAACACTTATCTTGTAATTAAATTTTTGCATAGTAAGAAATTTATCTCAATTCCAAAATAGAATTGGGGGGATACATAGCCATAGTGAGGACGATTGGTGAACTTCCTAAACAAATCCCCGTGTCACTCTCTCTTATCTCTTTACTTGCTTTACTTTTCATTAAGAAAATTGTTGAATTTCTTTGATTGATTGATCGACTCGTAAGAATTTTTTTTTGTGGCTGTTTTGTTTTAAATTGGTTATTGATTAGCTTATAATCACTTTGATTATAAGTTTTTTTTTCATATCAACAAAATTCAAGGATAAATTCAAAAAATTTGTTCGCACACCAAGTGTTTGACAAATTGCATTGTTCATTATTTTTGCTTAATTTCATTGAAAATAGATTACTAGTGAACTTAAACAAGTAATAAAGAGTTAATTGTTTCAAGTGTATTAATTTCTATTATTGATTCATTTATTCCATAAGGTTTTTTGCATATCCAAGTTCAAATAACTTGGTTTTCATAGATGACTTTTACCGATGTATATTAAAACCCCCTGCTTACACTCTATTTAAATAACTTTTTAAATACCAAATTTTTTATTGGAACTTTTAGCTTGGTGATATATTCACCCCATCTAGATAAGTCGTCATCGTCTAACATGCATGACTCGAATAAAAGTTTCTTAATATTCAACAATTGCTATCATGATGTCATGATTCAAATCACAACATCCATGTGTAATTCAAATCACATATTGCCTAACTTAAATCAAACACATTTTGCATCTTTTGGTTTTTGGTTCTATAAATGTGATTAGAATTAGAGGTTATTAGCTCCATGGTTTTATGATTGGCTAAATATTGGTAAAACATGGTTCTATAGTGATGTTGAGCAAGATGTTATAACATTTGCATCAAATTTCAGGAAAATTTGTTGTTGTGAGTTTTTCAACCAGAAGTTGAAGTAGATGTCATGATAACATGCTCTGGTACAGTAGGCGTTGTTGTTTTATATCTCTTGACATATTTGATTTGATTTTCTGAGATTCGCTTTGGATAATCTCTGTTATTTTCGCAGATCAAGAAGATTTAATCTGGAACAAGTGAATCAAATCTTCAACATCATTAACGTTTATAAATTTGGTGGTTGAGACAATTTAGGAAACTTGATGATTTGTTTCAAGTTGATAAGTATGTGTGCTATGGCCAAAGTTTCTTGGGATTTTATTAAGACCTCTCTTAGGCACATGTAAGGTGTAGATATCTAGCTGCTCATATCTCGTCCTAAAAGCTTGAAGAAGAAATATGATGAATTCAATTCATGACCTTTCATGATTTCCCTTGTAATTTCAAATGCTTTCAGCTCTTTAGGAGAAGAATTTTTAAAAAGATAAGTTGGTTTGGAAGATTCTCATGTCTCTTATCAAGAGAGTTTACTTGAAGGTGACAGCGTTTATATAAGTTCAAATCATCACCATTCGGGAGTAAGATAAAGGGGAGAGTATTATGATCTGAATTCTGATGAAGGGTTAGCCTATGACGTTGTGTTACTTGGGAAGTAATTTCAACCAGGTACCATGAAGAGTGGATAGAAGGTCAAGTCTAAATGTCTAGAAAATTTGTCTAACATCAGCATTAAAAAGGGGTTTTCTATCGAGGTTGTAATCCTGTTGCTGAATCTTCACAGCCTGATCTTGAGCTTCTGATAAAGAATTATGATATCACGTTGAGCTGGCTACTTCATTCAAAGGATTGTGCATCAAAAGTGAAGAGGTTTGTCAATAAGAAGATAATCTGAACGTATATTTTTCTCATCTACAAGATAAAAAGGAATAATGAGAAAATTAGTTGAGTCAATAAGAATGTCTCACCATCATAATAGAGATCAGGATACTCAAGCTAAATGACAAGTCTTGCATTAAAGATGTCACTTCTATGAAAAAAAATTCTTACATCAAATTCATTTTTGTAACAACATGAAGTCTCTGATACATTTTTATGATTGTAGTTTATATCTACAGGTATATCATGCGTTGATTTTTTAGCCAATATTTACCAAAGAGGGAGATTGTTAGTTCCATGGTTTTATGATTGGCTAAATTTTGGTAAAACATGATTCTATACTGATGTTGAGTAAGATGTTATAACATCTGCATCAATTGTTATGAAAAATTTTCTATTATGAGTTTTTCAACTAGATGTCGAAGCAGATGTCATGACATCATGGTATGGTACAACAGGCGCTGTTGTTTTATATCTCTTGACAGATTTGATTTGACTTTATAATATTGCCTTTGGATATATCTCTGTTATTTTCGCAGGTCAAGAAGATTTAATCTGGAACAAGTGGATCAAATATCCAACAAAATTAAAGTTTCTAAATTTGGTGGTTGAGACAATTTAGGAAACTTGAAGATTTGTTTCAAGATTTAAAGAGATACTTTATGCAACAATCAATGTATGGATCAAGGAATAATTGGGCAGAAAATTTGAAGCCCATGGACAGTTGAAGGTTATAAAAGGAAGACCAAGACCTAAGGCAAAGTATTTCTTGAATTTTCAGTTGAAATAAGGGTTTAGTTTTTTAGAGTCTCTTGTGTTCTTGTGTTTGTAAGTCACCCTATCTTTTGATACATGTGGTAGACGTAGTGTTCTCACTCAGAAGCCTTTAGGTAATGAGTTGAGTATTGTTCTTGGTTGAATATTTTAAGCAACACCAAGTATTGTTCTTAGTTAAGAGTTTTAACTAAGTATTATTGATTTGAAGTTTAATATTCCTTTGGTTTTTCTTTTATACCATCACTGTGATTGTGATTGGTTTAAGTCTAGTCACAAGGTTTGTGGCTGTAGGTATATCACCGCGGTGATTGGAAGTGAGACGAGATTTCTCATATCTAGATGGTGACTTATAGGTAGAAGTTGCACGGGGTAATGATTAGGAGAGAAGTTTTAAACTGGGACTATTTAGGCTTTAAACTAATACTATTATAGTGGATTTCCTTCCTATCTGTATAGCCCCCAAATGTAGGTGATGTTGCACCGAATTGGGTTAACAATTGAATGTATTCTTTATCATTTTGATATTATTCCAGTTTGATATTTTTTTTCAGTCTGTCAATATATGTCGTAACATATGTCCTGACATCATGTATTGAAGTTGGAAACATCAGTATGAATATGTTTGTACTAGTGCCAGAATTTCAGAGGCTTTCATAACACGAATAAAAAAAGCATGACTCAAATCACAAAGTTGGTTTTCTTGGTTCTTGAGTTTTGATTCAAATCACTTTATCTCTTAACTCGCTCATACACTTTGCTTATAACTCTAATCAAATACCATTTTTGTCTCATTTTATACTAGATCTGCGACACATAAAAACATTTTTTCTCCAAACCCGTTCACAATTTTGAAAAGCATACACATCCACTATTGATTTAGAATTCCCAACACACTTGTCCTCTCAACTAACAATAGAATTTTGAATCTTAAATTTAGTTTTCAAACAAAATATTTCATCTTCAACCTCTTTCATCATCCATTTTTCGTTTGGATCTAGCTCCCATCTTAGAGTGTGAGATCTGTTGGGATGATTATTATTGTTATTAACATTTTCTTTAAATATTTCTTGACGATTTTAGGTGTATGCAACTGTGAGTGGTTGTGCATGGGGTTGACAAAACCAACAGAAAAGAATGAGGTGTTTCTCTCTCAGATTACTTAAGTAAATCTATGTGGCAGCCTACAAACAAATTTGGAGTTTTTCTCTTTATCAGACAGGATAAGGCTCGAGAAACTGGTAGGATCGAGTAACGAGCATGGTAGAAAAGAGACTTGGAGCATCATTCTTGGAGCTGGAAGATTTAAGTCAATTTAGAGTAAATATTTCACAAGGATTTAATGGTAGATATTGTGTACAAGTCAAGAAGGACTTGGATTGAAGAGTTTTTACTTTCAGCATTATTCATTTTGTGATTATACTAAGCAATTCTATAATATTTTTCAAATCATAGCATAACAACAACAAAAATTTAACAGGAAACCATTAGAGAGTGGAGCAGGCATAACGAGGACCAATTTTCGAACCATTACACATTCGACTTACCATCTTATCTCTCTCTCTCTCTCTCTCTCTATATATATATATATATATATATATATATATATATATATATATATATATATATATATATATATATATATCTTTCTCCTTCTATTTTTGAAATATTTTTAATCGTTCAATTTTTAATAAGGTTTGTTTAAACCCCCCACCCCATATTCTAGAAAGTTGTATTATCATATTCTCGCCCTGAAATTGGCATTAGAGCTTATCTTTGGATCACGTCTCTTCTGTTGGACAAGTGACTTTTGTCGCGACGGGGAAATTAAGATTAATTTATTGATTAACTTAACTTCAAAAAATGATAAGTAAGAGTCGCCACCAAACTTTATAGCTTCCAAAGGAATTGGAAAATATCGATAAAACCCAAAAAACATCTGGGTACGGCGGTTGGTTATGCAAGGGGGAGGTATCAACACCCCTCATATCTATGGTACTCTGCGGGAACCACTTGAAAATTTGTGTTAGGCTAAAATGATTGTTTGCAAAAAGATTGTGGAGATGAAAAAAAAGTATATTTTTTTGATTTGCCAAGATTGTAAAATCAAGCTTCTCAAATGAACTTTTGTTTTGATGAAGACAAACTATGATTGACAAAGAAGGAAAAAATTTATGATCAAGCTCAAAGCATCTACGGACAAAATCTTCAGTTCAAAGCTCTTAACAACTTTCAAGGTATAATGATATTATTTACTTTGATCTTAAGATATAGATGCTCAATAATGAAAATAAATGTTTTATAAATCATCACTCAAGTTTTTCAAAGTTAAAATTCATTTTTCACTTGAGTGCAATCGATTTGCATATTAGTGCAATCGATTGCATGCTTCAAATTTTCAGATCTTTTGCTTCTGTTTCTCAGTGCAATCGATTTTCATTGCTTGTGCAATCGATTGAATACTTAAAATTTTCAAAACGTTTGCTTTTGTTTTCTCATGCAATCGATTTACATTGCTTGTGCAATCGATTGCACTCACTTATTTTTTGCTACTGACTTTACATGCAATCGATGACATTGCTTGTGAAATCGATTGCACACTTAAAACTTTTGAAAATATAGCTGTTGAAACCTTGTGCAATCAATTTACACATAGGATGAAATCGATTGCATGCTGCACGATTTTGAAAAACAACAGCTTTTCACATGCCTGTTCATAATAACTTTTCATTGAAACCTTTCACTCAATATTGGAATTTGTTCATGATTCATTTTCAGAATTTATGTTGTTTCAAAAGGGTATTATGAACATATAAATATTCATTTTCAAAATAATTTTCAACACCTCTTCCAAACATATTTCCTGAATTTTCAAAATACAAACTCAAGCATTTCTTCACTTTCATACATAAGTTTTATGCACATTTTCATACATTGTTAAACAGAAAACTTTGAGCAATTATATCTTGAGTCATTGTACAATATTATTATTGTAAGAGAAGATCATTCATTGTTAACACACTCCAAGTGATTAATACTACTCAACTCACTCAAAATAATATATTGATAGTTACTTACTTATTTTTCCAGGATTGTTGGAAATAAGTCTAAGTGTTTTTAAATCTTGTCTTTCCAGGATTGTTGGATACAAGTGTAGTCACTTTGAGAAGATTGTTTCCATTGTTGACATAGTGAAAATCCAAGAGGATTCTTCTTGGTCCAAGATGATTGTTCTTGGATTTTTGGTAGTTCTTGTTTAAGTTTGCCACAATAAGGAAATCTCTTTCATGTTGAAAGGGGACTGGAGTACTCCCGGACTGTGAGGGGAACCGGGATATATCGCCCGTGTCTCTTTATTTTTCTGCACTTTACTCTTTCCTAAACTCACCATTAACCAGAAAAATAATATCCATCATCACTAAAACCAGAATTTTTTAAAGTACCTAATTCACCTTCCCCCTCTTAGGCGCACTTCGTACTTACAATTGGTATCAGAGCAGGTTATAGGTAACCCATTCCTAAAAGATCCAGAATGGCTTCCGCAAATCAAAATCCCGCTTTCAGAGATGGTGGTAGTAACAACAAGCCTCCTTTATTTTTTGGTTAATATTTCAAATTCTGGAAAATACACATGAAGGCACATCTAGAAGCACAAGGAGAAGAAGTATAGGATGCCGTCGAGAATGGTCCATTCATCTCTATAACAGTAATCAATGGTGTTGGCTCATCAAAGCCAAAAACTGCATGAGACGATGATGATAAGAAGAAAGTTCTCTATGATAAAAAGGCAATAAACATTCTTCAAGGTGCACTTAGAATGGATGAATTCTTCCTTGTCTCGGCATGCAAGACAAAAAAAGAAATATGGGATACCTTGGTACAAACTCATGAAGGAACGGTTGAAGTAAAAAGATCAAGACTAAATACCCTGAGTCAAGAATACAAATTATTTCGAATGCAGCCCGGAGAAACCATTCTTGACCTTCAAAAGAGATTTGTGCACTTGACAAATCATCCAAGTGCTCTTGGTAAAACTTTGACGAATGATGAACTAAATCTGAAAGTACTTAGGTCCTTAACTAGGGAATGACAACCAAAGGTAACATAAATTTTAGAAAAGAAAATTTTCTCCTCCATGACGTCCGCAACATTGTTTGGAAAACTTCAAGAATATGAAACGGAACTCGGAAGACTTGAAAATCATGAAAATCAAGAGAAGAAATCCAAGAATATTGCTTTGAAGATAGACTCCAAGGAAGTTGAAAAGGAAGACAATCCGGAAGAAGATGAAAATTTCATGCTTCTTGTTAAAAGGCTTGGTAAGTTCGTTGGTAGAAATGACAAACCCTTTTCTCATTCAAAAGGAAAGAAACAATTTAAGAAAAAGGAAGCTTCCACATCAACACAAGAAATCACATGTTATGAATGTGGTAAGCAAGGTCATATCAAGCCGGATTTTCCAAAACTCTCCAAGAAAGGTGGCTTCAAAAGAAAAAAGGGATTCAAGAACAAAAAGGCTTATGTTGCATGGTAAGATAATGAGATAAGTTCCTCATCCGATTCCGATAATGATGAAAGTGCAAATCTAGCATTGATGGCCTCACACCATTCCTATGATGAAGACAATGAGGTTAGTAATGAATTTTCTATTTTTGATAGTGATGCACAAGGTGCTATAGATGAACTATTGAATGAATGGAAAATACTGTATAAAACTATTTCATCACAAAAGAAACAAATTTCATCCTTAGAAGAAAAATGTGAATCTATGGAAAAAGATTTCAAAGAAGAAAAACAAAAATCAAGTGATGAACAAAAACATAATTTTGTATGCAAAAATTGTGAATCACTCTCTTTCCAAATTGTCCAATTAAAAAGAGTCATTGAAAGATATGAAAAAGGCCAAATTGGATTGGAAGGTGTTCTTAGCCAACAAAGATACTCCAATGATAAAAGTGGACTTGGATATTCAAAGTTTTCAAAACCAAGTTCTAATAAAACTATCTTTGTTAAGGCTAGTGATCAATCATCCAAAGAGTAAGTGAACAAACCTAAAATAGTTCATCACTATCCTAAAAATAAAACATTTCCTAAGAAGAAATCTTATCCTTCTAGATATAGAAGTAACTTTGAACCTACTTATTTTTATTGTGGTATTAAAGGCCATACACCTAATGCTTGATATGTTAGAACCTTTAGTGTGGATAGTGGATGTTATGTGTGGTTAAAGAAAGGAACTAATTATGAAGGACCCAAAGCAACTTGGGTACCTAATAAAGCCTAATTTTTTTTGCAGGTATGCTTGAAGACCACATGCAATCTTTGGTATCTTGATAGTGGTTGTTCAAAGCATATGACAAAAGACATAAACCAATTTTCAAATCTAGTGCTAAAGGCCAAGGGTTTTGTCACTTATGGAGACAATAATAAGGGAAGAATACTTGGCAAAGGCAAAGTTGGTGCTCCACCTTTCACATCCATTGAAGATGTTCTTGATGTTGAAGGACTAAAGCATAATCTTCTTAGTATTAGCATACTTTGTGACAAAGGCTTCAGGATAAAGTTCACCAAGGATGAATGCTTGATAGAAGATGAAGTCACACATGAGGTTATACTTAAAGGTAAAAGAATTAATAATATTTCCATGATTTCCCTTGATGATCCATCTTTGAAGGTTAAATGTCTCATGGCGAACAACGATGATTCATGGCTGTGGTACAAAAGAATTGCTCATATTCACATGGAACACTTGAATAAACTAATCAAGCATGATCTTGTAATTGGATTACCTAAGATAAATGTCATCAAAGATAAACTCTACGATGCTTGTCAAAAGGGGAAACAAACAAAATCAACTTTCAAATCTAAGAATGTGGTGTCCACTACAAGGCCACTACAATTGTTACATATGGACTTTGTGATCGGTGGATCTGGAACTGACTGTTTAACGCTGGTTTGCGAAATGTCGCGGAAGCAAGAGTCGCCACCGTCTTTTATTTTCTCCAAATGGAAAGGACAAAAGCACAGAAAAATTCCTTAAAGAGATTGCTCTCGGTTCGGGAGGTAGGTTATAGAAAGGGAAGGTGTTAGCACCCTTTCTATCCATGGTTATCCATGGGCTCTTAGATACTTGCTCACTTGTGTTTTCAAAAATGGTTTGCTTGCTTTTCAACTGTGGGTTTAAAAAGTTTCTTTGAAAATTCCAGTTCGACTCTTGTATCAGTCCTCAAGAGTGTTTGAAAAATTGCTTTCGAAAGCTTTTGAAAATGTGTTGGTGTGAAAAGTATTTTTGAATTTGTTTGAAATTAGAGCAAGTATCTACGAGTTGTCTACCTACCCTAAGGAATTCGTCAGTGTAAATGTCCTTTAAAGTAGTGCCATCCCACCATTGAGAGGTAGGTAGCACCACCGTTGGAGGTGTTCGGGTCAATTCGAGGTTTGGGACATGGTGATCACCGGAGAAATGGGAAGACACCTTAGAAGCTACCCTCATGCCAGGTTCCCGGATCATGAGGACTTACTAAGACATCCTCTACTCGACGATCACCTTTCGAGGTAAGGCAACAGTGAGGCGTACCCTAGGGGTGGTGTGTGATTTGTGTGTCCGATTCAGATATTTTATCTTGTCATGTTATTGGTGTTCTACGCTTGTTTTTATTTTATCCATACATTCTTTCATGCCATTCAATTAACAGTTAAAAGTTGCGGGAATGTAAAAATCTAAAGCTATTACAAATGGCGCGGGTCCACATCGCCAAAATTAACCAGGACCCGATTTGACAGAAAAATAAAGAAATAAAGATAAAGTGCGAGAAGTAATTTACATGGCTTCGGGAGAGGTACATAATTATTTAAATGAAAATAAAATAAATACGCGAATTAATAAGAAATTAAGAACGAAACGAGGGCGTTGGACCCTTTTGCAAAAAAGAATTAACGATGAATTAATTAATTAAAATTAAAAAGAAAGCAAGAATTTGTTTTTTTGGTATTTTATGTTTTTTTAAGATTTTTATGAGAAAGGGGAATTAATTAAAATTAAAATAAAGTGCTAAACCTAATTCTAATCGTTTTTAATTTATTAAAAAAATGTTGAAGTTTTTTAACCTAAAATTAAACCTAATTTTTTATATGCAATTTAATTGATGAAAATAAATATTTAGTTATTTAATTATGAAAGAAAAAATAAAGGGATGAAAAATAATTAAACCAAATTCTACTTCTTTTTAGATTTTTTTTATTAAAAGTATTAAAATTAAACCCTAATTTATACTAAATTCAATTATATACAATTTGTTTATGAAAATAATTAAAATAAAAATATTTATTATTTAATTCTTTTTTCTGATTTTTTAGGATGTTTTTGTATTTTGTGAAAATATTTAATTAAATTGGACAAAACAATTATTAAAAAAAATAGAATTAAATTAAATAAAGAAAAGATATGGCAAACCTAGGGGGTGGTAGTCCCCAAAGTGGAGGCATGATTATGGAAATTCTGGCCCAATAACCTTGGCCTGTTTGACTTTTGCCAGGTATCATGTTGAAGCATTGACTGGGACTCACCGTGTCTCTCAATTCATAGCCTTTGATTTGATCCTGATGGACGCGTGGATGGCTTGGTGGAGAAGGTGTATGGTGCGTCTGCAGCCTTGAAGCGCATGGGAATTGTTATTGAAAAATAATATGGGAACATGGAAGACCTGGGGCTCGAACCCAGGTCATGTACCTTTCCAACCAACGCGTTTGCCACTGAACCAACACTTGCACGTTTAACATATAATAACAAACAAATATAATAAATAAAAGCAAGAATGTTAGTGGGTTAAAGCGCGCGAATTTCAAATCAACCTATCACGTCTTGCCACGGACTCATCTTCTTCATCATCCCTGAAATATAAAAATATTAGGCAACGGTTTCTTATGTGTTCTCTTAGGCATGCTACTAGAAAATAGCGATTAGGCCTAGGATGTCCATAAATTAGGCGCGAGCATGGCATCTTCTTCGTCCAGCCATGATGATTCTAATGGTGGTGGCCAAGGGTTCCAATTTTTCCTCGTTTCAAAATCCCCAATTTAAAACTCTGCAAACCCTAAAACTCAAACATGGCATAATCGCGTGTAGCACATAAAAAGACAATTAAATGTATTGGTTAGCTTCAGAACTTCATAATGAACATGAATCAAGTATTAAAAATCACAAAGGATGCGTAAATCATGATGCACGATTATGAATTTTTCTTGGTACAGTTTGCATTCGTGTTACCAATTACTTGAGTTTTGATGGTTGTCTTTGATTGGAATATGTTCAGTAATCTCCAAGGAAGCTATTGGAATAGAAATTCTGCCTTGAATCGCCCTAGAAGAGAGTTTTCAGAATTGACTTTTTTGAGAAAAAGTTCAAGTTTGGTTATGGCTTTGTTGAGCAGCTGTGCGTGTTCTTGCACTAGGGTTGTATTCAGGCTTTTGTATTGAGTCCATTAGGTCAAGAAAAATCAATCAAATCCATTGCATTCATTGATTTTGAAAATTGATTTTCTAGGATCTTTTTTCAAATATTTTTCATACAACTTTGTATCAATTAAGATCAATTCCATCCAAATCTTTCCTTATTGACTTATGCACGAAATCTTGAGAATAAAACAAGTACAAAAAGATTTGTTAGGTTAAGTTAAATATTTTTCACATATTTAATTGATTTAAGTGAATTATTATAAATAAAAATTCAAATAAATAAATAAAAAATGAGAAAATACTTCCCTTTGGGCCAAGTGGTCGTGCACATGCCATGGATGATGATTTGTGGAAGAAAAATGGGCCCATTAGCAATTTTAGGTCATTTGGATCAATGTTGACTTTTCAAAATATCCAAAAATTTCCCAACTTCTACAAGGCATAACTTGCTCAATTTTTAAGCTTTTCTCATGTTCTTGGACATTTTGGAAAGGTCTTTGAGTCCTCTAACCAATGTATTTGGTCCCATGTCATTTTGATTTACCAATATCAAGTTATGGCCTTTGACTTAAAGTCCCTTTTTGTTGACTTTTGAAAATGACCTATAATGTTGAAATTGATAACTTTTTGTGAGAGAATTTATTGGACTTGAAGTATGAAGATGAGTTGTAGAAAATGTCTTTCTCTTCTAAATGAGCTTTGGATGGAATTTTTCTGATAATCCATGTGAAAGTTATGCCCTGGTCAATTTCAGTTGACTTTTTCAACTGTCCAAATAAGGAAACTTTTGCATCTTGATGATTTTTGAGCCAACTTTGAGAATCATGATCAAGCATTGATCAAATGATGTTTGTGGCTTCAAAATGATATGTTGACCAAAAATTTGAACTTTTGACTGCCAAATGACCATTTTGCCCCTACAGTTGACTGTAGTGCAATTAGGGTTTTGACTGTGCAATTTTGTGCTGAATGTCTTGACCATATTTGTAGGCATGTGAGACTTGATTGGACCTTTGGACACTTCATTTTCTTGATCAGAACACAAACCCTAATTTTGACTGTATAGGAGATCTTTGCACTGTGCAACCCTTGGGGAGATTTTGAAGCTTGGCTTGGCAATTTCTTGGAGAATATGGGAGGGCAAATTTTGGGGTACAACAGTTGCCCCTGTTCAATCTTCTTAGACCTGAGGATGCAGATTGGCTGACGTGCCTTTCGTAATCCGAGGGTAGAAGATGATTGAACACTAGAGTGCCCAGAAATTTGCGCTCACATAGTAGCAGTGATGGTGGAATGGGCTTATAGATGCCATTTAGAGATTGATGAATAGGATGATGGGCTTATAGATGCCATCTGGATATCGATTGCGTAAGAGATTCCTTAGCGAGAACCTGCATACCTGCAAAAGAAAAAAGAGTACCTGGCACGTTGCAAGAACTGGTTTTCGGATGGTTGGTATAGATGTGTCTTGACTGGTTACAGGAGCTGAGTCTGGATCTTCAAAAGGTGATGAATGAACCAGGGATGGTTACTACCTTAGCATGAATGGTAAGAGAACCTTGGGTGACTTTAACTTCAACAACGCTCGTTGAGAAAATCTTGGTGGGAATTACCATCTCACTCACCGTCGGAGAGGGAATCATCTGAAAAGGAATTATCACCTCACTCACCGTCGGAGAGGGAACCATAAGGAAAGGAATTACCACCTCACTCACCGTCGGAGAGGGAACCATCTGAAAAGGAATTATCACCTCACTCACCGTCGGAGAGGGAACCATCTGAAAAGGAATTATCACCTCACTCACCATCGGAGAGGGAACCATAAGGAAAGGAATTACCACCTCACTCACCGTCGGAGAGGGAACCATCTGAAAAGGAATTATCACCTCACTCACCGTCGGAGAGGGAACCATCTGAAAAGGAATTATCACCTCACTCACTGTCGGAGAGGGAACCATCTGAAAAGGAATTACCACCTCACTCACCGTCGGAGAGGGAACCATCTGAAAAGGAATTATCACCTCACTCACCGTCGGAGAGGGAACCATAAGAAAAGGAATTATCGCCTCACTCACCGTCGGAGAGGGAACCATTAGGAAAGGAATTACCACCTCACTCACCGTCGGAGAGGGAACCATAGAAAAAGGAATTATCACCTCACTCACCGTCGGAGAGGGAACCATAGGAAAGGAATAACCTGGGATAACTTCTACTGAGTCTTTATCAGAAAAATCTGTTGGGAGTCGATTTAGCTGGACTAGAGAAGGCATGGGACTGGATAAGAAATCTTTGGAGTCGATTAACTGAACCGGTCTAGGTCTTGAAATATGATTGAGAATTTCAACTGCATCTTTCCTAAAAGGTAAAGGTCAGTCATATGCAATGCATGATATGGATCAAGCAATGATGTTCTCAACATAAATGAGATTTGTATGATATGATGCGTCTATGCATGCTATAATGATGTATGGAAGTGCGATGTTTATGAACGTTTGTTTTCGTCTAGGAAAGTAAATCCTTGACGAGTGCCGGGAAGTCGTATCCTGGGCTGATGTTGAAAAATTAGATCTTTGCTTCTGTTGGGGATGATGGGGATGATAACTGCAAGAATACCGGTAGGAGAAGATGACTCCGTTGCAGAATAAACTTGGCAAATGGAAGATTCTGCGGGGAGAAAAGATACTCTAGCGACCATGCTGGGAAGCAATACTCTGTGGGAAGAGGGATGCCTTGCTGAGTGTTGATAATAATTTGCTGGGGATACCCTTGTTGTTGGAAGTGTTGATGGACTTCGCTGGGGTTAAGAAGACTTCGTCGAGGACGCTTTTTCCGTGGCTTTTTGGCTGAGGATAACCCAGTTATATCCTGTTAAGGAAATAACTCTTTAAATAAAGCCGGACGACGCGTTCGTGCTCTGTGAGGATAAGCTTCCAGAATCTACTGGGGATAAGCTTACTGCTTGGGGAGATGAATTCCAACTTTCCTGGGGATCTAGGTTGGACTCTCCTGGGGAGATTTTGAACTGTATTTTTGTAAGTTGAAAGAGGGCCCATATGTAGGGTTGCCTGCTGATGAGCTCGTGTAAAACCGTATCTGAAATGGAGAAGGAACCTGGGTAGGGTTACTTTGATGATGAGTTCGTGTAAAACTTTGTTCTGGGAAAGGGAGAACCTGTGTAGGGTTTCTGGGTGACGAGTCCATGTAAAACTGCATCTTGAAGAGAGGGAACCGGTGTAGGGTTGCTTGGTGAGGTAAGTTCATGTAAAACTTCTTGATGAACCGGGGTGAGGTTATCTTGAGCTAAATCCATGTAAGACTTCTGGGGGGAACCGGGGTTAGGTTGCCGCAGGATAAGTTCGTGTAAAACTTCTTGATGAACCGGGGTAAGGTCATCTTGAGATAGGTCCATGTAAGACTTCTGGAGGAACCGGGGTTAGGTTACGACAGGATAAGTTTGTGTAAAACTTCTTGATGAACCGGGGTTAGGTCATCTTGAGATAGGTCCATGTAAGACTTCTGGAGGAACCGGGGTTATGTTACTTGGATAAGTTTGTGTAAAAACTTCTTGATGAACCGGGGTTAGATCATCTTGAGATAGGTCCATGTAAGACTTCTGGAGGAACCGGGGTTAGGTTACTTGGATAAGTTTGTGTAAAAACTTCTTGATGAACCGGGGTTAGGTCATCTTGAGATAGGTCCATGTAAGACTTCTGGAGGAATCGGGGTTAGGTTACTTGGATAAGTTTGTGTAAAACTTCTTGATGAACCGGGGTAAGGTCATCTTGAGATAGGTCCATGTAAGACTTCTGGAGGAACCGGGGTTAGGTTACTTGGATAAGTTTGTGTAAAAACTTCTTCTGAAAATTGAGAAGGAACCGGTGTAGGGTTGCATGATTTTGATTAAGTGGATGATTGTCCTGTTTGGTCTCGGATGTTAACCCATGATCTGGAATTTGTAAAGGTAGATGGTAATCATCCTTATGTTGATCTTTCCTTTGTGCTTTGGTTGACAGAGCAATTGGATCGCCTGGATAACTCATTATTGCCCCTATTTCGGAGGTGAGGGAAGAGGATACCTGTGTGGGTGATTGACAAATCTTCGGGTAGACAAGTGACGAGATGCCGGGACATAGTCGTACGCTTTGATCCCTAACTTTTGCCTGGACCGCCCTTTCGGGTTTTCAGTCCACCGGGATACCCATTTTTGCCCAAGCCGCCCTTTCAGGTTTTCGACTTGCCGGGTGTACATGTTTTTTCGTTTCATCCCTTCATTTTGCCCGAACCCTTTTGGTTCGCCGGGAAGCCCTTATTTTTGCCTAGGCGTGTCAACCTAGCGGGTCTTTGATTATGCGCAGTATTTTTTCGACTATGTCCACGCTCTCAGAACGTAGGGAGTTGCCCCTGTTGGAAGTATTTTGCCATGCCCCAGATAATGGGCAATGCTCCTACTGTGCCCCTTGATTGGAGGTACTTCTGTTCACAAGGTGTTCATCGTGCGAATTTCCCTGCTGTTCAAACAAATAGTCATATGCAAACAAGGTTATTTTAAGAATGCAAAAGCCTATGTCTGTCTTGAATTTTGAAAATGCATTTTTTGTAATACAGTGCGGTGTCAACTCAAGATTTTACAGCAAACCTTCAGGAGTCAGGATACTTTCGTAACAGTATGCTTTCGAACTAACCCATGCTTCAGCTAGGACTTTTAAGGGTTGTAACGTGGCCTGGTTCACGGTTTAAGAAACAAAGGATAAAGGCTCAAATTATTTGTACCCACCCGCTCTTCGTGATGTTCTTCAAACCTACACTCAGTTGATCGTGCGTTAGACCTTGTTTGAGTCTTTGCTCTGATTTTCCGGTGATGGTTCGGATGTTGACAATTTATTTTGAATAGGCAGTCATCTCCTTTTTTGTTGAGGTTTTGTAGGACCTCTTTCTTTTTGATTTAGTTATCCCTTTCTTTTTTTGCCTGAACTGTTTCCTTTTTTGGAATTACAGTCAGCGGGATGCCCCGGTTTCGTAAGTCCCCTTTATAGGTTTTGACTCTTTGGGCTTTTTACTTATGAATTTGATAATGACTGCCTTTCTTTATTGATTATTCGTAACCATCACTGTCTTTCTTTGTTTTGTAAGGACCTCTTTGGTGCCATTCGTTATGCACTTGGATCAACTGAGAGACTACCCTGCCCCAGGTTATGCTTAAGGGGTTTAAATTTCAAAAAAGAAAAACTCCTACTTCTTTGGCTCAGATGGGGTTGACGAGGGATTATCTTCCTTATTACTCCAGTGTTTAGGAATTGAAACAATGCCTGTACCTCATCAGCGGGGTCTGTTCAAAAGCATACTGTACATTGTGGTATCGTTTTCGTCATCCTCCCTCAAGAGGCTTAGAATTTTCAATTAAGAGTTGACCATCACAAAAATATGAAAGCAGTTTTAAGCATAGTAAACATAATTAAATCAAGACAGACATGTGTAATGCATTCATGAAATAAAAGAGTTTAACATGATAATTGTTTATCTGAACAAGAAAAGAAAAATACAACTTTGAATTCAAATGAACAAAAATCTCTCGACCCTAGCCATGTTTTGGCAATGGAGCAGTGATCACGTTGGGAGTCTCGGCAGGCTCGAACTCGATCTCTTTGGCATCGATCATGTTCTAAATCTTGTACTTCAGTGCCCAACAGTCCTCAGTATCGTGCCCCGGGCTATCAGAATGATAAGCACACCTCGCTTCTGGGTTGTAGCTTGGAGAGGAGGTCTTGGGATTTGCAGGAGGGTTGATCACCGCAATCAGGTTCATTTTCAACATGTGCTGCAATGCTTGTGACCATGGCATGTTAATGTTGGTGAATTGTCTTTTAGGCTCGTCCGGCCTTCGCTGGTTTCCCTTTTGTGGTTGGCGGCGTGGTGCAGAACCAGAAATCATGACTGCCCCTGCATGTTGGTCACGACGACTCTTTTGGCTGTATGCAGCATTAGATTCTTTCTTTCCCGTGTAAGGCTTTTTGTGGGTGTCAGAAGGTGTGGCCTCTTGGATTTTCCCACTCTTGATACCAGCTTCAATTCTTTCGCCAGTCAGGATGAGGTCGGTAAATCCTGCAGATGAATTACCAATGAGATGATTGAAGAATGGCCCGGATAGGGTCCCCAAGAACATATCAACGAGTTCCCGGTCAGTTAATGGGGGTTGCACCCTTCCAGCAAGGTCTCTCCATCTCTGCGCGTATTCCTTGAAACCTTCACTTGACCCCAGCGACATACCCTGGAGTTGGGTACGTGTAGGAGCAAGGTCGGCATGGTACTGGTACTGCTTGTAGAATGCAGTGGCTAAGTCCTCCCAGGTACGGATGTTGGCTCCATTCAGTTGATAAAACCAGTCGAGTTGAGTCCCTGAAAGACTCTCTTGGAAGAAATGGATCCATAAGTTTTTGTCAGCTGTATAGGGCTGGATCCTCCTTGTGTAAGCTCTGAGATGCAATTTAGGACAGGATGCCCCGTCGTATTTAGCAAAGGCAGGTGCCTTAAACTTGTGCGGGATCACTACCCCAGAAGACAGACCTAGATCCTCGAAGTCCAGGCCGGGCACTTTTTGTATCTCCATAGCACTTAGCCGGTCTTCCAACCGTTTGTACCTATCCTCAGCCGGAGGGTACTGTTCGTCATTGAAATCTGTCTCATTTTCGGAGACCACTGGACTGGGAACCCTTTCCTCTTGATGACTGCCTTTCCCCACAGATGGAGTTGTCCTCTCAGCTTGATTCTGCAGGGTGTTCCCAGATCTGCGTCTAGGGCTGAACAAAACAGTCCTCCTCTTCTTCTTTTCCTTCTTCAAGAGCAGAGCCTTCAGATCTTGTTGCCCCTGGGTCAAATTCATGACCATCCCTTGGAACTGGGCATTCTGAGCCTGGAGGCCCTTGATAGTGTGCTCGGTTGAGGATTCAGGATTCATGACGAGCCTGCTGAAATAAACAGCGAAGAAGGTAAGCAACCTGCAGAGGAAGGGTACCTGTTATGATATGTATGATATGCATGCAATGATTTCAAGGACCTCGCAGGGTAAACAAGAAGATTTGTTAGAATTTGGATCCGGTAGCTTGATTGAAGGAACTTCATGTTGCTGAGAGTCCTTCTTCAAAGGGTCAAAGGCTCACCATATCCAGTGGGTCATAGCCCCTGACAACCTTGGCTAGAGGAAAATAAATCCCCTTTGCCCCTTGCTGGACAGTTGGTTCATCATGACCTGCATCACAAGCCCTTGAGATCCTTGAAATGGATTAGGATGTATGCAATGATATGATGTTATGGTATGCATGGGGTAATGTGAGTAACCCTGTTATGAGTCCTGATTAAGGACTGCAAGCCAAAACCTGCAAGAAACTCAAGTAAAGCCTGTTATGAGTCCTAATTAAGGACTAAAACAAACCCTGCAAGAAACTCGGTAAACCTTGTTATGAGTCCTAATTAAGGACTACAAACAAAACCTGCAAGAAGCTCAAGTGTCAGACAACAAGCATACAAATAGGCAAGTACGAAGGCACACAAGTCACACAAGAGAAACCCTTAGAGTTTAGGCCAGCATGAGGTCTAGGTATTACCCTCTTGAAGTTGGTGGGCTCAACCTGTCCTATTAGAAGTAACCGGGTTCTGAGGGTCCCAATATCATGGGATTGCTTTCATTGTTCATCGTTTCGATTTAGCCACTGAACTGGCGACCGAAATATTCCAGGAAAGCAACCCTCAATTGGGTGTAGTATCGAGTATCAACCAACCTCGGACTGCACCAAAGTCAGTTATCTCACTACCCTAAAGAGGCCAAGATAGTTCAATTAAGGTCCCTAAGGTCTGTTGATGCTTCACGACACCACGCGGAGGCCCCGTACTCTCCTTGACTAAACTCAAGGGTTACCGATACACACCAAAGTGCCACATCAACGTAGCAGACTGTTTCAACCATGTCGGTATACCCCGCACAGTTCCCTCACAGCCTTGTTGCTACTTTCTAAGAAGGTATCCCCAGATCCGGGTTAGGATCTATAGAACTCCCAAGACAGTCCCACAATTTAAAGCAAGCAAAGAAAGCAATTGAAAACACAGTTATGAACTATCCCTAAGGTACACCTCACTTTATAAAGGTATCCCCAGCAGAGTCGCCAGTTCTGTGATCGATGGATCTGGAACTGACTGTTTAACGCTGGTTCGCGAAATGTCGCGGAAGCAAGAGTCGCCACCGTCTTTTATTTTCTCCAAATGGAAAGGACAAAAGCACAGAAAAATTCCTTAAAGAGATTGCTCTCGGTTCGGGAGGTAGGTTATAGAAAGGGAAGGTGTTAGCACCCTTTCTATCCATGGTTATACATGGGCTCTTAGATACTTGCTCACTTGTGTTTTCAAAAATGGTTTGCTTGCTTTTCAACTGTGGGTTTAAAAAGTTTCTTTGAAAATTCCAGTTCGACTCTTGTATCAGTCCTCAAGAGTGTTTGAAAAATTGCTTTCGAAAGCTTTTGAAAATGTGTTGGTGTGAAAAGTATTTTTGAATTTGTTTGAAATTAGAGCAAGTATCTACGAGTTGTCTACCTACTGTTGGCTCCTAAATTCGACACCTTTGTTTTGATTGATGGCAGCTATTAAAAGCTGAAAGATGCTTTCGACTGGCTAAGCTTGTCGAAGTGCCCGTCGAAAGATGGCAAAATAACTTAGAAGATTTCTTCCAAAGAGGAAGGCTCATTGCCTTCGACGTCGAAGGAGTTTTCGTCGAAGACGTCTCTTGATGAAGGTGTTCGATGATCCAGAGTGGAACAGTTTGAAATTCAAAGCTTTGGAGGGAAAACGGTTTCCAGCAGTTACTACGTGCAAACGTGCAAGGATCTGGAGCGTCGAGCATGGAGAACGTGCCAAGTGGCTTGATCTCGAAGCAGTGTAACTGCCCGACGGTTACTTGGAATGTTTTTGTATAAATAGGAGTAGACGTGTAGTTTCTCGCGTGTGTTCACAATCATATACATAGTCACTCATTTAGATTCAAGTACCCAGTGTGAGCGAAAGAATTGTTGAGAAATGTATGTGTGAAACACCAATTTTATCAATTAAAAGTCATTTACTTTTCCAGTATTTTACATGCTTTTCCCCTTTAAGATTCCTGTCGAACCTTTACTTTAAAGCCTTGTTTATTTTACCAAGCCTTTCCTTTATGCAATTTACTTTAAACAATTTACTTAAAGCCTTATCCACATTAATCAAACTTCAAAATCAACCTATGTCCATAGGATCAATCTGATCGATCCTGCGAGTAACCAAATAAGTAACCATTTGGAGGATCAGCGGTTGTTTACCAAATCCCTAGGTAAACAAATTGGCACGCCCAGTGGGACTGTGTGTTGATTGTTGAAAAATCTCATCTTTTCGAGTTGTATGTTATTGAGGAGTGGTAGAATATACACCAACGATAGCAATACTGCCAGAAGAAGGGAAGAGATGGCGAATCCGCCAAATAATAATGAAATTCCACCACCAAGTGTGGGAGCAACGGTTAATATGACCGTGAGTGAAGCGACGAATGTTGGTTCGACACCAGCAGTGTCAGTCACAACCACGGGGCCAATAACTTCGTTTACAGGCCCCAGAATGCCTTTGGGAACCCCCCCACCAAGGGGAAATACAGGCCCAAGGCCTGTGGTTCCCCCAGGATTTATTCCATTCTATGGTATGCCAACTTCTGAAGTGGCAAGCCTGACGAATGCTGCGTCCACTTATTCAGACCCTTTCGTGAGTGCCACTTCGCCACTCCAAGGCTCTGGAGTAGGCATGGCGAATAGAAATAGGACCCAACTCTTAGGAGGAACGTCCCAAGTAGCCCATGGCCTTACAAATGCCTCGACAGCAGTCTTGAGGCAACAGATGGACGAAAGCAACCATGATATGGTGCAAATGTTGGCACAAACTTTGAGTACAGTGCTAAATCCTCTAATACAAAATACTACTCAGTCGAATCAGCAAGTTACAGCGCAAATGACGCGTTTGGCTGACTTCTTTGGAGTACCCCCACCTATTCGACAGCCCCAAAGGGCGCAAATAAGAGGAAATCAGGGGATATTTGTGGAGGAAGAAACCACCATTAATCAGGCCCAACAGCCTGTAGAACAACCTGTCGAAGAACCTAGGGTAATAGCCCCAGAGGTAAGGTTAGTTAACAGAAACCAAAATGCTGACGAAGTGGTTCAGCATATCCAACACCAAAACATGGGTTTGGAAAATAATCTGGCAACCATGATCGAAAGGATCATGAATCAGAATGGGATGAACATGGGCTTTCGAAGGCCCAACTTTACATCTCCATTGTCAGAATATGTGTTACAAACTGATTTACCTCCTAGGAGCAAAGTTCCCAAATTTACTAAGTTCTCTGGGGACACGACAGAATCCACTGTCGAACATGTGGCAAGATATTTGATCGAAGCAGGAGACATTTCGAATAACGAAAACCTAAGGATCAAATACTTCCCAAGTTCCTTAACCAAGAACGCTTTTACTTGGTTCACAACCCTACCCCCCAATTCGATCCACCATTGGACCCAGTTGGAAAGATTGTTCCATGAACAATTCTATATGGGGCAAACCAAGATAAGCCTGAAAGAACTGGCGAGTGTGAAGAGACGTTTCACTGAACCTATAGACGAATATCTGAATAGGTTTAGGTTGCTTAAGGCGAGATGTTTTACACAAGTGCCAGAACATGAGCTGGTCGAAATGGCCGCAGGCGGTTTAGATTATTCCATTAGGAAGAAGCTAGATACCCAGTACCTAAGAGACATGGCCCAACTGGCCGATAGAGTTCGACAAGTCGAACGCCTCAAAGCTGAAAAAGCTAAGGCAACGAAAACTCACAAGAGAGAAAGAATAGCTTACGTTGAGATGGATGACGAAGATCTAGAATCCTTCGACGACACTTTAGCTATCGAAGAAGGAGAAGTCGATTTAGCAGAACTAAAACAAGGGCCACCATACTCTTGTAAACAGTTAGTCCCCTCAAATGGGAAAAATCCCATTGGTCCAGACAAGACCAACGATAGGTTCCCAAAAAAGACTTACAGTTTTGATATCACAAAATGTGATGAAATATTCGACTTACTAGTTAAAGATGGCCAAATGATAGTACCCCCTGGGGTAAAAGTGCCTCCTCTTGATCAAAGAAAGAAGAGAGGTTTTTGCAAATATCATAATTTTCTGGGCCATAAAACTTCTCAATGTTTTCTTTTCAGGAATCTTGTGCAAGACGCTATTGAGGAGGGGAGATTAAAGTTTGCTGACAAATCCCCCATGGCTGTCGACTCCAATCCACTGAAGGCTGAAGCCCACTATGCAGAACCCTCTGAGATGAACATGATAGAGGCAACCAGGATCCAGTCGAAGAAGCCAGGCATTACCATGGTCGAAGTCTCAAAGGACCACATCAACATGCCAATCTTTGGCAGTTTTTCTGGAAGTTTATCCAGGAAGACAATTGAGGCTGTCCAGAAAGCGGTCGAAGACCCGAAGTCGAAGACTGCTGAAGCCCAAAAAACTGGACCAAAGCCCAGTTCCCACTTGGCCACTGTTCAAGGCCAGACGGAGAATCTGGAGACACAAATGAAGCAACTAACTCTTGCTACTAAGGATACCATGAATATCAACATGGTTGAACTTTCTGATCCTAAAGCTTCAGAAGAAGCCATAAGGCAAGAGCAGGCAAATAAAACGGCTTTCCCTAGGGAAAACGAAAACTTGGCAGATTTTTTACAAAGATGCCAAAAGAAGAAATCAGAGGTGATGCTGTGTCCAAGATGCAGTTCTATCTTTGATAAAAAAGCTGCTGAGCACATATAAGGCGTGAGAGCAGCGAACAAGAGAAGGGAAAATGCGGACCTTCGACATGATCCCAGAAGGAGTTCTCATCAAGACAAGAGGCCTTTGACTTTTAGGCCTCCAACAAATGTACCAGTAGACACTTGGTACAAAACATCTGGCCGGAAAAGGCCAAGCGAAGAGAAATGGCATTCTTTCGAAGTGCCAAGAGGTTCCTCTTTAATTCAGAAGAAAGATCCTCAAGTTGCTGCACCCAAGGTTGCTCAAGTGTCCAGCAACTACAAGGGAAAAAATCCTATGTCGAGATCCCAATGGAGGAGATATCAAAGAAGGCGAAAAGCTGAAAGAGAGGCTGCCAACGAACCTAAGGCAGAAACGAGTTCGAATGTGCCTCAAAGGAAACAAAGAAAGCCTCTTGAGAGAGAACCAGTTACCAACAGGCTAGTTTGGCCTAACCAAAGTGAAGTCGAAGACGAAGATGATGCTGAGTCCGACGATACTCTGGACATAATGGTGAACATTGTTTCGGTACTGCCTAGGGAATTCAATCGACAGGTAGAAGTCGAAGCCAGTGACTGGGAGGTGGAACAAGAAATGGCCAAACACAGGCCAGTGTGCTATTTTGTCATGGACAATGGCACTACAGAAGAACAAAATGGCTTCTTCGAGCCACCTACAGAGGCGATGAAGAATCACCTCAAACCTTTGTTCATCAGGGCTAAGCTCGAAGAGACCACTGTGAACAAAATATTGGTCGACTGTGGGGCCACTATCAATATTATCCCTCATTCGATGCTAAGGAAGATTGGCAAAAGGGATGAAGAAATCAAACCTCACAATATGGTCCTGTCCAACTATGAGGGAGGCATTGGGACCACCATGGGAGTGATCCAGCTCGACATAAAAGTTGGGTCGATCCTTCGACCAACAATGTTCATGGTCATATCGGCCAAACCTAACTACAACCTTTTGTTAGGCCGTGAGTGGATACATGGTGTGGGTGTTGTGCCTTCATCGATGCATCAAAGGTTGCTTCTATGGCGTCCAGATGGGATGGTCGAAAACATAGAGGCAGATCAGAGTTACTACCTTGGCGAAGTGAATCACTTGGGTGTAACAGATTTCGACAAAAACTTGGCTCACATAGGGCCATGTCCAACTCCTGACTTCGACATGGCGCCAGCGCCAAACACCTTTTGTTCCCTATACCTGCATCCTGAGCATGGTTTCCAATGGGACAGAGAAGACTTGTCCCACATAGACTTCAGTGGGCTAACTGACATCCAACCAACTGGTTGGGGAAGTGAATTCAGTGATAATGACTGAGTCACAGTCTCTGAAGCGAATTTCGGCTTATGTAGCCGAAACCAAGATGATAACGGCTCTCGAAGCCGAAGTAAAGTACATGGCCACTCAGGCCAATGATCAACAATTATCTGCTGTTGGCCCAGGAAAGGATTTCGATCCAAGACCCCCTGACATCATGCCAGATGAAATGTTGGAACAGAGGCTCGACGCCATCTATGACGATGAGCCTTTGGGCTTCGAAAAGGATCCCTTGGCGAACAACATTAAGATGTTAGCACAAGACCCTTTAGAAGAAATCAACTTAGGCGAAGGATCAGAGAATAGGCCAACCTACATCAGCGCCAAAATTGATCCAGAACTTAGGTTGGAAGTAATCCAATTGCTGAAAGAGTTTAAAGACTGTTTTGCATGGGATTATGACGAAATGCCTGGTCTCGACAGAGGATTGGTAGAACTTCAGTTGCCAATCAAACCTGGAAAGAAGCCAATCAAGCAAAATCCAAGACGCTTCGCTCCAGAAATTTTGTCGAAGATCAAAACGGAGGTCGAAAGACTTCTGAAATGCAAATTCATCCGTGTTACAAGGTATGTCGAATGGATTGCAAATATTGTGCCAGTAATTAAGAAAAATGGCACGTTAAGGGTGTGCATAGATTTCAGAGATTTGAATGCTGCCACCCCCAAAGATGAATATCCTATGCCTGTGGCGGAAATGCTAGTCGATTCTGCCGCTGGCTACGAATACCTGAGTATGCTCGATGGTTATTCAGGATATAATCAAATATTCATTGCTGAAGAGGATGTGTCGAAAACAGCCTTTCGATGCCCTGGGGCCTTAGGCACTTACGAATGGGTAGTGATGCCTTTTGGCCTAAAGAACGCTGGGGCAACGTACCAGCGAGCAATGAATACTATCTTCCATGATTTTATTAACACTTTTATGCAAGTTTATATTGATGATATTGTTATAAAATCTATTTCCAGGAAGAGTCACATTGACCACCTTCGACAATCATTCGAAAGAATGAGAGAACATGGTCTGAAGATGAACCCTTTGAAGTGTGCGTTCTGTGTAAAAGCTGGAGATTTCTTGGGTTTCGTTGTCCACAAGAAAGGAATCGAAATCAATCAGAACAAGACGAAGGCAATTTTGGAAGCGAAAGCGCCGTCGAATAAGAAGGAATTGCAATCTCTCTTAGGCAAGATAAACTTCTTGAGAAGGTTTATATCTAACCTAAGTGGGAAAGCTCAGGCCTTTTCACCCTTACTTCGACTGAATAAGGGGGGGTTCGAATGGGGGCAAGAGCAACAAGAAGCCTTCGACAAAATCAAAGGGTACCTCACTAAGCCACCTATTTTGGTGCCTCCTTGTAGCAATAGGAGTATGAGATTGTACATAGCTGCATCTGACAAAACTCTGGGAAGTATGTTAGCCCAAGAGGATGAGAATGGAGTCGAAAGACCCATTTATTATCTCAGTCGAGTTTTTAATGATGCAGAAACTAGATATAGCGAAGTTGAAAAATTGTGTCTATGTCTGTATTTCTCTTGTACAAAACTCAAACAATATATAAAACCAGTTGATGTTTATGTTTCGTCTCATTTTGATGTTTTCAAATATATGTTGTCGAAACCTATCTTGCATAGTCGAATTGGCAAGTGGGCATTAGCATTGACTGAATACTCCTTGACCTTTATGCCTCTTAAGGCAGTAAAAGGACAAGTGGTTGCAGACTTCATAGTCGACCACTCAATTCAAGTCGAGGATATTAATTATGTGGAGATAGAACCTTGGAAATTCTACTTCGATGGTTCCAGCCATAAAAATGGAACAGGAGTAGGAGTCTTGATTATTTCTCCAGATAAAATTCCAACAACATTCAAGTACCAAATCGAAGGTTCTTGTTCGAACAATGAGGCTGAGTATGAAGCTCTAATTACTGGCCTTGAAATATTGTTGGAATTGGGGGCAACTCGAGTCGAAATAATGGGAGACTCAGAGTTAGTCATCAAGCAAGTCACAAAGGAGTATAAATGCATAAGAGAGAATCTCATTATGTACTTTGTGATAACAAATCGTTTATTGAAACAATTTGAAAGTGTCAATATTCGACACATACCCAGAGTCGAAAATCAAATAGCCAATGACTTGGCACAGATTGCATCAGGGTATAAGATTTCAAAAACAAGATTACAAAGAGCAATCGAAGTTCGAGAAAAGATAAAGGCAACTTGTCTATCACCATCAGATTTGGAATCGACAAGGTTAGGTTATGCTGATCACTCAAACTTCGAGATTTCGTTCATTGATAATTTGTCAGACCAGGATTGGAGGAAACCCATTGTGGACTATCTTCAAAATCCAGGAGCTCCGACAGAACGAAAAACAAAATATAGGGCGTTGAGTTTTGTACTCATGGGTAATGAGTTATTCAAGAAGACGCCTGAAGGGGTGTTGCTGAAATGTTTAAGTGAAACTGAAGCATACATAGCCCTTTCGACTACGCATGCTGGGGCATGTGGGGCTCACCAAGCAGGCCATAAGATGAAATGGTTGTTGTTTCGACAAGGACTATATTGGCCCACTATGCTGAAAGATTGTGTTGAGTTCGCCAAAGGTTGCCAAGAGTGTCAAGTTCATACAGGCATCCAGCATGTACCAGCAAGCGAACTTCACTCGATAGTGAAGCCTTGGCCCTTTCGAGGATGGGCGTTGGATCTCATTGGAGAGATTCGACCAGCATCATCAAAGAGTCAGAAATACATATTGGTAGGCATTGATTATTTTACTAAGTGGATCGAAGCTGTCCCTTTAGTCAATGTAGACCAAGAAAATGTCATTGAATTCATTCAAAAGAACATTATATTTAGGTATGGAATCCCTGAGACAATAACAACTGACCAAGGTTCAGTTTTCACTGGTCGAAAGATGCAGGAATTTGCTCAGGAAACAGGTTTCAAACTCCTAACATCCACGCCTTACTATGCACAGGAGAATGGTCAAGTCGAAGCAGCTAACAAAGTGGTGATTGGCTTGATAAAAAAACATGTTGGGAAGAAACCAAAGAATTGGCATAAGACGTTAGACCAGATTTTATGGGCTTGTCGAACGTCCCCAAAAGAAGCCACTGGTACAACACCATATAGGCTAACTTTTGGCCATGATGCAGTATTGCCAGCAGAAATTTGTCTTCAATCTGCAAGAGTTCAGAGGCATTATGATATTCCTTCTGAGGTTTATTGGAATATGATGTTAGATGAACTGGTGGATTTAGACGAAGAGAGACTACATGCTCTCGACTTACTCAGGCTTCAGAAGAAAAGAGTAGAAGACTCTTATAATAGAAAGGTAAAACCTAAGGTATTTTTGCCTGAAGATTTAGTTTGGAAGGTAATTCTTCCCATGGATCGACGGGATCGAAGCATGGGGAAATGGTCACCCAAATGGGAAGGACCCTTCAGAATTATCCAAACTTTTTCTGGTGGAGCCTATGAAGTCGAAGAGATAAGTCGTGATAAAAGGCTCTTGAGAGTGAATGGTAAATATTTGAAAAAATATAAGCCTATACTTCAAGAGATAAAAATAAAACAATAAAAGAACAAGCTAAATTAACCATAAAAACGCCAAAATGGAAATTTTCATTAATTTCAGCCAAAATGGCAATTGTTGTCGAAAGTGATTACAGAAGATGGTTACAAAAGAGAATCAATCAAAAGGAAAGAGAATTCTTGAGTCGAAGATACTTGGCATGCTGCAGATCCAACCTCTTCTTGCACCAAGATTTTTCTTGCACCAGTTTGGCAATTTGGGCGTCGAGGCTTTGAGCCCTCTCAGCGAATTCCAGGCCTTGCTTGATCTCAGTCTGGCTCTCAGTGTCTGGGATGGTCGAAAGAATTTCCTCCTGGAGCACAGTGTTGGCGTTTATCTTCGCCTCTATCTCTGCAATTTGTGCTCGGAAGGAGACATTCTCTCGCTCAATAGCATCGAACCTTTCCTGTGCAGACGCTTTCTGTTTCGACAACTCGGCAATTCGAGAAGTCGAACTTGAGACAGCAGTCCACGCAGATAAGCTCTTGCCATGCAGCGTTTCGAGCTGACTGTTAAAAGTTCGTTGGCGCCGGTAATCCGCTGAGACTTGGTCAATCATAGAATGTAATTCCATGATTAAGTCTGAGATTTCTGGGGCTACAGCATCGAAGTCAACAGCATTCAAAACCTCTTTTAAGCAAGATGGAGCAGTGGGGTCCCCCTCTAAAGCCTTCATTAAATCTCTCTTGAAGAACTGGGCCTTGACCTTCGCCAACGCATCATCCAGAGGAGAAGTCTCAGTAGATTTCCCCGACAGAGTAGGAATTTCCTGACTGGTGTCGGAAGAACTCTTACTCTCGACGATTGCATTAAGGTAGCTGACAGGGTCAGTTTGTTTCAAGATTTCCAAGTCCTTTTTCGACCTGTGCTTTGAGGAGGTGACCCTTGCCATAGTATTATCTTGGACTTGAGTCTGTTGAATGCTGAGTGCCTCGTTTGGTTGCTCTTCGACTTGGACGGAGGCGGTACTAGCGTTGACTTGTGGTTCTTCGTTAACATCACCTTGGGGTCCTTCGCCAGCGTCATTTTGTGGCTTTTCGCTAGCGTCACCCTGGTGGTCTTCGCCAGTACCACCTTGATGCTCTTCGTCAACAGTATCTTGATTCTCTTCGCCATTGCCTTGGTCTCTTCCTTCAGGATTCTCTTCTGACGACAAGTCTACCACAGGAACCGTTTCTGGTTGTGTTTCCTCCGCCATAGGCTCTTCAGTTGTCTTCTCCACTGTTTCAGCATTGGCCTCAGTCTCAGTGTGGGCTTCGTCATTGCCTAAATTTTTCTCCTGAGGCCTGCTGAGTTCAGCAGATTCTAGAGTTTCTGAAGTCCTTGGTGGAGAACTTTCAGTAGTGTCCTGAAGAAAAGAAAGAAGACAAGTCTTCAGATGTCGAAAGAGACGTAATCGAATACTGGTATCTATGCCTAAGTTTTGAGAAGGGTCCAATAGATTACCTGTGGATTAACTTCAGCCCCAGGGCTGGAATTGTCACTTTCGACAGGCTTGGTAACAAGAGCGTTCAGTTCCTCCTCAGTTGGTTCCTCGATGACCACTGCAGGTGGCCTAGGCTTTCTCACACCAACCTTTATTCTGACGGTTCGACCTTCAGGAGTTGGAGTAGGAACAGAAGCGTCCTTCGTTAACTTTCGCCTCTTTAGGGGAGAAGGAGGGGAATCACTTTCGTCATCACTCCCCGATTCGATCACCAATGCTGCCCTTTTCTTGGGCGAAGGGGCCTATAAAACCAATAGGAATTCGATTGAATAATTACGTCGAAAATAAAAAATCGAAAGCCAGAAGAAAAATGAAGAAAATCTGGTTACCGATGCAGGAGGCCTCCTCGAAGAGCCTTCCCCCTGTTGGTTGCCTGTTGTCTTCGCCGGCGCTATAGTCTTCGCTGGCGGTGGAGGTTTGGTCGAAGGGACCCCTCCTTGTGGGCCTCCTGTAGCCTTCTTGGCCAAGGGTTTTCGAACAACTGGAAGCGAAAAGGAAAGTTAACAGGCTAACAGTCGAAGAGAAAGATAAAAAGTAAATGTGAGAGCATGAACTTACATTTCTTTACTTTGTCCAACACAAGGACAAAAGACTTCTGCAACTCTGATATGAAGTCCTTCTCGTCGAAGAAGTACTCAGCGTAATAGCTTCTCCACCACTCTTCAAAAGATGGTGAGCAAAGGAAGTTAAGCTGGTAGTTGAACAGCGAGAGGATTGTTCGACCAGCATACCTTCCGATATGCTTGGTAGCAGCTTCTTCTGTATAATCGTTGCAGAAGTACAACATTGACTTCTCTCTTTGGAAAATGGGAGAAGGCAGGGTTTGGATGACACCAAACTGGCGAGATACTAGATTTGGTTGATAGGCAAGCAGACTCAGATGAGTCTTAGAACTCTTAAATCGAAGAGGCATGATCCTGGGTGTCAGGAACGCCTCCCAAAGTATAGTGTGCTCATCGACATTGGGACCACTCGACTCCTTTGGATGTGGCCTCGTAAACCATGCTGGCCCCACCTTTCGTTGAGCAAATGGAGCCATAGTTGAAACAAATTCCTTCCTTCGAGCGAACATCAGCACGAAGTTAGTGAAGGTTTGTTGGAACTCTAGCCCATCTTCTACAGGTGTCAGTAGAGCCAGCCTAATTCCTTCGATACGTCTATTAGCTATCGCTGGGGCTTGTTCATTTATCTGAGTCTTCTTGGGTAAGAAAGATTCGAAAGTGGCGTTAAGCCACAGTTGAAGTAGCCAGAAAGGCCCAGCGAGTAGCAGACTGTTCCTATCTTCGACATGTTTCAGGAGAGTAACCCCATTGCTGATGGAGTCATAAAGACTGGCCAGAATTAGTTCTGCCAAACAGATGTTTTGGCGGTGATGTAGTTGGGTGGCCAGAGTGACCATCTTTTTGGTCACTTGTAGAGATTTCGAGCAAAACACAAAGCGAGTTAGCCATAAGGCTAGAAACGCTATGTGTTCGACATCCGACACTGTGTCCGTCGACCTGTCGTGATAATGGTTGATAAAGGTGGTGAATGTTGGCTTGGTCTCAGAGAAACCAATTTGGTCCTCCGACATCTCCTCCGGGTCGAAGTAATCTCCGGTTGGTCGAAGGCCAGTAATGGCCGCTACGTCGAAGAGTGTGGGGGTTAACATCCCACATGGAAGGTGAAAGGTGAAGTGAGAGTTATCCCAGAACAGCATCGAAGCTATAAGCATCTCTGGGGAGTAGTTTAAACCTGTCTTCGACAGCATTACTAGGTCAAAGATTCCCATTTCCTTCCAGACTGGAGTTTGATGTTTCTCCAACTTCGTTAACCAAGCAACATAGTCAGAGGTCAGATTAGGGCAAGACCTAAAGACTCTAACACTTTTGTTGAAGAAACGAAGGTCGATCTTCTCGTGTGTAGGGTCTTCGTTGTCTTCTGCGTCCTTCTTGGCGCATGCTACTGGCTTAAGTTTCTCGACGATGGGGAAGTAGCTCTTGATCTTCAGAGCTTCAGAGATGCTTGGGTTCATGGGTCCAGACATGGCGAAGATCTGGTTGGAGTATCCAACCGGAATCATCAAGTGACGCGAGTAAGCATCGCGAACGGAGATGTCAGAAGGTTCAGGGACCCTTCGTTTCCCTGTAGCGTTCACTACCGGAGCAGTAACAAAGACTTTGGGCTTAGCAAGTTGTTCAGTTGGTGCGTTAGTCTTGGGGGCAGTAGAAGCAGAGGCCATTGTTGAAGATGAAGATGGAGTGGAAAAGGAAGAGTTTTTCTGCAAAGAGAGCAAGTTTTGTATGAAAAGCAAGGGAGTTTGAGGGCAAGTTTGCGTGGAAAGTCCCACAATGGGATATTCACTACTATTTATAGTAGTGGGAGAAGTTCCCAATAACGAGGACATTAAATGTCATTTAATGCTGCAGGAAGTAGTGGGACGCGTGGCAGCATCCTGTTGTTTTGGCCGTTTCTGCAGAAACAGAGAGACGCAGCGTGCGTCCTCGTTTTTGGGATTTGTCATAATGACAAATTCTGAAGTGATGTTTGGTACTGCACGCCGTACTGAAAGTGACGTCCTAGGATCAAATCAATGATGGTTTCTTGGGATTGCCAATAGTTGGTAAAAAGCAACAAAAAGTGCACAAGTTAACTTGTGACTAAGCGTGGAAAAAACAGGTGTCGAATGGCGTTTTCAAAGAATGCCTTTTTCTTTCAGAGGCGAAATAAGGCATTCTTGGGGGGCAATTTGTTGGCTCCTAAATTCGACACCTTTGTTTTGATTGATGGCAGCTATTAAAAGCTGAAAGATGCTTTCGACTGGCTAAGCTTGTCGAAGTGCCCGTCGAAAGATGGCAAAATAACTTAGAAGATTTCTTCCAAAGAGGAAGGCTCATTTCCTTCGACGTCGAAGGAGTTTTCGTCGAAGACGTCTCTTGATGAAGGTGTTCGATGATCCAGAGTGGAACAGTTTGAAATTCAAAGCTTTGGAGGGAAAACGGTTTCCAGCAGTTACTACGTGCAAACGTGCAAGGATCTGGAGCGTCGAGCATGGAGAACGTGCCAAGTGGCTTGATCTCGAAGCAGTGTAACTGCCCGACGGTTACTTGGAATGTTTTTGTATAAATAGGAGTAGACGTGTAGTTTCTCGCGTGTGTTCACAATCATATACATAGTCACTCATTTAGATTCAAGTACCCAGTGTGAGCGAAAGAATTGTTGAGAAATGTATGTGTGAAACACCAATTTTATCAATTAAAAGTCATTTACTTTTCCAGTATTTTACATGCTTTTCCCCTTTAAGATTCCTGTCGAACCTTTACTTTAAAGCCTTGTTTATTTTACCAAGCCTTTCCTTTATGCAATTTACTTTAAACAATTTACTTAAAGCCTTATCCACATTAATCAAACTTCAAAATCAACCTATGTCCATAGGATCAATCTGATCGATCCTGCGAGTAACCAAATAAGTAACCATTTGGAGGATCAGCGGTTGTTTACCAAATCCCTAGGTAAACACCTACCCTAAAGAATTCGTCTGTGTAAATGTCCTTTAAAGTAGTGCCATCCCACCATTGAGAGGTAGGTAGCACCACCGTTGGAGGTGTTCGGGTCAATTCGAGGTTTGGGACATGGTGATCACCGGAGCAATGGGAAGACACCTTAGAAGCTACCCTCATGCCAGGTTCCCGGATCATGAGGACTTACTAAGACATCCTCTACTCGACGATCACCTTTCGAGGTAAGGCAACAGTGAGGCGTACCCTAGGGGTGGTGTGTGATTTGTGTGTCCGATTCAGATATTTTATCTTGTCATGTTATTGGTGTTCTACGCTTGTTTTTATTTTATCCATACATTCTTTCATGCCATTCAATTAACAGTTAAAAGTTGCGGGAATGTAAAAATCTAAGGCTATTACAAATGGCGCGGGTCCACATCGCCAAAATTAACCAGGACCCGATTTGACAGAAAAATAAAGAAATAAAGATAAAGTGCGAGAAGTAATTTACATGGCTTCGGGAGAGGTACATAATTATTTAAATGAAAATAAAATAAATACGCGAATTAATAAGAAATTAAGAACGAAACGAGGGCGTTGGACCCTTTTGCAAAAAAGAATTAATGATGAATTAATTAATTAAAATTAAAAAGAAAGCAAGAATTTGTTTTTTTGGTATTTTATGTTTTTTTAAGATTTTTATGAGAAAGGGGAATTAATTAAAATTAAAATAAAGTGCTAAACCTAATTCTAATCGTTTTTAATTTATTAAAAAAATGTTGAAGTTTTTTAACCTAAAATTAAACCTAATTTTTTATATGCAATTTAATTGATGAAAATAAATATTTAGTTATTTAATTATGAAAGAAAAAATAAAGGGATGAAAATTAATTAAACCTAATTCTACTTCTTTTTAGATTTTTTTTATTAAAAGTATTAAAATTAAACCCTAATTTATACTAAATTCAATTATATACAATTTGTTTATGAAAATAATTAAAATAAAAATATTTATTATTTAATTCTTTTTTCTGATTTTATAGGATGTTTTTGTATTTTGTGAAAATATTTAATTAAATTGGACAAAACAATTATTAAAAGAAATAGAATTAAATTAAATAAAGAAAAGATATGGCAAACCTAGGGGGTGGTAGTCCCCAAAGTGAAGGCATGATTATGGAAATTCTGGCCCAATAACCTTGGCCTGTTTGACTTTTGCCAGGTATCATGTTGAAGCATTGACTGGGACTCACCGTGTCTCTCAATTCATAGCCTTTGATCTGATCCTGATGGACGCGTGGATGGCTTGGTGGAGAAGGTGTATGGTGCGTCTGCAGCCTTGAAGCGCATGGGAATTGTTATTGAAAAATAATATGGGAACATGGAAGACCTGGGTCTCGAACCCAGGTCATGTACCTTTCCAACCAACGCGTTTGCCACTGAACCAACACTTGCACGTTTAACATATAATAACAAACAAATATAATAAATAAAAGCAAGAATGTTAGTGGGTTAAAGCGCGCGAATTTCAAATCAACCTATCACGTCTTGCCACGGACTCATCTTTTTCATCATCCCTGAAATATAAAAATATTAGGCAACGGTTTCTTATGTGTTCTCTTAGGCATGCTACTAGAAAATAGCGATTAGGCCTAGGATGTCCATAAATTAGGCGCGAGCATGGCATCTTCTTCGTCCAGCCATGATGATTCTAATGGTGGTGGCCAAGGGTTCCAATTTTTCCTCGTTTCAAAATCCCCAATTTAAAACTCTGCAAACCCTAAAACTCAAACATGGCATAATCGCGTGTAGCACATAAAAAGACAATTAAATGTATTGGTTAGCTTCAGAACTTCTTAATGAACATGAATCAAGTATTAAAAATCACAAAGGATGCGTAAATCATGATGCACGATTATGAATTTTTCTTGGTACAGTTTGCATTCGTGTTACCAATTCCTTGAGTTTTGATAGTTGTCTTTGATTGGAATATGTTCAGTAATCTCCGAGGAAGCTATTGGAATAGAAATTCTGCCTTGAATTGCCCTAGAAGAGAGTTTTCATAATTGACTTTTTTGAGAAAAAGTTCAAGTTTGGTTATGGCTTTGTTGAGCAGCTGTGCGTGTTCTTGCACTAGGGTTGTATTCAGGCTTTTGTATTGAGTCCATTAGGTCAAGAAAAATCAATCAAATCCATTGCATTCATTGATTTTAAAAATTGATTTTCTAGGATCTTTTTTCAAATATTTTTCATACAACTTTGTATCAATTAAGATCAATTCCATCCAAATCTTTCCTTATTGACTTATGCACGAAATCTTGAGAATAAAACAAGTACAAAAAGATTTGTTAGGTTAAGTTAAATATTTTTCACATATTTAATTGATTTAAGTGAATTATTATAAATAAAAATTCAAATAAATAAATAAAAAATGAGAAAATACTTCCCTTTGGGCCAAGTGGTCGTGCACATGCCATGGATGATGATTTGTGGAAGAAAAATGGGCCCATTAGCAATTTTAGGTCATTTGGATCAATGTTGACTTTTCAAAATATCCAAAAATTTCCCAACTTCTACAAGGCATAACTTGCTCAATTTTTAAGCTTTTCTCATGTTCTTGGACATTTTGGAAAGGTCTTTGAATCCTCTAACCAATGTCGTTGGTCCCATGTCATTTTGATTTACCAATATCAAGTTATGGCCTTTGACTTAAAGTCCCTTTTTGTTGACTTTTGAAAATGACCTATAATGTTGAAATTGATAACTTTTTGTGAGAGCATTTCTTGGACTTGAAGTATGAAGATGAGTTGTAGGAAATGTCTTTCTCTTAAAAATGAGCTTTGGATGGAATTTTTCTGATAATCCATGTGAAAGTTATGCCCTGGTCAATTTCAGTTGACTTTTTCAACTGTCTAAATAAGGAAACTTTTGCATCTTGATGATTTTTGAGCCAACTTTGAGAATCATGATCAAGCATTGATCAAATGATGTTTGTGGATTCAAAATGATATGTTGACCAAAAATTTGAACTTTTGACTGCCAAATGACCATTTTGCCCCTACAGTTGACTGTAGTGCAATTAGGGTTTTGACTGTGCAATTTTGTGCTGAATGTCTTGACCATATTTGTAGGCATGTGAGACTTGATTGGACCTTTGGACACTTCATTTTCTTGATCAGAACACAAACCCTAATTTTGACTGTATAGGAGATCTTTGCACTGTGCAACCCTTGGGGAGATTTTGAAGCTTGGCTTGGCAATTTCTTGGAGAATATGGGAGGGCAAATTTTGGGGTACAACAGACTTATTTGGTCCATCAAGAACAAGGAGTTTCAGAGGTAATGTATATGCTTTGGTTATTATTGACGATTTATCTAGATATACTTGGACATTATTTTTAGTACAGAAAAGTGATGCATTCAAGGCGTTCAAGTAGTATGCTAAACAAGTTCAGAATGAGAAGTCTCTAACAATTGCCTCCATAAGAAGTGATGATGGCGGAGAATTTCAAAATGCTCTATTTGAAGAATTTTTGGAGAACATGAAATTTCTCACAACTTCTCGGCACCAAGGACTCCTCAACAAAATGGAGTGGTAGAAAGAAAGAATAGGTCTCTTGTGGAACTTGCTAGAGTAATGCTTAGTGACTCAAATATTCCAAAATACTTTTGGGCGGATGCGGTGAGCACGACATGTTTTGTTAGCAATAAAGTTAAAATAAGACCGATCTTGAAGAAAACTCCATATGAACTCTTCAAAGGGAGGAAACCAAAAATTTCTTTCTTTCACATCTTCGGATGCAAATACTTTGTCTTAAACAACGACAAAGATAACCTTGGAGGATAATATTGTTTGTGATAATGATGATGAAATACTAGAAGGTCCTCAAGAAAATTCTTCCAAAGATCAACCAATTCAACACGAAGAATCACCCCACCAAGAGTCAAATATCAATGATCCACCAAAAGAATGGATAACTCATAGAGATCATCCTATCAATAAAGTAATTGGTGATCTAAGTCAAGGTGTGACAACAAGATTAAATCTCAAAGATGCTTGCCTAAACATGGCGTTTATCTCTCAAATTGAACCTTCCAAAGTTGATGAAGCCTTAGGCGATGACCAATGGATTATCGCTATGCATGAAGAATTGAATCAATTTGAAAGGAATCAAGTTTGGGAACTTGTCCCTAGGCCAAACAACAAACACATTATTGGAACAACATGGGTGTTTAAAAACAAACTTGACGAGAATGGAATAATTGTTTAGAACAAAGCAAGGTTGGTAGCACAAGGCTACAATAAAAAAGAAGGAATATATTTTGAAGAAACTTTCGCTCCGGTTGCAAGGTTAGAAGCTATTCGTCTCTTACTTGCCTATGCTTGTTCATTAAATTTTCAACTTTTCCAAATGGACTTCAAAAGCGCATTCTTGAATGGATATATCACTGAAGAAGTCTACGTTAAGCAACCCCTGGGGTTCGAGGATTTCAAGAATCCATATCATGTATTTAAATTGAGAAAAGCTCTCTATGGATTGAAAGAAGCACCAAGGGCATGGTATGATCGTTTAAGCAACTTCTTATGTGAAAAAGGTTTTGAAAAGGGCAAAGTTGACAAGACTCTGTTTATCAAGAAAATCAAAGATGACACTTTACTAGCACAAGTCTATGTTGATGACATCATTTTCGGTTCTTCAAATCAAGAAATGTGTGAAATTGTTTTAGCAATGATGCAAGGAGAATTTGAAATGTCCATGATGGGTAAAATGAACTATTTTCTTGGACTTCAAATCAAACAACTAAAAGATGGCATCTTCATCAACCAATCCAAATATTGCAAGGAACTCTTGAAAAGATTCGACATGGATAATTGTAAGGCAATGTCTACACCAATGGGTTCCGGTTCATATGTTAATCAAGATGAATTAGGTGTTTCCATCGACATTTTAAAGTATCGAGGTATGATTGGCTCCTTATTGCATTTGACGGCAAGCCGTCCTGACATAATGTTTAGTGTTTTCCTCTGTGCTCACTTTCAAGCTAATCCAAAGGAATCTCATCTTTCGGCGGTAAAGAGGATCATGAATTATCTCAAAGGAACAACAAATGTCGGACTATGGTATCCTAAAGGTAGCGTTTGCAACTTAGTTGGTTATTCTGACATGGATTATGCAGATTGTAAAACGGATAGAAAAAGCACAAGTGGTACTTGTCACATCCTTGGTAATGCATTAGTATCATGGGCCTGTAAGAAACAAGTATGCGTTGCTCTTAGCACGACCGAAGCTGAATATATTGCAGCGGGTAGTAGTTGCGCTCAAATTTTGTGGCTCAAACAACAACTTCGTGACTACGGACTCGATCTAGGATGCATTCCTCTACGGTGCGACAATACAAGTGCAATAAACATTACGAAGAATCCCGTCATGCATTCAAGAACTAAATACATAGACATACGACATCATTTCCTCCGTGATCATGTACTTCAAGGAGATGTCGAGGTAACCTTTGTAGATACTCATAATCAGCTTGCCGATATCTTCACCAAACCTTTGGCAAGAGAACTGTTCTACAAGTTTTTATGAGAGCTTGGCATACTTGACAGACACGACATATAAGGTGCCTTTTATCCTTGTTATGATTTTATATATATGTTTTAAATATGCTATATGTGAATATATGTTAAGTGGTATTTAATTTTTAAGAAAAATTTGGTTTTGGTCATTTTTTGTTGATGCAAATCGATTGCACAAAGAATGTAAATTGATTGCTCATTGAGTATTTTTGATTTTGACCTTTCTGTTTCAAGTGAAAATCGATTGCACCATCAATGCAAATCCATTGCACTCTGTGTGTTCCAGTTTTATTTTGGTTCTGTTTTATGTGCAAATCGATTGCACGTACTATAACTTGCTTTTATGACAGAAAATTGTGTTGGTCAGAATTCCTCTCTCTCATATTCCCAAGCCAAATAAACTTTAATACCACCCACTCATTCCCATCTACTCAAATCATATCCAAATTGCAGCTCTCAAACACCTTTCTCTCTCACAAAACCTAAAATCCTCAAAACCCTAAACTCCATACCCATGGCTTCAAGACAAAAAAGAAAGGTGCCAGCTTCAGAAAAAGGGAAGAAAAAGGTTGATTCATCTTCTAATCCATTACTTTCATCTCTCACCGAAGAACAAGAAGTCAAATTCACAAAGGACTTTTAAAGTAAAATAGTGTCCAATCCTAAATATGGCAAAATGGTGACATATGTGCTAGGTACTCGTATCTCTCTAACTCCTCAGGTTGTTAGTGAGATTCTTCATATTCCATACACTGGAAGTTTCCTGTATGACCCTGAAAACGAGGTATGGGATGACTACTGGAAAAAGGATTTCTTTTACAGCATTGGGAGGTTAAGGGAAGTTGAATTCCGCGCCAAACAGATTCGTGGTCTAGGCGGAGTAATTCCATCCAGAGACTCTTTGAGTGCAGGTAACTTCTATATAGACGATCGCCTATTTCACTACTTTATGGTCTATATTATGTTTCCAAGAGCTGGAAACCACTGCACTGTGACCGACCTGGAGATTCAGCTGATTTATGCAAGAAAGAAAGGAATACGTGTTAACTGGGCTAGACTTATAATGGTGCATATGCTGAGAGTCGATGCAAAATCTAAATTTTTTCCATATGCTTATTTTGTTACTTTAATTATGGAGGAATTTGGAGTGAATTTTGCTGGGTTTGAAAAAGTGAATATGGATCCAAATCTGAATAAGATTTCCATCAAGAATGTTGACTCCAGAATGGGCGTGCATTACAATCCGGAAACAAATACTATCAGTTACATTGGTGAAACTGTTGTTGGCGATAAAGGGACCGACCAAGAAGTCGAAGGCGGTGAAGCTGTGCCTCCTCCACCTACTGCTCCCTCTGGACCAAGCAATCAAGAGCTTATGGATTACATGTCTCAACAATTTTCTTCCATGAACACCAACATCAACAACCAGTGGACTGAAATCAATGATTCTACGACAACCCGGATTAATGACTTCCGCACAGATGTGAATCAACAATTTTCATACCTTTACTCTCATCTTCACATTCCATCGTATGATCCAAATAATCCAGCTGAACCTCCTCAAAACTACACAGAACATCCACTTCAACAAAAATTTCCGAATCAAGGCTCTTGGTCCTATAACCACCCTGACATGCATCACCCTTGAAGTTCTGACCAACTCTATTTTATGTTATGTCCTTGTCTTGTTATTCAATGTTTTGTTTGTTAAATTTCTGTGTAATCGTTAAACAATTTGTGTTGCTTGTTTAATTAATGTTTTTCTCGATATATTGCTTTTATTACTGTTTGTTTTGTGCATATTTTCCTTCTTTTTGATAATGTCAAATGGGAAGAAAGATGTGGTACTTTATGCTTGTATTTTTCCTTGTCTTAATTTTTTAAAGGTACTCTCCAACCAAGATGAACAAATACAGATTTCCAACCTTCTCATACATAGGGGGGGTTTTGCATCTTAGGGGGAGAAAAGCTCTTTCCGAAAACTACAACGCATAAAGCAAGATTGTTTGTCATCATCAAAAAGGGGGAGAATCTAAAATCAAGCTTCTAAAATGAACTTTTGTTTTGATGAAGACAAACCATGATTGATAAAGAAGGCAAAGATTTATGATCAAGCTCAAAGCATCTACGGACAAAATCTTCAGTTCAAAGCTCTTAACTTTCAAGGTATAATGATATTATTTACTTTGATCTTAAGATATAGATGCTCAATAATTAAAATAAATGTTTTATAAATCATTACTCAAGTTTTTCAAAGTTAAAATTCATTTTTCACTTGAGTGCAATCGATTTGCATATTAGTGCAATCAATTGCATGCTTCAAATTTTCAGATCTTTTGCTTTTGTTTCTCAGTGCAATCGACTTTCATTGCTTGTGCAATTGATTGCATACTTAAAATTTTCAAAATGTTTGCTTCTGTTTTCTCATGCAATCGATTTACATTGCTTGTGCAATCGATTGCACTCACTTATTTTTTTCTACTGACTTTATATGCAATCGATTGACATTGCTTGTGAAATCGATTGCACACTTAAATTTTTTGAAAATATAGTTGTTGAAACCTTGTGCAATCGATTTACACAAAGGGTGCAATCGATTGCATGCTGCACGATTTTGAAAAACAACAACTTTTCACATGTTTGTTCATAATACCTTTTCATTGAAACTTTTCACTCAATCTTGGTATTTGTTCATGATTCATTTTCAGAACATTATGTTGTTTCAAAAGGGTGTTATGAACATATAAATATTCATTTTCAAAATCATTTTCAACACCTCTTCCAAACATATTTCCTGAATTTTCAAAATACAAACTCAAGCATTTCTTCACTTTCATATATAAGTTTTCTGCACATTTTCATACATTGTTAAACAGCAAATTTTGAGCAATTATATCTTGAGTCATTGTACAATATTATTCTTGTAAGAGAAGATAATTCATTGTTAAATCACTCCAAGTGATTAATACTACTCAACTCACTCAAAATCAAATATTGATAATTACTTATTATTTTTCCAGGATTGTTGGAAATAAGTTTAAGTGTTTATAAATCTTGTCTTTCCAGGATTGTTGGATACAAGTGTAGTCACTTTGAGAGGATTGTTCTCATTGTTGATATAGTGAAAATCCAAGAGGATTATTCTTGGATTTTTAGTAGTTCTTGTTTAAGTTTTCCACAATAAGAAAATCTCTTTCATGTTGAAAGGGGACTGGAGTACTCTCGGTCTGTGAGGGGAACCAGGATATATCACCCGTGTCTCTTTATTTTTCTGTACTTTACTCTTTCCTAAACTCACCATTAACCAGAAAAATAATATCCATCATCACTAAAACCAGAATTTTTTAAAGTACCTAATTCACCCCCCCCCCCCCCCCCTATTAGGCGCACTTCGTACTTACAAAGACTTTGAGAGCCATGTGCCTACGTACCTTCTTTGTGCAATGAAGAAGTTAGAACCACGTAAAAATAACAAAATAATGTTTGTTTGATTGATTTTAATGAAAAGAAATTTTGTCACTTTCAAGTGGAAAACTCAACTTATCACCTACCAGTATGAGAAAGTGGACATTTGCACCATCTTGGTGTAGAACATTAGCTTGGATAAGATCAACAAGCATGTCTCAACATTCAAGTGGAAAATGTCAACATCTCTCAATCATACTATAGCTATATGGGATTTACATCACTACAAGAAGATATCTTATGTGTAATCTTTCTAAAAAATTTGAAAGAAAAAAGTGCAAGAGCACAACATTGATTTGATGATGTTTGTGATTTTTAGTGTTTTGAAATTGTTTTTATATGCTTGTGCTTTAGCATTTATTGAGAATTTTTTTTGAAAATCACTTGACAAAGTCAAGGTTTATTTTGAAAGTGGTTTGAAGTTTGAAACAAGAAGGTTTTGAAAAAGAGAGATGACTTTGAAAATATAAGAATGAGAGGAGATTAAGAGACTATCCTAAAGTATAAATTAAATGACAAGAAATAAATAGTCTCATTGTAAGGTAGCCCAAGAGAAAGCCTTTGTGTGACAAATGAACTCACCAGGATGAAGCAAGCAATTGACATTAGTCAAACTTAGAAATTCCCTTCCTTTAGATTAAGTCACCAATAAGATAGTATCAGATGAATATCACAAAGTTCATAAAAATTCAGAATTCTTCTACTTTTCATGAACTCTTTCCCTTCAACTTTTCAAACCAGGTACCCGTAAACTCTGAATTCTTCTACTTTTATACTTGAAAATTAAGTATACGAATTTGTTCAATTAGGAAAGAGTGGACTGGAATTGAGATTTGATTGGATTATTTGGGGCTGAAGTTTGTAACTCTAAATCAGTGATGAATAAGATCGAATAGAGATTTGGATTTGTTTTCACTTAGTGTTTATCTTTGGTTATATTGAAATTGATTGTCAAATTTTGTTTGGAATCGATTTATGCAGGTTTTGAAAAGATTGGATGCTTATTTCTTGTTGCTTTTCTTTTGATTTAATTGTGTTTAGTGAAGATTTGTAACTGATATGGTGATTTGTGAAATTGATTTAGTTTTGCGAATGGAAGATTTGATCTGGTTTTTTTTTTTGTATTGAGGAGCTTTTAATATTTTGTTTACTTCCGAGTAAAGAATTGATTTTTTTTTGTATTAATTTCATGAGAGAATTGGTTTATGAAGATTGGAAAATTAACATGATTTCTTTCTCTCTTAAAACACATGCTTATGGAAGGAAAAATATCTGATCTCTTTTGAGCTTTGTGTTTCTACTACAATTGCTAAAATAAAGTAAGAATGAAAATGAATACTAATTAAATAATAAATCAATATAACCTAATAAAAAATGGACTCCCTTCCTTATTTATTTATTTGGTTATAATAATAATGATAATAAAATTAACCTAACACAAAAAGGGATCTTTTGAATTATTATTGTTTTTATTTATTCTCAAATAAAAAGTGATATCCTAAAATAAAACTAAAGCAAATTATGAATGAGAGAAACTATGACTTTTTTTATTTTTCTTTAAATGATAATAATTCCCAAAAATAAATCAATTGACTAAACCTCACTAATATAAATAAAAAATGTAATTCTATCCTAATAATAATGGTTATAAAAGTTTACCTAAAATATTGTAAAATACAACTAAAAATTAGTGTTAAAATCTAATAATAAATAAAGATTTTTAACTACAATAAAATAAAAAACACATTTTGAAAATAATTTGATTATTATAAATGGGCAGACAAATTTGAGGTATGACACCTAGTTTTGTGCACAAATGGCCTTTGAACAATTTCTAAAATTAGTGGGCTTAGAGGCGTAATTTGCCTTTGACCCTTGAAGAAAAGTTATAGAGGACATCAAAAGGGACATTTGACTCCAAGAGGGCCTAAAAAATATTGAGAAATGATAAACTTATGGGTTTTGGACCAAATGGAATGCCATTGTTTATTTTTGGTCAAACAACCATGCATCAAGGGAAGAAAGCTTGATTGTTTAGTGAAAAAACTTGATAAATGCCTGATGACTTGATTAAAATGACATAGAAATAAATACATGAACCATTCTTGAATCAACCTTGAGATGAAAGTAAGTGCTTAGACTTTCTTTGATCAAATCATATTGAATGTGAGATGAAAGTGACTTAAGAGTATAGGTCATGTCTTGAATAAAAAGCCTTAAGGACCAATTGTTGACCAATCTTTGACCTTGAGAACCATAACCCTTATTTAGCAATCTTTACTCGTTTCCTTGATTGGAAAATCCTACCTTCCACAAAAATTAAACAAAACAAGACATATATTTGGATTTTAAATAGGGGTTAGTAAAGCGTAAAGCATAAATCATAAAGAGCAACATGGAACGCAAATGGGTGCTTAGTGATCTCTCCCATAAGACAAACTCAAAAGTTAAGAGGATACCATGCTTGTGATTTTGATTAAATTCAAATGATGATAGGTAGAATCTTAGGGGTAAAAATTAGGGTATGACAACTTTAAGCATAAAAGGGGGTGAATTTTGGTATTCAAAATTGTGAGTATTTTTAACCTTTCTCGATTAAGATTGTATTAGTAAATCTTTTGGTGAGTAATTACAACAGAAGTAAAACACTGAAAGTAAATTATAGTAAATAAAAGAAAACGGTTAGAAAGATTTCACCAGAGATTTATACAGGTTTGGTCAAATGTTAGCCTAACCGTGTCTCCAAGAGGTCTTCTTGAGAGTTTCACTATAAAATTTGAGCTTTTGAATGTTATTCCCATAAAACTTTAATATAATCTAATCTCATTAACCGTTTAGATATTTATGGCGGATCTCAATAACTAAAATAAAGCTTTTTTCAAGCAGAGCTTAATAAACCACGAACAAAGATTTTATAAAAGGTTGATCTCTTAAAGGTATCACATAAATCTTTTTTCCAAATTTAATCTCTTAAAGGTATCACACCCTTAATAATATAAAAAACCAACATGACCACTTACAAAAATCATCTTCCTCACAAGTAAAGCTTCACTTAGTAGCATGATAAATTCCAAAGAAATATTTTTAAAGAGAGGAATAATTTTATCACACCCTACAAAAAAGGAATATGAATATTTTTAAAGAGAGGGAGAAAGATAAATTCTAAAGAAATATGAAAACGTTGGAAAGTAGTGTGATTTGAAGTGAGGGCGTACCTCTCTTATATATTAGTTACCAAGAAAGCAAATAATCCATGGGCCGAATGAATGATATAATCGTTTGGAAAAATTATCCAATCGATTAGACAACTCACATATAATCGATTAGTTGACCAAAATAAGAAGGTTTGGATAAAGAGACATTGCAAGTCGTTAATATGTTGTCCTCATTGATTTTTAATCGATTAGCATAGTTCTCAAATCAATTAGCTGGTTAGAAATTTTTTTCCAATCAATTAACACTTGTTTCCAACTGATTAGATAGTTTAAAAATATTTTGGACAACTTTTAATCACTTGTTTTTTGCTAGAAAACAATTTTAAATATGTTTTAAGTGTATGTGTGTGTGTAAGTTTCCTTAGTAATCTTAATCTACTATCTTGTTTTTATAGTACTCAGTTCACTCAGGAAGAGCGACAAACAAGATCTAGCGAGCTTTCACATGTTTCTCAAAAAAATATTCAAGAAATTGGATAGATAGTATTTGATTGTACATGAAATTAGTCTTGAGTTCTCTTGTTGATGAATCATAAGATTCTTTGGTTATCATCAATGTTAAAGGATATTGCTATGTGTTATCGTCATCAAAACTTTAGATACTAATCTTCATTATCTACAAGCATATAGATCCATATTCTCCACATTCTTGTGATATCTTTTCCATGTTTAGACATATGTGGTTACCTTTAGTCCCTTGCTTGCTTGTTGCTTTGGTTAAAACAACATGTTTGACGTTAATACTTCTAATTGTTAGTTTATTCTCCTGCTTTCCTAGTTAGATGATTTTCTTCTCTTCTTGACCTATGTTACTTTGTTTAGAGTATATTTAGATGGATACCATGTTTGGACCAGTATCCTTAAGTTATTCTTTTGTGTGCTCATAACATGTTCATTTTTTTGGTTAACCATTACTTCTTTTCCTTGTTGCCTTGCTTGTTTAAAAAGGATAGTCCTTAGGTTAGGAGATGTTCATCTCTTGTATGCCTTTGCTCTTTTCTTTTATAGATTGATGAGTGATTGCTTAATTGACATCTTTATTCTCTCTTAGCTTCTTGGATGCCATGAATACTACTTTTTCAAGTTTATTTTGTGCTATCTTTATTCATGACTTGTTAGTGCTTAGGTGGTCACCTAATTGCACATGTTTTATACTCTTTTACTTGCTTGTTTAAGTGTGCATGTTTTAGGCTCTTGTTTAAGTATCTAATGGGTGAGTAAGTGGTTACTTCTCATGGTGTGTTGGCTTGTTTCAAATATTGTTTAAGTGTTTGTTATTTGCTTCTTCTCTTTATTTCTTCTCTTGTCAGATTGCATATTCTTTCTATCTTTGATACTTGTTTGGTTAAGTAGGTATACTTTAGGTGTCTTGTTTAAGTACTTAGTGTATGAGTAAGTGGTTATTTTTCATTTTATGTGTGATTGTTTAACTTTAATATCCCCTCTTCTACGTATTCTTTGATGACATGATGCTACTTGTTTAAGTTTAGTCTTTGTGTTGTCTTTGGTTACGACTTAGTGAGTGCTTAGGTGGTCATCTAATTGCATATGTTTGTTACTTTGATACTTGCTTGGTTAAGTATGTATGCTTTAGGTATTTTGGTTAAACGATTATTTTTGTGAGTAAGTGGTTACATCTCATATGTATGTCTGTTTGCTTTCATATCTTGTTTAAGTATGTGATTGCTTCTCTCCTCTTCTTTCTTCTTTCCTTGTGAGTATTGACATGCTCCCCATAGGATGTCTTTGGTTCATTCTTGTTCAAGTTTGAACCAAAGAACCAAAGTAGACCACAGGATTGTTATTCATGTATGACAATATTAGGTAGATCTCCCCTTATCCCAACTTTAGGTCCACAAGCATGACAACAAGTAGGATTGAGATCCCCTTTTGATTAGTCTTTTTCTCTTTTGCATCCATTCTAAAATTAATTTTTTTTTCTTAATTAAAAGTCCAAAAACATCTAACATTACTTAAACTTTTTCATAACAAAGGAAAAATATTCAGACCCCCCACCTTATGAGGGACCATATGATGTACTCTCCTAACAAAACACTCAATAAATGAAAACTCTTTTTGTCTTCAAACTTTTTCTTTTAACCTTTTCAAAAAAAGAGAAGTACCTAGATACCCCCACCTTCTAAGGGTCCATCTAATGTATTATCCATAAAAAATACACAACAAACTAAAACACTTTTTAAAGTGAATTACGAGTGCCCTGATCTCTCATTGCACGAAGAGGGTACGCAGGCACAAAGGTTCACAACTATGGCGTGCACAACTAATAAAAACTTTGTTTTTGTATATACTCTTGCATGAATTCCCTTAGCATTAAGTATTAATTTTTTACACACCCTTTAATTAGAACAAACTTTAGTGGATCATGTGGAGTACCACATACGTGAGAGGTGTTAATACCTTCCCCTTTCTAAGTGTGTAAGGGGCCGAGCATGAGTCTCTTTACAAGCTGCAATGCCAAACACGAATTGCAATCCTAATCGTAAGGATGCGAATGCAGAATTATCCATAAAATCACAAAACAAATGGAAACTTTTAAGGCAAACTACGGTGCTTTGATTCCTTAAAGGGATACATAGGCATTCGGTCGCGGGGCCTAAGCCAACAAAACTTTGTAAATATTCCTTCTTTTCCCCGTGTTTTCTTTTGCATGCATTCCCACTTTGCATTTTTTTCCTTAGCTCTTAAGCTTTAGCTTTAGATTAGAACACACTCTTTGATTAGAACAAAAAGAGTTGATCCTGTGGAGTACCATGGACGTGAGGGGTGGTAATACCTTCCCCTTGCGTAATCGACTCGCTTACCCGTATCTCTCGGTCGCAAGACCTTAATTTCACCCTTATCAAGTTTAGTGGATGTTTACCTTTCCCTTCCAGTGGGGTAAAAAATATTCGACAACGACTTTATTGATTTTCTCTCGATGATTTTCAACCGGTTGTTTCAGCTGGCGACTTCACTAGGGACAGATTGACCAAATATTGGTCCATCCCAGAGTCACTCCTTGCTTTTGTTGTTTTTTTTTTCATTGGGTGTCTATATTTATGCTTTATAGCTTGTTCATTTGTAAATGTTTATCTGAGCATATGTATGCATTTCATTTTGCTGCTTTCCATATACTGGTTATTGCTATTGTGCTGGATCTCTTGTGTTTCCTTGTTGGGTGGGTGTTACTATTGAGGTAAGTACCCAGGCCAAAGTTGTAAACCACTATGAACACATAAGAATAAACTGGAGTCGTGATGGCTACTGGATGTAGATCTTTCTAGTGCGGTCATGTCGTCCATGCTCAGATGTGGTTTAAATGATTTACTATCATCATCACATAGCTGTACGATGATAATATTTTAAGATGAACCCATGATTTTGAGTTACCATCGGCCTTAACTTGACCTTGATTTCACATGTGAGTGGGGCGAGATGAATCTTATAGGTGCAATTGGTGGCTATGTGGTTCTTATGGTTACATTCTGGATTTTTGATGGTGACTATTTGTTCTGATGGTGACCATATGTTCAGTTGGTGACTTGGGTTTCCTTGGTTTATGTTTCAGACCTTTAATCTTGGTATTCTCGGCATATATAGAAACAACACAATGGACACCTAGTGTTAAGGAAACCTTGATTCCATGTTATTGCACTTGCATCATGGCATATTGTCATACCCCAAAATTTCCCCATCAAATAGTGATATTATGTTACTATTTTTTCTAAAATCTTTAACCATATTGTTCGAATTGTCTATTTTGAGATATTATTTTATGGGGGCTTAAATGTATGAGAAGGGTGTAACATGAACCATCAAAATATGATGGTCCATTAAGCTGTGGTTCAGATTATAAATTGGGGGTTTGGGTATTGATAAGGGGGGATATGGACCATCAAAATCTGATGGTACATTAGGTTTTTGATTCAATTCAAAATAATAGGAGGGATGTGCATTTTCTTATATAAGATTTTATTGCTACAAAATGGATCATCAAATTCTGAAGGCCCGTTAAGAGGTTTTGGAGCCTTTTTTACAAATTTATTTTCCACATATTATTTTTATCATCATTTGATTATAATAAATCCTTATTTAGAAAAAATATTGTTATTACTATTATTCTTAAAATCGTCTTCTAAATTAATATTATGATAATAACTATTATTATCAAATATTGTTATTATTAGTTTCATTGTTTATATTATCATTATTATTATTATTGTTAATATCAGTTATTGTAATACGGTGGGAGAACTAGATTTTGGTTTTGCGTTTTATCGCAAATGTTACAGATAGCAAGAGTCGCCACCAAATTTTATTTTATCCAATAAAGAAAAGGGTGAAAAGAACAGGAAAGACCTTTGATAATTTTTTTGAGTAAGGGGGTAGGTTATGAAAAGGGAATATGTTAGCACCCTTTTTATCCGTAGTTATCTACGGGCTCTAAATCGCTAGCTCACTTTTGAAAATGCTTTGTGAAGGTGTAAGTTTGAAAATATTTTGAAAATGCCAAAGTTTGGAAAACTTTGTAATGATTCTCGTATCGTTGAGAACACATACAAAATGTTTGTTTTGAAAATATTTAGAAGAGAAGTGTTTCGTGTGAAAAATGTTTTTATTTATGAGAAAGCGACTACGAGCTATCTACCTACTCAAAGTATTTTGTGATATTTTCCTCTTCCTTTAGATAGTTCTATCCTACCATTAGTTAGTAGGAAGCCCTATCATTGGATGTCTGAGGGACAAGCACAATTCATCATACAGTCATAAAAGCAATTTGTAGGACGCTTTAGCAATTTTATCGTCAGGGACTAAGATCATTTACCGAGGCAGCATCGAAGGGTCATCAAGGGACTATGATCTTTTAACCGAGAGTCTTTTGCTAAAGCGTCCCACGTTCGAGGGACATGATTGTTTGATCTGAAGACAACAAGTGGAGTTATCCTAGAGTTGCATGTGTGAATAGTGTTCTGTTTTCAGTTAATTTATCTTTGATTAGGTTTAGATATGGTCGCTTTTAGTCTTTCCATACACGCCTAGTTACTATGTAATAATAAAGAAAGCGGTAAAGACAAGAAATAGATTTCCTACGCTATTACAAAACTTCAGGGATGGGGTACAAACCATAAAAATGGGAGGGGGGGGGGGGGGGGGGGAGAAGAAAACAGATAAAAACCTATTTAATCTATTACAACCTTTAGCAGTTACATAGTTATGATAAAATTAATGCGAAAATAAGAAAAACGCGAAGATTGCAAGAAGAAACAGGGAGATTATTTGATGGAAGATAATTGATAATTAATTGATTTTAAATTGAGGAAAAGGAGTTAATTTAAACCTAAAATAAAAACCCTAATTTTTTTAATAAAAAAATGATTTAATGATAAAACCTAAAGAAATTAATTTATTAAAAAATTAATTTGATTTAATTAAATTAATTAAAAAAGTCAATTTTATTTAACCTAAATATAAATTAATTTTAATTAATTAATTAAAAAAGTCAATTATATTTTTAAATGAAATTAAAATAAAAAAAAAAAAGAATTGATGGGCTTGAAAGAGTAATTTTTTTTTTTGGGGGGGGGGGGGGGGGTGGTGGTGAGAAAATCCATTTTCCAGGCCCAAGACTGCAAGCCCAATATTTGTGTGGGATCCAGTGCATCACTCTCCAAGGGTTCCATGATGTGCACTCAAACCTGAGCGCTAGATCTGACAGTGTGAAGATCTGATGATGATAAATGGAGGGTGTATAATGTGTGCACTAGCTGATTCACATTATATCTATAAAAGAGAAAACATGAAAATTAAAATACCAGGGGCAGGGATCTAACCCATGCCCTGGTACATGAATGCATTAGTGACACACTCTCCTACCGCTGGGGCGGCCCTTACATTCAGTAGTATAACCAATCAAAAATATATAATACAAAATCAATTCAAAAATCAGTCAATAAAAAAAGTGCGCATCTAAGTGGGGCCCTGGTGTTTTGAATGGGCCAATCATAATGCGCCAACCTGCCAAGAATACGACCAGAATAGTCAAACCACCGCCTATGGTGGTTTCCACCGTCTTCTTTGATGAGAATATTTTGGAACCTACGAAATACATAAAATCAAAGAAGACAAAAACATGTTATCCTCTTAAATTTTCCTCTTGAGTCTGAATATGGGGTCTGTTTGAGCTAAAAGTCTCTGTATCATAGGTTTCAAATGAGAAACGCTAGCGCGGTTCAAAAATGGTGAACCAAGGTTTGAACATTGTCAACTCCATGCGATGGCTCAAACCTGCTCTAAAAATTCATATGAATTGATCTAGATTATTAGAAAGATCCAACAATACATAACATTAAAAATATGATAAATTAAAAAAAATGCAATCAGAGATGATGAACATGGTCATTTCAAACATGGGAAACCATTGAAAACTGACTGTACTTACTCTGTAGATATTCCGGAAGTGAATGGTATTTAGGTTTTGGAGTAAGAGTGCTTATGACACAAGTTTTGAAAACTTAGGGTTCTTTGAAAAATGTTGAGAATTTTGGGCAAGCTCTTAGTGGCAGGGATGCATGGTTTGTGCTTATGATCTTATGTGTATATATAGAGGGAGGAGTAGGGTGAACAAGTACGGCAAGAAAATAATGCATTCATGGCCATGAGACAAGAATCAAACACACTTATAACCTTCCATTTTAGAAATTTTTCTTGCCATTTTAAAGTTCACACGATTTTGGCATATTCTACATGTGTTCTTGGGCCTCCACGTGATTGAAATTCAAAGCCCACGCGCCTTGGCCCAATGATTTTGTATCTAATTTGATTTAATTGCATTTAAATGAATAAAAATTAAAATAAAAGAAATAAAAATCATGAAAAATATGTGCATGGATTTATAGGTTCACTAACACATTGTGAACATGTTTGAACATCAAAAGTTAGGTCCACTCGTTCAAAATTCCAAGTTCGCTCACTTTGCACTTCATGCATTTCCTCAAAATTTCCCAACTTTCACTGATCATAACTCTCTTAATTTTAATCTTGTGAAGGTGATTTGGGACTTTTTGGAAAGCTCAAGACGTCCTCTTCAATTTCTATTTTGATAATTTTTTCATTTGGAGATTTACCTTGATGTAAGTTGCCTTGACAAAGTGTCTTTTTGTTGACTTTTAAAATGACCTATAATATATGGGCTCATATCTTTCAAATGAAGCACTTTTTGGATTTGAGCATACAGATACAAAGTTGTAGAGAATTGAATGTACTTCAAAATGGGCTTTGGTTAGGGAAAATTTGATGAAGAATGTGAAATTTTTGCTTGGTCAAAGTTCAGTTGACTTCTCATAAGGAAACCCTAATTTGACAACTTTTGACTTTTGATGATTTGAAGGTTTTCCTTGAGGAATCATGATCAAACCTTGATCAAATGATGAATATCACTTCCAAATGTTTATGTTGACCAAAAATCTTGAAGTTTGATTGTATTTTGACCATAGTTGACTTTTTATCCAACACAATTGATTTCAAATCATCTGAGCCATTGACTGAGAAAACTTATGATGCAAGACTTGAAACTTGACATGAACATTGTTTAAAACCTATGGAGAATCATGGAAACCACTTGAGACCTTTGTAACCCAATCTTTCTTGAGGAACTCAAAACCCTAGTTGTAGACCCCTTCCTTAGGAGGAGGTTTGACTGGTCAACCCTTGAGTATCCTTGAATACTTGAGACTCTTAGAAGAATGTTTTGAAGAAAATGGGAGGGAAAATTTTGGGGTACTACAGTTATTAATATTGGTGTTAATATTATAATTAATTTTGACTTGTTTTCCGAGTCGAACGACAAGGGTATCGAAACCCTAATGCTCAACTTCCAACCATGGTGCCCAAGGAGTGTTTCTTCTTCATCTCTACGCCAACACAAACCCAAGCCAAGAAATAGAAATCTCATTGAATCAAAACTTAATGTTATACTCAATCAAACCTCAGAATAACCAATCGTACAGAATCCAGAATCAATTTATAACAACTAAATCAAATCCACATTTAATTTACAATAAATCTCAGAAATTGAATCGAATCCAACATCAAATAAAGTTTATTACACAGATTTATACAAATTACAAAACAAAATCAATCAACCCTAATCACTAATTTATAACGACAATCACAAAATTTTCCTAATTTAACTAACCTAAGAAAACTATATAAAGCCCTAGAATTTTAAGGAGAGAGGGGGGGGGGGGGGGGGGGAATTTATGGCGAAGGAGCTTAACGAAGAATAGTAGAACATGATTGAACATGGAATTTCATCCACTCATCCACCTCATGCATCTTCAAACATTCATAACATGTATTCAGAGTAGGGGAATTCTTATTCCAGCCTGGTATTCTTTTCAGATTTGTGGATCTTGACTTCTCACAGCTTCGTGATCTGAAAAAGCCATGGAACAACTTCGTGGGGAATTGGATTAGATGAAAGTTCATATGGGGTTGTGCATGGTGGACATGCAAGCAATGGTTGTGGTCAGAAATCCTTAAAGGAGAAAAAAATAACCAGTTGAAGACCCAATTGAGTCAGGTATGGATGTTTTGAAGATAGTGTCAGCAAAGGAAATTGATCATATATATGTTGTCGCAACAGAAGTTGTCGTTCATCCCCATTCTATGGGACATTTTTCAAATCATGAAATACTCTATGGGTCTCATCCAGAACTTCGTGTTTTCAGATTTTCTCGTCAGCAGATAGTTTTTGGTATCCAAGTGAATCCATGGGGAAAAGCTTATCAACAGAGATAGAAGAAGCCTGAGAAGCATGTTGATACAATCATAATGCCTTACATTCAGTTGCTTTCTCGTCTGTTGGAAATTCAATTGGTAAAGCTTTTTTCTTTGGGTCCTTCTCCCATAAACTTCTCTCCTGATTTCCAGGCGAATGCTAGATGTATCCCCCATTCTGAGACACATAGTTATGATATTGAAGACTGCAAGAAGTTGAAATATAAAGTTCGACACTTGTCTATCTTCTTTTCCAAAGTCCATTCTCTGTTTCGAAAACTGTTTCAGGCTCTTTCTCCTCAGCTGAGTGCTTCTTCTATGTAGTAGAAGATGGGGTGATGCTTTCATGATGAAGAAGTATAAGATATCTAGTTCTTGGACATCTGCTGATGTGTAGAAGGAAAATGCCACAAGGTCGAGTTCTATATTCAGAGTTTATTTTTTCTTCTATGTAGTATAAGATCCTTTGTTAAAGTTTCTGAATATTGCTTCTGTGTAGTAGAAGACAATGCTTCTTTTATGTAGTAGGAGATGCCTCAGAATTCAACTGCTGATTTTCTATCCTGCGCAGTAGAAGATGGTTGGCTTTTCTTCTTTGATGTAGAAGATACCTTGTGATGCATTTTATGCAAGTTCTCTTGATAAATCATTCATCACATATTTTGAAGGAATATGATGTGATTACCTTGCTGGGGCACCTGGCCATTCAACTGAAGATTGTAAACCATTTAGTGATGAAGTGCAAGACTTTCTTGATGCAATGGTCATCAATTTCATACCAGATGGTCGGATTTGGGTTCTCCTTTGACTCAATGGTTTCAATACTACAAAGTGCATCTTCTAAAGCAATAAGTACATACGGAGTCTAGTCTCCTCAATATGGAAATTTTCTAGTTTCATTTGCATTCTCATTTGTAATCTTTCTTGTTTTATTAATTACTTTCTTGTATGCAAAACTTTATTGTTTTTGAACATTAATCTTAATGCATTGAATATGTTTGTCTTGAATTAATCCATTCGTATTCACTCATAAATGTTTTTCTTTGCTTTTCGATACTTAACTCTTATGAAATAAAGAAAAATAACTCTAGAGGGGGGATGATGAATAATATACCAAGAATATTAAATATCATGCTTTAGAATAAAAACCCTACTGACAATGTACATGCATTATTTCAAATATCCAAACACCAAAGCTATAAGGGAGTGAAACCCTCGTTAGCCCCTTTGAGCCTTGAAGTAGGAGTTTCTTTTCTAGTCAGAAAAAACCCTCATTTTTAACCTAGGGTAGGGTAGTATTCAGTTGATCTGATCTAGTATTCAAATCTCATCAGGAGTGCGCATCTAAGGATCAACCACAATGGTTATCCTTCACCCGTTAGGATGAAAAAAGACGACGATACAACAATGCTTATCCCTCATAAAATGAGAAATGAGGACCACTTTTCGGTAAGTCAAAAGTCTCAGGGTCGCACGAATTGTACAAAAAAATAAAAAGAATGGTTGAAAAAAAAGGAAGAAGGAAAGCCCGCTAAATTGAAAGGAAATAAAAAGCTTGAAAGCAAATGACTTATGAAAAAGTTAAGGTATCGCGATGGACTTAAAAATAAAAATTCAAAAGAATTTGTCCAGGAAAAAATTAGGGATAATGAAAAAGAATGAGAAGCGCAAAAAGAAAAAAGGATTACCACATAAAAATCCTCCTTGAAAGAACAAAGTCGTGTGATCTGACACCACGAACAAAAAGTGAGTGACTGTCGTGTCCAAAAAATCTTAGTGGTTCCTCATCATGAACTCCTATTGAGAGATGAGTGCTCGTATCAATTTAACTGAATGTAGGATTGAAGAACACCATGGAGAATGGGTGGGTACCAAATAATTTTAAGCCTTAAATCATTTTTTTTCTAAAACCGTGAATCAGACCATGTTACAACCCTTGAAAGTCCTAACTGAAGCATGGGTTAATTCAGAAGCGTATTGTAACGAGAGTACGGTAATCTGACTTCTAGGAGGCTTGCTAAAACTTTTGAGTTGGTATCAATCCATCTTTTTACTTTCTTTTGTATAGAAAAATTCGATATTTTGACATCTTTTCAATAAAAGTTTTTAACTTAAAGACAACTATAGGATTTGCATTAAAATTATCATTCTTGGAATAAAACATTCTTTGCTTATGAATAATTCTTAAACATCAAGTGAGCTTGCATAATGAGTATCAGATGAAAAGTTTGATTATATTGAGGGACAAATCGCTTAAGGACATTGTTGAGGAGTAAATCATTTTTAAGAATGATCTTAATCTGGGGTAAACCTTCTATGGACTTTGTTGAGTAAAAGGAGACCAGTTTGAGAAATGATTTGAAGCAGATTGTGTGGAAGTTTTAATTGGCCTAAAGTCTCCCTTGAGCAATGGTGTATAACTTTCAATAGGGTCATAAGAGACAAATTACTTCAAGTATCTACTTGAACATGAGGCAATTTAATTTGAGAAGTACAGTTTTGTACTAGTCTACCTTCAAGACGTAAGTCAATTACCCTAAAAAAGAAAAGTTTGAGACTCTATTGGGTATGAGCGAGTTTTTTTCCCCAACACTGTTCTTTGTCGAATGCAACCAACATGAGGCAATCAAAGTCGAGAGGAGATATCTCAAAATTATCCAATCTGGGGAATTCAAGTTGGGATTCAATCCCTCAAGTGCAGTCAAACTGGGACAATTATGTCGAGATTTGACAAATCTCTACGATAATCCATTGATCATAGGAGAATGATTTCAGAATCGGAATATGCAAGGGCATGTCATCTCAAGGACTCTCTTCGTGCATATCCCTTCATAAAACATACCCAGGGAATTTTGGGTGTGATGTTGCGGTAACCGCTGTTGACTAGTGACATGTGAGATACAAGGGCAATGAAGCGAGATTAGTCGACATTTCTATCAGTGCAAGGTTCTACAATAGGTTTCCTCAATAGAGGATGGAAATAATGTTTCCTCAAAACAAAATCCCTTATCCCCAGTTAAGGTGTATCGCCGCTTAAATAGAGTCGTGATCCCGAATATATTCTACACTCTTGCTAAGAGTTTGTTTAAAAGAAGTTTCCCTTTTCAGAAGACTTATCTCCAGAGATATGCATTCCTGCAAGATTCTGAATAATCCTTCTACCCATCACAGTCTACTCCTTTCAAGGCTTCCTGGAAGAATCACTTTATTTACCAACCAGAGAATCTTGATATATCCCCGTGAAGTTGACATATACTTCCCTAGTGAGGTTGGAACTTGTCTTCCTCATGAAGTTTTCATCTACCTCCCTATGAAGGTCTGCTACTGTCAAGGTTTCTAAAAGAGATTTAAAATTACCCATGGGGGATTCTGGTTTATATCCCCATGGAGGCGATTGTTGTGCCCGGCAGGACCATCTCTTTTCCAATTCAAGTCTTGTGTTGACAAAATATATTGTGAGGATGGCTTCCCCAGTGAAGCTTATACCGTCAAAATTGTTGTTAAGAGATTTTCGATTCCCCAGTGGAAGGTGTGGCATTCTCCCTAGTTGAAGTCGTGTTTTGAGGATTTTCTTGATCAATTTTTCCTCTTATCCCCAATGGAGCAAGTTTTCTTTTCCCCTGTAAATCTTGGTGGTGATGAAAATTATACAAAATTATGTTTCCCAGGTGTGATGTGTACATGGGAGTGTTGGTCAGAACTTTTTTCCTCCCAGGTGATAGAAGATTGTTGAGATATTCCCGAGTGGATTTTCGGAACTTTGAGTTTCCAATTCAAAAATTATTTCATCTTCCCCAAGTGATGATTTATACCCCCAGTGGTAATGTCCCCCGTGTGGTATGAAATTGGTTTTTTTGGATTCAAGAATTCTCATTATCCTTAGTAGAAGTTATCTTCGTCAAGAAACTCTACACGAGAAAGTTTCCATTTCCAATGAAGTTTTTCTCATCCTGACAGGAAACGAGGGATCTGTTTCCTAGGAAATTAAGGGTTTGATCAGAGTTCAAGATTTTCTCTAGATTGTAATTTAATTTTGCAGTATTCCTCCCAAGAGTTTACTTCCCCAGTGATATTGATCCTTGGAAGTTGATGTTTCTGATTTGCATTCTCCCAATGAAGTTCAGATGGATTATTCTCATTAGAAAGATCAGATGTGCAAGGATAATTATTCAAAAGTGCCTTTTTCCCAACAGTTAATTATTGATTTGTTTTCCCCCCAGTGAAACACTAAACTTGCATCACTCAACATGCATCATTGCATTGCATCTACTAAAACACGTAACATTTTCATTGTATGGAGCATTATGCTATAAAATTTCAAACTTGCATTGAAGTATAAGCTAATTATGCTAGCACTTGACATAAATAGATATTATGTGCCTGAAGCTGAATAATCATCATGATTTCATTCCCCAGGATTTTTCTCCAACTGACGTGTTCCCAGATATTCACTTCATATTAAGTGTCTTGTCTTGTGGGAGTCTTGGCCAGTTTCCCCAACGGAGTCTATTTTGGTTTGCCACTAGTCGGGTCTTTGGTATTTCCCTTTTCCCTAGTGAATCGTGAATTTCCTTTTCCCATTCAAGTCTTCGGTCTTTTTACCCGTGTTTACTTTGTCGTTAGAGTGCGAGTAAGAGCCGATGTATAACCTTTCTTGTTTCTCAAGTATTTGAGTATCCATACTAGGTGTGTGGTAATTCATATAATTATCGCTTTTAAAAAATTACACCTCACCTTTCTCCTGAGGAATATTGTAGTTCTTGCGCATTTGCAACCTCTTAAAAGTCCAACATGTTATGTAAATCCTTTTCTAGAGTCCTTTGAGTTGGTTTCCTTTTCATTTGCAACTTTACTTTCGATCCGCGGCATATCCAGGTTCGATATAGCTATGAATCCCCAAGAAGTTTGCTTCTGATCGATGTTCTTCCCTCAAGAGTCTGCTTTGGTTGGTCTCTTTCTTATATGTGTCTAACCCTAACAAGACATGTATATCTTATCCCCACTAAGTTCATTTTTCACCCGACGTTCTTTCCATTTTTTAAGTTCGCCTTCACCCGACGTTCTTTCTATTTGATAGTTTCGCCTTCACCCTACATTCTTTCTGTCTGTTAAGTTTTGCCTTCACCCGAAGATCTTTTTGCATGTTAATGTTCACCTTCGCCCGATGTTCTTTTGTCTTGTTAAGTTTCGCCTTCACCCGACATTCTTTTGTTTGATATATTCACCTTCACCCGATGTTCTTTCTGTTTGATAGGTTTTCCTTCACCCGACGTTCTTTTCGTTGGATAGGTTCTCCTTCACCCGATGTTATTTCCGTTTAATAGGTTCGCCTTCACCCGGCGTTCTTTCAATTTGATAGGTTTTCCTTCACCTGACGTTCTTTCCGTTTGATAGGTTCGCCTTCACCCGACGTTCTTTCTATTTGATAGGTTCACCTTCGTCCGATGTTCTTTCGCCTTCACCGAGCATTTCGTTATGTTTGTTAAGTTTTGCCTTCACCCAACATTCTTTCCATGTATTAAGTTTCACATTCACCCGACGTTCTTTCCATCTGTTAAGTTTCTCCTTCACCCGTAAATCTTTTCACGTGTTAAGGTTCGCCTTCGGCCGACATTCTTTTGGCTTGTTAAGTTTTTGGCTTCACTTAACGTTCTTTCGTTTGATAGGTTCGCCTTCACCCGACGTTCTTTTGGCTTGTTAAGTTCGCCTTCACCCAACTTTCTTCCCGTTTGTTAAGGTTTTCCTTCACCCGACGTTCTTTTCGTTGGTGTCCAAAATCTTTACTGGACGTGTACAATCTGATCTATGTTCTTGTGTTGTGTCTAACTCTGACCTGACATGCACCTCAAAGAGAATTTCGTTCCATACAACCACTTTTCACCAATACAGAAAACCCAAAAATCTATTGATACCCGACAATCTTCAGAGTGCAAATTTTACAGTTCTATTAAGTATTCAATCCTATTTTACCTTGATTGTTCAAAAGGCTACCGCCAATCTCACCCTCATGTTAAAGAAGATTGAATAGGGGAAGTTGTTGCACCCTAAAATCCGCTCTATTCATTTTAACCCTAATTTTCTTGTACTTCATCATAATATGCATACATACATGTCATATGGTTCATACTCGTGGAATCAAGGGTTTTTATCTATGAAAAGAATTGCAAAAGATTATTGTTTTGTTAAGCAGCATTGTGAAGCAAAACTCAGGGCTCTCGAATTTGAAATGCATGAAACACGTGTTCCAAGATATCCAATCAGCAACTAATCAAGTAATCATCATATCAAGCTCTTATGTGTCTTGTCATGCTTTAAATTGCATAGAAAGTCAGTCGTTTCAACCAATTTGAGACAGTTCTGATAGAAATTCAGTATCTTGCAGTGCGAGGTCAAAAACTCATAATTTGTGATCAGAAAATGATTTAGAAATGGTTATTTAGTCTTTGGGATGGTCTTGATATATTCTCCAGTTCATCTGTTCAGGTCGAAGGCTAACTTTGTGAGAATATTTTTAAAATCGCAAAATACCCGAAATCATATTATATGGTGGATTTGATGATTCGCTGGTTTTTGGATGCTCATAACTTATAACCGGAAAATCATTATTCTGTGGATCTTGGAGCATTTTAATCGTCTTTTTATTTCATTCGAATTTTGGGCGGAAGCCAATTCAGTGAGGAAGATCTCCGAATGTGCGAATAATTTCAAGAGATACGGTGAAAATACCGTGAAAATAATGTGTTGAACTGCTACTTATCTGATGTTCAAAAATTCATAACTTTTGTCCGGTTCGATGTTTTTTAATGTTTCTTTGGGCATTAAATTTTTCTTGATTTTATCTTCAATTTGTATGTTCAGGTCAGAAGTTAATTCTTTGAAGAAGATCTTCGTAAATGCGAATTACTAGAGAAAGTTGTACCTCGATATGGTTTTCTACCGAACTATTTCTCGTTATTGAAAAATTTGTAACTTTCTCAATTTTATCCGTTCAGGACGATTCTCAAAGCTTGAGATCACAAAATTGGATAGCTATAACTTTTCTTCAGGTCCCCAGTTTGGATTGTGCTTCGAAGGATTCAGTTTGTAGCTCGCTTCCTAAAGTGCGCGTGAAAATAAGCTGAAATTTTCAAGACAACAAAATAAGTCCATTATTTCTCGTCATTCTAAAAATCATAACTTGCTAAATTTTTATCACATCAGGACGATTCTTTTGGCATGACGTCACAAGCTTTGTCGTCGACGATTTTGTTTCAGGTTTCGCATCAGGATTATGCACCAAAAGTTATGAGCTTCTGGTTTGTTCATGCACATTACACAAAATAAGTTGAAAAATATGCATTGTGAATTTTAAACACTGATTTCTCGTTGTTTAGAGCATCGTAACTTTATCAATTTTATTGTATAGGGATGATTCTTTCGGAACCGTGTTACGAATTTTGTCACCGACAACTTTGTTTCAAGTTTCGTGTGAGGATTATGCATCGTATGTCATGAGTTTATGGTTCGATCTCGACTAGTACATGAAATAAGCCGAAAAATCAGCATTTACACTTGCCAAACAAGACTTGGAGCCAATTCAATATATTTTCAAATTTCAAATTTCACACAAATTTTCCTTAATTATTCAAAATCTCACACAAAAGCTCTCCAATTCCCTCTCAAATAAAACTCCATTCTCTCTCAACTTTCTCTCAAACCTCTCAAGAAGAACAAAAGGAGTTGTAAGCTAGCTTCATCTCCTTCACTCCTCACTCAACCGCGTCCTCCCTTCTCTCCACCTCCGACCTCCCTTCACTCAATTGCGAATTTCGATGCTGACCGCGTCCCTCCGTCACGCGATCTCGCGGCAACTCCCTCCTCTCCCTTCGTGGGAACTCCGGCACGATCCTTCCACAAGCCTCATTCAATTTTTTCACGAGAACTCCCTCCGTCAAGTAGCTAGAGTTCCGTCAAGTAGCTCCTCCACTTTCAATTCAAGTTCTCTGCATCAAGTTTGGTAAATTCTTTGATTCTTGATCTTGAATAGATTTTAAGTGTTTTGATTTAATTGATCTTGAATTGATTGAATTGAATGGGTTCATGAGTCGAATATTATGTGAATTCTTGAGATAAATGTTTAATTGATGAAATCTTGATTTGAATTGATTTTTGGTTTAATTGAATTGTGAATTAATTTGTTCATGAATTGATAACGATGTTAAAGTGTGGAATTGGTTGAATGATGATTTAATCATTGTAGATCTTGATTTTAATTGGTAAAATTGATGATGATTTTGAAAGCCAAATTTTGGATCTAAGTGTTTGATTGAGGAATTTTGTGGAGAATTAATTGTGTTTTCATGAGTTAATGCAATTTTTGAATCGATTTGTTGATGAATTCACTTTTTCAACAATAAAAACCTCAAATCCGATAAATTGCATTAAAACTTAAATATTTATTTTTTGGCTTGGAATCGACTCTTTATGGTTGCATTATTTGTTTGAAATTTTTTTTGTAATTTCTAAGTAATGATACATGAATTGGTCAATATTTTTCTGTATCCATTTGTGAGTTTTAAACTCGTTTTTGTCTGATTTCGATACATGTATGTGTTGCTGCCCAGAAAATGAAAATTCATTGCAAATTCGTTTTCAAAAGTTGTTTGATGCTTATTCGTGCATGTTTGTGCATTTATTGACCGTTGATGTTGAGTTTTGCCGTTTTCGACACATTTTTTCTGAGTGATGTTGTGATACAGCACAATGCTTCCCGGTTTTGGTAAGTTTAGCTTAAGGCATTATTTAATTGATGGTCAATGCTCAAGAGAATTTTTTTTTGTACTTGGATGACATCTATGTCATGTTTTGACAATTTCATATCGATATTTGGTACGATGTCGTGTGTTGGCGTAATGATGCCCGATTTGATAAGTTGGTGCAAACATGAAATATAATTGTTGCATGGTGGATAAGTGAACTTGCTTTGGCTTTTGATTGGGATTGATTTCAAGTTTGCTCGATTTTAAGTCGATATTTTATGTGTTTCATGAGATAATAACAATGTTGCCCGATTTTCGATGTTGGTGTTCCAATGCTTGTTTGGATTGCTTTTCTTCTAAATTTTATCTTGATTTAATTTATGATGCGGATACTTGATTCCTATTATGCCTCCTTGTTATTACTAATGTGTTTGTTGACTTGTGCAAGGCATTTCAAGAGAGCTTTCAATTGCTTAATTAATGTTTTTATTATTCGGTTGAAAAACATTTTATTCCACTTCTTTGAGGATCTGAGTTCGCTTCTAACACGATCAATTTTGTTTCTCATTCTATGAGAAATATACAATGCTTGTGTTTTTGTCTAAATGTGAATTTTTGTGAAGGTGTAATGTTTGTTATACGGATGTGTCTAATGCACATTTCACATGTGACCTATTTTCACATTGTCAATACTTTAGCCCCTATTCCGGACACCCGATCTCTGACTATTTTATTTATTGATGCTATCTTGCTACGAACTCTTGTTCATTTGGTATTATTCCGTTTATGGTTTAATATTCCGTCAACAAATCTGTTTAAAGTCCTCAAAGGAGGCGGTGTTTGTTTTGCTCAAAGACCTCAAAATGAGGCAATGTTTGTGTTTGCTTGTGTGTATAAGACCTCGATGAAGGAAAATATCATTTCCCTCCTATAACATGGTGGGAGAACTGACTTGGGATGTTTTGCGTTTGATCTAAATTGTTGCGGTTTGCAAGAGTCGCCACCGACTTTTCTTTTATCCAATAAGGAAAGGCTGAAAAGAACAGGAAAGACCTTTGAGATTATTTCTTGAGTTCGGGGGGTAGGTATGAAAAGGGAAGGTATTAGCACCCTTTTCATCCGTAGTTATCTACGGGCTCTTAGTTGCTTGCTAGATCACTTGCTTTTGTTTGAAAATGTGCTTGTGGTGTGGGTTTTGAAAGTATTTTAAAAACGTCTTTGTAATGGCTCACGTTTCTATAAGAACACGTACAGAGTATTATTTTGAAAATAGTTCAAAGAGGTGTTTGTGGAATGTGTTTTTTGAAAGTGGTTTTTAAAAGGTGTCTTTGTAATGGTTCTCGTTTCTATAAGAACGCATACAAAGTGTTTTAACTTTTGAAAATATTTCAAATGAAAGTGTTGGTGTATAAAATGTTTTTGTTGTGAGCAAGCTAGCAACTATGAGTATCCTACCTACTCAGAAGGTCTTAATGTTCTTTTCCTACTCCTTTAGATGTTGCTATCTTACCATTGATTTGGTAAGAAGCCCCGTCGTTGGATGTGAGGGGACAGGCGCGGGTCAATCGTACAGTCATAGAAGGCAACTTGTGAGACGCTTTAGCAATTTTTGTGAGGGAGTAGATCGTTTTACCGAAGGCAACATCAAGGGACATTGAGGGACTACGATCTTTTTTATCGAAGGGTCTTTGCTAAGCATCCCATATTCGAGGGACATGATTGTTTCTCCGAGGCAACAAACGAGGTTATCCTAGAGGTGCGCGTGTGAAAAGTGTGTTTGATTCAAGTAAATTTGCATTTGATTAGGCTATCTAGTGGTTAATTTTATGTCTTGCCATACGCGCCTAATTACTATACAGTATAAGAAAAACAGTAAATTGTGGAAATTAAAATTCTACGCTATTATAGAGCTTTCGGGAATGGGGGTACAGATTTACAAATGGGGATGGATCAATGCGATTAAAATTCCAAATAGGCAATCAATACAATAAAATCGAATCAAAAAATTAATTAAAACTACAACAATCTATGAAGTAAATATTAATTAACAAAGTATAGGAATAACAACTCTTGGTATTTTTGTTTGTGAGAATTTGGAAAGAAAAATAAAATTCTATTCTATTAAAGAAAATAATTGACTAAAGAAATTAAATCATTTGTATATTTTTTTGTCTTTTATTATTTTTTATTATGAAGAAATTAAACAAACAATTTAAGACTAAAGAAAAAAAAGTTAATTAATAAAATTATTTACAAAGTCCTAAACTAAACTAATTAATTTATTTTGAAACTAGAACTAAACTAATTTGTTGTAAGGCTAAAGAGTTAGAAACAAAAATAAAAATGTCTTGGTGAAATGTCGAACTCAGGTTTCCTTGATTGCAGAATACAGGCTTTGCCAACTAGACTATGCTACTTATCTATTATTACTATGCTTTTAATTAAATAAAAGGGGAAAGTGATAGCGTGATTGGGACCAACAAGCCCAACGGGGCGACCCGACTGGGAAGGGGAAAAAGAAGGGTTTGGTAACCCTAAGCACAAAGAGGCGTGCCGCGGGGAGTAGCATGGGGAAGGGGAAAAGAATTTCAGATCATTATTATTATTGTGTTTTAGAAAGAAATGATGAATTAAGGAAAAGTAAAAAAACAAAACCAAACAGAAACCTTCTTTCTTCTGTACCATCATCACCTTCATCCTCTAACTGTTCCAACAACAACTTCTCATCCTCCATAACTATTTCTATTCCCTTATACTATTTTCACAGTTCTTGCTTCAATACAACAATAATAGAGATTGGTAGCTCACTCGCGATTTGCTCACAGTAAATAACGGCAACAACAACAGAACTAAAGAAACATGAGTAATATGAAGAAATCAAGTAATGGTGAAGAGGAGTTAATCAACAGTTCAACAACAAGATGTTGTAGATTTAGCGCAAAAAATGGTGGAAAAAGAGACCACCTTGCGGAGTCTACCTGATGGGCTTCAAAGAGGTGAGTCTGAAAAATCTCTTCTTCCTAATAAGCTTCCTTGCACCTTCAAATCTGGCCCTTGTGATGCACTGTGGTATCGCATTGATATCGGTATTGAGTTGTTTTGATGTATCGGTGTTAAGAGATCATTGAAGGTTGCTTTTGATTTGCAGGTTTTAAAGCTTGGGATGATTGATTGGAGTTCTGCAGATGGTGAAACGTGATTTCGTGAACAAGAAAAAGGTGTAGGGTCTGCTATATTAATGGGAGGAGGTTTGATGTTGGTTTCACGGTTTTGACAGGGGGTTTTACGGTGAGTTTTCAGTGATTTTTTTCTTTGAGTTTTGGATTGAGATGATGAGGAGACAAATTTAAGGCTATTTGAGTGTTTTTGTGTATTCTTCTCACTGTTGGTTTTGGATGTTTTCTTTGCAATTTTCTATAAATTTGTGATGATTCCCTTCCTCCCAATCCTTTGTTGTTAGCTTCTGTTATATAGGGAATGTAGTAGGAAAATAGAGGGAAATTTCTTGAGTTTTGAACTGAATGTACTGCTGACTTTGGGCTTTCTGGCGCAGTCTTTTTAGTGTGTGCATTTTAGTGTAAGATGCTTGGAAATACGAAGGCTATAGCAGAATGGGAATCCCATGAGATTATTACACATAGCTATCTTTCTTTGTATTAAATTTTTTCTTGTTATACGACAACATTCTCTTACTAAAATGTTTGTCCCCTTTGTACAAAATATTTATTCAAAGTTAAATACAAAGATATCCCTTTGAAAGTGCAAGAACTATTTGTCTTTTTCTATACACTCGTGTTTTGTTTACAAAAACGTACAATGATTCATTGTTGAACATATGCATTTGAATATAATTACTGTTTACAAATAAACAAAATGAGAAAGACAATTACTGATAGGTTGAAAGAATAGGAAAATGTCTCTAAGCTATTCCATAAGTAATTCTCTACGGTACGTCATTTAAATCCCCAGCAGAACGAAGCTCCCAGTTTACCAATCCACGGTAGAAATCATCCAATTTCTCCAGATTCCCCAAGCAGATCTTACAAGCAGTACATGGCATTGCCCTCACAACAGAACTTATTTCTCTCAACAAAAGTTCATCAGCACTTCAACTTCAAGACATGAAAATTCATATGTCCTCAGCAGCATTCAGTGATTTATTTTCCTCACTCAAACAACAATGCAGAAAATTGGTTCACATACACATACATTGCATCCATATATCATAAACATTGATAAAGAAAATACATTGCATCATACATTTCATGCAACATAACTTTGCATTTTAGCTAACATTTTACCCTTTTCAGGATAAGATTAACAATTATCATTGACAATATGCAATCATGATATAGTTCAGATACGCTCCAGACACGGATGCCATTCTGATACTCATTTTGATTCAACTTTCAGATACAGTTCAGATACGCTCAAGACACGGATGCCATTCTGATACTCATTCAAATTCAACTTTCAGATACAGTTCAGATACGCTCCAGACACGGATGCCATTCTGATACTCATTCAGATTCAACTTTCAGATACAGTTCAGTTACGCTTCAGACACGGATGCCATTCTGATACTTATCCAGATTCAACTTTCAAATACAGTTCAGATACGCTCCATTCACGGATGCCATTTTGATACTCATTCAGATTCAACTTTCAGATACAATTCAGATACGCTCATGACACAGATGCCATTCCGATACTCATTTAGATTAAACTTTCAGATAAAATTCATATACGCTCCAGACACGGATGCCATTCTGATACTTAGTCAAAAATCATCTCCCAAATACAATACAGATACACTCCAGACACGGACGCCATTCTGATACTCATTCTTTCAGCTTACAAATTACAATTCAATAAGCATACTTGGATGGCATCTATAATCCCATCTCCAACAAAGTTCTATCACCTCTCCAAATGGCATCTTTAAGCCCATTCCCTCAACCACACATTGTCGAGTGCAAATTTTTGGGCACTCTAGTGTCCAATCATCTTTCACCTTCGAGTCACGAATGGCAAAACTCGCCAATCTAACTCTTCAAGTATCAGAAGATTGAACAGGGGAAGCTGTTGTACCCCAAAATTTTCCCTCTCATTTATCAAGATTTTTCTCACAAGACCTCTTTGACTCAAGACTGAATTAGGGTTTGACCAGCTCAGGGCATCTCATCATGCACTAATAATCCAAAATTAGGGTTTGGGATTGCACAAGGATTTTTGGGCTATCAACGCTTCATGTGACTTTCAATTATCATTATGGACCCCTAAGTTTACTCATGTCAAGTTTTAAGCCTTGAATCACACTTTTGATCAGTCAATTGGATAGTTGACCTAAAAATCAGCTGTATTGGGGAAAAAGTCAACCATGGCCAATTTACAGTCAAACTTCATAATTTTTTATCTAAATCAACATTTTAGACTCACATATATCATTTGATCAAGTTTGGACCATAATTCCTCAAGAAATTTGATCAAATCATCAAAAGGGCAAAATGGTCAAAATTTGGGTTTTTATTGAGAAAGGGCAATTTCTGATTTTTGACCTAGCAAATGATCAATTGGTTTGAAGAATGATTTCAAGAGTTAAATTTCATCATCTTGACCTAATTAAATGGTTCAAAACATTGCAATTCCATTGGATTGACAGATAAATTTTGCAGTTAACTGATCAAAAGTCAATTGTATACTGAAAAGTCAAACTTTGACTTTTTGGTCAAAATCAAATGCGAAGGATCACAATTCATAAAAAAATGTCAAAATGTGAAACTTGTTCATCAAGAAATCAAAGATTGAAGATTTTTTTTTGAAATTTGAAATTTCTTAACTTAGAAATTTTTCTAAGTATAGAAAAATTCTTATTTTTTCTCAACTTTAAGCCAAATTTTCACCATGATAAAAGTTGATTCAAAGAAAGTTCCCAACATGAAAGTTGTAGATCTACATGAAATCTACAACTTTACCTCACACATTTTCTCCTAAATATGCTTGGATCTCAAGATATAATTTTGTGAATACATGCTCATGAACTAAAATAACTTAGTGAAATTTTGCCCTAATTTAGGCAGGTTTTTGACCTAACTTCTTGGAAACTTTTCACCTATTTCCAAGAGGAATATTGGAAATCATTTCAAAGATGAGTTTTAGAGCACATTGCAAGCTTTCCAAAATGTCTAAGAACTCCTTGAGATCATTCTTGAGTATGGAGAATCGAAGAGAAGAAGTTGGCAATTTCTCACTTTGATTTCAAGCCATTTCATGAAGAACAAAATTCAAATTCAAACCTAGGCTTCATAATCCCTGCTTTACAGGTCTTGAAATTGTTTCTCACTCCATAATTTAATGCTTACACAGTTGATAAAGCCTTAATCCAAGCATAAGAGCTTTTGTCCATGCTTTAATTCCATAAATGGCACAAAGTGGCCATTTCCATTTTAGAAAAGCACAACTTTTGCATTTGTCAACTTCTTGAGCTTTGCACCCGTTCTCTCTGCACACACAAGCCGTATAAACCAAAAGCAAAGTGTCTAAGACTTGTACCAACTCAACACAGGCCTGTACAAGCATGTAAAGAGTTGTCTCCTCACTTTTCTTAAAAGGCAAGCAATAGAGCAAAAAGTCTATAACTCATAAACCTGTTGTGGAATTGATTTGAAACCTTCTCTATACTTATACAAAAACACATTACAACCTAACACACGATTTCTAAAGGCCAGAAACTCCCCAAAACTCTCTATCACCAAAAACCTGCCATAACTTGCAGTTTTGCATCAAGCATAGCAATCCAAAAATCTACTTGTGCGTTTCAAGTTCTAATCACCTAAACACTTAACCTACATCATATCTAAGTGTTCCGAACCATCATCCGTTCACTGTAACTCCTCCTTCTCCATCTGCCTTTTTTTTCATTTCAAGCTTGCAGGTTGACTTGGATAGGGAGATTCAGGCACTTTCAAGACAAGGTAATGATTGGAACACACTCAGGCAGGTCCAGGCAAGCTAAAGGGATCTCCAGGCCTTCTCAAAACTCACTCAAACTCCATTCACGATCTCAGCTGAAAGAGGTAAGAACTCTAACTTCTATCTCTTTATACATGCATCCTTTGGTCTCAATTTGTGAAGATAAAATGTAGATATCCTTGTGCTAAAACCAACCATGTTCATAGATTTCATTTATATTTATTATGTATAGAGAATTTTAGATTTCAAATTTCTGTAAAAATTAGGTTTAAAATTATGGCCATTGAAATTAGCTTTGATCTTTGACTATTGGTTTACATGAGTTACATGGTTGAAATCGTGGGAAACAATACTACCATTTTCATGTTTGAAGTTTCCATTTTCATGGAGAAATGAGAGAGATACAGGGGGTCAGGTTGGCTAGAGGAAGAAGATGAAGTACAGGGCAAGGAAGCATTTTGTGTTATCTATTTTTAGTTTCATTTGAACTAACGGATGTACAGCCACCCTAGTGGCAAGGCAGCACGCTGAAATTGCTAAGGTCATGGGTTTGAGCCTTGGTGCCTGCCTTTTGCATATTTTCTCACATTTTTTGCCATATTTTCTCATTATGCAGCGCTGGGCTTTTGTTCATTTGGGCTTATGTTTTTTTCCTAATGCTTACCTCCTGATTACTCAGGACACCCCTGGCCCAATTTATTTTTATTTATTTATTTTATTTTTGTTTACTTCATTAAATATTTTTCTTAAATATTATAAAATCATAAAAAATATCAAAATGTTAAATATTTCATTTTTTTTGTTTATTTTATCTTATTTCCTCATAAAAAATATTTTCATTTAGTTATATATTAATTATTTTCCTTAATAAACTTGTAAAATAAAATAGAATTAGGTTAATATTTTATTTCTTTTTTTCTCACTTGTAAATATTTATTCTAATAAACAAAAGGACTAAATATTTCATAAAATATTATCTTATTATTTTTAAGACAAAATACACAAAAATAATATTTAAAGAATTTGATTTTCTTTTAATAAACTAGAATTAGGGTTAACCAATTTCTAAAAATAACTTCCTTTTCTTAAATTATTAGGTTTAGTTCAAAAACTCTTTTTCATATAAAAAACAAAACAAAAATCTTTTTCTTGCATATACATACCATTGCACATTTAATTTATGTTGTATATTATTTATTCAAATATTCGTACAAATTCGATTTGGTTGTGATAGCTTAAATTAGGTTTACATTATTGCAAATCCCCATTCATAATTTGTATACCCCCCTCCCATAAAATGTTGTAATAGCATAGTAATCTTTAAATTACGCAATTTATCGCTTTTACATAACATGCTAGTAAATAGGCTTTGTATGGCAAGATAAAAACAATCAAATAGAAAACCCTAATTCAAGACAAAATCAAGCATGAAAATAACACACTTACACACAAGCACCCTTAGGGTTACTCCACTTGGTTTCCTTATACGAAAATGGCCATATTACACATGTGGATTATCTTAGTAAAACAAACAAGTATAAGATCATAGTCCCTCGATGACGCTATTCAAAGTTGCCTTACAAAATGATCTTAGTCCCTCAAAAAATGCTAAGATACTTTGCAACATTGCTAATCATGGCTATACGATGACCCACGCCCGTCCCGTTTACATCCAAAGATAGGGTTGCTTACCAAATCAATGGTAAGACAACAATATCAAAGGAAAAGGAAATGAACAAGAAAGACATTTGAGTAGGTAGATTACTTCTAGTTACTTGCTCTATTTCAAAACAACTATCCTTGCTATTTTCAAAAACAAACACACACATTTCCAAACATCTTATAAACATTGAAAACATTTTCAAAAAGACAAACATCTTTGTATACATTCTTACGAACGGGAATCATTACAAAGATTTCCTAAACAATGGCCTCCTTTACAAAATACTTTCAAAACCATACAAAACACAATTTCAAACAAAAAAGAAAGTGATCTAGCAAGTAACTAAGAGCTCATGGAAAACCATGGATGAAAATGGTGCTAATACCTTCCCTTTTCATAATCTACCCCCCGAACTCAAGAAACAATCTCAAAGGTCTTTCCCGTGCTTTTTCACCTTTCCTTTTGGATAAAAGAAAAGTCGGTGGAGACTCTTGCTAACCGCGACATTTGCGATAAAATGCAAACCCTCAAGTCAGTTCTCCCACTGTATCACATAATGTAACAACTTTGAATGATTTTCAAGATAAAAAATCGAAATTTCCTTGTGTAAACTCACTTGTCTCAAAAGCTTGAAGGAGATTGACACATAAGTGAATCAATGCGATTTTGAACATGTATTGAGTGAAGTTTGTTTGATAATATTAAATATTTTTTGAACATTGTATACCCTCTTGATTCCATAAAACTTGCACTCAAAATGAAACTCGCATGCCATGCTCGATTCAAATGGAACTTCATTGCCAAACCTGAATTCAAACTCTTGATGACAAAACATATGCTTTAAGAATATTCATCAATCTTGTAAAATTAACGACTTCAATATGAGAATAATAGTCATGAGAAAACAATTGTGGCATGAATTGAAATTAGGAGTTAAGAACATTCGAAATCAAGCAAATGACCTGTGATGATTCGATAACTTTCAAAGTCTTCGAAACACAATTTTCCTTTGATCATTGAAGAGAAACTCGTAAACAACATCACTTATGACAATATGAAGAAATAATTGTCTCAAGTTATTGTAAATTGAGGAAATTACAATTCTTAGAGGTCAAGCGACAATTACTTAAGATTAGGTCAAAGTCCATAAAGCAACCTCTAAAGTATTCGAATTTTGATGATCTTTCGCACGTAATCAGTTCTTGATTTTTGAAGAGAAGTTGGAGATGACGTAAAAGAGAATCATACTAAAAAAGAACCACTCAAAAGTATCAAATAATGAAGAAGTTACAGTCGTTTGAACTTGATCTCGCAAAGGTCGATTTTTGGGTCAATGCAGTCATTTTCAATCATCTGAACCATCGACTGGGCAAACTTTCAATGCAAAGTTTGAAAACTGGAACGAACATCCTTTAGGAGACAAGAAGATCTATGAAGACCATTTGAAACCTTGGAGACTCAATTTTCTTTGGGAAATAACAAACCCTAATTGTTGACTTACTGCCTAGGAAGAGAATCTGTCTGATCAACTTTTGAGCCAAATTAAGTATTCGAGAAACTCTAGGATAGTATCTTGAATGAAAAATGGGAGGGAAAATTTTGGGGTACAACACCTCCCATTTCCAATTTACTTTGTGCTTACTATTGAGTCAATAAGTGGAACAAAGGATCCGCAATTGACCCTCACACATTCTATTTTGTGTTGTTCTTGGGTCGCGTCATGCGTCAATGCTTTGAACTGTTCTTATTCTTGTCCATTAAGACAAATAAAGTGGAAAAGGGTTTGTAACCAACCCCCACACTTTGTCATTCACTTCAACGATGTTAGCTCACGTTTCTTCAAATGTTGACGCTCCGAGTTATTACTCGGTGTCGGTTCTCAAGCGAATCAAGTGGAAAGAGTTGCTTACTCCCACTTTGAGATCCATTGGACTCTTTGTTTGTTGTTAGCTCATACTTGATTTTGTTTTGGTTTTGGTTCGACTTTGTTTAATTACATTTGTGCTTGTTCTTTTCTTTACACCTTTGTATGTTCCCTTAGGATTCACTTGTTTCGTTTTCGATGCAAGTTAGACATTAGGATCATAGTCCATGCATGCTAACCTAGGAAGTGTTTCCCTTTTAAACCTCGACTATAAGATCAATCATTGTTTGATAAAGTTATGGATAGAGATATATAGTTTCCCTTATATGTTTTTCTTTCCCTTTTGCATGATTAAAACTAGACCTCTTTTTTTTCTTGGAAAATTCCAAAACACTTAATAAAGGAAGATGTGAATCGTATGCATTTGAGTCTTGTGGGGTAGAGCAAATCAGTTTAGAATGAGCCTTGCTCTATTTTCACTTCTGGACTTTATTATGGTTCAAATCGCAAATTCTTTCGCAATAAAAAGTACAAACCAATTCAAACCTTTTTTGTCTTCAGACCTTTTTTCTCTTTAGAACCTTTTCAATAAGGATGTGTTGTTTCAAATTCAAACAACTTGGAAATGCTAAGTGTGTGAGGGGCCGAGGACGAGTCTCTTTACGAGATGCAACACCAAGCACGAATTGAAATCCTAACCATAAGGATGTGAATGTGGCATTATCCATAAAAAACACAAAACAAATGGAAACTTTTGAGCCAAACTACGATGCTCTGATTCCTTAAAAGGATACAATAACATTCGGTCACGGGGCCTAAGCAAGAAAAACTTTGTAAATATTCCTTCTTTTCCCCGTGTTTTCTTTTGTATGAATTCACTCTTTGCATTTTTTCCTTAGCCCTTAAGTTTAGCTTTATATTAGAACACACCATTTGATTAGAACAACAAGAGTGGATCTCGTGGAGCACCACGGATTTTAGGCGTGCTAATACCTTCCCCTTGCGTAATTGACTCCCTTACCCAATCTCTCAGACACAAGACCTTGATTTCACTATTCCCAAGTTAAGTAAATGTTTACCTTTCCCTTCCGATGGGATAAAAAATGTTTGATGGCGACTTCATTGATTTTCTATTGATGATTTTCAGCTGGTTGTTTCAATATCAAATGTCAAGTCTAAAAGGATAATTTAGTTCTGTTGAAGAAGGTTCCTCAACTGAAAAGTTTGTTGGAAGGTTTTGGGTTTTCAAGCTATGTTTTATAAAGGGAAAAATCAAAGTGACAAAAAGTTGTTTTATCAAAAGGCAAGATGAGTCAATGATGTCATAACATTGTATTGGACATCAGCTTACTCATGCTACATGTGTATGCTTGCACTGAAGATATCTCTTTTGTGATGAGTTGATTTTTACAGTTTCGGTTATTTTCTCAAAGGTCAAGTTTAGTGTTTTTTAACTAAGTAGTGGTTAATACTTAGGGAAGGTGATTATTTCCTTATCTCTCATACCTTTATTAGGTCTCCAACTAAGATTATTGGTATTTTGATATTAATTGTTCCAGACACTTAACTGCAATAAAAGTGTTCCTGGTGGTTTGTTTAAGTCTCATTCTAATCAAATGTTACTATATTAGCGATACTAAAAATTGAAGTTTAAGGACATTGGATAACTAAAGAATTCATGATGGATTATCTAAGTTTTGGTAATTGGTTTTCTTCGTCCTCAAGGACTAGTGACTATTGTAATAAACACAAGACAATTGTATGATTAAGGCCTGAAGGTATATGTCATTAAGGATGAATATTCTATCACTAATAGGGTGTATGAAGTTCCTATAAGGATTTAAGAATAGTTGCTATTTGTGAATTTCACAAGTATTTAGTTGTTCATCCTTTTACTTTGTGGTCAAGAAAGAAGAAGTCAAGATGTCACACCAGAAGATAGAACATCAGACAATTGCAAAATCTCTAGAACTTGTTCTATGGATCTAGTTGGTTCAATGTAAAGTGAAGGTTCTGTTGGATAGAAAGATACATATGATTTTCTTTTGTAAACATATTGTGTGTAAAGTCTTCAAAGGGTCTTATCTACCTCTTTAATGAGAACAAGGTATGTTTCTGAGTTATTCTATCGAGAGAGGTACTCTTTGTGATGTTTTCAGGATCAGAATCAGTGATGTGTTCATTGAAAGGAACTTACGTTCAATCATATGTTGGAACATCATTTTAGTAGTTTGATAATCTAGAGATTTAAGAAAATTTCAAAAGGCTATCTGGCAATGAATAAGAAAGTTCTCAAGAAAAAAATGTTTAAGAAAAAACTCATTATTTAGAGGTTATTTTAGTGTATAATCATTAGGTTTTTCAGAGATGAAATAAGATAATGGTGGTGATGCTTGGAGTAAAAAACTTGGCCAATTCTGAAGAAGATTGTATCATTGGAGGATATTTTGATTTCTTAGATTAGAATTAATTGAGTCCTAGTAGTTCTTGAAGAATAGGTACATTGCTGAAGAAGGATGTTTTCTATATGGGTTGGTCACTCTAAATACATTGCCTAACCGGATGTCATGACATTATAGTGTAACATTCTACTGTAATTAAGGCACAAGGATTTTATTATGCTTGCATAACAAAGTCATTGGGTATGTCATCATTATGTCAAGGTTCTTGGTACAAAATATTGGCAATCCCTAGTTTGGTCTGGCTAAGGAGCTCTGGGAAAGATTTAATCATAACTTGAGGTGTATCGTACCCCAAATTTGTCCTACCCCGATGATTTTATTTTGTAAGATTTAAATAAAAGAAATATGTTATAAAAGATGGTATAGCAGTATCTGATGGCCCATCTTTACTCAAGACGATCATGGGGTGTATTTTAACTCGGGAAAATGGGGCTTTTTAAATCAGAAAGACTCATAAACCCATTCGCGTAGCATGTTGGCCAATGGCCCATACGGTTCGAAAGTAAAAATTATTCAAATACTTATTACGCTCTTATTTATTTATAGTTGTTATTAGTTAAAAAAGAGGTTAAAATTAAAAAAATAGTTAAGCCCATTTAAATGTTATGTGGTGTAAAACAGTGAATAGGGGGTGTATCAATAACTAAGACCCATGCAAGTATTACTGTTTTAGTAAAAGAAAGGGGATGAAGTTGCAATCCAAAATCCATTAGAATTCATAAGGGCCCATTTTAATTGGTCATTAAATAGAAAAGAGGGGGTGTGCGCAACATATTTTGAAGGCTTAATAGATAGGAACCGGGCCCATTTGATTTTTTTATACTGTTTTATTTCAAAAATTGCCTTGATTAACTGCAGGCCCATTAAAGGCTTTTAAGCTGGCCCTTTTGGAATTTTTAGAAATCAGTTTATCATTAAACCGTTTGTATTATAAGAGAGTTTTTTTCAAATGTGAAATGGGTTGTTTAGAGAACATTGTGGGATTTAATCTGTTGCAAAGCCCAATAGGTTACGCCCAGTCCGTGTTAAGGAAGGATGCTGGTTATAACAAAATTTGTTGTTATGGACAAGAAAAAAAACGTTTTACAGTAAAGGCCAAATTCAATGTAAATAATGTAGGGCCCAATTTGATTAACTACTAACAAGCACTATATCAATCTGTAAGCATATTTGCGCATTTTTTTTGGATTCAACAATTACTGTGTAAATCATTATCCTAGAATCACACACATTTTTGAACATATACTGTTCAAATTAAAACAAATACAGAATGCCCATTTACAGTACATAATATAAAAAAACAATTAAAATCAAATCTTTTTACAGTTCACACAGAAAACTAAATCTCCAACATTGAATGTTATAGGAAGTCGCTGTTACAATCAAAGATACGTAATCAATTTCAATCTAAAAATATAGCAAATCTCAAATCTCTATTACAATCAAACAGAATCAAATTTATGCAAATCAAATCCCAGAAAAATCAATTACATTGAACATTAAATCCATAATTGATCTAATAATCCTAAATCTTTGCTAATCTAAATCTACAACCCTAAACTAAAAAACCTATAAGTACTAATGAACTAACAGAAGGAAAAAAAAGAAGAGAAGAAGATACAGAGACAGAAATGAAAACCCAAAATAGAAGAACATAGGAGAAGAAGACCGAGCCAATAATGTTGTTGTTGAATAACTAAGAACACGTCGTCTCGCAAAGATTGATGCGATTAGGGTTTCGATATTCGAAACCCTAATCGCTAGCCGCTAATTGCATCATCGTCATCATTAGCCTTTCGTCGCCAAGTCTTTTCACTGGAATCTGCAATCAAAGAGGGAGGAGGGATTAACTTCAACTAAAAAGCCCAAAAATTAGAGAACAAGCGAATCGCGAAAGGGTAAAGAGACTCAGCTTCTTTTGTTTTTGTTGTTGTTATTTGTTCTTGTATCTAGGTTCTGGTTGGGTAGGTTTAAAACAGAAGGATGGGGTTGAAGGTTGATGATGAAGTCGTCGCAGTGATTGTTAGATTAGGGGTTAGAAAAGGTTAAATTGGGATAAGGAGAAGAGAATGAAAGGGATTAGGTTACGGAGAGAAAGAGAACAAAGAGGTTGTGACTTGAATAAAGAAAACGTGATAAAACAATTTTATGTAATTTCGTGTACGCGCATTTACGATAATAACCATGCACCTCCCTGTATATCCGTTTGATCATGAATGGACATCAATAAGGTCAGGTCCACCATAAGCCACGTGCACCCTCGCAGCGCTCAATCAGCCAGAGGCTTCCCAAACGCGCGTTGGGCCTAAGCCCAATCATTTTCGTACCCTCCCTTTGGCCAAGTTTCTGAAACAAAACTGAAATCACACTCCCCTGCCTGAACGCATAATGGGCTTGTCCCACCTTATTAATCACACCCCTCTGTTTTACTTTCCCATTAGGAATTGCACCCCTTGATTTAATTTTTTTGTTTTCTTTTATAATTCAATTATTTTATTTTATATATATATATATATATATATATATATATATATATATATATATATATATATATATATATATATATATATATATATATATATTATTTATTTACAGTAAATATTATTTATTATCAAATAGTTTTTATTATTATTATTATTATTATTATTATTATATTTTGATATTATTATTAAATATTGTTATAATTACCTAACTTTTTATCATTATTTATAATTATCATTTATTATTTATAACCCCTTATTATGTATATATTATTAATATATTTTAGTTACTATTAAAATACTATTATATGACCAAATAAGTTATTTTATATCAAAATTGCATATGGTATTTTATATATTATTTGCATTAAATTTTTCTATAATCATGCATTAATCAAGATCTTCGCAAATAATACGATTAAAAAACACAAACAAATCATCAAACTATTTTCGCAATAAACTAAACTAATCAACTGTTTTTTTGCAAAAGGGTTTCGAACTAGTTTTGACTTACTGTGCATTCAGTCAAAATCTCTGCAATCACCACTCCCGACCGAGTGCGAGGTGATTCAAAATATGTTTGCAAACCCTTAAAAAACACCAACCCCATACGAACTACGAATTGGGACTTGATTCCTCATAAGAGGATACGCAGGCATACGATCAAAAATCATGGCGAATCATTGAAATTAAAACTTAAAATCCAGTTTACCCCAAACCTAAACCTAGATCCTAGTATCCTTGTGAATAAGGTAGACGAAAGCTGCCTAACACCTTCCTTTCGTCTAATTGAGTCCGAAACCTAAAATCTCTGTCTGTGAATTAGGGTTTTCTGTTAGATTCCCTTCCCTAGGATAAAAACTAATAGTGGCGACTCTTGATTTAAAAACCAATTGCTACAACTGGCGACTTTAATGGGGACTCTACTTAACCCTAGGTTTATATATTTTTCGGGGTTTCTATTTTTATTTGCTTTATTTACTTATTGCATTTATCTACTTTATCACATTTATTTATTTACTGTCAATTTCTCTTATCATCATATATTTACTGCGTGGCGAGATTTTTCTATCTCAAAAATATTTCCAATATAACCCTTAGAAAGAAGGTTCGTCTATTAGCTTAGGGGGTACGTCATCCCTGCGAGTTTATGTGACGACTTCTCCTAGAGCCAGTGAACTTCTGAAAAAGGAATACTTATCAAGAGATATCCTCTTGTCGAGTAGGACTTTGGAAGGTCACCCATGACTCTTTGTAATGACCTTAACCTAAAATCTCATGACGATACCTTTCACGACTTTGAGACGAAAGTTTTGGTCCCTAAAGAGGCTCCACCTAAGGGAGGCCCTTGTGCCTTTTCCCTCCGGTGTTATTCATGACACCCTTAAGAAAGCCATCATTTGGGAGGGTAGATTTACCGTAGGTCAGAATAAAGGAGCCTACCTTATAGGGGTACCCATCACAAAAAAAACCTGTCACAAAATCCCGTTACTCAACCCAACACTTATACATTCATGCATTCATATATATATATATATATATATATATATATATATATATATATATATATATATATATATATATATATATATACATATATATAATATTCATCATTTACTTCTTTTATTTTTCTTATTCAAAGGGTACAAAATAAAAAAATATAACAAAAAGAAAGATTTTTGGTGACTGTCTTAAAAATGGATACCAGAGGGAAACAACTTGTATGCGTAAATGCCTACAAGCCTGACCTTTCTAAAATCAAAACTATAAAGGGGAAATTATCTGAGAGAACTCTGAAGATGTACGCTCGCTGCTATGGGGACACCCTTGACTTGACTAAAGTAGAGGTTCAGATGGATTCAGTCTCTGCCTTAATTCAGTTTAATGACCCTCCATTGAGATGTTTCACCTTGCAATACTTCCAGCTAGCACCGGCTCTGGAAGAATTTGACAGAATTCTGAATTTTCCCAAAGAAAAGGCCTATGTAGGTATTGGACAAACTATTGAAGTCAAAGTTTTGGCAAAAGGCTTAGGGATCCCCTACCCCGAGTTAGTGAAAAATTACCAAAGAGAAGGTCCAATACAAGGAATCAAAAGGATATACTTGAAAGCTAAGGAACTAGAATTTTCTAATTATAAGGAGTGGGAATCTTGTGTTGACTATTTAGGGCTATCGGTATTTGGTGTAATTTTATTTCCTCGGACTGTGGACTATATTGACCCTGCGGTCATTAGCATATTTTGGGGTGCGAAAGTCTTTAATGAGGATCCTACTCCCGCTTTGCTTGTTGACATTTATTACACTTTGCATATGATGTATGAAAAGAGAAAAGGCACGCTAAATTGTTGCATCCCGCTTATATATACTTGGTTAATGACCCATCTTTACAAAGAAGACTATATGATCCCAGAATTGACCAGACACGAGTGGCCACATAAATTAAGGTCTCTCACTGCAAACTATGTATTATGGTATGCAAGGAAGCTGGATATCAGTTATATCACTATTAGTTGTGGGGACTTTCCTAATGTCCCTTTGATTGGATCGCGAGTCTGTATTAATTAAAACCCTACTTTGGCCCTACGACAGTTAGGGTATCCTTTTGAAGACAAACCTTCGGACGAACAACTCCGACCATTTATCATCCACAATATGGGTATAGAAGACCAAGGGTTGCTCAACAAGGTTATTCGAGCTTGGAACAAGGTTAACAAGAGGAAAGCCGAAAGAAAGAATGCCATAGAAAGAGAACCCTACACCAAATGGGTCCGAGATAGGGTATGAATTATCAAGCCGCCATTCTAGAAAGATCTAGAGTACAAATCAGAGGTCCCATAGATAACACCCATATCTCTGGAAGAAGTTGACAATCTGAAAAGTGCCTTAAAGAAAGCTCAAAAAGAGAAAGAAGCATTAGAACTCAATCTCCTCAATCTGACCAAAGAAAAGAAACAGATGCAGCTTATACTTGAGTTAAAGGACGAACAAATTGAGAGAAGTAAAAAGGAATTGGAGAAATAAAGTCTCAAACAAAAGCGTACAACTGAAGGGCTGTTGAGTGCAACGTTCAACCTAGATTCCCATAACCAAAGGTTAGAAGAGGCCACCGCTGAAATCCGAAGGTTAACTAGATGGTATGAAAAGGTAACACATGACAAGAAGGTGCTATAGGAAAATCTAAGAGCCCAAATCCAAAGTTTGGCACAAGCTTCCATAGATCAAGAAGAGCAAGTAATGTACCTCTCCACTGAACTTCAAGACAGCCAGGAATCAGAGGTCAAAGCACGCCTTGAAAGGATAGAAGCAGAGAAACTCCTGACTCAAAGAACTCAAGAATATGAGCATGTGTGCATAGAGCTTTAGTATTTTCAAAAGGATTTCCTCATCCAATGAAGGATTTATACAAAAATGAGGGGTGAAAAGATGTATTGGGAAGAGCAGTATACTAAGATCGCCCAAGCTGGGAGAGATAACCATAAGATAATCCCACGTCTTTATCAGGAATATAGGTACTACAAAGACAAACATGAAAAGCTCGTCTTCCTAGCCAACAATATCATTGAAGACATCCCTAGAAGTTTAAAAGATGCAGAGAGTGTAATGGTTCCTCTTCCGAAGGACGTTGAAGGCTTTCTCCAACTTTACCGAGCAATGGTTGATGGCTTTAGAGCACACATCCACAGGCGCACCTAGAAGATTTAGTTCCCTTTATTTATGTTTATGCAAACATGTTTTGATTTTAGGTTGTAATATTTTTCAATATCTGGATTATGTTACTTTCAATAAAGGAATTTTGTTTCCCTATCTTGATGGCGTGTCTATTTTAAAGCTAGTCACCAAATAAAATAATAAGTAAAATGCAAGCATGTACCCAAGTGAATAAGGCATTTAAAACAAGAAATAATTTCATGTTCATGCACATATGTTCGCACACATGCATTTATGAAACACTTGAATGTCATATCAAAACTCATTTTCTTTAAAAATCTCTCTAGTTAAGCCATTGGTAAAAGAATACTTCCACCTCCTTGGCCTCCATATCAAACAAGGGCCCTTCAACAAAAAGCAATGGAATAAATCGAGGAGACTTAAGTTGTGTTCAAAGAGGATCTTGACCAAGTAAAGGGTGACGTAAGCTCAATGAAAGGAGATTTGAGTCAAGTTCTTCTAGCTTTGAAGAACATTATTGGCAGGCAGGACTAAATTCCCAGGGTAGCTTTTGAAGAGGTAGCCCAAACCATTGGTGCATCGAGCAATCACCAACAAAGGAAAGAGCCGGAATAAAGACCCCAAAAGTCTGCCATGGCCCATAAAGAGGTTCAAACTGAAGGGTTCATCCCACCACCATCAATAATAGGGGCATCACATACCCTACAAATTCCAACCAACAATGCAGATAACTACCTAAACTTGCAATACGGAGATCATGACCCAGAGGATGCTCACCAGGCACCCTTAAAGATAACTGGTACCCATGTTGTAGATAATCCACTGGTAATGAATCAGTATAAAGCCCTTGAGGAAAGATTAAAAGCTATGGAGGGTTTTGATGCTTTCGAAGTAGACGCTCTGGAAATGGGTCTAGTTCCTGATGTGGTGATACCACCAAAATTCAAAGTACCCGAATTTGAAAAATATAAAGGGCTCACATGTCCAAGGAATCATATTCGTATGTATTGTAGGAAGATGCATGCCGATGCCCATGATCAGAAGCTAATTATCCACTGTTTCCAAGACAGTCTGAGTGGGGCATCTTTAGACTGGTACATGAAATTGGAATGAACACATATCCGAACCTGGGCAGATCTTGCTAATGCTTTCTTGAAGCATTACAAATATAACCTGGACATGGCGCCTACCCGCATGCAACTCCAAAATCTGTCCCAAAAGAAGGAAGAATCCTTCAAAGAGTATGCTCAAAGATGGAGGGAGATGGCATCCCGTGTACAACCACCACTGTTGGCAAAAGAACTCGTAGACATGTTCATGGGAACCTTAAAAGGGCTTTATTGTGAGAAAATAGTGGGAAGTGTCTCGTCGGGATTCTCCAACCTAGTGACTATTGGCGAAAGAATCGAAACTGGGTTAAAAAGTGGGAAGATATCAGGGGGGGGGTCGTCAAATGACCCTTATAATTCAAAAAGACCGGCTTCAAATTTCCCAAGAAGAAAAGAGGGAGAAGTCAATGTTGTGGCCTCAAAACCAAGACATCACAACCATTGGTGATCCCACTAGGACAAAGGAAAGAAAAATTTAAAAGGCCACCAAAAAATTTTAATCCACTGCCTATGCCACCAAGCCAGCTATTGCAACACTTGGTTAAGGCATCCTTGGTGGAGATCAAACCTTTAGCTCCTCCAGTCGGGCCACTCCCGTAAAGATACAATGTCGACGCTAGGTGTGAATACCATGCTAACTCTCCGGGACATACCATAGAATAATGTTGGGCATTCAAGCATAAGGTTCAGGATTTGTAAGAATCTCAAGACATCACCTTTGAGAAGCCTAACATCAAATCATACCATATGCCTCCACACGATGTGCCTACAATAAATGCAATTGAGGTGGTCACTGAATTTGGGGAAACCGTAAAGGCAAAAACCCCTATCAACTTGTTGAAAGAATATCTGTTCGAATATGGATTCTTGTTAGAGCATAATAAAGCTTTTGAAATAAATCTACAAAAGCTGGTGGATCAGGGAATAGTCCAATTCGGACTGTACCCTGAGGAAAAATATGTAGCCACCGTTGGAGGAAAAAAGACATTGGTAATCCTCTGCCAAGGCCCAAATCTTACCAAGAAAACTCTAGTCATCCCGTGGGGAGAATCAGCAGAGATTACAAGAAGGGCACCTAAGCAGACTCTCTTAATACCCACCACTCCAAAAGCCACGATGGTAATTAAGGGACCGTCACCTATCCCTTATGAAAATAACAAGGCAGTACCATGGAGCTATGACTCAGTCGTGTACATCAACGGAGTGAAGCAAGAAAGCGGGCCATCACCAAGTCAGGGACCTGCAATTTCAAACATAGCAGGGAAAGGAGGTATAACCCGAAGTGGTCGAATTTTTGGAGCCGAACTATCGAAAAAAACCTATGTGATTCCAACGAATGACAAGGGAAAAACAGTGGTTGATACACATCAAGAAATAGAATCTCCGAGCAAAGACTTTACCGATCAAGAGGCAGAAGAGTTTCTGAATATAATAAAAAAAAGTGACTACAGAGTGGTGGATCAGCTTCACCAAACTCCAACAAAAATCTCCATACTCTCACTACTCATCAACTCTGAAGTATACCGGGATTCTTTGATGAAGGTGTTAAGTTCAACTCATGTCGCAAAAGAAATTTCAGTAAATCAATTTGACAATGTTGTAGCAAATCTAATGTCCGGATCCTGCCTGGGTTTCAGCAACAGTGAATTACCGCCACTGGGCCAAGCTCATAACAAGGCACTCCACATTACCATGCAAATAGGTACTACCCATTTGTCCAAGGTTCTTACTGACACTGATTTCGCTCTTAATGCGTTGCCAAAGTCAAGTCTCATAAAGTTAACAATAGAGGACGTGGTAATGAGACCAAGTTCTACGATAGTAAAGGCATTTGACGATTCTCGAAGATCCGTGTTAGGAGAGGTGGACCTTCCAGTTAAGATTGGGCCACATATCTTCAATATGACTTTCCAGATCATGGATATCGAACCAGCATACACTTGCTTACTGGGGAGACCTTGGATCCATGCGGCAGGGGCAGTAACTTCGACCCTGCATCAAAAATTGAAGTTCCTAGTGGAAGGGAAGTTAATCATAATTGACAGCGAGGAAGACATCTTCATAAGCCACATTGAAACGTACATATATATCAGTGCCGACGAAGACTGTATAGCTATCCTGTTCCAAACCTTGGAAATTGCTTCAATGGTGACATTACCAGTCAAGAAGGGTAACAAGACTAAAGTAACATCATAGAGAGATCTGCAAACGACTATGGGATGTGATGCCTCGAAACACTGGGGAAAGCTCCTAGAAATTCTTAAGAAGAAGAATCGCTTTGGTTTGGGCTATGAATCATTGAAAGCTACTCCAAAAGGAAAAGCATGTTTCCCTTCAATCCAAGAGACTTTTGTCAGCAAAGGAACAGAGCATGGCAGACATGTGGAGATGATATCAAGCAAAATCAATACCAAAAGGGCAACTGACTTCATCAAAGAGGGTGCCCCAGGAGAAGAGCTCAAAGGATGGACTGTTGTGTAGATTCCCGAGATATTTTTCTTTTCTAAGTAATATTTCTTGTTTTGAAAGAACCTATGTAAAACCCGAGGCATAGGGGTTGCTTATAAGGGTTTTCCCTGTTTTTGTTTCAGACAATATTTATAATTAATAAAAGTTATATTCTGTTTTAAATCAAGATCCTTGTCTTTCTTTTGCATTTATCTATTAAATTTGAAAAATTGTAATACGTTCTCTGCATACGCATTTTCAAATTCCAAGCACTAAAATATGCACCAAAACATGATAAATATGCATATCCATGCCCAAAATTACCGATAACATTATTGTTACGACCCGATACGATTTTGATACTCCTATCAACCAAGCCGAAGAGGTAGATGACGAAGATATTTAACTCTCTGAGGAAATGGAAAGGGAAATAGAGCGAAAGGTTGACATCATACAACCATATCAAGAGGCTACTGAGACCATTAACCTGGGCACAGAGGAATATCTGAAAGAAATCAAGCTAGGGGAAATGTTGGAGTAGAGCGTTAAAGACAGGCTAATCAAGTTATTACATGAGTATGTGGATATATTAGCTTGGTCCTACAGGGATATGTCAGGGTTGGAAACAGATATCGTGGTGCACAGACTACCTCTCAAAGAAGGGTGTTCTTTAGTCAGACAAAAACTAAGAAGAACTCGTCCAGATATGTCCTATAAAATAAGAGAAGAGGTTCTCAAACAGTTCGATGCAGGGTTCCTAGAAGTGGTAGATTATCCACCCTGGATAGCTAACATTGTACCAGTACCCAAGAAGGATGGAAAAGTACGCATGTGCATATATTATCGAGAACTAAATAGGGAAATCCCCAAGGACAATTTCCCGTTACCCCACATAGATGTTCTAGTGGACAACACAGCTCAAGCCTCAGTATTCTCATTTATGGACGGTTTCTCGGGCTATAATCAGATCAAAATGGCACTCGAAGACATGGAAAAGACTACTTTCATGACACCTTGGGGAACTTTCTGCTACAAAGTAATGCCATTCGGTCTCAAGAATGTAGGGGAAACCTATCAGAGGGCAATGGTCACGTTATTCCATGATATGATCCACAAGGAGGTTGAAGTATACATAGATGATATGATTTCCAAATACCATACAGAAGAGGAACACATCATACATCTGCAAAAGTTATTCGAGCGGTTGAGTAAGTTCAGACTGAGGTTAAATCCGAATAAATGCACATTTGGCGTTAGACCAGGCAAATTGTTAGGTTTCATTATAAGCCAGAGGGGTATCAAGGTGGACCCTGACAAAGTAAAAGCTATACAAGAGATGCCCGCACCAAGGAAAGAAAAAGAAGTACGTGGTTTCTTAGGGCGATTGAATTACATCTCATGGTTCATATCACATCTAACAGCTACATGCGAGCCAATATTCAAGTTATTATGAAAAGATCAGATGGTAGTATGGAATGATGATTGTCAAACTGCCTTCGAGACGACGATAAAATAGTATCTGTAAGAGCCAATTGTCTTAATGCCACCAGTCCCCGGAAGACCACTCATCATGTATTTGACAGTGCTCAAAGGGTCAATGGGTTTTGTTTTGGGACAACAGGATGAAATAGGTAGAAAGGAGCATGCGATCTATTACCTCAGCAAGAAATTTACTTACTGCGAAACCAGGTACTCACTCCTTGAGAAAACTTGTTGCGCGTTGGATTGGGGTACCAAGAGGTTGAGACAATATATGTTGACCCACACTACGTGGTTAACAGAAAGAATGGATCCTCTAAAGTACGTGTGTTGTATCCCAAAATTTTCCCTCTCACTTATCAAGACTTTTCTCACAAGATCTCTTTGACTCAAGACTGGATTAGGGTTTGGTCAGCTCAAGACATCTCATCTTGCATTGATAACCCAAAATTAGGGTTTGAGTTTGTACAAGGATTATTGGACTATCAATGCTCTATATGACTTTCAAACATCATTATGGACCCCTAAGATTACTCAAGACAAGTTTTAGGCCTTGAACCACATTTTTGATCAGTCAATTGGACAATTGACCTACGAATCAGCTGTATTGGGGGAAAAGTCAACCATAGCCAATTTATAGTCAAACTTCGTAATTTTTTATCCACATCAACATTTTAGACTCATATGTATCATTTGATCAAGTTTGGATCATAATTCCTCAAGAAATTTGATCAAATCATCAAAAGGGCAAAATGGTCAAAGTTAAGGTTTTGACTGAGGAAGGGATATTTCTGATCTTTAACCTTGAAAATGACCAATTGATTTGAAGCATGATTTCAAGGGTTCATTTGTATCATCTTGACCTAAGGACATGGTTCAAAACTTTTCAATTTCATTGATAGACAAATGAAATTTGCAATCAACTGATCAAAAGTCAACTACACACTTAAAAGTCAAACTTTGACTTTCTGGTCAAAATCAAGTGCCAAGGGTCACAATTCATCAAAACATGTCAAAATGTGAAACTTGTTCATCAATAAATCAAGGATTGAAGATTAGCGTTTAAAATAGGAAATTTTTTTAACTTATAAATTTTTCTAAGTATAAAAAATTTCTTATTTTTTCTCAACTTTACGCCATTTTTTCACCATGATACAAGATGTTTTAAAGGAAGTTCCCAACATGAAAATTTTAGACCTCAATGAAATCTAGAACTTTTCTTCACACACTTTTCCCTAAAGATGCTTGGATCTCAAGATATAATTTTATGAATACATGCTCATGAACTAAATAACTTAGTGAAATTTTGCCCTAATTTAGGCAGGTTTTGGACCCAACTTCATGGAAATTTTTCACCTAGTTCCGAGAGGATTCTTGAAATGAATTTCAAATATGGGTTCTAGAGCACATTGCAAGCTTTCCAAAATGTCCAAGAAATCCTCAAGATCATTTTTGAGTAGGGAGAATCGAAGAGATGAAGTTCGCAATTTCTCACTTTTGATTCAAGCCATTTCATGAATAACAAATTTCAAATCAGTACCTATACTTCCTAATCCATGCTTTACAGGTCCCAAACTTGTTTCTTACTCCTTAATTTAATGCTTACTCAGTTTACAAAGCTTTAATCCAAGCCATAGATCCATTGTCCAAGTTGTAATTCCATAAATGGCATAAAGTGGCCATTGTCATTTTGAAAAAGCTTCACTTTTGCAAATTTCCAATTCTTGAGCACTGAACTTGTCTCCTTTGCACATACAAGTCTTACATGCCTAAATGAAATTGTACAAAGTTTATACCAACCCTAAGCAAGCCAGTACAAGCATGTGAAGCCTTGTCCCTTCACTTTGCTTCAAAAGCAAGAAAGTGTGCAAAAAGGCTAGGATTGAAAAACCTGTGGAGGAGCTGACTTGAAACATATCCCATACAAATATACAAACACATTACAACTAGAAACACCATTGCTAGAGGCCTGAAACACTCCCAAACTCCCTTTCACCCAAAAATTGTCAAAACGTGCAGTTTTTGCATAAGCATAGAAATCCATCATTTGGCTCATGCGTTTCAAGTTTCAATCATCAAAAACACTTTACCTACTTCATATCTAACTGATCCAGACCCTCATCCATGTACTATAACTCCTTCCCCATCATCTCCCATTTTTGTTTTCAAAGCTTGCAGGTTGACTTGGATAGAGAGTTCCAGGCACTTCCAAAGCAAGGCAAGGGTTGGAACACACTCAGGGAGGCTCAAGCAAGCTCAAGCAATCATCAGGTCTTCATAAAACTCACTCCAACTCTATCCACGATTTCAACTGAAAGAGGTAAAAATCTCAACTTCTATCTCTTCATACAGGCATCCATTGGCCACGATTTGTGAATAAACAATGTAGACCTCATTTCTACGAAGCTGTACATGTATATATCTTGCATTTATTTGGCCTGAGTTGAGAGAATTTTGAAGTTCAAATTCATGTAAAAATTAGGTTTAGATTTAGAGATTTTAAAATCCATCTTGATCTTTGATTGTTATCTTGCATGATTTATATGGTTAGAATCGTGAGACAAAATGCTACAACATTCATGTTTTTAGTTTTCATTTTTATTGAGAGATGAGAAAGTTACAGAGCATCTGACTGGCTAGAGGAAGAAGATGAAGTATAGGGCCATGGAAGCGTTTCATGTTATGTTATTTTTGTTTCACTTAAATCAACAGATGTATAGCCACCCCAATGGTAATGTAGCGCGCTGGTGAGACCCATGTCTTGGGTTCGAACCTTGGCGCTACCTTTTGTTTTTTCACATTTTTTATTTTTTCAGTTTTTGACTTGTTTTGTAGGATTGGGCCTCCACGCTGGGCCTTGTTTTTTTCTAACTTTCACCACTTGATTGCTCTGAATACCCCATGGCCCATTATTTTCATATATTTATTTATTTATTTTTTTTATTTTCATTTTTATTTACTAAATATTTCTTAAATACATAAAAATCATAAAAAATAGGAAATATGATAATTTTGCATTTTGTTTATTTTATTTTTATTTTTACATTAAAAAACATATTTTTATCAAACTATATATTAATTATTTTTCTTGAATAAACTTGTAACCTTAAATAAAATAGGTTTAGTTTAATTTGTTTTATTTTATTTTCATTTCATAGTTGTAAATATTTATTTTAGCATATATAAAGACTAAATATTTTTTATAAAATATTATTTATTATTTTTAATACAAAAATACATAAAAATAATATATAAGAACCTTATTTTCTTTCAAACTAAAAATTAGGGTTAACCCCTTTTTTTAAGAATTAATCTCTTTCCCTTATATTTTTAGGATTAGGTTAAGTTTTCTTTTCTCATAAAAAAACAAAACAAAAATCTTTTCTTGCATGTACATAATATTGCATATTTAAATATTGTATTTGTTTATTCCAATATTCGTACAAATTCGATTTGGTTGTAATAGCCTATTTAGATTTACATTCTTGCAAATCCCCATTCAAACTTGTATTCCCCCCTCCCATAAATTATTGTAATAGCTTAGTAATCTTTACATTACGCAATTTACCGCTTTACATGCCATGTTAGTAATTAGGGTTTGTATGGTAAGATAAAAACAAATCAAATAGAAAACCCTAAATTCAAGACAAAATCAGAGCATGGAAATAACACACTTGCACACAAGCATCCTTAGGGTTTCTCCACTTGGTTGCCTTATATAAAAATAGCCATATTACGCATGCGAAGTATCTTGGCAAAACAAATAAATATAAGATCATAGTCCCTCAATGATGCTATTCAAAGTTGCCTTACAAAATGATCTTGGTCCCTTAAAAATGCTAAGATACTTTGCAATATTGCTAATCATGGTTGTACGATGACCCACGCCCGTCCTGCTTACATCCAAAGATAGGGTTGCTTACCAAATCAATGGTAAGACAACAATGTCAAAGGAATAGGAAATGCACAAGAAATACATTTGAGTAGGTAGATTACTTCTAGTTACTTGCTTTATTTTCAAACAAACTATCCTTGCTATATTTAAAATAAACACACACACTTCCAAACATTTAACAAACATTGAAAACATTTTCAAAAAGACAAACATCTTTGTATACATTCTTACGAACGAGAATCATTACAAAGATTGCCTAAACAAATGGCCTCTTTTACAAAACACTTTCAAAAACACACTAAACACATTTTCAAACAACAAAAGCCAGTGATCTAGCAAGTAACTAAGAGCCCATGGAAAACCATGGATGAAAATGGTTCTAATACCTTCCCTTTTCATAACCTACGCCCCGAACTCAAAGAAAACATCTCAAAGGTAGTTCTTGTGCTTTTTCACCTTTCCTTTTAGATAAAAGAAAAGTCGGTGGCGACTCTTGCTAACCGCAACATTTGCGATAAAACACAAAACCCTCAAGTCAGTTCTCCCACCGTATCAAAGAACTGACCACTCTGCTGGGGAATTAACTCTAAAAGTGGGGTTACCTTAGGGCTAGATCACATTTATTTGCTTACATTGTTTGACTTTCTTGATTTACATTATGGTTCTTTGTTTGGGTTTGAATCCTCCACCCGGATTTGTGAAACATTATAGGTAAATAACAATACGTTATGGAAACTGTGCGGGGTATACCGACATGGTCTAAGCAATAGCTATTTTAGTGTGACATATTTGTGGGTACTGGTAGCCTTTGAGTCAATCAAAGAGAATACGGGGCCGCTGAGTGATGTCATAAAGCACTAATGAACTTCTAGAACCCTTTACTTGACCAACTTGGCCTTTAGGATGTAGTGAGATGACCGACTTTGGTGCAGTCCGAAGTTTGTAGATACTCGATACTACACTCATTGAGGGTTGGTTTCTTGGGATGTTTCGGTCGCCATTAAAGAGGCTTGATCTGAAACAAATACCAAGGAAACAATCCGGTGATATTGAGCTCCTTAGAACTCGATTACTATTACTAGGACAGGTTTGAGCCAACTAAGCTTCAAGAGGGTACTTACCTATAAAACCCCATGCAAGCCTAAACTAAGAACTTGTTTGTTTTGCTTGTATATGCATACTTGTACATAACATCATGGACATCATGAGCATCATATGAATTCACTAACCATATCAAGGATTTTGGAGATTCATCTTTGTTCTTGTTTTGTAGGATATGGATTCACTTCGCAGGAAAACTATTTAAGTCAACCTTGTAAGAATTCCTCCACAAATTAAGGAGCTAGCTTCAAGGATCCGTGAGAACTCTTCATTCACCAAGAGACATGGTCTTCTACTCAACTTGGTCACCTCCAACACATAGGAGGATATGTTGAAGGTGCTTTTCCAGTTCTTTGATCCTTTGCACCATTGTTTCACATTTCCCGACTATCAGCTTGTGCCTACTTTGGAAGAATTCTCTCAACTCTTGAGGATTCCCATTCTCAATTAACTACCTCTCAACGGTACGGAAAGAGACCCAAAGCCATAAGAGATTGCTCAAGCTCTGCACTTGCACTCATCTGATGTCACAACTCATTAGGAAACTAGAAGTGGTGTCAAAGGCTTCTTAGTAAAGTTTCTGTTTGAGAAAGCCCAAAGTTGTTGGAATTCCTTAGACTTTCAAGTCTTTTAGGAAATTATGGCTCTCCTCATCTACGGGATGGTCTTGTTCCCCAATTCTGACCAACTCATAGATGTGAGTTCCTTCAAAATCTTCATGTCACGCAATCTGGTGCCTACACTACTAGGGGATATCCTGCACTCTTTTCACACTCGCACAATGAGAAAAAGAGGTGTCCTTATGTGTTGTACTCCTCTCCTGGCAAGATGGTTTATTTCTCATCTTCCCCAATCAATCTTAAAGAATGTGCAAGGATTAAGGTGGTCACAAAGGTTAATGACGCTCAAACATTCAGATATTCATTGGTGCTCCCAATCCAAAGAGAATGTTATCATTGTTGACTGTTGTGGGGAATTCCCTAATGTTCCTATACTTGGCATTAGGGGAGGCATCACCTACAACCCATGCTTAGCTCTAAGACAGTTTTGTTATGCCCGAAGGGATGGCCCGCATGAGATGCTGATTCAAGGCTTGGTATTCGACTATGACAACGATGATCAAGGTCTTCTCCAGAGATTCATCTGAGCTTGGAGGATGCTAAACAACGTGGATAGCAAGGCGTTGGGACACAAGATTTCCATCCCTCTTGAGCCTTACCTCAAGTGGGTACGAACCCGCGCTCAAAGTCTTATGATGCCTTATCCTTCCATTCTCCCGGTGATCATTGAGCCTGTTAAGGAAGGAGAAGTTCCATACACTATCCTACATCCTGATAAGCCCACATCTCTTGAAGACCTACAAAGGGATTGGATACAGCTCAAAGGAGAGCGAGATACTTTCGAAGCCCAATTTTATGCAAGCGAGAAGAAGGTTTTGGAACTCACTAGGCTTCTTCATGAGGAACAGACTCTAAATGCCTACATTGCACCAAAGAGGATGCACACTACTTTTTTATCTTAGAGTGTTGTATTATTTTGCCCAAGGGGCATTGATGTACTCAAACTCTATCTTATTAATATAACGTGTGTTTCTTTTTGTCTAAAACGAACTTGAATCTTTAAAAATCCTTGAAAACATTACATATGCACATATCATTCATCATGACATAAATAGGTCTTTTGCAACGAGTTTCATCATCTCTCTACTGTTAATTTCAGTAAGATGGATCTCGAACAGAAAGTCAAAGATCTTCAAGTTCAAAACACGCAGTTTCAACAGTTGCTCATGACCCTAGCCAAGGGGCAAGATGAGTTGAAGACTCTGTTAGCTGAAGAAAGAAAGAAGAAAACAAAGAAAGCCACTGGGGTTTTGAACATGGGGAGAAGGTTTCAAGGACAGACTAGAAGAACCTTGAATTTTGCAACAATTTCTGGGGAAGGAGAAGGGAAAGGAAAAGAACTAGCGGTTCCTTCAGAATCTGAAGAGGAGGAAGAAGAGGGAGATTACTCCGAGGAACAGTATCCTCCCGCAGATGATAAGTACAGACATCTTGATGAGTGTTTAAGCGCTATGGAAATACAAAAGGTGCCAGGTCTAGACTTTGAAGAATTGGGACTAGTATCGGGAATTGTGATTCCACCGAAGTTCAAAGTGTCGTTGTTTGCAAAATATGATGGGGTGTCATGTCCTAAGATGCACCTCCGATCATATGTGAGAAAGATTCATCTGCACTCCGCTGATAAAGACTTATGGGTGCATTTTTCCCAAGATAGCTTATCTGGAACACAAATCAATTGGTTTTACCAATTAGAAAGGGCCGACGTCCACAACTGGGAGGACCTTGCCGCAACTTTCTAAAAGCAATACCAATATAATGCAGATTTGGTGCCTACCCGTATTCAACTTCAGAGAATGGCTATGGCTTCAAATGAGGGTTTCAAAGATTATGCGCAGAAATGGAGAGATCTAGCTGGGAGAGTACAACCACCTCTGTCTGAAAGGGAGTTGGTAGATATGTTCTTAGGCACTCTATCGGGCCCCTTCTTCAACCATTTGATTGGGAGCTCATCTGTTGGATTTACTGAGTTAATACTAACCGGAGAGAGGGTGGAAGCTGGCATAAAAAGTGGAAAGATTCAGAAGGATTCATCTGCCTCTAAAGCTATGATAAAGCCTTTCATTGGGAAGAAGGAGGTATTTGCTGTTTACCCATAAAGGAACCAGGGGAGAGCTGAACGCCGACCAATGGTAGGAGCTGTTATGATCCCAAAGCCTACATCTGATCAACCAAGAAGTAACCAACCAAGGGTGGAAAGGCCAGTCCGACAATTCACCAGAATTAATATGACTCTAGCCCAGGTTTTACCACATCTTCTGAAATCTAATTTGGAAACTCTGAAGGAGGCTCCGAAGAACCCCAGCACATCGTCCCCTCATTATCACCCAAATTCCAGATGCGCATATCATTCCAAAAGTCTGGGTCATGACACTAACAACTGTTGGGCCCTGAAAATCAAAATTCAAGACCTTATGGATGCAAAAGAGATTGAGTTTGATGCACCCGAGAAGCGAAACGTCATTTCTGCTCCCATGCCTAGACATGGCCATGACACTAATGCTATCGAGGAAGATTTGTTTGTTACCACAGTTGATAAACTCTTGACTCCACTCCCAATCATTAAAATAAACTTGTTGAAAGCTGGTGTATTCCCGGGTTGTGATGAAGACTTCCATCTTTGCTTATCCTCACCAACTGTTTGCCCTTTGTTGAAGACAAGCATTCAATGCTTGATAGACAACCAAGAGATTCTGTTGGAAAGTGCTCCTCTTTCACCTGTTTCTGTTGAAGACGTTTCAATCATAACAATCTCCGCCAATCCTTCCAGGGACCCCAAAAGACCCGTTAGGATTACATCGGTTCCAAAAACTACTCCTCTTATAATCACTATGCCCGGGCCGGTCCCGTATGAATCAGACAAAACAGTGCCGTGTAATTACGGTTGAGACATCTACTACCATGGCATCAAATAAGATGGGCTGGCCGCCAAAGAAATGAGCTCTGAAGAAGAAGACTCCAACATTAGCAATATTGTCGGAACCAGTAAGATTACCCGTAGCGGTAGAATCTTCTCTCCAGAAATTGCCCCTCCAAAGGCAGTTTTTGGACTAGTGGCTGCTCCAAAGGTTACTTCTGTACCAATAATCATATCTACAAGTGCTCCTATTGACAAAAACGGCACAACCCCTGCTGTTATCCCTACCAACAATCCTACCGCTGAAATTCGAGGAAAGAGTATTCAAGAAGAGCATGTCCAGACGAAGGCTCAACAGCTGACTATCCCTGAAACCTCCAAAAAGGAAATGGAGGAGATCCTGAGAATAATAAAGAAGAGCGACTACGACGTAGTTGAACAATTGGGGAAAACTCCCTCCAAGATCTCCATGCTAGCATTGTTGCTGTGCTCATAGGTACATGCGAAAGCTCTAGTGAAGTTTCTGAAGACAACCCATGTGCCTTAAGAGACGTCTGCTGACCAATTTCAAGATTATGTGGCCAGTTTGACGGTAGATAACTGCCTACGGTTCTCAGATGCTGATTTGACACCAAGGGGAAGAAAGCACAACGAGGCATTACATGTCTCTGTGGAATGTAGAGGAACAACTCTGGCCCATGTCTTGGTGTACATTGGCTCATCTTTGAATGTTTTATCGAAGAAAGCTCTCGATAGATTGGACTGCAAAGGACTAACGTTGAAACCCAGTAACATAGTCGTAAGAGCATTTGATGGCTCAAAGAGGATGGTCCACGGAGAGGTGGACATCCCCATAAAGGTTGGGACTCAAACTTTCAACTCAACCTTCTATGTAATGGATATCCACCCTTCTTACTCCTGTCTACTAGGACGGCCCTGGATCCATAATGCTGATGCTATCACCTCCACACTGCACCAGATGCTGACATACCCGGTCCATGGAAAGATTATCACTGTCCACGGAGAGGAAGAGTATATGATTAGACACCTCAATTCCTTCCTATATGTGGAATTGGACGGCGAGTTCATTGAAACTCCTTTTCAACATTTTGAAGAAGTCTCTAAAGAGGTAGCAGTAACCAAAACGGTGTCCCAGATCCCTAAGATTACAAGACCTCTGCTCCGGATGTCATCTCTAAAGGATGCCAAGGCAGTAGTAGAGGAGGGTGGATGCACCATCTAGGGACAACTTCTGGACATTCCGTATAAATCTGACAAGTTTGGCTTAGGGTTTACTTCAAGTGCTCAGAAGGCTGTGCGTCGTGCCCGTGCTGGAGGGCCACCCCTGAAGATTAGAAACCGAGAGGTTAATGCATTGGAAGATGGTGAAGGGGATTGCAGCTTGGAGGATTGAATATTTCTTACTGTCAACGGAGGACTTCACAATTGGGAAGCCAGAGACTTTGTCCCAATAACTTTCATCCCTCAGTAATTTATCTTTTACATTTCTGTTGGAGTTGTAATATTCACAAATAATTTGCACATTTAAAACCTTGTGTCTTGCCCGAGGCACAATTGTCCATTTGTAAGGGTTTTTATTTCATCTTCATATGACATTTAATGAATCATGGATGTTTTTCACATACAAACTTTTATGCTCATTTTCTTTCTTTTACATTTTATTCTTTAAGGATGTCTATACCCTTACACACACCCACACTCACAAATGCAGGTACCCCTCCCTTCCGGATCTCATGGGTAACGATACTGCTATGACCTTTTGTGACTCTGAGGATCTAATCTACCAAGCCGAAGACGAAGGTGAGGAAAATTGTGAAGTACCAGGGGAATTGGCCAGACTACTACAACAAGAGGAAATAACTATTCAACCTTATGAGGAACCAGTGGATACAATCAACTTGGGTACCAAGGAGGATATAAAGGAGGTCAAGGTGGGTGCCAATATGGAGCCTAATGTTAAGGAGCGTCTGATTCAGCTGTTGCATGATTATGTTGAGATCTTTGCCTGGTCATATGAATACATGCTGGGGCTTGATACAGACATCATGGTACATCATCTCCCTACAAGAGAAGATTGTCCACCCGTAAAACAAAAAGTCTACCACATGAGACCTGACATGTCAGAGAAGATCAAAGGGGAAGTCATTAAACAATTCAATTCTAGATTCTTGGCTGTCACTTCCTATCCCCAATGGGTTGCCAACATTGTTCCCGTACCTAAAAAGGACGGAAAAGCACGAATGTGCATGGACTATAGAGATTTGAATAGGGCCAACCCTAAAGATGATTTTCCACTTCCCCACATAGACATCCTGGTTGATAATACAGCACAACACAAAGTGTTTTCCTTCATGGACGGATTCTCGGGTTACAACCAAATCAAAATGGCACCTGAGGACATGGAGAAAACTACATTTGTCACACAGTGGGGCACATTCTTCTACAAAGTGATTCCATTTGGACTGAAGAATGTTGGGGCAACCTATTAGCGCACCATGGTAGCTTTGTTTCATGACATGATACATCATGAAATAGAGGTCTACATAGATGATATGATAGCCCGATCACACACAGAAGAAGAACACCTTGATCACTAGCAAAAGTTGTTTGAAAGGTTGAAGAAGTATAAACTAAGGTTGAACCCAAACAAGTGCACATTTGGAGTACGGTCCAGTAAACTCCTAAGCTTTGTCGTCAGCAACAAAGGTATTAGAGTCGATCCCCCTAAGGTTAAAGAAATACAAGAAATTCCTGATCCTCGTACTAAGAAGGAAGTCAGAGGATTCTTGGGACGCCTAAACTATATTGCCAGATTCATTTCTCACCTAACAGCTACATGTGAGCCAATCCTCAAACTATTAAAGAAAGATCAAGTGGTCAGATGGAATGATGAATACCAAACTGCTTTCGACAAAATCAAAGAGTATTTACAAGAGCCTTCTGTTTTGATGCCACCAGTCGAGGGAAGACCACTAATCATGTATCTGACTGTTTTAGAAAACTCAATGGGGTGTGTATTGGGGAAGCATGACGAGTCTGGCCAAAAAGAGCACGCTATTTATTACATGAGCAAAAAGTTCACCGACTATGAAACCAGATATTCACTGCTCGAGAAAACTTGTTGCACTCTGGCATGGGCTGCTCGCCGGCTAAGACAGCATATGCTGACTCATACTACCTTGTTGATATCTAAGATGGATCCGATAAAGTACATCTTCGAAAAGCCTACTCTGTCTGGGAGAATAGCTAGATGGCAGATGATCCTAACATAATATGATATACAATATACTACTCAAAAATCTATAAAGGGCAGTGTATTGGCTGATCATCTTGCACATCAAGCTGTAGAAGACTATCAGTCCATGAAGTTTGAATTCCCGGATGAAAACATCATGACATTAGACAACTGTGAAGAAATTAGACCATATGATGGACCTGAACAAGGATCCTGATGGACCCTATTCTTTGATGGGGCCTCCAATGCACTTAGTAATGGTATCGGTGTTGTACTCATATCTCCGGAAGGGTGCCATACTCCCTTTACTTCCATAATTTGCTTCAATTGTATGAACAACATGGCAGAATACGAAGCATGCATCTTTGGTCTCAAGGCTGCCATAGATTTGGGAATCAAGTCCTTAGATGTGTTTGGGGATTCAGATTTGGTCATCAGTCAGATCAAAGGAGAATGGGACACTAAACATCCAAATCTTATCCCTTACAAAGAACATGTTTTGACATTGCTACCACATTTTGAGGAGATTACCTTCGAGCATTTCCCGCGAGAAGAAAATCAGCTAGCAGACGCTCTAGCTACAAGGTCATCTATGTTTAAACTTAATTGGGATAACAAGGCTCCCCAGATCACCATCGAACGAATGGATGAACCAACACACTGTCACGAGATTAATACTGAAGAGGTAGTGGACCAACCTTGGTTTCATGAAGTCAAGAGGTATCTCGAGGCTCAAGAATATCCAGAAGGAGCTTCAATCAATGATAAAACGTTCTTAAGGAGATTCTCTTCTAAGTTCTTCCTGAGTAATGACATCCTGTACAAACGTAATCATGACTCCATTCTGCTTCGGTGTGTGGATAAGATTGAGGCGGAAAAGATCATGGGTGAATTACATGAAGGTACTTTTGGCACTCACTCCCGTGGGCATACGATGGCGAAGAAAATCCTACAGGCAGGCTATTATTGGTCTACCATGGAAGCAGATTGCTATCAACACTCTCGGACCTGTCATGAGTGTCAAATTTATGCTGACAAGGTGAACGTACCTCCGGTTCCTTTGAATGTCTTGACGGCTCCTTGGCCCTTTGCTATGTGGGGAATTGACATGATTGGGGATATCAAACCTACATCCTCCAATGGACACCGTTTCATCCTAGTAGCCATTGACTATTTTACCAAGTGGGTTGAAGCAGCTTCCTTCGCATCTGTTACCAAGAATGTTGTTGCCCGCTTCATCAAGCAAAATCTCATTTGCCGGTACGGTATCACAGAAAGGATCATCACTGACAATAGTACAAATCTTAACAACACTATGATTACCGCTTTGTGTGAGCAATTCAAGATTCAGCATCACAATTCTCCTCCCTATCGACCAAAGACGAATGGTGTTGTCGAAGCTGCAAATAAAAACATTAAAAAGATCATACAAAATATGACAGTCACATACAAAGACTGGCATGAGATGCTACCATTTGCTATCCACGGGTATCATACCACGACTCGCACATCAACTGGGGCAACACTCTATTCTTTGGTTTACGGCATGGAAGTTGTCTTGCCTATTGAGGTTCAGATCCCATCCCTAAGGATTATGAAGGATGCAGGTTTGAGTGAAGACGATTGGATCTAGACTCGACTTGATCAACTGAACTTAATTGATGAAAAAAAACTTACTGCTGTTTGCCATGGTCAAATGTATCAAAAATGGATGATCAAGGCTTTCAACAAGAAAGTCAGGCACTAAGTATATCAAGTTGGGGATTTAGTGATCAAACGTATCATCTTACCACAAAGTGATCCCAGGGGAAAATGGACTCCTACCTATAAAGGACCATTTGTAATCAAGAACATATTGTTAGAACATAATTTGATTCTACAAACCTTGAGTAAAGTTTTGATGATAACAAAACACAAAGAATAAAGTTATTTCTAAGGTATATACAAAGAACAATTATGCTCCTGAAAATTGTGCTCTGTATATGCAGAAGCTCTGATAGAATCAGCATCAGAATGGAAGCAGCTTCAGAAGATCAGTAACCTATGGTTCACGCTGAAACACTGATGTTTGATGACCAGAATCTGTGCCTAATGAAATACACTCTGACTCTGATCAAAGACATCTTTTCCAAGTCATCTACACTCTGAAGCGTTATCAACAGATACAACAAAGAAGATTCTGAAGCGTTACTGGTTATTCAAGACTGAATTAAATGCTAACGACTTTCTTCAGACAAAGATCTTCTACAAAAGGAAAGTGCATTATTATCATTAAACCTGCTTTATTGACAACGTATCCTTGCTTTCCTATATAAACAGGACTGCTTGTGAAAAGAAGCACGTACGTACGCACCCAATTTTGCTAAGCTATTCAAACCACGCTTTTTCAAAGCTTTAGCAAAGTCATTATATTACAATCTTAGTTTGTGTAATTATCACAGTTGTGATATACAGTTTTGTAAGAAAACAACATACACACTAGTTCAATTCATTTGTAAAAGATTTCCTTGAGATAAACCGGTATGTGGTTGTACTCAAGAAGACTTTAACAGTTGTTAAAGTAGCAGTTGTAATCCTTTGAAAATAGTGGATTAAGACCTCGTTGGAGAGAGGCGAAATCACCTTGACGGGTGGACTGGAGTAGTTTGAGATCAAACGAACCAGGATAAAAATACTGTGTTGTTAAGCCTTTTGTTTTAAGTTTTACAATTCAACCCCCCCCCCCCCTTCTTGTGTTTTTCACATCTTCAATTGGCATCAGAGCGCCTGGTTCTGAGCTTTAACACTTAACCGTGTCAGTACAAGATCCAGCGTCAGAAAAACACAATGGCAGGACCAAGTCAAAACATCAGCAATGACAACAATGAAGAAACGGACAAATTCAGTGGCAAACCTCCAGTCTTTGATAGAGAAAACTTTGACTACTGGAAAGACAGAATTGAGAGTTTCTTTCTGGCACATGATGCTGATCTGTGGGATATGGTGACTGATAGATACACACACCCAGTGGATGGACGTGGTCAGAAGATTGACAGGAAAATGATGTCTGATCAGCAAAAGCGTGAGTTCAGAAATCATCACAAGGCCAAAACAATTCTTCTCAATGCTATCTCATATTCAGAGTATGAGAAAATATCAAACAGAGAAACTGCTAAGAATATGTTTGATTCTCTGAGAATGACGCATGAAGGCAACATTCAAGTCAAAGAAACAAAATCCCTTGCGCTCATTCAGAAGTATGAGGCATTCAAGATGGAAGACAGTGGATCTATAGAAGCTATGTTTTCAAGATTTCAAATTCTTGTTGCTGGTCTAAAAGTTCTTGACAAAGGATATTCCACTACTGATCATGTCAAGAAGATCATCAGAAGCTTGCCAAAACAATGGAGGCCAATGGTCACAGCGCTTAAGCTAGCCAAGGATCTCAACAAAATCTCTCTGGAGGAACTTATCAGCTCCCTCAGAAGTCACGAGATAGATCTAGAAGCAGATGAACCTCAAAAGCAAGGTAAGCCATTAGCTTTAAAATCTAACAGAAAATCTGACTCCAAAGTTTTGCGGGCTGTGGAAGAAACCTCTGATGGATCCTCATCAGAAGAAGATGAATTGTCTCTTCTCTCCAGAAGGGTGAACCAACTGTGGAAGCAGAGGCAAAGGAAGTTCAGGAATCCAAGAAGATCAAAAAATCAGAATGAATCTTCCTCCAGATATATAAGGTCAGAATCCTCCTCTGGAAACAAAAGATCTGAAGGCTCCTCAGGATACAAAAAGCCAAACTACAAAGACATCATCTGCTATGAGTGTAACGAGCAAGGGCACTACAAAAGTGATTGCCTAAAGCTTCAGAAGGAGAAGCCCAAAGAGAAGTTTGGCAAAGAAAAGAAGAAGAGTCTCATGGCTACATGGGATGATTCTGATACATCTGAAGCTGACTCAGAATCAGATGATGAATGAGCAAACAAAGCTCTCATGGCAAACGTATCTGAAGACAGTGAAGCTTCTAAGTCAGACTTTGAATCAGATACGGAAGAGGTATTCCCTGACTTTACTATTAATTTTACCAAGGCTGAATTAGCAGAAAGCCTTAATGAAATTCTAGAAAGGTATCAGCAGATCAGAGTCAAATTCAGAAACTTGAAAAGGAATCTTGCTTCTGACTCTGATAAGACTGAGAGTCTCAAATTGGAGAATTTTGAGTTAAAAGATAAAATTTCAAAATTAGAAAATCAAATGCATAACTCTCAGAAGGAAACAATCCCTGGAACTCCCAGTAATGTTGATGAGATCATCAAAGAGTATGATCACAGCTTTCAGAAGTTTCTAGTTAAAAACATAGACAGAAGCAAAATGGCTTCAATGATCTATGGGGTTAGCAGAAACGACAGAAAAGGGATAGGATATCAAGGTAAGGTTCCTACACCAAAAAATGCCATGGATTTAGTTATAAAGCGTACTCCACTTGATTCACACTTTACATATGGGAACACACATGACATAAAATATACAAGTAGTGATTACTCTGTCAAACCAAAATTCAACCAGAGTTTTGGTAGAACTAACAAATCAGGACCCAAGAAAGTATGGGTACCTAAGGATAAAATAATACATGTGGCAGATATCTTTAGCAGCAAAGCAAAAACACCAATCATGGTATCTGGACTCTGGCTGCTCACGACACATGACGGGAAGAAGGCGTATGTTCCAAAGCCTGGAACTTAAGGCTGGAGGCCACGTAGGTTTTGGAGGCAATCAGAGGGGAAAGATCATTGGCTCTGGAACAGTAGGTAATGGAAATCTTCCCTCTATTAGTAATGTTTTATTAGTTGATGGATTAATGCATAACCTGTTATCTATAAGTCAATTAAGTGATAACAGTTATGATATAATCTTCAATCAAAATTCATGCAAAGTTGTTAGTCAGAAAGATGGGACTATCCTATTTAATGGAAACAGGAAAATGTCTTCTGTCAGTTAACAACGAGCAATGGATCTGGCACAGAAGATTGGGACATGTTAGTATGAGAAGAATATCTCAGATTAACAAACTCAATCTGGTCAGAGGACTTCCTAACTTGAAGTTCAATTCAGATTCTCTGTGTGAAGCATGTAAGAAAGGCAAGTTTGCAAAACCTGCTTTCAAATCCAAAAACATTGTTCCCACCTCTAAGCCATTAGAACTTCTGCACATTGACTTATTTTGTCCAGTAAAAACTGCCTCAGTCAGTGGCAAGAAGTCTGGGTTAGTAATCATAGATGACTATAGCAGATAGACATGGGTAAAGTTCTTAAGGCACAAGGATGAGTCACACTCTGTGTTTGTTACCTTCTGCAACCAAGTTCAGAATGAAAAAAATCTTAGAATCATCAAAGTCAGAAGTGATCATGGTGGAGAATTTGAAAATAAAGACTTTGAATTATTCTTTAATGAAAAAGGCATTATGCATGACTTCTCTTGTCCTAGAACTCCCCAGCAAAATGGAGTTGTAGAACGAAAGAACAGAACATTGCAAGAAATGGCCAGAACCATGATCAACGAGACTAATGTTGCTAAGATCTTTTGGGCAGAAGCAATAAACACAGCGTGTTACATTCAGAATAGAATCTCCATCAGACCTATTCTGGAAAAGACTCCATATGAATTGTGGAAGAACAGAAAACCCAACATTTCCTATTTTCACCCATTTGGATGTATATGTTTTATTTTGAATACAAAAAATTATTTGAACAAGTTTGACTCTAAAGCACAAAAGTTTATTATGTTAGGATACTCTGAACGCTCAAGAGGGTATAAGTTATACAATACAGAAACACAAATTGTTGAAGAGTCAATCAGTGTTCGGTTTGATGATAAGCTTGACTCTCAAAAGTCAAAGCAGAATGAATTCCTTGCAGGTATGGAAGTTAAACTCATAGGTACTGAAGACAACTCAGGCTCCCAATAGAGACACTCCCTCAACATCAGAAAGAGTCACTATAAGCAACCCAGCACCTTCTGTTGATCAACTTCAGAAAAGACCATCCAGAAGCAGAATTGATCACCTAGAAGAAACAATCTTAGGAAGGAAGGAAGATCCAATCAGAACAAGATCTACCTTTAGAAACTCTGAAGAATCCCTCATGGGACTTGTTTCTCTGATTGAGCCAACAAAAATTGATGAAGCACTTATGGATAATGACTGGATTCTTGCAATGCAGGAGGAGCTAAGTTAGTTCACAAGAAATGACGAATGGGATCTGGTTCCCAAACCAAGAGGATTCAACATCATAGGCACAAAATGGGTGTTCAGAAAAAACTGAACGAACAAGCTGAAGTCATCAGAAACAAAGCACGACTGGTAGCACAAGGTTATAGTCAGCAAGAAGGGATAGATTATACAGAAACCTTTGCTCGAGTCTCCAGGTTAGAATCTATCAGACTTTTAATTTCATTTGCTGTTAATAAAGGCATCACTCTATATCAGATGGATGTCAAGAGTGCATTCTTAAAGGGCTATATAAAAGAAGAGGTTTATGTGCACCAACCCCCTGGTTTTGAAAGTTCCAAAAATCCAGAATATGTTTTCAAACTAAAGAAGTCACTCTATGGTCTGAAACAAGATCCCAGAGCTTGGTATGAAAGACTAAGTAACTTCCTGTTAGAAAAGGAATTCACCAGAGGGAAAGTGGACACAACCCTGTTCAGTAAGACAGTTAAGAATGACATCTTAGTATGTCAAATTTATGTTGATGACATTATATTTGGATCCACTAAACCCTCTCTGGGAAGAGAGTTTGCTAAATGTATGCAGGCAGAATTTGAGATGAGCCTGATGGGGGAACTAAAGTTCTTTCTGGGCATTCAGATTAATCAAACTCCAGAAGGAACCTACATTCATCAGAGAAAATATGTCAGAGAACTTCTGAAGAAATTTGATCTCTTAGACTGTAAGCCCTCAAGAATTCCAATGCATCCCACGTGCATTCTGGAAAAAGAAGAGGTAAGTAACAAGGTAGAACAGAAGATCTACAGAGGTATGATTGGTTCTCTTCTCTATCTAACAGCTTCAAGACCTGACATTCTATTCAGTGTTTGCATTTGTGCTAGATTCCAATCAGATCCTAGAGAAGCTCACTTAACAGCAGTTAAGCGAATTTTCAAGTATCTGAAAGGTAGTACTAATCTGGGTCTGTTTTATAGAAAATCAAGTGATTACAGCTTAGTAGGGTACTATGATGCTGATTTTGTTGGAGACAGAGTAGAACGTAAAAGCACTTCTGGAAGCTGTCAGTTTCTGGGAGAAAATCTGATTTCATGGTCCAGTAAAAGACAATCCACTATAGCTCTGTCAACAGCAGAAGCTGAATACATAGCAGCAGCTGGATGTAGCACGCAAATGCTCTGGATGAAAAGTCAACTTGAGGGCTTCAATATATTTGATAGTAACATCCCTATCCTGTGATAACACTTCTACTATTTGTCTAAGTAAAAATCCTATTTTGCATTCTAGGGCTAAGCATATAGAAATAAAACATCATTTTATTAGGGACTATATTCAGAAAGGGATTCTAAATTTAAAATTCATTAACACAGACCATCAATGGGCTGATATCTTTCCAAAACCTCTTTCTGAAGATAGGTTCAACTTCATTCTGAAACATCTCAGCAGGAAGCTCTGCCCAGAATAAAACAGTTTTACTTCCATATCTTATCCCTCAGAACTTTTATTTTATTTTTTTGTGAACTACTGATGAATCTTCCTTCAGATCTTTAGAAGTACAGATTGTATTAGAATCTATCCATGAAGATCTGAGTTCTTCATTTCAAGGATAGAAATGTGTTGTTCACTCAAGCAAACAGTTGTCATCCATTCATCAGCTACTTTTTGAGGCTGAACACGCGTTCAGATTTCTGAAAGGTCAAAAGAGCTGATTGGATGCATTAGGACACATGTCATGGGTAATCGTTCCAATATCTTTCTGAATCCCCTAAAATCAGCTGTCATTAAATGCTCATAATCATTATAATTTATTTCTCTCTCTTTCCGTTTATGTTTTCAAAATCTTTTTCAAAATCTATTTAAACACATTTCTCACTCTTTACACTCTTTCACTTTCACTTTCATTTTCTCTACAATCTAATTGATTTCAGTTTGCATCCTTTCTAAAAAAAAACCTTTCAATTTCCTCTCAAAACTTTCTGTGTGAACATGGCTTCCTCAAGCAACCCTACTTCCAGTACTCAGAGAACAGATTCCTCAGAACAATATGAAGAACCCTTCAGAACTCTTCTCACACCCATCAAAAATCTATAAGTACTCTCAGAATTGATTGTGGACTTTAACAGTCTTCAAGAGAACGGGTTCAACCTCTCTGAAGAGGTAAAGGCTCAAGGCTGGAACAAGTATTTTGACCGTCTGGTAGGTCCAACGTTCCCAATCCTGGTGAAGGAATTTTGAATTCATGCTTCATCTTCCAACCATCAAGTTACTTCATACATAATGGGGAAGAAGATAGTCATAACTGAAGACCTTATTGCAAGATTAATAGGCTACAATGGTGGTGGTGTACGATGCATAGACATGGCTGAAAGATGTGTTGATGTCGCCCTAATTGATAGAGAAATCTTCACTTTGGGTCTTCCCTCCAGCTAGATAAGGGAGCTAAAAGACCATCACAGAATATGGGCCAAGATTATTCTGGGATGCATAAACCACAGGAAGCCAACCGGCTCTCCTGACTACATCAATATTGATCAGCAATTTCTGATCTACTTCATCTCCCAGAAGATTAAGGTGAATCTGGCTCATCTACTGTTCAACCATCTAAGGACTAGTGTTAAGGAAACCAGAGAAGAGGAGCGCACAAAAAGGGACTGGATACCCCTAGAAAGGCTTATATCAGATATTCTAACAGAGAATAAGCTGATTGATCATCTAACAGAAGCTCAGGAAATCAGCTCTTTGGAATCTACTATTGGCAAACAGTTGAATGCAAAGAATCTGAAGAAGATGAAGTTAATTGAGAACATCAAGAAGGAACCCAGTGTCACTTCTTTTGCAACAATCTCCAGCAGAAGAATCCCTCTGGATAACTTTCCCATGTTCTCAGAGATTGATTCTAAACCTGAGATAATAGTCAGATATCTGGATGCATTCAAGGCGGATGGTACAGCACTAGATTTGAACATTCAGGATCTGCAGCAGAAGGCTCCAAAAGTTGTGTTGAAGAAAAACAAGAAAAGGAAGGTTGTAGCAGAAGGATCATCCCAGCGGACTCCTAAAAAGAGAGGTAATCCTTCTTCTGTAACTGTTTTAAATTTAGTATCTGTATCAACATCTGTACCAATCCCCACTCAATCAGAAAACTCCACTCCACAAACACTTGATGACTTTGACATTGAATTTGACCCCTCAGAAACCTTAACTCTTAAAGGATCTCACTCCCTACCTACAAATCCAAATATTGAAGTAACACAACAAGAACTTGCAAAAGTTCTATCTGATATTGAAACCTTTGACCAACATATATCTGCTCCTATACCAGTAAATCCAAACTCTGAAACCATTTCAGAAGCACCTCTACCAAAAACTCATCCACCTCCTCCACAACCTGAAATATTACAACTAGAAGTTCAAACTTCTGAGGTCCAACCTCATGAAGCCTCCGAATCAGAACTTCATCACCATCAATCCAGCCAAACTGTTGTTTCTGATCCCACTCCCATTCCTGGGATCACTGAACCTCTGAACATCAGTATACCCCTAACCATCAGTATTCCCCAAATTCCCTCTTCACTAGAATCAACTCCACCAAACACCCCAAAAAGTCCAATAATCATCCCAGACTCTCCCACTTCCTCATCAAATATCAATCCAAATGACCATGCCAAAACTATCATTGACTTAACTATTTTTGAACGCCTGGCTACCATAACCAACAAAACAGCCATACCAAAACCAAAACCATCTGAACCTACACCAGATGTTGGTACCAGTTTATTGATATTTGAAACAGAAATGAAGAAGTGGATCACTTTTCTAAAGCAAACTAGTCTTGAGCTGATTGATCCTGCTGCATCAGACTACCTTTAGACAAGGTTCAGAAGATGGGTATGTTCTGAAACCCATAAAATGCAAGAAAAGAGCTACGAATTAGTTCAACGGAACTTCAGCAACCTGCTAAAAGTTTTTGAAGATCAAGTTCTGAGCCAGCTACTCAAGGAAGAAGCTCTTCCTCTGGACAATGCTCCCTGGTCTGAACATCGTCCAGCAGACAAAGTTCAACCAGAGTCAGAAGATCTCAATCTGACTGACACTCCAGAGCAAATGATTTCCACTGAACAACTGGGTCAAAAAGAGGACATTGCAGAATGCTCTGAGAAGTATCCAGTTGCTGAAGATTCTCAAGCTTCCTCCTATGAAAGGCAGACTTTAGAAGACCTGAAGAGATTTGATACTTTGATGAAGGAAAGAATGGATAAACAGGATGACAAAATTTCGGAAATCAAGAATATGTTAACCAAGCAGGAGGAAACCAACATCCAAATCAAGGGCTTGTTGGAAGCTTTGTTCACGCGTCTTCCTCCTCCCTCTTAGATTTTCCTATGTTTAAAAATTTTGTTTTTCTGTAATATTCTCTACATAGCTCTGAACTTATCATTGATTCTGTTTTAATATAAACATATTTTGGCTTTGATTATGTGTTTTTTTGATAACTGACAAAAAGGGGGAGAAGAAAAAGATATTTTCAATAGCGGATTAATGAGACATAAGTCTCAAACATTCTAATCTACATAAATTCTCTCTTCTAAAAAGCTTGAACAGGTACAAAACTCTGCTGAAAGATACAGTAAGATTCTGATGCTCAAAGACTCATGGAATTAAAGGGAATTAATCAACTCAGGGGGAGTTTTTCTACTTAACTCTATACATTTTGTTCTTTATTCTTTATTGAAAAATCTGGTTTTTGTCATCATCAAAAAGGGGGAGATTGTTAGAACATAGTTTGATTCTACAACCCTTGAGTAAAGTTTTGATGATAACAAAATACAAAGAATAAATTTATTTCTAAGGTATATACAAAGAACAATTATGCTCCTGAAAATTATGCTCTGTATATGTAGAAGCTCTGATAGAATCAGCATCAGAATGGAAGCAGCTTCAGAAGATCAGTAACCTATGGTACACGCTGAAACACTGATGTTTGATGACCATAATCTGCGCCTAATCAAATACACTCTAACTCTGATCAAAGACATCTTTTCCAAGTCATCTACACTCTGAAGCATTATCAGCAGATATAGCAAATAAGATTCTGAAGCGTTACTGGTTATTCAAGACTGAATTAAATGCTAACGACTTTCTTCAGACAAAGATCTTCTACAAAAGGAAAGTTTATTATTATCATTAAACCTTCTTTATGGACAATGTATCCTTGCTAGCCTATATAAACAGGATTACTTGTGAAAAGAAGCACGTACGTACGCACCAAATTTTGCTAAGCTATTCAAACCACGCTTTTTCAAAGCTTTAGCAAAGTCATTCTATTCCAATCTTAGTTTGTGTAATTATCACAGTTGTGGTATACAGTTTTGTAAGAAAACAACATACACACTAGTTCAATTCATTTGTAAAAGATTTCCTTGAGATAAACTGGTCTGTGGTTGTGCTCAAGAAGACTTTAACAGTTGTTAAAGTAACAGTTGTAATCCTTTGAAAATAGTGGATTAAGACCTCGTTGGAGAGAGGCGAAATCACCTTGACGGGTGGACTGGAGTAGTTTGAGATCAAACGAACCAGGATAAAAATACTGTGTTGTTACGCATTTTGTTTTAAGTTTTACAATTCAACCCCCCCCCCCCCCCCCCTTCTTGTGTTTTCCACATATTCACATATTCTCCGGTGGGGCAATGATGTTGACCACCATGGACGATGACGACCTACCACACCCTGCGAACGCAGACATAGTCAACAGATACTACGCATAAGAGACCCACTAGGTTGACACACCTAGGCAAAACAAGGGCATCCCGACGAACCAAAAAGGTTCGGGAAAAAATTAGGGATAAAATAAAAAAATCTATACACCCGACAAGTTGAAAACTCGAAAGGGCGACTTGGGAAAAAAAGGGTTTCCCAGTGGACTGAAAACCCGAAATGGCGGTACAGGATCAAGTTAGGGAACTAAAGCGTATGACTAAGTCCCGTCGGATCACCTTACGGACAACCTTTGACCTTCACTAACAAACTTGGAGTTTCTGATCAATTCAATCATCTTCGGACAAGGCAAATAGACCAGATATTCGGAGATATGAAGGCTATAGCAGAATGGGAACCCCATGGGATTATTACACATAGCTATCTTTATTTGTACAAATTTTTCTTGTTTTATGGCACCATTCTCTTACTAGAATTCTTGTCTCCTTTTTACAAAATACTTATTCAAAGTCAATACAAAGATATCTCTTTAAAAGTACAGAAAATTATTTGTCTTTTTCTTTACACTTGTGTTTTGTTTGCAAAAACATCCAATGATTCGTTAATGAACATATGCATTTGAACATACTTATTGTTTACAAATAAACAAAATGAGTAACACAATTACTGATAGTTGAAAGGACAAGAAAACGTCTCTAGGCTATTCCATAAGAAATCCCCACAGTACGTCATTTAGATCCCCAGCGGAACACAAATTTCAAACTATTAATTCCCGGTAGAAATCGTCAAATTTCTCAGGATTCCCCAAACACATCCTACAAGCAGTACATGGCATTAAATTTACTTCTCTCAACAAGAGTTCGTCAGTACTTTAACTTCAAGACATGAAAATTCACATACCCTCAATAGCATTCGGGGATTTATTTTCCTCAAACAGACAACAAGACAATGAATCAGCTTACATGCGCACACATTGCATCCATATATCATAAACATTGATAAAACAACTAGATTGCATCATACATTTCATGCAATATAACTTTTCTCCACCTAACATTTTACCCTTTTTAGGATAAGATTAAACAGCTACCATTAGCAATATGCAATCAAATACAGTGCAGATATGCTCCGGACACGGATGACATTCTATTACTCATTCAGATTCAACTTTCAGATACAGTGCATATATGCTCCAGACACAGATGCCATTCTGATACTCATTCAGATGTCAAGTTCAGATAAAGTACGGATACACTCCAGGCACGGATGCCATTCTGTTACTCATTCAGATTTCAACTTTCAGATACAATACAGATACGCTCCAGACACGGATGCCATTCTGTTACTCATTCAGATTTCAACCTTCAGATACACTCCAGACACGAATGCCATTCTGATACTTATTTAAAATCAAGTTTCAGATACAGTTCAGAAACGCTCTAGACACAGACGCCATTCTGATACTCATTCTTTCAGCTTACAACTTACAATTCAACAAACATTATTGGATGGCATCTACAAGCCTATTTCCAACAAGATTCTATCACCTCTCCAAATGGCATCTTTAAGCCCATTCCTTCTATCATCGCATCACCGAGTGCAAATTTATGGGCACTCTAGTGTCCAATCATTCTCTCACCTTCGAGTCACGAATGGCAAAGATCGCCAATCTAACTCTTCAGGTTTAAGAAGATTGAACAGGGGCAGCTGTTGTATCCCAAAATTTTCCCTCTCGCTTATCAAGACTTTTCTCACAAGATCTCTTTGACTCAAGAATGGATTAGGGTTTGGTCAGCTCAAGACATCTTATCTTGCACTGATAACCCAAAATTAGGGTTTGAGTTTGCACAAGGATTCTTGGACTATCGATTCTCTATATTACTTTCAAACATCATTATGTACCCCTAAGATTACTCATGACAAGTTTTAGACCTTGAACCACATTTTTGGTCAATCAATGGGACAGTTGACCTAAAAATCAGCTGTATTGGGAAAAAAGTCAACCATAGCCAATTTACAGTCAAACTTCATAATTTTTTATCCACATCAACATTTTAGACTCATATGTATCATTTGATCAAGTTTGGATCACAATTCCTCAAGAAATTTGATCAAATCATCAAAAGGGCAAAATTGTCAAAATTAAGGTTTCGACTGAGGAAAGGCAATTTATGATCTTTAACCTAACAAATGACCAATTGATTTGAAGCATGATTTCAAGTGTTCATTTGTATCATCTTTACCTAAGTACATGGTTCAAAACTTTTCAATTTCATTGATAGACAGATGAAATTTGTAGTCAACTGATCAAAAGTCAACTATATACTGAAAAGTCAAACTTTGACTTTTTGGTCAAAATCAAGTGCCAAGGGTCACAATTCATCAAAACATGTCAAAATGTGAAACTTTTTAATCAAGAAATCAAGGATTTAATATTAGGGTTTAAAATAGGAAATTTTCTTAACTTCGAAATTTTTCTAAGTATAGAAAATTTCTTATTTTTTCTCAACTTTAGGTCATTGTTTCACCATGATACAAGATGTTTCAAAGGAAGTTCCCAACATGAAAATTGTAGAACTCCATGAAATCTACAACTTTGCTTCACACACTTTTCCCTAAAGATGCTTGGATCTCAAGATATAATTTTATGAATACATGCTCATGAACTAAATAACTTAGTGAAATTTTGCTCTAATTTAGGAAGGTTTTGGACCCAACTTCATGGCAATTTTTCACCTAGTTCCAAGAGGAGTCTTGAAATTCATTACAAAGATGGGTTATATAGAATATTCCAAGCTTTCCAAAATTTCCAAGAACTCCTCAAGATCATTTTTGAGTAGGGAGAATCGAAGAGATGAAGTTGGCAATTTCTCACTTTTGATTCAAGACATTTCATGAAGAACAAATTTCAAATCAGTACCTATACTGCCTAATCTATGCTTTACTTGTCCTAAACTTGTTTCTTACTTCTTAATTTAATGCTTACTCAGTTGAAAAATCTTTAATCCAAGCCCTAGAGCCATTGTCCAAGTTGTAATTCCATAAATGGCATAAAGTGGCCATTGCCATTTTGAAAAAGCTTCACTTTTGCAATTTTCCAATTCTTGAGCATTGAACCTGTCTCCTTTGCACATACAAGTCTTACAGGCCTAAAGAAAATTGTATAAAGTTTATACCAACCATAAGCAAGCAAGTACAAGCATGTGAAGCCTTGTCTCTTCACTTTGCTTCAAAAGCAAGAAAGTGCAAAAAGGCTAGGATTGAAAAACCAATGGAGGAGCTGACTTGAAACATATCCCATACAAATATACAAACACATTACAACTAGAAACACGATTGCTAGAGGCATGAAACACTCCCAAACTCCCTTTCACCCTAAAATTGTCAAAACTTGCAGTTTTTGCATAAACATAGCAGTCCATCATTTGGCTCGTGCGTTTCAAGTTTCAATCATCAAATTACTTTACCTACTTGATATCTAACTGATTCAGACACTCATCCCTATACTGTAACTCCATCCCCATCATCTTCCATTTTTGTTTTCAAAGCTTGCAGGTTGACTTGGATAGAGAGTTCCAGACACTTCCAAAGCAAGGCAAGGGTTGGAACACACTCAGGGAGGCTCAAGAAAGCTCAAGCAATCATCAGGCCTTCATAAAACTCATTCCAACTCCATCCACGATTTCAACTGAAAGAGGTAAAAATCTCAACTTCTATCTCTTCATACAAGCATCCATTGGCCACGATTTGTGAATAAACAATGTAGACCTCATTGCTACGAAGCGGTACATGTATATATCTTGCATTTATTTGTCCTGAGTTGAGAGAATTTTGAAGTTCAAATTCTTGTAAAAATTAGGTTTAGATTTAGGGATTTTAAAATTCATCTTGATCTTTGATTGTTAGCTTGCATGATTTATATGGTTAGAATAGTGAGACAAAATTCTACAACATTCATGTTTTTAGTTTTCATTTTTATTGGGAGATGAGAAAGTTACAGAGCATCTGGCTGGCTAGAGGAAGAAGATGAAGTACAGGGCCATGGAAGTGTTTCATGTTATGTTATTTTTGTTTCACTTAAACCAATGAATGTATAGCCCCCCATGTTGCAAGGTAGCGCGCTGGTGAGACCCATGTCCTGGGTTCGAACCTTGGCGCTACCTTTTGTTTTTTCACATTTTTCCTTTTTTCAGTTTTTGGCTTGTTTTGCAGGATTTAGCCTCCACGTTGGGCCTTGCTTTTTTTTCTAACTTTCACCACTTGATTGCTCAGAATACCCCTTGGCCCATTATTTTCATATATTTTTTTATTTATTTTTTTATTTTTATTTTTATTTACTAATAATTTCTTAAATAAATAAAAATCATAAAAAATAGGAAATATGATAATTTTGCATTTTGTTTATTTTATTTTTATTTTCACATTAAAAAACATATTTTTATTAAACTATATATTAATTATTTTTCTTGAATAATCTTGTAAACTTAAATAAAATAGGTTTAGTTTAATTTGTTTTATTTTCTTTTAATTTTATACTTGTAAATATTTATTTTAGCATATATAAAAACTAAATATTTTTTATAAAATATTATTTATTATTTTTAATACAAAAATACAAAAAAATAATATATAAGAACCTTATTTTCTTTCAAACTAGAAATTAGGGTTAACCCCTTTTTTTAAGAATTAATCTCTTTCCCTTATATTTTTAGGATTAGGGTTAAGTTTTCTTTTCTCATAAATAAAAACAAAAGAAAAATCTTTTCTTGCATGTACATAATATTGCATATTTAAATATTGTATTTGTTTATTCCAATATTCGTACAAATTCGATTTGGTTGTAATAGTTTATTTAGATTTACATTCTTGCAAATCCCCATTCAAACTTGTATTCCCCCTCCCATAAATTATTGTAATAGCTTAGTAATCTTTACATTACGCAATTTACCGCTTTACATGCCATGTTAGTAATTAGGGTTTGTATGGTAAGATAAAAACAAATCAAATAGAAAATCCTAAATTCAAGACAAAATCAAAGCATGGAAATAAAACACTTTCACACAAGCATCCTTAGGGTTTCTCCACTTGGTTGCCTTATATAAAAATAGCCATATTACGCATGCGAAGTATCTTGGAAAAATAAACAAATATAAGATCATAGTCCCTTGATGACGCTATTCAAAGTTGCCTTACAAAATGATCTTGGTCCCTCAAAAAATGCTAAGATACTTTGCAATATTGCTAATCATGGTTGTACGATGACCCACGCCCGTCCCGTTTACATCCAAAGATAGGGTTCCTTACCAAATCAATGGTAAGACAACAATGTCAAAGGAATAGAAAATGCACAAGAAAGACATTTAAGTAGGTAGATTACTTCTAGTTACTTGCTTTATTCTAAAACAAAGTATCCTTGATATTTTCAAAATAAACACACACACTTCCAAACATTTCACAAACATTGAAAACATTTTCAAAAAGACAAACATCTTTGTATACATTCTTACGAACGAGAATCATTACAAAGATTGCCTAAAAAAATGGCCTCTTTTACAAAACACTTTCAAAACCATACCAAACACATTTTCAAACAACAAAAACAAGTGATCTAGCAAGTAACTAAGAGGCCATGGAAAACCATGGATGAAAAGGGTGCTAATACCTTCCCTTTTCATAATCTACCCCCCGAATTCAAAGAAAACATCTCAAATGTCTTTCCGGTGCTTTTTCACCTTTCCTTTTGGATAAAAGAAAAGTCAGTGGCGACTCTTTCTAACCGCAACATTCGCGATAAAACGCAAAACCCTCAAGTCAGTTCTCCCAACGTATCACAACGTGTTTGAAAAGCCATCTCTTACCGAAAGAATCGCATGATGGCAGATGCTACTATCAGAATACGATATCTAATATGTCACATAGAAGGCCATCAAAGGAAGTATACTAGCTGATCATCTGGCTCATAAACCACTATCAGAATATCAACCCGTGAAGTTCGACTTTCTTGACGAAGATGTCATATTCATAGTTGATAACAAAATACCAGGACCTGACGAAGGGCCCGAGCCAGGGGCATGATGGATACTTATGTTCGACGGGGCTTCAAATGCACTAGGTCACGGTGTAGGGGCAATATTGACATCTCCAAAGAATTATCACAAACCCTACACTGCAAGGTTGTGTTTTGACTGCACTAAAAACATCACTGAATACGAAGCCTGTATACTAGGACTGGAAGCTGCCATCGATTTGAAAATAAAGCACCTCCAAGTATTTGGGGATTCTGCATTAGTCATATACCAGGTTAATGGCAAATGGGATACTAAACACCCTAAACTGATTCCATATCGGGATCATGTTTTAAAGTTAGCCGCAGAATTTATAAAGATCACTTTCAGTCATATCCCACGAGAAGAGAATCAAATGGCGGATGCTCTGGCAACTCTTTCAGCTATGTTCAAAGTGACTTGGCCTAATCATGAACCACGTATCACGATCAGACATTTCAAAGAGCCTGGACACTGCCTTGCTATTGAGGAAGAACCTGACAACAAGCCTTGGTTTTACGACATCAAGAAGTACCTAGAAAGGCAGGGATATCCAGGAAATTCATCTATCATTGACAAGCGAACCTTGCGAAGGTTAGATTCAAAAAATTTTATGAGTAATGAAGTGGTATACAAAAGAAACTACAACATGGTACTACTAAGGTTTGTGGAAAAGCAAGAAGCAGATATGCTCATGAGAGAAATCCACGAGGGTACTTTCGGAACTCATACAAATGGGCACGCCATGGCTAGAAAGATTTTGCGAGCAGGGTATTACTGGTTAACAATGGAAGCTGATTGTTATCACTTCATAAAGATGTGTCATAAATGTCAGATCTACGCTGACAAGATAAATGTACCACCGTCTCCTCTGAACTTCATGAGCTCCCCTTGGCCATTTTCAATGTGGGGAATTTATATGATTCGCATGATCGAGCCGAAAGCATCCAACTGACACCGCTTTATATTGGTAGCCATCGACTACTTTACCAAATGGGTAAAAGCAGCATCCTACACCAACATAACAAGTCAAGTGGTTACACGCTTCATCAAACAGAACATCATATGCAGGTACGGTGTCCCAAGCTGGATAATTATAGATAACGGGTCTAATTTAAACAACAAGATGATGAAGGAACTGTGCGACAACTTCAAAATCAAGCATCATAATTCCTCACTGTACAGACCAAAGATGAACGGGGTTGTCGAAGCAACGAACAAATATATCACGAAGATCATCCAAAATATGGTAAAGACATACAAAGATTGGCACAAAATGCTTCCCCTTTCCCTACAAGGCTGCCTCACCTTTGTACGCACATCGACAGGCGCAACTCCTTTCTCACTAGTATATGGCATGGAGGCGGTACTCCCGGTGGAAGTTGAGATACCATCACTTCGGGTCCTGAGGGAAACAAAGCTGGAAGAAACATAGTGGGTGCAGAGACGACTTGACCAGCTCAACCTTATTTAAGAAAAATGATTGACAACTTTGTGTCATAGTCAGCTGCATCAAAAGAGAATGAAGAGAGCCTTCGACAAGAAAGTCCGCCGTCGAATATTCAAGGAAGGGGATATAGTGCTCAAGAAGATTTTACTACGTCGCCTTGATTCACGTGGTAAATGGACACCCAACTATGAAGGTCCATATGTAGTCAAAACAACATTCTCCAGAGGTGGTCTCATCCTCACAATAATGGATGGGGAAGAACTACCGCATCCGGAAAATTCAGATGCAGTCAAAAAATACTATGTATAAAAAGCTCGCTAAGCTCGAACCCCAAAAGGGAGACTTAGGCAAAAAATAGCGTCCAAGTGGATCAAAAACCCTAAAGGGCAATCCAGGAAAAAATTAGGGGCATATAACAATAAAATCATCCCGGTGGATTGAAAACCCGAAAGGGAAATCCAGGAAAAAGTTAGGGATTTCATACAAAGAAATAAAGAACAAAAAGACTGCGATCTAAGAGCTACGACTACGAACCACGAAGGGAAGGATAGATTGGAATCATACAACTCGGAAGAAAAGGAGATAAGATCATCAAAGTATATGGGGGAATAGTAGTAGCGATTATCATTTTTCATTGCCATTTACTATTTTAAAACTTTCTGTAATTACCTCTTTCTAGGAATTGCATCTTGTATTCTCGCCTACTCAGAGGCATATCAATAAAACATTTGTTTTCTTTACATATTTAGAATTATGTTTTTATTTTCTAAGATTTGTTTACAAAATACTATGATTATTACTTGTGAATATTTTCTTGAAATCATTTTGGGGAATCAACAAAATAAAAGCATTTGACAAAACATCGGAAAAAACATTTTGGTTAGAAATATATTAAAAGAAAATACACGTCTACGTCCATATACATGGCTATGCCTACTCCTACGTCTACGCTTCCGTACACAAAGTCTACAACGCCTATGCCTACACTGGCAACACGAGGACTACATTTGTGCGCATCCACGTACATGTCTACTCCTACGTCAACAATATAAACTCTATAAGCATGTCCGCGTCTACGCCCGCACTTACAACATAAGAGTCTACGCATATGCCAATATCTACGTCATCTACGCACATTCCAGTACCTATGTCTACATCTACACACGCGCTCACAATACAAAACCAATGTTCAAATTTTGCTAACATTCTCCACTGTGTTCAAGATCAAGAATGCTACGACAACACACAATGCCAAGAATCGGTAACTCTAAGCCAATGGTTTAAAGTAGAGAATGATAGAAATAGTCTTCATAACATTTTAAATCATACACGCGTCTTACACAAATTTCATACATACACACATTTTTCATATCTCAAACATACATACACTATGCATTCTTGTATACAATACACATATATTCAGGGTTCCATATCGATGTTAAACATCATACATTTCACATACATCCAAACGTCTCAATATCAGACATCATACGCATGTATCATGCAGCAAACAAACAATACTACCCTCGATTCAATCATCTAAGGGTCCATTAACCAAAGACTTCTCCTGCGATCTAACCCGTCATCTAAGTCTCCATGCCGTGACGCGTTCAGACCATGACCTAAGTCTCCATGCAATAATGAACGAAACTCAGAACATTCCCTCTAAGCCGCAATGTATTCGCAAACTCAGAACATTGCCTCTAAGCCGCAATGTATCCTCAAAACTTAACACATTGCGTCTATGTTGTAATATATTTGCAAACTCAGGACATTGCCTCTAAGCCGCAATGTATCCTCAAAACTCAACACATTTCTTCTAAGCCGCAATGTATTCGCAAACTCAGAACATTTCCTCTAAGCCACAATGTATTTGCAAACTCAGGACATTTCCTCTAAGCCGCAATGTATCCTCAAAACTCAACACAGTGCCTCTAAGACGGAATGTATTCACTAACTCATAACATTTCCTCTAAGCCATAATGTATTCGCAAACTCAAAACATTGCCTCTAAGCCGCAATGTATTCGCAAACTCAGGACATTGCCTCTAATCCGCAATGTATCCTCAAAACTCAACACATTGCCTCTAAGCCGCAATGTATTTGCAAACTCAGAACATTGCCTCTAAGCCGCAATATATCCTCAAAAATCAACACATTGCTTCTAAGCCGCAATGTATTATCCAAACTTAACACATTGCCTCTAAGCCGCACTGTATTATCCAAACTCAACACACTGCCTCTAAGCCGCAATGTATTATCCAAAATCAACACATTTTCTCTAAGCCGTAATGCATTCTCCGAACTCAAAACACATTGCCTCTGAGCCGCAATGTATTCACACTCGAAACAGCGCCTCGGTCTTCAAACAACCATGCACCATCAAGTGTTGTTCATCCTCCAAATGGGTGAATAACCCAAGACATACGGGACCACGCTTTCAAGATCAAAGACTATCTGCCTCGTTATCAAACCCTGGTAAGCGATACATCATCAGCTCTGGCTACTTCCTTGAGAATCGGTAGGGTATGATATATCAGTGTAACCTTATGTTTGTCGTACAAATCTTGGGATACTTCAAGTATACAATAAAATTCCAATCAGAATGCACAAGACTCGAGTTTTCTCACGCTATTCGACTGGAAGATAATTGAATAGGGGCAGTTGTCGTACCCCGAATTTGTCCTACCCCGATGATTTTATTTTATAAGATTTAAATAAAATAAATATGTAATAAAAGATGGTATAGCAGTATCTGATGGCCCATCTTTACTCAAGACGATTAGGGGGTGTATTTTAACTCGGGATAATGGGGCTTTCTAAATGAGAAAGACTCATAAACCCATTCGCGTAGCATGTTGGCCAATGGCCTATGTGATTCGAAAGTAAAAATTATCCGAATACTTATTAAGCTCTTATTTATTAATAGTTGTTATTAGTTAAAAGAGAGGTTAAAATTAAAAAAATAGTTAAGCCCATTTAAATGTTATGTGGTGTAAAACAGTGAATATGGGGTGTATCAATAACTAAGGCCCATGCAAGTATTACTATTTTAGTAAAAGAAAGGAGGGTGAAGTTGCAATCTAAAATCCATTAGAATTCATAATGGCCCATTTTCGTTGGTCATTAAATAGAAAAGAGGTGGTGTGCGCAACATATTTTGAAGGCTTAATAGATAGGAACCAGACCCATTTGGTTTTTTATTACTGTTTTATTTCAAAAATTACCTTGATTAATCGCAGGCCCATTAAAGGCTTTTAAGATGGCCCTTTTGGAATTTTTAGAAAAGGTTAAATTGGGATAAGGAGAAGAGAATGCAAGGGATTAGGTTACGGAGAGAGAGAGAGAGAACGAAGAGGTTGTGACTTGAATAACGAAAATGTGATAAAAAAAATTTATGTAATTCCGTGTACGCGCATTTACAGTAATAACCATGCACCTCCCTGTATATCCGTTTGATCATGAATGGACGGCCATAAGGCCAGGTCCACCATAAGCCACGTTCACCCTCGTAGCACTCAATCAGCCAGAGGCTTCCCAAACATGCGTTGGGCCTGAGCCCAATCATTTTCGTACCCTCCCTTTGGCCAAGTTTCTGAAACAAAACTGAAATCACACCCCCCTGCCGGGACGCATACTGGGCCTGTCTCTCCTTATTAATCACCCCCCTTGTTTTACTTGTCCATTAGGAATTGCACCCCCTGATTTAATTTATTTGTTTTCTTTTATATATATATATATATATATATATATATATATATATATATATATATATATATATATATATATATATATATATATATATATATATATATATATATATATATATATATATATATATATATATATATATATATATATATATATATATATATATATATATATATATATATATATATATATATATATATATATATATATATATATATATATATATATATATATATATATATATATATATATATATATATATATATATATATATATATATATATATATATATATATATATATATATATATATATATATATATATATATATATATATATATATTATTTACAGTAAATATTATTATTATCAAATAGTTTTTTTCATTATTATTATTATATTTTGATATTATATGTTATAATTACCTAACTTTTTATCATTATTTATAATTATCATTTATTATTTATAACCCCTTCTTATGTAAATGTTATTAATATATTTTAGTTACTATTAAAATACTATTATATGACCAAATAAGTTATTTTATATCAAAATTGCATATGGTATTTTATATATTATTTGCATTAAATATTTCTATAATCATGCATTAATAAAGATCTTCGAAAATAATACGATTAAAAACACAAACAAATCATCAAACTATTTTTGCAATAAACTAAACTAATCAACTGTATTTTGCAAAAGGGTTTCAAACTAGTTTTGACTTACTGCGCATTCAGTCAAAATCTCCGCAATTACCACTCCCGAAGGAGTGCGAGGTGATTCAAAATATGTTTGCAAACCCCTAAAAAACACCAACCCCATACGAACTACAAATTGAGACTCTGATTCCTCATAAGAAGATACGTAGACATACAATCAAAAATCATGGCGAGTCTTTCTAATTAAAACTTAAAATCCAGTTTACCCCAAACCTAAACCTAGAGCCTAGTATCCTTGTGAAAAAGATAGGTGAAAGGTGCCTAACACCTTCCTTTCGTCTAATTGAGTCTGAAACCTAGAATCTATGTCTGCGAATTAGGGTTTTCTGTTAGATTCCCTTCCCTGGGAAAAAAACTAATAGTGGCGACTCTTGATTTAAAAACAAGTTGCTACAAGGTGCAAGTTATTTAGAGTATGCAAGGGGTATTTTTGCAAATGCGCTGAGGGAGAATTTTTGGTAGTAACTGTTTGGTCGGTGTTGCCAACTGTATTCCTCCTTGTGTTGTGTGCAATCTCAGAAGAAGCATTTTCAATGGCATTGAGAATATCATTTTAATTGTTGTAACATTTTCAGCAATCAAAGTTTTGAAAAAGGGAAAAGTTTGAACAAAGGCGTGTTTTTCTCTCTCATTGAGTGGTACGTTGTTACTAAAGTAGATTTTATCTCCTTCCAATAACGTTTTCATTGGCTGATTTATTGTTACAAGCAAGGTTTTCATTACAATCAAAGTAACTCACCTTGTATTTATATGCTTTACTTCCTCACGTTTCTCATTTACTGTGTTTCATCATGAGTAAATATTTCAAAGATATTGGTGTCAAGAAGGTTCATTTGCTGAAATCCAACAAGGATAAGGGCAATGATCCAAATAAGGCTGAGTTCAACATTGCAATAAATGTTGGAACATCAACTGTAGCATCTTGGACAGGGAGAACATATGTGATGGAGATGAAATACTTGAGGAAGAACTAGGTTCATTTACATGATTCAGATTCAAATGTTGATGAAGACTGGGTTAATTTCATTGACTCAGGCGGAAGAATTGGATAGCTGGTGATTGTTATCTTGTATATATATATAAAAAGGTATGATTTTGTTTTTGTTTTTTTCCAGGTATTGCTTGGGGGAGTTGTTCTCCCTTAAGTCAGTTTGATGCTTCTAGTCCAGCATCATGTTTTGTTTGTTTTGGGAGAAACTTAGACTTACTTTTTGTTTGTGGGATTTTTTTGTCAGTTTCTTTTGGATTTTATTTTTGTGTCTTGAATCAATTCTTTATTGTATTGATATTTTGTGCCAGTTTCTTTTGTATTGAGTCGTAGGTCTAGGTCTTAGTCAAGTATTGTTTCTTGTTGTATGTGTTGTACCCCAAAATTTTCCCTCCCATTTTCTTCAAAACGTGGTCACAAAGGTCTCAAAATACTCAAAGCTACTCAAGAGTTGACTGGTCAAACCTCCTCCTAACAAGGGTCCATAACTAGGGTTTTGTGCTTCTCAAGGAAGATTGGGTTGCAATGGTCTCAAATGACTTTCATGGTCCATCATGGGTCCTCAATAATGCTTATGTCAAGCTTTCAGTCTTACATCACATGTTTGCTCAGTCAATGGCTTAGAAGATTGAAAGTCAACTATATTAGGTAAAAGTCAACTATGGTCAACATTAAGTCAAACTTCAATATTTTTTTGTCAACATCAATATTTGGAGGTGACATTCATCATTTGATCAAGGGTTGATCATGATTCCTCAAGGAAATCCCTTGAATAATTAAAGGTCAAAATTTTCCAAATTAGGGTTTTCATTGAAGATGACTGATCATTGACTTTTGTCCTAGTGCATGACCTAATGGATTAAAGCATGAACTCAAGGGCTCAAATACAACATCTTGACCTAATTACATGGCTCAAGACTTTTCCAAATATACATGTGATTGATAGTTGAAAAATTGAATCAATTGATAAAACGTCAACAATCACTCAAAAGTCAAACTTTGACATTTTGGTCAACATCAGAATTCAAAAATCAAGAATCATCAAAACATTCAAAATTATCATGTGTGATCATCAAGAATTACAAGAATACAAAAAGTCAACAAAAGTCAAAAGTTAGAAAATTTTCCAACACTTAGAAAAATTTCTAAGTGTTTTGTTCTTAACAAAGTCATTACTTTATGGCCATTTTTCACTAAGATCCAAATTTAACCAGCAAAAACTTTCAACATAAATGTTGTAGGGAATGAAAAGTTCGACAACTTTGTTAATGAGAGTTAATCTGCAAAAAGTGCTCAAATCAAGAGATATAAGCATGTGAAATTCTGGAAACACTTAGAGAAATTTATCAAATAGTTTTGACATCAAAAAGTGACCAACTTCATGGCCATTTTTCACCAAGATCCCAATTGATTTAACAAAAGTGTTCAACAGGAAAGTTGTAGACAATGTTCCAAAATTTCCAAAATGTCAAAGAGCATGAATTTCTCATACTTGAGCTAGGAGATTCGAAGAGAAGAAGTTGGCCATTCAAACTTGAATCATAAGTCTTTTTTTGATGACCTTATGCCCAAAACTCTAACCAAAGCTACAAGATCTCTCTTTTCAGGCTATGTTATCTCCAAATCTCTCCATAATTAAGTAATTACACGGGCCCTAAGTGTATTACACAAGGATTTGATGCTTTGTCCAAATCTTGATACCACTTATTGTTGAATTAGAAAAAAGTAAAATTTACACTTTGATAAAGCAAGCTTTATGCTAACCACTCTATTCATTCAAGCTTGTGACTTGTTCCAAATGTTATAAAAAAATCTTTGTGATCAGAGGCAATCTTATAGCAGCTAGTAAATCATGATAAAGTCCATTGAATCACTCTGTTTCTTCATCATGAAGCAAATTTATTTTTGTGCATTTTCAAACCAAACCATAACTCTTCAACTTTCAAAACTGATGTTCTCATTCCTTCCAACCTTTCCCTTTAAATAGAGGTCATCCTTGCACTTATGAACGACGAATTCACAGGCCCTCTAAACCTCTAATACACTCTCAAACCCGAATTGACCATAAAACTCATTTCTTGAGTTTTCAAAATCCATTTCTTTGAAACTCTCAAACCTTGCAACTTTTGTCCAAAAAAATCATCCAAACACTTCATACACATCATGTATAAGTGATCTAAACCTCTATTTTTCCATTGTAACTCTATTTTCAACATCCACCATTTTCAAAATACATCTTTGCAACTTGACTTGGATATACTAATCCAGACACTCTCAGGGCAAAAAAAGAGTTGCACCATACTCACTAAGGTCCCAGGAAGCTAAAGCAATCATCATATTGCTCCTAGAAGTTGTGTAGAGATCATCGAATTTTTGTATCAAGAGGTAAGTTTTTCAAACTTTGAAATCTCTGTACAAGCATCATTTGCATTTATTTTTTGAAGATAAAATGTAGATATTATGTCATTAAAGCTAACCATGTCTTTAAATTTTGTTTTAATATACAGTGTGATGAGAATTTCGGGACTGGAGTTTCTGAACCATTAGGGTTTCATTTTGGTACTGAGCAAAATTTGTTTTAATATTTGATTTATAGATTAAATGAATTACATATTTTAAATCCTTGCGAAAGTCTAAGAAAGGTTCATCTTTACATTTTCGAATTTGGATGAGAAACGAGAAAGTTATGATTTTTTGAGTATTTTTGTTATAGTTACTGTAAGAATCCTGAAACAAGGAAGAAGATGAAGTTCCTGGAAATTTTCAAATTTTGACATCCAAGTTCATATTAAATTTATTGGGTGTTGTTTCATAAATGGATGTAACAGCCACCCCAGTTGCAAGCAGCGCGCGTTTCATTTCACTTTCACCACAAGGGCGAGGTTTCGAACCATAATGAACCCCCTTTTTCAATTTTGTGATTTATTTTTATTTTTTGTGATTTCATAAGCATGTTTCACATATATTTTCACTAAGGCACTACATTAACACTACATGCACGTGCCCTGGTGGTAAGCTTTTGGAACTATGACCCTATGGTCCCGAGTTCAAGCCTTGGCAGCCACAAAACCCTTTTTTTACCACTATTTTTCTTTATTTTTTTAACAAACTTCAACCAATTTTTAACCAATCAAAACTTCTCATTTTAAGATGATTTTTTTTGCACACTCTTAATTTATTATATATATATTTTATGATTATGAGAAAAAATCCCAAAAAATATTAGATTTAGGTTTTTAATTAATTAATTAAATTTTTATAAATAATTTTTTTGATTTAATCACACTTTGTTTTAATTTATTAATTAGTTTGTAAATTAATTAGAATTAGGGTTTATTATTTTTACGCTATAAAATATTTTTCTAAATAAAACACCAAAAATATTAGAATTTCTTAGGTTTTAAATTTTTTTCCTTTTCACCATCTCCACGCGTTTGTTTATTTTTCGCATCGTTACTTTTATAATTATGTAACTGTTAAGGGATGTAATAGATAAAATAGGGTTTACTTTACTCTTCTCCCCATTCATAAATTTGTATCCCCATTCCCGAAGCATTGTAATAGCGTAGGATATTTGATTTCTGTAATTTACTACTTTATTTATTTATGTTAGTTTAATAGGAATGTATGGCAATATCTAAAACAAAATGCTAGATAACCATAAATCCAAGATAAATTAGCTGAAATCAAAACACTTCGCACACGCTCACCTCTAGGGTGACCCTCACTTGTTGCCTCGGATAAAAAAACAGTTATGTCCCTCGAACGTGGGATGCTTTAGCAAAGACCCTCGGTTAAAAGAATGTAGTCCCTCGATGGCCCTTTAATGCTGCCTTCGGTAAATGATCTTAGTCCCATAAGAAAATTGCTATAACGTCCTACTAGTTGTTTTCTATGACTGAATGATGACATGCGCCTGTCCATAACATCCAATGATAGGGATTTCTACTAACTAATGGTAGGGTAGCACTATCTAAAGGAGGACGAAAAGAACAAAGACTTTTTTGAGTAGGTAGAATGCTCGTAATCTCTTGCTCACAAACGTTTCAAAATAAAACATATTCTCACAAAACAACACTTTCTTTTAAAATATTTTCAAAACAAACATTTTGTATACATTCTCAACGATATGAGAATCATTACAAAATTGCCGCACTTAGGCATTTTCGAAATATTTTTAAGCATACACAAGCACAAAACATTTCCAAAAAGTGAGCTAGAGATTAAGAGCCCGTAGATAACTACGGATGAAAAGGATGCTAATACCTTCCCTTTTCATAACCTACCCCCGTTACTCAGAAAATTCTCAAAAGGTCTTTCCTGTTCTTTTCACCCTTTCCTTTATTGGATAAAAGAAAAGTTAGTGGTGACTCTTGCTATCCACAACATTTGCGATAAAATGCAAAACCCGAAAGTCATTTCTCCCACCGTATTACAGTATGCAACACTTTAGGGCAAACATAATGGTCCATCATGTGAGTCTTGAGTTTGTTCTTGAAGTTGTTTTTGCAAGGATGTTTCATAGGATGTTCTACCATCCTGTATGAGTCTGTGTCTTCCTTGTTCCGAGTATTTCTGTTGTGTCTTGTGATCTGAGTTAAGAGTATGGTTGTGTCCTGTGCTCTGAGTTATCCGGAGTTAAGGTCTAGTTTTGTCAGTCTTTACCTAGGAAATTCAGGGTAATAAATTAGGCCTGTGTCTGAGGAGGATAATCATTTATCTTCTTCCTCATGTACAAAGTCTACGTGTTTGACATGTGACTAGTGTTTGACTTGTGTGGTTCCATATGTGATATGTGCTTTCATTTTGTGTATTTCCTAAGTTTAATATGTTCCAAAGCTCTCTATGTTTCCACTAATTGTGTACATTTACTCTATTTCTTTTTTTTAAATAGTTTGGCTAAAAAGGAGGAGTAAATTGTTTATGACCTGATGTTATATAACATGTCTTGACATGTTGATCTAGCATTGTGATAGGACTGTGTGCTACTACTTCTTATGGGAGAGTATATGTTTGTGATTTCTAATGAAACTATTTACATGGAGTAGCTGCTAATACTACTTTTTCTATATGTGCTCTGGTGTGTAGGTTATGCTCTTCAGGCAAGAACTGATTATGTATGGCGGGGGGAGTATTAACTTGTCTAATTGTACAGGCTTCTGATTGTGTTGTGTTTAAAAAGTTTACATGGTTTCATGTAGCTTGTTGTTGTACCACAAAATTTCCCCTCCCATATTTCTTAAAACATTTCAAGAAAGATCCCCAAGTTGCTCAAGGTAGTCCAAGGGTTGGCAAAACAAGCTCTCTCATAAGGCAGTCTACCTCAAATTAGGGTTTCATGTTGCATCAAGATACTTGAGTCCAAAGGACCCCGAATGCTCAACATTGTCCTAATATGTTCTCAAGATCATCCATGTCAAGTTTCAAGCCTTGCAGAGGAAGTTTGCTCAGTCAATTGCTCAAAGGCCTGAAAATCGATTGTGCTAGGGCAAAAGTCAAATGTGACCCACATACAGTCAAACTTCAAGATTTTTGGCCAACATCCTCATTTTGAAGTTTATTTCATCATTTGATCAAGGGTTGATCATGATTCTTCAAGGATTGCTCATAATTCATCAAGACTCAAAAGTTGCTAAATTAGGGTTTTGTAGGAAAAAGTCAACTCAACTTTGACCAAGCATAACTTTCTCATACGTTATGAGAAATGACCCATCCAAAGCTCATTTTGAAGAGGATGTGATTCCCTACAATCCATATTCATCTCCCAAGTTCAAAATATGCATTCACAAGAAGTTGTGAATTTGGACATTATAGGTCATTTTGGAAAGTAAACAAAAACACCTTTTGGGTCAAAGCTTCTTACATGAACATGGAAGATCCAATTGAGATGAAACAAAATATGTATCTTAGGGGACATCCTAATCTTTCTAAAAAGTCCAAGAACACCCTCGTAAGGTTAAAATTGCTAGAGATATGCATTGTCAAAGTTGGACAATTTTTGAAAAAATGCATGAAGCAAATATTGACCAAACTTGAATTTTTTCCAAATGGGCCTATCTTTTCAAGTTTGAAACTCATTCCTAACATGGTCAACGACCTCTAAGCCCACCCATACATTTTTCTACTTTTTATGCTATTTATTTTGATATTTTATTCATTAAAATTCAGAATTAAATAAATAAATAATAGAAATAATATAAATTTTGATGTGAATCCATTTTGGGAAAGTTTTATGCTGGTTTATGTCAATTGATTTCATGAAATAACTCTTCAAATATGTCCAGGTTCATCCACATGTGACAACACCAGTTTGGTAAAATTTTAAACTTTGAATCTCTAATTTTAATCACATTTTATGGTATGCTAACGTTTGTTTGAGTTTATATAGAACAGTTATGGATGGTTGAATCATAGGTTCCACACAAGAATAAAAAACACCATAGTTAGAGCATGAAGCTTTCGAAGATTCGGGCCTAGGGATTTCTGATGATTGCACCCCCTGTTTGCTTTTGCTACTAGGCCCATCTTTATTTTCATGTTTTATTCGTTTTGTTTATTTCTTTTAATCTCTTTTATTTTTTTTATCAATAAACAAACATAAAAATCACATAAAAATAGATTTAGGATTTTTTCTTAATTAAATTTTAATTTTAGGTAAAACTTTAATTCCTTTTTGTAAATAACTTAAAAATAATTAGAATAAATAGGTTTTATTACTAACTTAATTATATTTTTATTTTTTCCTAAAATAACCAAAGAAACCAAAATAGGTCATGTAATTATTTTTATTAATTAATTTAATTAACTAATTAATTGCATATTTAATTTAAAAAACTTATTTCTTTTATTAAAAACAACAAAAAAACAAGTTTTCTTTTAATTAGGTTAGAAGGGTCAAAACCTTAAATTCTCGTCGATCTTAATTCTTCTCACGCGCTTTATTTTTATTATTTACCATATTGATGTAACTGCCTATAGTTTGTAATAGTTTAATTAAGACGTTTATTTACATTTATCGCTTTATTTTCAAAGGGTTTGTTTTTGGCTATGTAAATACCCGAAGCCTTGTAATAGCGTAGTTTAAATTCCGCATTTTAAATTCCGCAAATTATTAACTGTTAGATGTATGATAATAGGATGCATGACAAGAATGTATGATTAATTTTAAAACAGTTAGATCACCCTAAATGTGTAAAGATAAATAAACTGAAATTGAATCATTCGCACATGTGCACTCCTAGGATACACTCCCACTTGGTTACCTTCGGTAAATGGTCATTGAGTATAGGATGCTTTAGTGGTCGTCCTTTTGTCTAAATAAAGATCAAAGTCCCGATTCAGAAAAGTTGCCTCGGAATGGTTGCCTCGGAATTGTTGCCTCGAATAATTGATCTAAGACATTATGGTTATTACTAAGACGTCCTAACATTGCTTTAGTGACGGTACGTCCCTTTCGAATTGACCATCAAAACTCCAACGATGGTGCTACCTACTCACTAATAGTGGGATAGCATTGTCTAAAGGAAATGAACATAGAACGATTCTTTTTTTCGAGTAGGTAGATTAGTTCTTAAGTACTAGCTCATTCCAAACAAATTTTTCACATTTACACTCCTTTACAAACAAAGTTTTCAAAAACACTTCATTACACTCTTGAAGACAGAAGCAAGAGTTAAATCGAAGTTAAAACAAAAACTTTTTCAAAACCCACAAACACAAAGAAAACAATTTTGAAAATAATGAGAAAGTACCTAAGAGCCCGTAGATAACTACGGATAGAAAGGGTGCTAATACCTTCCCTTTCTATAATCTACCCCCCGTACTCAAAAATATCTCAAAAAAGGAATTTTTCTGTGCTTTTTTCCTTCCCTTGTTGGATAAAATAAAAGACGGTGGCGACTCTTGCTTACCGCGATATTTTGCAAAAACAAACGCAAAACGCAAACCAGCAAATTCCTTAACAAAATAAGGGAAACCACGTCCCGGTTCTGGCCACCGAATCACGGAACTGGCGACTCTGCTGGGGAGTTAATAATTGGGATGTACCTTAGGAATAATTCATCATATTGTTTTCTATTGTTTGAATTGATTGCTTTATCTTTGTGAGATTTGTATCGGAGTTACTATAGATCCTAACCCGGATCTGGGGATACCTTTTAGGTAAGTAGCAATAGACTGTGAGGGAACTGTACAGCATTGACCGATACGGTTGAAGCAGTATCTACGTTGGTGTGACACTTTAGTTGGTATCGATATCCCTTGTGGAGGAACAAGGAGAGTATGGGGCTGCTAAGGGGTCATTAAGCATCAATTGACCTTAGAACTTATAATTTACCAACTTGGCCATAGAAAAGTAGCAGTATGCTACACTCATTGAGACCATACTCTCGCGATGATTCCGGCCGCAAGAAAAGGTTGCTAAACTGGAATTATGACCGATCGAGGATGGTCAGTGATTTTGAGATCCTTTAGAACCCGGTTACTAAAACTAGGACAGGTTGAACAAACTAAACTGAAAGAGGGTAATACCTAAACTCCATGTCAGCCTGAAATTTAAGGGCTATTGTGTGACTTGTGTGCTTTCAACTTGAACTACTTGCACATGTTTGTTATCTAACAACTTGAGTTCCTTGCAGGTTTTGTTTACAGTCCTTATCCAATACCTTGGATTTCTTGTCGGATTTACTTGTTTACATTACCTCGTACTTTTGCTTAAACGCATAACATACACATGATAACATCATGCCTTAACATTTCCTTAACCATTTCAAGGATCTCAAAGGTTTGTGATGCATGTTATAGTAAATCAAACATCTTTCAAGGGGAAAAGGGGATTTATTTTCCTCTAGCCAATGTCATCTAGAGATCAAAACAAGATAACTTAATCAGGGGCTATGACCCACTCAATATGGTGAGCTTGACTCTTGAAGAAGGACTCTTGACGACACGAATTTTCTTCAATCAAAGCTGCAAAATTCAAAATCTAACAGTTTCTTGTTTACCCCGTGAGATCCTTGAAAACATTGCATACATATATCATACATATCATTGCATAACAGGTCTCCCAGTACAGGTCTCTAATGTTCTCGCTGTTTATTTCAGCAATGGCTCTCCAACAAGACACCAGAGATCTTCAAGAAACTCAATTCAGGGAAATATTCCTAAACCTGTCCAAGGGGCAGGAAGAGTTTAAAACACTCCTCGTTGGGAACTTGGTCAAGAAAAGTCCTGAAGACAATAAGGACGAACGGCTAGGACAACTACAAGCTGAGGTAGATGCAATAAGAACCCAAATGCTGGGGCAGATGGCCCTTATCCAAGGCTTAGCCCGGGAACAAGAAGAGTTGAGAACCATTATCAACCAGCTTCATCAAGACGGATACAAAAGTATTAAGCGAATAGTCAAGGTCGGGGACCAAGTCATTAATCAACCTTCAAGAAGACAAGGGTTTGGGTTGGTAAAAAATGGACCTCTCTATGTTGCTACTACCTCACGGGTCCAACGACAACCTCGCCAAAAGCAATAGGTTAATCAGAGTAAGCCAGATACGCCCAAAAGGCAGTTCATTGAGCTCAACATGCCGCTGTCCCAAGCTTTACAACACATGCTGAGATTGAATCTGGTGACGTTAAAGGATCCTCCTCAGAATCCCCACATAGCCTCCCCAAACTACAATCCTGATGCAAGGTGTGCATACCATTCCAACAGTCTAGGGCATAATACTGATGATTGTTGGGCATTTTAAAAACAAAATTCAGGACCTGATCGATAAAGGAGCATTGGAATTCACACAAGATGGTCAACATGAATGTTTTTTTCAATCCTCCAAGGCTCACCATTTGAAGTGACAAATCCTGAGACGAGAAGACTTTTGTTCATTAGAATTTTCAATTTGTAATTTTCTTTTGATTGTTCAAACATTTAGTCATGTTAAATCTTTATTACTTTACCGATTCATTGCATATGTCTGTTTTGAATCAATCCATTCGTATTCACTATATTCAAATTGCTTTCATTTTTGTGATGTTCAACTCTCGTTTAAAAAAAAACTCTAAGCCTTTAGAGGGAGGATAACGAAAATGATATCAAAATCTCTAAAGTATGCTTTTGAACAGACCCCGCTGATGATGTACACGTGTTGTTTCAAATCTTAAACAGTGGAGTTATAAGGAAGATAATCCCTCGTCAACCCCTTTGAGCCAAACAAGTTGGAGTTTTTTCTTTTCACGCAAGTTTAAAATAAAAAAAATAAAAAAAATAAAAAACCTTAATCACAACCTGGGGGCAGGGTAGTTTTCTCAGTTAATTTGGGTGCACAATAAATGGCATCAAAGAGGTCCTTCTAAAACAAAAGACGGTGATGGTTACGTATAATCGTCAAGACAGGCAGTCATTATCTCTCGAAATAAAAGCCCATTAAGTCAAAACCTATGAAGGAGACTTAAGAAAAACTGGGATATCCCGCTGACTTTAATCACAAAAGAAACAGTCCAGGCAAAAGACAGGGATAATAAAATAAAAAAGAAAGAGATCCTACAAATTCTCAACAAAAATGACTACCTGTTCAAAATAAACTCAATATCCGAACCATCACTGGAATATCAGAGCAAAGACTCAAACGAGATCTAAATGCACAATTAGCTGATTTTAGGATCGAAGAACATCACGAAGAACGGGTGGGTACAAATAAAGTTTGAGCCTTTATCCTTTGTTTCTTGAACCGTGAACCAGGCCACGTTATAACCCTTAAAAGTCCTAGCTGAACCATGGGTTAGTTCGAAAGCGTACTGTTACAAAAAGGTATCCTGACTCCTGTAAGACATGCTGTAAATCCTGAGTTGACATCACACTATTACAAAAAAAAATTGTTTTACTAAAAAATGAATTTCCAAACTTCAAGACAGACACAAGCTTTTCATTCTTAAAATAAGATTGTTTGCATATGACTATTTGTTCAACAGCATAGAAATTCGCATGACGAATATCTAGTGAACAAAAACCTCCTCCAACAAGAGTGATCACCTCAAGTGGAAAAACACTTCCAGCCAAGGGGAACGGCATGATCATTTTCCATCATCTGGGGAAGTCAAATCAAGATTCAAGGAATCTCTCAAAGATGCGAAATAGCCAGGGGCAAATCTCCATCTGAATCACTTGGGCTATTGGACATGAATTCCAGCAACGAATCTTGCATGATCAAACGAACGTCTTCTGGTAGTATGGCAACACAACACTACCGACAATAACAAATCCCTACACCCTGAGAGCGTGGACATAGTCAGAAAATACTGCGCATGAATAAAGACCCGCTAGGTTGACAGGCCTAGGAAAAAATAAGGGCATCCCGACGAACCAAAAGGGTTCGGGCAAAAATTAGGGATAAAACAAAAAAGGATTTGTACACACAGCAAGTCGAAAACCTGAAAAGGCGGCTTGGGCAAGAAAGGTTATCCCGGTGGACTGAAAATCTGAAAAGATAGTCCAGGAAAAAGTTAGGGATTAAAGCGTACGACTATATCCCGTCATCTCGTCACTTGCCTACCAGAAGAAGATTTGTCATTTCAATCGGCAATTACCAAGCACCTCATAGGTTGGACTAATACTCGATCCACAAGGCCTCCGCAGGCACCTTCTCCCGCAGATACAGGGGCAGAAAAGTCTCGATGCAAAGTCATTATCATATCCTCAGCCCATGTCCCAGTAACATCTACGCTCCCCGCAAAGTAAGAAAAGGACAGTGGTGTTAATTCTCCCCAGCTGAGGCTCGCAACCACAAATGGGTCGGTAAGAGACTCCCTAAACAGAGTTTATCTATCACCAATACTGGAAGATTATCCCTAGTGGAGTCTGGAAGATTATCCCCAGTAGAGTCTAAAAGATTATCCCCAGTGAAGTCACCATTGGAAAATCATCCCCAGCGGAGTTCATTCCTTCCACAGATAGAAATTCAATCCCCAATAGGGTTCACTGTCACCAGCAACAGTAATTCATCCCCAGCTGAGTTTTATTTCTCCAAATTAGCAGATCTTCTAGCAGAGTATATACTCCCCACAGAGTCATTTCCTCGTCAGTCCATTCCCCATCGGAGTTATTCTCTCCTGCAGGATTATTCTCCCAATCATTTTCGGTCGTTATCTCCAGCGAGCGAAACTCTTTATTCTCCAACAACAGTCAGGGATTTAGTTTCCCAAACTCGGACGTACCACAATAAGCATATCATGACGTGTGCATACATATTGCATACAACATAATTTCATTTATTTTGAGAACATCATCATACAATGCATGTCATGCATCATATACGATTAATCATGTACCTTTTTAGGAAAGATGGTTATCATCAACAACTTCCAGCAAGTTCAAGATTAACTCTGGTAACTAAATAGAGTAATTATCTGCACGATCAAATGCAGCTTTACACAGGTCCGTCACGAAGAAATCTTAGACGGGTTTCTCCTAAATGCAGCTTCACACAAGTTTATCCTGAAAAATCTTACACGGGTCCTTTCTCATATATTTCTGAATAAAGTTTTACACGAACTTATCACAAAGTAACCTTACCCAGGTTCCTCCTGAAGTTTTACATGAACTTATCACAAAGTAACCTTACCCAGGTTCATTCTGAAGTTTTACACGAACTTATCACAGATTAACCTTACCCAGGTTCCTCCTGAAGTTTTACACAAACTTATCCCGAAGTAACCTTACCCAGGTTCCTCCTTACAATTTCCCGATGTAGTTTTACCCAAACTCCTCGCAAAGCAACCTTACCTAGGTTTCTTCCCGGTTCAGATGTAGTTTTACTTAAACACCTCATGAAGCAGCCTTACCTAGGTTTCTTCCCGGTTCAGATGCAGTTTTACCTAAACCCATCATGGAGCAACCTTACCTAGGTTCCTTCTCATTTCAGATGTAGTTTTACCTAAATCCATCATGGAGCAACCTTACCTAGGTTCCTTCTCAGTTCATATGTAGTTTCACCTAAACCCGTCATGGAGCAACCTTACCTAGGTTCCTTCTCTTTCCCGATGTACTTTCACCCAGACTCATCCTGAAGCAACCTTACACAGGTTCCTCCTTATAATTCCCCGATGTAGTTTTACCCAAACTCCTCATAAAGCAACCTTACCTAGGTTTCTTCCCGGTTCAGATGCAGTTTTACCTAAACTCCTCATGAAGCAGCCTTACCTAGGTTTCTTCCTGGTTCCGATGTAGTTTTACCTAAACCCATCATGGAGAAACCTTACCTAGGTTCCTTCTCAGTTCAGATGTAGTTTTACCTAAACCCATCATGGAGCAACCTTACCTAGGTTCCTTCTCAGTTCAGATGTAGTTTCACCTAAACCAATCATGTAGCAACCTTAATAGGTTCCTTCTATTTCCCGATGTAGTTTTACCTAGACTTATCCTGGAGCAACCTTATCTAGGTTTCTTCTCTTTCCTGATGTAGTTTCACCTAGAATCATCCTGAAGAAACCTTACCTAGGTTCCTCCTCAGTCCCGATGTAGTTCTACCCAAACTCTTCACAAAGCAACCTTACCCAGGTTCCTTCTCGGTTCAGACGCAGTTTTACCCAAACTCCTCACAAAGGTTCCTTCTCGGTTCAGACGTAGTTTTACCCAAACTCCTCACAAATCAACCTTACCCAGGTTCCTTCTCAGTTCAGACGCAGTTTTATCCAAACTCGTCACGAAGCAACCTTACCCAGGTTCCTTCTTATAACCCTACTATCCAGGTTTCTTTTCTCTTATCTCCAGACAGCAGTCCACAATACTGTAAGACTCAGACCTATCAAACACGGTCGGTTTCACCTTTCCCTAGTAGGTCGTGGTGCAGCCTGTACATAACTAGATACGCAGTTCACTTCCGCTTCCTCAAGCCAGAGTTAATTCCTCAGTTGAATAATGGATGGCTGAAGTTCCTAAATGTCATCAGAGATGATTCCTCAGTTGAACAACGAATGACTGAAGTTCCTGAATGTCAGCAGAGATGATTCCTCAATTGAACAACGGATGACTGAAGTTCCTAAATGTCAGCAGAGATGATTCCTCAGTTGAACAACGAATGACTGAAGTTCCTAAATGTCAGCAGAGATGATTCCTCAGTTGAACAACGAATGACTGAAGTTCCTAAATGTCAGTAGAGATGATTCCTCAGTTGAACAACGGATGACTGAAGTTCCTAAATGTCAGCAGAGATAATTCCTCAGTAGAATACGGACGACCGAAGTTCCTAAAATTCAACAGAGATGTTTCCTCATTGGAATACGGACGACCGAAGCTCCTAAAATTCTACTTCTCTCAACAAAGATCAACCCTCCCCAGCGGAATCTTCCTCAACGATAGGTATACAAGCTCTCGCTAAGGAATCTCTTATGCGATCGACACTCCTTCAGATGGCATCTTTAAGCCCATCCCCTCGTTAGCAATTTCCAAATGGCATCTGTAAGCCCATTCCCGACATCACAATACAATTACCACTTCATGCGAGTGCAAATTTCTGGGCACTCTAGTGTTCAATCCTCTTCCACCTTCGGATCACGAAAGGCACGAAAGCCAATCTAAATCTTCAGGTTTAAGAAGATTGAACATGGGAAGTTGTTGTACCCCAAAATTTTCCCTCCCATTTTTCTCAAAACATTTCAAGAAAGATCCCGAAGTTGCTCAAGGTAGTCCAAGGGTTGGCCAGACAAGCTCTCTCATAAGGCAGTCTACCTCAAATTAGGGTTTCATGTTGCATCAAGATACTTGATTCCAATGGACCCCGAATGCTCAATATTGTCCTAATATGTTCTCAAGATCATCCATGTCAAGTTTGAAGCCTTGCAGAGGAAGTTTGCTCAATCAATTGCTCAAAGGCCTGAAAATTAACTATGTTAGGGCAAAAGTCAACTGTGACCCACATACAGTCAAACTTCAATATTTTTGGCCAACATACTCATTTTGAAGTTTATTTCATAATTTTATCAAGGGTTGATCATTATTCATCAAGGATTGCTCATAATTCATCAAGACTCAAAAGTTGCTAAATTAGGGTTTTGTAGTAAAAAGTCAACTCAACTTTGACCAAGCATAACTTTCTCATACTTTATGAGAAATGACCCATCCAAATATCATTTTTAAGAGGATGCAATTCCCTCCAATCCATATTCATCTCCAAAGTTCAAAATATGCACTCACAAGAAGTTATGAATTTGGACATTATAGGTCATTTTGGAAAGTCAACAAAAACACCTTTTGGGTCAAAGCTTCTTACATGAACATGTTAGATCCAATTGAGATGAAACCAAAGAGGTCTCTTAGGGGACATCCTAATATTTCTAAAAAGTCCAAGAACACCCTCATAAGATTAAAATTGAGAGAGATATGCATTGTCAAAGTTGGACATTTTTGAAAAAATGCATGAAGCAAATATTGACCAAACTTGGATTTTTTCCAAATGGACCTATCTTTTCAAGTTTGAAACTCATTCCTAACATGGTCCACGACCTCTAAGCCCACCCATACATTTTTATACTATTTATGCTATTTATTTTGATATTTTATTCATTAAAATTCAGAATTAAATAAATAAATAATAGAAATAATATAAATTTTGATGTGAATCCATTTTGGGAAAGTTTTATGCTGGTTTATGTCAATTGATTTCGTGCAATAACTCTTCAAATATGTCCAGGTTCATCCACATGTGAAAATGGCATAAAATCATCAAATATGACATTTTTTTCAAATTTTGATCATGGTCTTAAAACACAACATTATGAGGGAGATTCTTTCCATGCTTTCTTGTCTCCTCATTCTCCTCTATAAAAATAGAGCCATACAAGCTTGAAAGGTACTAAAATCCTCTCTAAAAAGCTCTCAAAAAGCTCTTTAAAAAGCTCTCTAAAAGCTCTTTAAAAAGCTCTCCAGAAATCAAAGAATTGATGCAAGTCATATCTCGAGGTTCCGGTCTCTCTCAATTGACATCAAGCCTCAAACCATCCTGTTTAAGTCCTCAAGAGTCTTACAAGACCCAAGAGAAATCCATCACACGCCTAGCATGCCCCCCATTTGACAACACCGATTTGGTAAAATTTTAAACTTTGAATCTCTAATTTTAATCACATTTTATGGTATGCTAACATTTGTTTGAGTTTATATAGAACACTTATGGATGGTTGAATCATAGGTTCCATACAAGAATCAAAAAACACCATAGTTAGAGCATGAAGCTTTTGAAGATTCGGGCCAAGGGATTTGTGATGATTGCACCCCCTGTTTGCTTTTGCTACTAGGCCCATCTTTATTTTCATGTTTTATTCGTTTTGTTTATTTCTTTTAATCCCTTTTATTTTTTTATCAATAAACAAATATAAAAATCACATAAAAATAGATTTAGGATTTTTTTCTTAATTAAATTTTAATTTTAGGTAAAACTTTAATTTCTTTTTGTAAATAACTTAAAAATAATTAGAATAAATAGGTTTTATTACTAACTTAATTATATTTTTATTTTTTCCTAATATAACCAAAGAAACCAAAATAGGTCATGTAATTATTTTTATTAATTAATTTAATTAACTAATTAATTGCATATTTAATTTAGAAAACTTATTTCTTTTATTAAAAACAACAAAAAAACAATTTTTCTTTTAATTAGGTTAGAAGGGTCAAAACCTTAAATTCTCGTCGATCTTAATTCTTCTCGCGCGCTTTATTTTTATTATTTACCATATTGATGTAACTGCCTACAGTTTGTAATGGTTTAATTAGGACGCTTATTTACATTTATCGCTTTATTTTCAAAGGGTTTGTTTTTGGCTATGTAAATAACCGAAGCCTTGTAATAGCGTAGTTTAAATTCTGTATTTTAAATTCCGCAAATTATTAACTGTTAGATGTATGATAATAGGATGTATGACAAGAATGTATGATTAATTTTAAAACAGTTAGATCAACCTAAATGTGCAAAGATAAATAAACTGAAATTGAATCATTCTCACATGTGCACTCCTAGGGTACACTCCCACTTGGTTGCCTTTGGTAAATGGTCATTGAGTATAGGGTGCTTTAGTGATCATCCTTTTGTCTAAATAAAGATCAAAGTCCCGATTCGAAAAAGTTGCCTCGGAATGGTTGCCTAGGAATTGTTGCCTCGAATAATTGATCTAAGACATTAGGATTATTACTAAGACGTCCTAACATTGCTTTAGTGACTGTACGTCTCGTTCGAATTGACCCTCAAAACTCCAACGACAATGCTACTGCTACCTACTCACTAATAGTGGGATATCATTGTCTAAAGGAAACGAACATAGAACGATTCTTTTTTTCGAGTAGGTAGATTAGTTCTTAAGTACTTGCTCATTCCAAACAAATTTTTCACACTTACACTCCTTTACAAACAAAGTTTTCAAAAACACTTCATTACACTCTTGAAGACAGAAGCAAGAGTTAAATCGAAGTTAAAACAAAAACTTTTTCAAAACCCACAAACACAAAGAAAACCATTTTGAAAATGATGAGCAAGTACCTAATAGCCCATAGATAACTACGGATAGAAAGGGTTCTAATACCTTCCCTTTCTATAATCTACCCCCCGTACTCAGAAATATCTCGAAATAGGAATTTTTCTGTGCTTTTTTCCTTTCCTTGTTGGATAAAATAAAAGACGGTGGCGACTCTTACTTACCGCGACATTTTGCAAAAACAAACGCAAAACGTGAACCAGCAAATTCCTTAACGAAATAAGGGAAACCACATCTCGGTTCTGGCCACCGTATCACATAACTGGCGACTCTGCTGGGGAGTTAATAAGTGGGATGTACCTTAGGAATAGTTCATCATATTGTTTTCTATTGTTTGATTTGATTGCTTTATCTTTGTGGGCTTTGTATCGGAGTTACTATAGATCCTAACCCGGATCTGGGGATACCTTTTAGGTAAGTAGCAATAGACTGTGAGGGAACTGTACGACGTTGACCGATACGGTTGAAGTAGTAGCTACGTTGGTGTGACACTTTAGTTGGTACCGATATCCCTTGTGGAGGAACAAGGAGAGTATGGGGCTGCTAAGGGGTCATTAAGCATCAACTGACCTTAGAACCTATAATTGACCAACTTGGCCATAGAATAAAAGATGGTGGCGACTCTTGCTTACCGCGACATTTTGCAAAAACAAATGCAAAACGCAAACCAGCAAATTCCTTAACGAAATAAGGGAAACAACGTCCCGATTCTGGCCACCGTATCAGACTTGTGTTGGAGATCTGTGGTTTTATTCCTCATCCTGGATTGTGTGGTCATTGGTTATTTTAGCCAAAATTTTCCAAACAAGAAGATTGTTAGTACCATGGTGTTGTGGATTGGCAACATTTTTCTAAAACTTGGTTCTGACCAGATGTTGAATAAGATGTCATAACATTTGGCTCTATTATGCAGTAGGCTTGTGCTTATGTGTTTTAACTCTTGACAGATTAGATTTGATTCTATTATATTTCCTTTGGATATATTTCAGATATTCTTGCAGATCATGAAGATTTGTTTTGGAACAAATTTGTATCTCCAGTTGTACATTTGTTACTAAATTGGGTCTTGAGACAATTTAAGAAATATTGTATTGGTTGTTCCAAGATTGAAGGAGATTTGCAACATAATAAGTGCATCACTTAGCTTATGGATCGAGAGACTTCTGGTCTAAGAATATTGAAGCTTGTGGACTACAAAGTTGTATTTATAGGGGAATCCTAACCTAATGTGATTTAAATTTCCAAAAATTATAAAATTAGGGGAAGCATAAGTCTTTTGTTTTGAGAGTCTCTTGTGTAATTTGTAAGTCACTCATGTATCTTTTGATACTATGTGGTCGACTGATTGTTTCTTGACTGTTAGTCAAGTTATTATTGTCACTAAAAAACCTTTAGGTAATGAGTCGTGTATTTTTCTCACTAGAAGCTTTTAAGCAAGAGTTTGAGCTTTTGTATTTGAAGTGTAATCTTCTAAATTAGATTGTATTTGTTGCAGTCACTAAGATTGGAACTGTTAGATATCACTGAGGTGGTTTAGGAAGTGAGATGGCGATTTCTCATATCTAGGAAGCGCTTAGGTATAATGAGAATTAGGTAGGGACTAGGCGGGAATTTGTAAATGGGGGAGTTTAGCTTTGAGCTAATTATGTTGATAGTGGAATTTCTTCCTGGCTTGGTAGCCCCCAGATGTAGATTAGTTTGCACCGAATTAGGTTAACAACTCTATATTTTATTTATCATTCTGCAGTTTTATTTCTGTATCACTTATAGCTTAATTGGTTTGGTATGCTACCAGATGTTGTAATATATGTCTTAACATCGTTTTATGATGATAGGTGTATGTTTGTTGTTTGTACCAAAATTTCATCCCTCAACATGATTTGTGGAGTACCCATCAATTGTATTTATAGACATCTAGTTATGCACAACATTTGATAAGAAATAAAATACTCAAATTCACATCTAGGGTCCATAGTTATTTTAGGTCGAAGGGTGGTATACACCACTACCACCATGAGAATAAATTATGACACATTTCATAACATTATATGTTGTATTCTCATATCAAGTCAATCTAGTATAAATATTACTCCTGATATTCATACATATGTGAAGACTTGATAACTCTTATCCATAATCCATGAAACATGATCATTAGTCTATCAGCATAACAACTTCAATGCTTTAATGTTATCCCATTTCACAATAAATATCTACTATGGATAATTTAAGAATCGTGCCCTTATGTTTAATTGGATCTCATTATTAATCTCAACTTTATTATTTTGGAAAAATAAACATAATAAAGAAAAGCCTTTTAATTATTAATAAATAATTCGATACAAGTACCAAGTTCTTATAAAAAAACATTGGTCTCTAGGGCTTACACCATCATTCTCCCACTAGAACTAGAGCCAATTAGGCATACACCTAATACCTATATATCTAGTATGACCATCGTGATTTTGCTGTGTGTGATGCAGTGGGAGAACTGACTTGAGGTTTTGCGTTTGTGTTCGCAAAAATGTTTCGGTTTAGCAAGAGTCGCCATCGACTTTTTATTTATCCAAAGAAAAGGTCAAAAAGCACAGGAAAGACCTTTGAGATGTTTTCTTAGGTTCAGGGGATAGATTATGAAAAGGGAAGGTGCTATAACTCTTTTCATCCATGGTTTTCCATGGGCTCTTAGTTACTTGTTTTAGATCACTTGCTTTTGCTTTTCAATTGTTTGAAATGGTGCTTTGTGTGTGGTTTTGAAAGTATTTTGAAAAGAGGCCATCGTTGTGGCAACCTTTGTAATGATTCTTGTTTGAATGTATACAAAGGTGTTTTGTATTTTGAAAAATGTTTCAATGTTTGAAAGTTTGTTTTGGGAAATGTTTTGAAATTGTGTTGTGATGTGTGTTTGAAAATAGCAAGGATGTTTTGCAAGTTTTGATCAAGTAACTAAGAGTTGTCTACCCTATCTACTCAAAGATCTTTCTTACACATTTTTAACCCTTTGACAGTTTCGTTTTACCATTGCATTTTGTAAACAACCTTGTTTTTGGATGTTAAACAGGACAGGCGCGGGTCTTCGTATTGACCATTATAGCAATGGTGCCAAGTATCTTTAGCAATTTTTTAAGGGACTAGATCATTTTGTATAGGCAACCAAGATAGCGTCATCGAGGGACTATGATCTTTTTGTTTTGTTTTTGTTTTGCCAAGATACTTAACATGCATACCATGGCCATTTTAAAGGCAACAAGTGGGTGAAACCCTAGGGGTGCATGTGTGCATTGTATTGTCAATTTACATGTTTTTATGTCTTGTATTAGGTCTAGCTATTTGTTTTGATTTTAGATATTGCATACAAACCCTAATCTCTATCATGGCATATTTGAAAGCAATAAATGCGTAAAAGTCATCTAAGCTATTACAACATTGATATGGGGAGGGGGATACAATTTTGAATAGGGGATTATTTGCAAGAAATTAAAACCCTAAGATTATTACAACCAAATTGAAGTCTTTGTTCAAATAATAAATTGACAATATTTAAATGGGCAACTAAATAAATATGCATTATATTATAAATATGCAAAAAATGTTTTTGTATTATTTTTATATATGTAAAAATAAACTATTTAATGCATAAAAAAAATAAAATATTTTTTTATTAAGGGTGGAAACCCTAATTTGTTTTAAGAAAAATATATATATTAATAATTATTTATTTATGTACAATAAAAATAAATAAAATATATACAAATAAAAATAATGTGAGAAAATATTATTTAAGTATATATAAATACTAAAAATAAAAATATAATGTTTTTTTATATTATTTACAAGTTTTTATTAAAGAAAATAAAAGTGTATATTATTTAATAATTATTTCTATGTCTAAAAAAATAATAAAAATAATAAAATAAAATGTGAAAATTAAATAAAATATTTTTGGTAATTTTTAAAGTTTAGAAAAATAAAATAAAGTCAGAAATTAAAAAAGAAATGAAAAATATACAAAAATAGATTAAATGGGCCAAGGGGGTGTGAGAAGCAAATCAGGGGTGCAAAAAGTGAGAAATGGCCAGGCCCAGCCCAGCTGGTCTTCATCTTCAACCTCTGTTCAAAAAAACGCGCGCCTCCTGTACAAATGGCTAACTCCTGCATACATGCTCTAAAGCAAAAACTCACAACACAAAAGTTATAGCATTTTCCAACATGATTCCAACCATCTAAAGAACTTAAACTAACTCTCAAAGACAAGAGAGAATTTCTCTGGCCCTAATTTCTAACCTAACTATTTCAGAAAGTTCATCAATCAAATTCTCTCAACACAGTTAACTTAAATGAAATCTATGCATATGTACAACTTAAGGGCAATGAGTACTACATTTTTTATTCACAAACCTAAGCCTAATGATTCGTAAATAGAGAGATAGAAAGTTGGAAAATACCTGCTTCAATTGAACTCGAGTATGTCAATGTGGAGGTTTTCAATGAGGCCTGAGATGCTTGGGAGCTTTCTTGAACTTCCTTTGACCTACCTCAATGCGTAGTTTGCTTTGAGTTTGCTTGAATAAGCCTATAGAAGTCAACCTGCACAAGCAGAATTTAAAAATGGTGAAGCTTGTAAATGGAGTTACAGTCACTGGCCAATGGTTGGGATAGCTTAGGTAGGTTGTATGGAATGTATTGGAAGAGGTTTGGGACAAAACGCACGAGTTGTTTCTGAGATGAAGGTGCAACTGCAGAAGCTGCTATGTTTTGCAAGTTTTTGGTGTTTTGATGTTCAAGGGTGTTTGAGGACTGGATAACTCGTGTTTCTAGCTCAATGTGATATGAAAAAGTTGTTTGGAATGGTTACAAGAGTTGGTTTTATCAGATGGAAGTGTTGTGTAGACTTTTGCACATTTCTTGGTTTTGAAGAAAAGTATGAAGTGATCAAGAAGAGAGCCTGTACAGGCCTCCTTCCTAGTTGCACAAATTTGTTGTACTTTTCCCTAAGTTTGTGGAGTTGGTATGCTGCAGAAAGCTTGGTGCAATGCTCAAGAGAAATAAATTGACATAAAGCCAACTTTACGAAAGTGGCAATGCTACCTTTTTGCCATTTTTAGATTAATTCAATGTGTAATCTTCCATTTATCAGAATAATGCCTTAAACCATTGAGTTTGCATTCAATTTTTGAGTGTGGAAGGGTTTAGATACCTGTAAGCAAGTACAATCAAAGCTGGATAGAAATTGCAACTTGTAGCATAGTGAAAAATGCCATGGATGAAAGTGATATTTTGCCAAATTCAAACCTTCGATTATCCCTAACCATAAATGATTTTGGAGAGTTCTTGGACATTTTGGAAAGCTTGTAACATGATATACAATCAATCTTTGAAATGAATTTTGAAATTACAATGGGAACTAGGTGAAAAATGGCCATGAAGATAAGTCAAAATCCTGCCTAAACTAGGGCAAAATTTCACTAAGTTAAAAGTTTCATGGACCCTTATTCCAAAACTAATAACATGAGATCCAAGCATCTTTTGGGAATAATTTATGAATCAAAGTTGTAGATTTTGTTGAGGAATACAACTTTCATGTTGGAAGTTTTGTTTGAATCTCATTGCATCATGGTGAAAATGTTGGGCAAAGTTAGGAAAAAATAAGAAAATTTCATAACTTAGAAAATTTCTAAGTTATGAAATTTTTTCAATCTTAAACCCTAATTTGCAAAATTAGGTTTCTTGATGAACAAGTTTCATGTTTTGACACATCTTGATGAAAAATGACCCTTGGCACTTGATTTTGACCAAGATGTCAAAGTTTGACTATTTAGTGTACAGTTGATTTTTGATCAGTTAATTGGAAAATTCATCTGTCAATCCAATGCTTTTGAGATCTTTTGAACCTTGTGATTAGGTCAATATGATGCCATTGAGTCCTTGAATCCATTCTTGAACCCAATTTTCCATTGGCTAGGTGAAAAATCAGAAATTGCCCTTCTGCAGTCAAAACCCTAAAAATGACCATTTTGCCCTTTTGATGATCTGATCAAATTTCTTGAGGAGTTGTGGTCCAAACTTGATCAAATGGTTCATATGAGCCTATAATGTTGATGTGGATAAAAAATTATGAGTTTTGACTGTAAATTGGCCACAATTGACTTTTTCCCCAATATAGTTGATTTCTAGGTCAACTGTCCAATTGACTGGGCAAAAATTTGATTCAAAGCTTGAAACTTGGTATGGGAAATCTTATAAGTCCAACATGAAGTATGAAAGTAACTTTGAGCATTGGAAGTCTAAAAATCCCTGTGCAAACTCAAACCCTAATTTCAGGTCAACAGTGAAAGGAGATGTCTTGAGAAAAACAAACCCTAATCCTGTCTGGAGTCCAAAGAGTCTTGTGAGGGGAAATCTTGATAAAATGAGAGGGAAAATTTTGGGGTACAACAACTGCCCCTATTCAATCTTCTTGAACCTGAAGAGTTAGATTGGCGAGTTTTTCCTTTCGTGACTCGAAGGTAAAAGAGGATTGGACACTAGAGTGCCCGTAAATTTGCACTCGTCAAAAATGTACATGAGGAAATGGGCTTAGAGATGTAATTTGGAGATGGTTGAGTCTTGCTGGAGATGGGCTTAGAGATTCCATCCAAGACTGTTTGTTGAAACTCAGGAGAATGAACATCAGAATGGTATCCGTATCTGGAACGTATCTGAGTTATATCTGGAGATTGGATCTGTATGAGCAAGGGAATGGCGTCCGTGTCTGGAGCGTATCGGAGCTGTAACTGTATTTTATTATTAAATGAATAATAGAATGACGGCCGTGTCTGGAGTGTATCTGTATTGTATCTGAATCTGAATAAGCGATAGAATAGCATCCGTGTCTGGAAAAACTCTGGGCTGGGGAAAAGGTCTGAATGAGTGACAAAATGGAAACCGTGTCTGGTGCGTATCTAGACTGTATCTGAAGTTGAGATCTGTATCAGTAGCAGAATGACTTCCATGTCTGGAGTGTATCCGTACTGTAACTGGGATCTAAATAAGTGACAGAATGACTTCCTCGTCTGGAGTGTATCTGAACTTGACATTGATAGTTGAATCTGAATGAGAAATAGAATGGCTTCCGTGTCTGGAGTGTATCTAATCTGTATCTGATTGCTGAAGTCTTAATGAGTGACAGAATGGCATCCGAGTTTAGAGCGTATCTGTACTGTATCTTGACTTTGAAATTCTGAATGAGTAACAGAATGACTTCCATGTCTTGGAGTGTATCCGTACTGTATCTAAAATATTTGAATAGCTTTTAATCTTATCCTGAAAGGGTAAAATATTAGCTGAAATACAGAGTTATGTTGCATGAAGTGTATGATGCAATAAGATGTGTTTTATCAATGTTTATGATATATGAATGTAATGTATGCGCATGTAAGCCGATTAGCTGTCTTGCTGAGGAAAATAAATCCTTGATAGCTGGAGATAATGAAGACTTTAAGTACTGTTAGGGAAAATAAATCCTTGACCGCTGATGGAGATTCAGAATCTTTGATTGCTGAAGATGAGAAATCCTTGGACCACTGTTTGGGATAGAAGATCCTTGGCAACTTGTGGGGATTAACAAGAACTCTGATAACTTCTGCGGGGATGTGAGAATCCTTCATGACTTTCCTGGGGAAAAGGGATCTTTCAAGTCTGCTTGAGAAACCTGTTCGAGGAATCCAGAGATCTTTGATGACTGTAGCTGGGGATTACACCAATAGGAATCCTTACTCGGCCGGGGAATAAGGAAACTCTGATGAACCTACTAGGGATTAGATGAAAGAAAACCTTAATCTGTTGGAGAATAAGGAAAACTTTGATGGCTTCTGCGGCAAATAAGAATGAGGAACTTCAATCTTTTGGGGAATTGAAACCTTGGGGGCTTGAGGATGAGAATCTTTGATATGTAGGGGATTGAAAAAAATATGACAAATTCATGCTAGGGAATCATGAATACTTAGGTAACCTCATTGGGGAATCCGGATTGAGAATCTTCAATCTGCTAGGGGAAAATAAATCCCTGGGGACTTCAAACTGGGGAGTTAAGAATTCTGTGGGGAGTCGCTATACTGCTGGAGAGTAAGCTATCCTGCTGGAAAGTAAGTTCAAGACTTTCTGGGGAAAGAGATATATTTCTGTTTGGAACAAAATTCAGGATCTTGGGTTGTATGCCAATCTACTGGGGAATTATCCTTAGTTGGGGATAAAAGTTAACTGTTATCTGGTCAATTTTCAGACTTTAAGACAACTTGTTGGGGAATCTGGAGAAACTGGGTGGTTTCTGCTGTGGATTGGTAGTTGGAAATTTGACTTTGCTGGGGAAGAAGGTTTCATCTTCGTTGGGGATTTATGACCCAAAGTTTTTTGCTCCGCTGAGGATTTTAACTCTGATGAGAATTAAAGGTTTGAAATATGACTCCGCTAGGGATTGGGAGTTTGAAGTTTCGACTCTGGCGAGGATTCTGAAATTTAATTCCGTTGGGGATATGTTTTTCAAGGTTGTAGCTGTGCTAGGGATCTAGATGATGTACTGCAGGAAATTTCTCTTGGAATGGCCTAAAGACGTTTTCCTATCCTTTCAACCTGTCAGTAATTATTCTTTTACATTTCATTTATTTGTAGACAGTGATTATATTCAAATGCATATGCTCATTTAATAAGCCATTGGACGTTTTCAAATAAAACACAAGTGTAAAAAAAAAAGAAAAAAGAAAAGGAAAATAGTTTTCTGCACTTTGAAGTATCTTTGTATTAACTTTGTGTAAGTATTTTGTACAAAGGATATAGACATCCTAGTAAGAGAATGTTGTCATAAAAATTGAGAAAAATTTATACAAAGAAAGATGGCTATGTGTAAAAAATTCCATGGGGTTCCCATTCTGCTATAGCCTTCGTAACTCTAGATATCTTGTCCATTCGCTGCTTCGTCCGAAGATGACTGGATCGATCAGAAACCTGGAGCTTGTCTGGTGAAGAGATTGTACTTAAAGTGATCCGACGAGACATAGTCATACGCTTTAATTCCCTAACTTTTTCCTGGACCGCCCTTTCGGGTTTTCAGTCCACCGAGAAACCCTTTTTTGCCCAAGTCGCCCTTTCGGGTTTTCAACTTGCCGGGTGTACAAATTTTTTATTTATCCCTAATTTTTGCCTTAACCGCCCTTTCGGGTTTTCGATTCACCGGAATGCCCTTTTTTTCCCAAGTCGCCCTTTCGGGTTTTCAACTTGTCGGGTCGTTTATGCGTAGTATCTTTTGACTATGTCTGCGTTCACAGGGTGCGGTAGGTCATCGCCGTCCATGGTGGCCAGGATCATTGCCCCACCAGAAAAGATGTTTTTGATCATAAATGGTCCTTCATAAGTAGGAGTCCATTTGCCCCTGGGATCACTTTGTGGAAAGATGATCCGCTTGATTACAAGGTCCCCAACTTGATATACCTCGCGTCTGAATTTCTTGTCGAAAGCCTTGATCATTCGTTTCTGATACGCCTGACCATGGCAAACAACAATAAGTCGATTTTCGTCGATCAAGTTAATTTGATCAAGCCGGGTTTGAATCCAATCGTCTTCACTCAAACCAGCATCCTTCATGATTCTCAAGGATGGAATCTGAACCTCGATAGGTAAAACAGCTTCCATGCTGTATACCAAAGAATAGGGTGTTGCCCCAGTTGATGTTCGTGCCGTGGTACGGCACCCGTGCAGATAAAACGGTAACATCTCATGCCAGTCCTTGTAAGTGATTGTCATCTTTTGAATGATCTTCTTGAGATTCTTGTTCGCAGCTTCGACAACACCGTTCATCTTAGGCCGATAGGGAGATGAATTGTGATGTTGAATCTGGAACTGCTCGCACAAGGCAGTGATCATAGTGTTGTTCAGGTTTCTACCGTTGTCGGTGATAATCCTGTCAGGGATGTCGTACCGGCAAATGAGGTTCTGCTTGATGAAGCGGGCAACCACATTCTTTGTGAAGGATGCGAAGGAAGCAACTTCGACCCACTTAGTAAAGTAATCAATGGCAACAAGGATGAAACGGTGTCCATTAGATGTTATAGGTTTGATCTCTCCAATCATGTCGATTCCCCACATCGCGAATGGCCATGGAGCTGTTAAGACATTGAGAGGAACTGGAGGTATATGTACCTTGTCAGCATAAATTTGGCATTTGTGACAAGTACGAGAATGTTGATGGCAGTAAGCTTCCATGGTAGACCAGTAATAGCCTGCCCGTAGAATCTTCTTAGTCATCGTATGACCGCTTGAGTGGGTGCCGAAGGTACCATTGTGCAGTTCATCCATAATCTGTTCAGCTTCAACCTTGCCCACATAATGAAGTAGAACGCAATCATGATTGCGCTTGTATAAGATACCATTGCTTAAAAGAACTTGGCAGAGAACCACCTTAAGAACTTTTTGTCGTTGACGGAAGCTCCTTCAGGGTATTCTTGTGCTTCGAGATACCTTTTGACATCATGAAACCACGGTCGGTCCACTACTTCTTTGGTATTAATCTCGTGACAATGTGCAGGTTCATCCATCCTGGTGATTTGAGGAGCCTCATTATCCCAGTTAAGTTTAAACATGGATGACATTGTAGCCAGCGCATCCGCTAGCTGATTCTCTTCTCACGGGAAGTGCTCAAAGGTAATCTGCTCGAAATGTGGTAACAATGTCAGGACATGTTCTTTGTAAGGGATGAGGTTTGGATGTTTAGTATCCCACTCTCCTTTGATTTGACTGATAACCAAAGTTGAGTCCTCAAATACAATCAAAGATTTGATTCCCAAGTCAATAGCGGCCTTGAGACCAAAGATATAAGCTTCATACTCGGCCATGTTGTTGGTGCAGTTGAAGCAGAGTCTGGCAGTGAAAGGTGTATGGCAACCTTATGGAGAGATAAGTACCACGCTGATATCGTTGCCAAGTGCGTTGGAGGCACCATCAAAGTGCAGGGTCCATCGGGATCCTTGTTCAGGTCCGTCATACGGTCTGTTCTCTTCAATGTTGCTCAAAGTCATGATATCCTCTTCGGGGAAGTCGAATCTCATGGATTGGCAATCTTCGACAGCTTGATGGGCCAGACGATCGGCTAGCACACTCACCTTTATGGCTTTTTGGGTCTTGCACTGTATATCATATTTGGTAAGGATCATATGCCATCTAGTGATTCTTCCGAATAGAGCAGGCTTTTCGAAGATGTACTTGATCGGATCCATCTTAGAGATCAACAAAGTGGTATGTGTCAACATATACTGCCTTAGCCAGCGAGCAGCCCATACCAAAGCGCATCAAGTTTTCTCGAGCAATGAGTAGCGGGTCTCACAGTCGGTAAACTTTTTGCTAAGGTAATAAATGGCATGCTCTTTTCGGCCAGACTCGTCATGTTGGCCCAGTACGCACCCCATTGAATTCTCCAAGACAGTCAGATACATGATTAACAGCCTTCCTTCGACGGGTGGCATCAAGATAGGAGGTTCCAGTAGATACTCCTTGATCTTATCGAACGTAACTTGATAGTCATCATTCCATTTAACCACCTGACCTTTCTTCAACAGCTTGAAGATTGGTTCACAAGTAGATGTTAGGTGAGAGATGAACCTTGCAATGTAGTTTAGGCGTCCCAAGAAACCTCTGACCTCCTTCTAAGTGCGAGGGGAAGGCATTTCTTGTATAGCTTTGACTTTGGCAGGATCAACCTTGATGCCTTTGTTACTGACGATGAAACCCAAGAGTTTACTGGACCTGACTCCGAAAGTGCACTTGTTAGGGTTCAGTCTAAGCTTGTACTCTTTCAACCTGACAAACAGCTTTTGCAGATGGTCGAGGTGTTCTTCTTCCGTTTGTGAACGGGCTATCATGTCGTCTACATATACCTCTATCTCATGATGTATCATATCATGAAACAAAGCCACCATGGCGTGTTGATAGGTTGCCCCGACATTCTTTAGTCCGAATGGCATCACTTTATAACAGAACGTACCCCACTGTGTAACGAAAGTAGTTTTCTCCATGTCTTCAGGGGCCATTTTGATCTGGTTGTACCCTGCAAATCCATCCATGAAATAGAATACCTTGTGTTGAGCTATATTGTCAACCAAGATGTCAATGTGCGGTAGTGGAAAGTCATCTTTAGGGCTAGCCCTATTTTAGTCTCTGTAATCCACGCACATCCTAACTTTGCCTTCCTTCTTAGGAACGGGCACAATGTTAGCAACCCATTGTGGATAGGAAGTAATAGCAAGAAAGCCATCATTGAACTGCTTCATCACTTTAGCTTTGATCTTTTCAGACATGTCGGGCCTCATCCGGTGAACTTTCTGTTTAATTGGTGGACAGTCTTCTCTTGTAGGGAGACGGTGAACCACAATATCTGTGTCGAGCCCTGACATGTCTTCGTAGGACCAGACGAAGATCTCAACATATTCATTCAACAGTTGAACTAAGCGCTCCTTGACACTTGGCTTTAGGTTGGCACCCACCTTAACTTCTTTTCTGTCTTCCTCTGTTCCCAAGTTGATAGTCTCTAACAACTCCTCGTGAGGTAGAATAACCCTTTCTTCCTGTTGCAGCAGTCTAGCCAACTCTCCAGGCACTTCACAGTCTTCATCACCTTCGTATTTAGAATGATTGACCAGATCTTCAGAGTCACTGAAGGCCATAGCAAAATTGTTACCCATGGAATCCGGAATGGATGGGTACCTGCATTGGTGAGTGTGGGTGTGTGTAAGGGATAGCCACCTTTAAACAAATAAAATGTAAAAAAGAAAGAAAATGAACACAAAAGTTTATATATGAAAACGTCCATGATTCATTAAAATGGCATATGAAGATGAAAAATGAAAACCCTTACAAATGGACCTATGTACCTCGGGTAAGGTACATGGTTAAAAGTGTAAGAATTGTTCAGGAATTATTACAAACCAACAGAAATGTTTGAAAGATAAATTACTGATTGATGAAAGTAATGGGAATGAAGTCCTTTGTCTCCCAATTGCACAAGCCTCCTTCAACGGTAGGGAAAATCCAGTCTTCAAGGTTGCTCTCCTCTTCACCATCCTCCAAAGCACTGACTCCATGATGGGTAATCTTCACCGGTGGTCCTCCAGCCCGGGAGTGACGCACAACCTTCTGACTAGCAGCAGTGAAACCCAAGCTGAATTTATCAAACTTGAAAGGAAAATCGGGAAGTTTCCCCCAGATTGTGCTTCCTCCGTCTTCAATCACAGCCTTCGCATCTTTGAGTGACGACATCCGAGGCGGAGGTCGGGTAATCATGGGTACAGAAGGCACTGCCGCAATCTCCTGAGCTACCTCCTCAAAATGCTGAAAAGGGGTTTCGATGAATTCACCATCCAATTCCACATATCGGAAAGAATTAAGATGGCTTATCATGTATTCCTCCTCACTGTGAACTGTTACAATTTTCCCCTGGACAGGGTACTTGAGCTTTTGATGCAGAGTTGAAGTAACGGCCCCAGCATGATGAATCCAGGGTCTTCCCAGTAAGCAGGAATTGGAGGGACGGATGTCCATGACATAGAATATGGAATTGAAGGTTTCAGTACCCACTTTAATTGGGATGTCCACCTCCCCGTGGACCATCCGTTTAGAACCATCAAAGGCTCTAACAATGATGTTGCTGGGCTTTAAAGTTAGACCTTCACAATTTAGCCTATCCAATGCCTTCTTTGGTAAGACATTCAGCGATGAACTAGTATCCACCAGAACATGTTCCAGAGTAGTCCCTATATATTCCACCGAGACATGCAGGGCATCATTATGCTTTCTCCCTTTGATGGTTAGATCAGCGTCGGAGAACCCTAGACTGTTGTCTGCTGTCAGGCTAGCTACACATTTCTGGAACTGATCCGTGGAAGTTTCCTGGGGCACATGGGCCGTCTTCAAGAATTTGATCAAAGCTTTGGCATGAACTTCTGAGCAAAGAAGCAAAGCCAACATAGAGATTTTTGAGGGGGTTTGCCCCAGTTGCTCCACAACATTATAATCGCTTTTCTTGATTATTTTCAAAATCTCTTCCATTTCTTTTTGAGTGGTCTCGAGGATGACCAAAGGCTGAGCCCTCGTCCTGACAGGCGCTTCTTGGATCCCCTTACCTTTATCAGCAGCAACATCAGAGGGTACAACTACGGGAGTAACAATTTCTTCAATAACTGGAGTTCGTACAAATATGTTGACCGGCACAGGAGTAACCTTAGGAGCATTTGAGGGTCCGAAGATTTCTCTTGGAGGAGCAATCTCCTGAGAGAAAATTCTTCCGCTGCGGGTGATTTGACTCGTCCCAGCAATATTCCCTATGTTAGGAGTTTCTTCATTGGAAATTTCTTCAACTGAATCAATCTACTTAACACCGTGGTAGAAGATCTCTCCTCCATAATTCCACGGTATTGATTTGTTGGATTTGTATGGGATATGCCCCAACATAGTTATCTTCAGAGGTACAATCTTTGGATCAGATGTAATCTTAACAGGTCCTTTGGAGACCTTGGAAAGATTGGTGGAAATGGTAATTATCGAAACATCATTAACAGGAAATGGTGTAACAGGAGTCTTTTCAAAAATTATCTCTTGGTTATCCATTAGGCGTTGGATGCCTAACTTCAACAACGGACAATCAGTTGGTAAGGAGGAACAAATACAACAATATTCTTTACAACCTGGGAAAATCCCAACCTTCAGCAAATTCAACTTGATTATCAGTAGTGGAGTCATCAAATTATCGACAGTAGCAACATAAAGATCTTCTTCAACAACATGGACATTGTGACAATGTTTTGGCATTGGAGTAGAGATCACATTAGGCTTTTCAGGGGCGTAGAACTCCACCTCTTTAGCATCAATTAAATCCTGGATCTTAATTTTGAGGGCCCAACAATTGTTGGTGTCATGCCCCAGGCTGTCTGAATGATAAGCACACTTGGCATTTGCATGGTAGTAAGGAGAAGTTGTATTCGGATTCTTCGACGCTCTTTCAAACTTGCAAGGTTTAACTTCAACAAATGAGGGAGAACCTGAGCAGGTGTCATGTTGATCCGGGTGAATTTCCGTGCAGGCCTTTCCACCCTTGCTTGGTTGGTTCTGGGTTGATTGTTTCTAGGTTGATCATATGCAATCTTTTGAATCATTACAGCCCCCACCGCTGGCCGACACTCAACTCTTCCTTAACTTCTCTGAGTGTATACATCTGATACCTCTTTCTTTGCTGGAAAGGTCTTCTTGATAGCAGCAGAAGCAGATGCGTCCTTTTGAATTTTTCCGCTCTTAATGCCGGCTTTAACTCTTTCACCAGTCAGAATTAACTCGGTGAATCCCGCCGACGAACTTCCGATCAAGTGATTAAATAATGGACCCGACAAGGTCCCCAAAAACATATCAACAAGCTCCCTCTCAGACAATGGTGGCTGCACCCTTCCAGCCAAGTCTCTCCATTTATGGGCATACTCTTTGAAACCTTCATTTGAGACCATGCCCATACTCTATAATTGAGTACGGGTTGGTGCTAAATCCGCATTATATTGATATTATTTGTAGAAGGCGGCATCCAAATCCTCCCAATTGTGCACATTAGACCTCTCTAGTTGGTAAAACCAATCTAACTGCGTCCCTGAAAGACTATCTTGGAAGAAATGAACCCACAGATCCTTATCAGAAGAATGCGGTTGGATTTTTCTAACGTAAGACCACAGGTGCATCTTTGGACAAGACAAACCATCGTATTTAGCAAATATAGGCACCTTGAAATTAGGGGGAATCACAATCTTAGCAACCAACCCTAACTCTTCGAAGTCCAGCCCAAGAACTCTTTGCACCTCCATGGCTGCCAGACGCTCTTCCAGATTCTTATACTTGTCATCTGCAGGTGGGTACTACTGCTCGGAATAATCTTCATCCTCTTCATCTTCTTCTTCCTCAGACTCAGATTGAACGGCAGTTCCTTTACCCTTACCAACACCTTCATCAGATGTTGAGGGGAAATCCAGAACCCTTATAGCTTGACCTTCGAACCTTCTACTCAAAGTAGACACACCAACTCTTTTATTTTTCTTCTTCTATTTTTCCTTTTCCAGTAGACCTTTGAGCTCCTCCTGACCCTTTGCCAAGGTCATGAGTAGCTGTTGGAACTGTGAATTCTACGCTTGTAAGTCTTTGACAGTCTGCTCTATATCCATCTTGCTGAAATAAATAGTAGAGAGATAAGGAAACCTGGTGTGAAGACCTGCTTATGCATATGATGAATGATATGTTATTCATGAAATGCATTCAAGGATTTATAAATTCAAATTTGTTTCAAACAAAAATAACACATGTCATATTAATAAGAAGAACTTGTTAGTACATAAATGCCCCAAGGGAAAAAATAATACAAAATTCTAATGTAAAAAGACGTTGCGTATCCTCTTTGGTTCTATGTAAGTGTTGAGAGTCTTCTCTTCGTGAAGTTGGCGAGTAAGTTCCAAAACCTTCTTCTCACTGGCGTAGAATTGGGCTTCAAAAGTATCGCGTTCTCCTTTGAGATGTATCCAACTCCTTTGTAAATATTCAAGTGATGTTGGCATGTCAAGATGTAGGAGGGTGTATGGAACCTCTCCTTCCATAACAGGCTCTTTGATCATAGGTAGAATGTAGGGGTAAGGAATCATAAGACTTTGGGCGCGGGTTCGTACCCACTTGAGGTAAGGCTCAAGGGGGATGGAATTCTTGTGTCCCAATGTCTTACTGTCCACCTTGTTGAGCATTATCCAAGCTCGGATAAACCTTTGTCGAAGTCCTTGATTTTCGTTGTCGAAGTCAAAAACCAAGTATGGAATCAGCATGTCATGTGGGCCATCCCTTCGGGCATACCCAAATTGTCTCAGAGCCAAGCAGGGGTTGTAGGTAATGCCTCCCCTAATGCCAAGTAATGGGACGTTAGGGAATTCCCCACAACGATCAATGATGATGACATTTTCTCTGGACCGAGAACACCAATGAACATCAGAATGTGTAAGAGTCATCAATTGTTGTGACCACCTCAAACCCAGCTCATTCTTCAAGACTGATTGGGGAAGGTGAGAAATAAACCACCTTGCTAGAAGAGGAGTACAGCATATGAGAACACCTCTTTTCCTCATTGTTCGTGTGTGAAATGAGTGGAGGATATCCCCAAGAAATGTATGCATTGGGTTGCGAGCCATGAAAATTTTGACAGCACTGACATCTATAAGCTGGTCAGGGTTTGGGAACAAAACCAAACCATAGATGAGAAGTGCTACAATCTCCTCAAAAGCTTGTAAGTCCAATGAATTCCAGCATTCTTGAGCTTTCTCAAACAGAAACTTTGCTAAGAAACCCTTGAAACCACTTCTGGTTTCCCAATGACCTTTGACATCAGATGGTTGCAAGTGTAGCGCTTGAGCAACATCTTCAGGCTTTGGATCTCTTTTCGTACCGTTCTAGGGTAGTTGATGGAGAATAGGAATCCTCAGGAGTTGAGAAAATTCCTCCAAAGTAGGCACAAGCTGGTAATCAGAAAATGTGTAACAGTGGTGTAGGGGGTCAAAGAACTGGAAGAGAACTTTCACCATGTCTTCCTCAGTGTTGGTGTTGACTAAGTTGAGAAGACGACCATGCCTCTCAGTGAAGGGAGAATTATCAGGAATCCTTGCAGTAAGCTCCTTGAGTTGAGGAGGAATTCTCACAAGGTTGACTTGAATGGTTTTCCTGCGAAGTGATTCCATTACCTACAAAACAGGAACAAAGATGAAGATCCAAATCCTTGAAATGGTTAGTGGATGCATATGATGCTTCATGATGTTTATGATGTTATGCACAAGTATATATGTACAAAAAAATCACACAAGATCCTAGTTTCAGGCTTGCATGGGGTTTCATAGGTAAGTACCCTCTTGAAGTTTAGTTGGCTCAACCTGTCCTATAAATAGTAACCGGGTTCTAAGGAGCTCAATATCACTGAATTATTTTCTGTGTTCATTGTTTCAGTTTAGCCACTTAACTGGCGACCGAAATATTCCAAGAAAACAACCCTCAATGAGTGTAGTATCGAGTATCTACCAACTTCGGACTGCACCAAAGTCGGTCATCTCACTACCCCTAAAAAGGCCAAGATGGTCAAGTAAAGGTTCTAAAAGTCCATAAGTGCTTTATGACATCACTCAGCGGCCCCGTAATCTCTTTGATTGACTCAAAGGCTACCGGTACCCACAAACATGTCGCACTAATATAGCTATTGCTTCAACCATGTCAGTATACCCCGCACAGTTTCCACAACGTATTTACCTATGAATGTTTCTCAAATCCGGGTAGAGGATTTCAAACCCAAACAATAGAACCAAATGTAAAGCAATCAAGGAAAACAAGATAAGCATGTAAAGGTGATCTAAAACCCTAAGGTAACCCCACTTTTAAATTACTCCATAGCAGAGTCTCCAGTTTTGTGATGGGTGGGAGAACTGACTTGAGGTTTTGCGTTTGTGTTCGCAAATGTTTCAGTTTAGCAAGAGTCGCCATCGACTTTTTATTTATCCATAGGAAAGGTCAAAAAGCACAGGAAAGACCTTTGAGATGTTTTCTTGGGTTCGGGGGGTAGATTATGAAAAGGGAAGGTGCTAGCACCCTTTTCATCCATGGTTTTCCATGGGCTCTTAGTTACTTGTTTTAGATCACTTGCTTTTGCTTTTCAATTGTTTGAAATGGTGCTTTGTGTGTGGTTTTGAAAGTATTTTGAAAAGAGGCCATCGTTGTGGCAACCTTTGTAATGATTCTTGTTTGAATGTATACAAAGGTGTTTTGTCTTTTGAAAAATGTTTCAATGTTTGAAAGTTTGTTTTGGGAAATGTTTTGAAATTGTGTTGTGATGTGTGTTTGAAAATAGCAAGGATGTTTTTCAAGTTTTGATCAAGTAACTAAGAGTTGTCTACCCTATCTACTCAAAGATCTTTCCTACACATTTTTAACCCTTTGACAGTGTTGTTTTACCATTGCATTTGGTAAAAAACCTTGTGTTTGGATGTTAACTGGGACAGGCGCGGGTCATTGTATTGACCATTATAGCAATGGTGCCTAGTATCTTTAGCAATTTTTTGAGGGACTAGATCATTTTGTATAGGCAACCAAGATAGCGTCATCGAGGGACTATGATCTTTTTGTTTTGTTTTTGTTTTGCCAAGATACTCAACATGCATACCATGGCCATTTTAAAGGCAACAAGTGGGTGAAACCCTAGGGGTGCATGTGTGTATTGTATTGTCAATTTACATGCTTTTATGTCTTGTATTAGGTCTAGCTATTTGTTTTGATTTTGGATATTGCATACAAACCCTAATCTCTATCATGGCATATTTGAAAGCAATAAATGCGTAAAAGTAATCTAAGCTATTACAACATTAATATGGGGAGGGGGATACAATTTTGAATAGGGGATTATTTGCAAGAAATTAAAACCCTAAGATTATTACAACCAAATTGAATTCTTTTTCAAATAATAAATTGACAATATTTAAATGGGCAATTAAATAAATATGCAATATATTATAAATATGCAAAAAATGTTTTTGTATTATTTTTATATATGTAAAAATAAACTATTTAATACATAAAAAAATAATTAAAAAAAAAGATTTTTTTATTAAGGGTGGAAACCCTAATTTGTTTTAAGAAAAATATATATATTAATAACTATTTATTTGTGTACAATAAAAATAAATAAAATATATACAAATAAAAATAATGTGAGAAAATATTATTTAAGTATATATAAATACTAAAAATAAAAATATAATGTTTTTTATATTATTTACAAGTTTTTATTAAAGAAAATAAAAGTGTATATTATTTAATAATTATTTCTATGTCTAAAAAAATAATAAAAATAATAAAATAAAATGTGAAAATTAAATAAAATATTTTTGGTAATTTTTAAAGTTTAGAAAAATAAAATAAAGTCAGAAATTAAAAAAGAAATGAAAAATATACAAAAGTAGATTAAATGGGCCAAAGGGGTGTGAGAAGCAAATCAGGGGTGGAAAAAGTGACAAATGGCCAGGCCCAGTCCAGCTGGTCTTCATCTTCAACCTCTGTTCAAAAAAACACGCGCCTCCTGTACAAATGGCTAACTCCTGCATACGTGCTCTAAAGCAAAAACTCACAACACAAAAGTTATAGCATTTTCCAACACGATTCCAACCATGTAAAGAACTTAAACTAACACTCAAAGACCAGAGAGAATTTCTCTGGCCCTAATTTCTAACCTAACTTTTTCATAAATTTCATCAATTAAATTCTCTCAACACATTTAACTTAAATGAAATCTATGCATATGTACAACTTAAGGGAAATGAGTACTACATTTTTTATTCACAAACCTAAGCCTAATGATTCCTAAATAGAGAGATAGAAAGCTGGAAAATACCTGCTTCAGTTGAACTCGAGTATGGAAATGTGGAGGTTTTCAATGAGGCCTGAGATGCTTGGGAGCTTGCTTGAACTTCCTTTGACCTTCCCCAATGCTTAATTTGCTTTGAGTTTGCTTGAATAAGCCTGTAGAAGTCAACCTGCACAAGCAGAATTTAAAAATGGTGAAGCTTGTAAACGGAGTTACAGTCACTGGCTAATGGTTGAGATAGCTTAGGTGGGTTGTATGGAATGTATTGGAAGAGGTTTGGGACAAAACGCACGAGTGGTTTGTGAGATGGAGGTGCAACTGCAAAAGCTACCCTGTTTTGCAATTTTTTGGTGTTTTGATGTTCTAGGGTGTTTGAGGACTGGATAGCTCGTGTTTCTGGCTCAATGTGATATGCAAAAGTTGTTTGGAATGGTTACAAGAGTTGGTTTTATCAGATGGAAGTGTTGTGTATACTTTTGCACATTTCTTGGTTTTGAAGAAAAGTGTGAAGTGATCAAGCAAAGAGCCTGTACAGGCCTCCTTCCTAGCTGCACAAAGTTGTTGTACTTTTCCATGAGTTTGTGGAGTTGGTATGCTGCAGAAAGCTGGGTGCAATGCTCAAGAGAAACAAATTGACATAAAGCCAACTTTACCAAAGTGGCAATGCTACCTTTTTGCCATTTTTAGATTAATTCAATGTGTAATCTTCCATTGATCAGAATAATGACTTAAACCATTGAGTTTGTATTCAATTTTTGAGTGTGTAAGGGTTTAGGTACCTGTAAGCAAGTACAATCAAAGCTGGATAGAAATTGCAACTTGTAGCATAGTGAAAAATGCCATGGAATAAAGTGATATTTTGCCAAATTCAAACCTTCGATTCTCCCTAACCATAAATGATTTTGGAGAGTTCTTTGACATTTTGGAAATCTTGTAACATTATCTACAATCCATCTTTAAAATAAATTTTGAAATTCCATTGGGAACTAGGTGAAAAATGGCCATGAAGATAGGTCAAAATCCTGCCTAAGCTAGGGCAAAATTTTACTAAGTTAAAAGTTTCATGGACCCTTATTCCAAAAATCATAACTTGAGATCCAAGCATCTTTTTGGAAAAATTTGTGAATTAAAGTTGTAGATTTTGTGGAGGAATACAACTTTCATGTTGGAAGTTTTGTTTGAATCCAATTGCATCATGGTGAAAATGTTGGGCAAAGTTAGGAAAAAATAAGAAAATTTCATAACTTGGAAAATTTCTAAGTTATAAAATTTATTCAATCTTAAACCCTAATTTGCAAAATTAGGTTTCTTGATGAAAAAGTTTCATGATTTGACACATCTTGGTGAAAAATGACCCTTGGCACTTAATTTTGACCAAGAAGTCAAAGTTTGACTTTTCAGTGTACAGTTGATTTTTGATCAGTTGATTGGAAAATTCATCTGTCAATGCAATGCTTTTGAGATCTTTTAAACCTTGTGATTAGGTCAAGATGATTCCATTGAGTCCTTGAATCCATGATTGAACCCAATTTGCCATTGGCTTGGTGAAAAATCAGAAATTGCCCTTCTGCAGTCAAAACCCTAAAAATGACAATTTTGCCCTTTTGATGATCTAATCAAATTTCTTGAGGAGTTGTGGTCCAAACTTGATCAAATGGTTCATATGATCCTATAATGTTTATGTGGATAAACAATTATGAGTTTTGACTGTAAATTGGCCACAGTTGACTTTTTCCCCAATACAACTGATTTCTAGGTCAACTATCCAATTGGCTGGGCAAAATTTTTATTCAAAGCGTGAAACTTGGTATGGGCAATCTTATAAGTCCAACATAAAGTATGAAAGTCACTTTGAGCATTGGAAGTCCAAAATTCCCTGTGCAAACTCAAACCCTAATTTCAGGTCAACAGTGCAAGGAGATGTCTTGAGCAGAGCAAACGCTAATTCTGTCTAGAGTCCAAAGAGTATTGTGAGGGGAAATCTTGATAAAATGAGAGGGAACATTTTTGGGTAGAACACTGTGCAATAGGATTTGTCAGTGGTTGATCCGCTGTTGTGGATGGGTCAAAAATGAGTAAATTTTAAAATTGTAGTTAGTGACAATGACTCGAGTATCGTATCACGAGGAATCTTGTTTGGTTAACCAAAGTAAAGGGATTTGGGGGGGGGGGGGTGTTAATTTTCATTTTTATTTAGAAAAAATAAAAAAAAAATGATTAAAATAAGTGATTATGAAAATAAGTTAATCTGTTGTTTCAGTTCCTACCTATCATTGATTATTATAACTTTACTGCCCTAAGCGGATGATATTCATATTCGATCACGAAATCATTTAACATGCGAGAATGAAATTATAAGAATCTTGTTTTCTTTTCACCGAATGAAGCAAACGATTAAGAAATAAGTGAATTAACGAATTAAGCAAACGATAACACACAATAAAATTTAGGAACATAAATCAATCGAATCAACAAAACTACTATATGATAATTCATATTAAGCAAACAAATAACATAAAACAATATTGATATGAATAGTAATTAAATTGTAAAATTATATTAACCTCAAGTATTAGAACCTGAATACATCAGATCAACTAAGAGAAATTAGTTCTTCATATAAATTCGTACAAAGCTTCTAATTTCTTTTTGTGAATAGTAAAACAAGAGACAGTGATAACATAAAATAGTTTTATTGCGTGATAACATAAAATAAAAAAATACATTCAATAACATAGGAATGGTAAAAATGAATAAACTATATTTAAAATTAGAACCTAGAATAAAATACTAAAGAATAATAGTGCGGTATGTTATCCTCTACAAGCCGGTAAAATTAGCTTCAAAACAAAATATCTTGAAGAAATACAAATAAGCCTAAACGAAATTCTGGAAGCTAGAAAGAAACTAAAGGTGAAACATTCCTCCGATGTGAAGAAATATTTCTTTAATGGGGATGGTTTTCTTTTCTTACGAACTTATAAACGAAACTGGAAAAAAATCAAAAACTATAAAACTAGAATAAAAAAATAACAATGTTCAGTATGCAGAAAAATAAGAATTTGGAGCGGGTGTGCGAACATATATGTGTCTCCCCCTCTTGTTTTTGGTAACTGTCCTGCTTTTATAGATTCAATATGCTGAGCAAAAATAGGGACACTTCCTTGACCTTCGTTCTTCATGCATGGAGTAGAATCAGGAAGTCGTGCGTTTATGGAGATACTTCTGTAACTGAAGATGAAGATATATGACTTATAACGATTTTCATGCACTGTGGCATGGGGAACGTTTCAATTCTATGTAGGTCGAAAGAAGAAGTATGTCGAGGGGCACACTTTTGGACTTTGTGACGGGCGGCATGCGCCTGTGACGGGTGGAATGGCTTCTGATACATAATCGTTTTCATTTTTGCTGCTAAAGTTCCATTTCTTCTTCATTTCTCCAATATTTTTCTTCCTTTTCTCATGTATGCTTTGTAGAAACTAAATACCTGAAATATGTTGCATATACTACCAATATAGACATAATGTGACATAATAAACAAAGAATCAGAAGCTTTATATATGTAAGTCGGGAAAAATATGCTATAACTTTTTGTGTTATCAAACTCCCCTAAGCTAGAACGTTTGCTTGTCCTCAAGCAGTATAGTTATTATGAAAATCGATATAGCACAAGTCAAATGCAAATATATGATGCAATTCGAATCGTAAGAGGTTGTGCCAATGTTTTTGCAGGAACATAAGCTCAACATAACACAAAAGATACAATAATAACATTAAACACCCCCCACTGTGCAGACCAATTCCAGTCATGCCATTATAACTCAACCTAATTCTTTTTCGCTAAATTTCACCCGTTTTCATTCTAGCGCAATCACATTAAGCCTTTTATCTTTACACGCACATAGTAGAGTAGCCGGTTAGTGAATATGATCCTTTTAAGCATGAGGCTCTGGATCATATATGTTGCAACCTCTTTTAATTTACCCAATTGCAAGTTGCAGGGGATCAGACCGTAATCCTCCCTACCAAGTTCAGTACCAGACACCTATGAACCAATCGAAAACGGGTTTCTATGTTATATTGTGTAAGTTCTGCATCTATTGGGTTAAGTGACTAGGTGAGGGTCGCCTAACTTAATTGGTGCATTCCCTATTTTCTAATAGTAGAGCATGTAACTTTTTAAATGATTGGGATTATTCACTTATATTCATCAAGTCCCTTTGTAGTTTGTGTTTAAGATGATGTTGACTGTTAAATAAACTACTCAGGGTTACTTTAAAACTAAAGTTTAAGGTTTCAGTATAAAGGGTACTGAAATCGATCTAGCGTAATTTTGGGATTTAGAGTGTTACGACGGTATCCATCGTGCTCCTGTTTTACTCAAGGTTTCTCGTATATCTTAAAAGTGATCAACCTATATACTCTTTGAATGCGTCAAGTTATGCGAGTAACAAACAAATTGTTTTGTTATGGCTCAAGAAAGTGGAGAAATTAGATAGTAGCGGAAAACTTTGCATAAAATAACTAGAAAGTACAAAGATGTTTTGATTACAGGAAATACAAACGGGAATGAAAAATATACTTAGAAAGCGATAAAGTGTTTCCTAACTAACTAACTCCCCTAAGCTTGAACCAAGAAGTATCCTAATGCTTATAAACAAGAGGAAACAGGAAGAGAGGCAAATTCGATATACTGTTGCTCATTATCACGTCCTCTTCCTCGCCCTGGAACTCGTCCATGTCCATCCCGTCCAACCGGAGGATGAGGCATACCCACATGGTAAAAAATATTCTTGAAAATCATCCATGTGTACAGTTGAAGCTTCCATTTCCTCAGTCATTCTTGCAGCCCGGTGCTTATTCCTTTTATCATATTCTTGCTGCTGAGTTTGCATAGCTAACATGAGTAGCATCATTACATTTTGATTATTTTGCATAGCTTGCACCCTCTCATCTTGCTGCATGATGGCAGCAATAATGTCATCATTTGAGGTCGGCACTCTTTAGCATCTTCTTCTGGTTCTCATGGATGTGCTTGCCACATTTTCAGAAGGAGCTTGTTGTTCAACATCCCCTTGATCCATTTCTTTCTCTATCTCATCAGCCTGGGCATTGCCTTCGTTGTTTTGCAAAGTATCTCCAAGTGCAGGATCAGTAAGATCATAAAGACACTTTTCCATGTTTGTTACATCTGTAAGTGAAATGTTTGGGAAAATGACACTAGGAACTACTCTATTACGCACCATAAGATTATACCTCCCATCTCCTTTGACCTTAATCAAGTTTCCATCCCGATAGTTGTCGATGTCAATGAATGAGGGTGGCAGTGGAGGCAGATTTGCTAGCTTATCTTCAAGGCGCAGGCCAAGTGCTATAGAGGTAACTAGCCCTCCAATGCAAAAAGGCATAGACCCTCTTGCACACAAACACTGGATATGCGACAGGAGCAATGTGTTGACATTGATCTTCTGGTTAGGAGTGAAGGTATAATGCAGGAGGAACATTTCTTTAGAATTTATTATGTTGTTATTGATCCTCCAAAAAATAGTGTTGGATATGATGTAGTGAAAATACCGGATTGCGATATTATGTATAGATGATGCATAAAGTCCCTCCCAACTGGTAGGTTCCTCATCAGAGATAGCTTTCCAAATCCCAGAAGTTGTAGATGCCCAGTCTGCTTCTGTAGGGATTCAGTAGTATACCTCCCCCTCATGAGGGAAGCGGAAGAAATTACTCAGAGTTTCTTGAGTTATAGAATATTAATCATTGAACATTCTGAAAGTTGTTGTTCCGGATACGTGCGAGCTTTTGTAGCATGGTGGGTTGTAGGAGAACAAACTTAAGAATTCCAAAGTTACCGACTCATACGTAGGAAGATTTTGTGTGCAGACGAATGCTAAATCAGAGTTCCTAAGTAACCACCACACACTATCAAGCAGTCCCAATTTACGCAAACACTCAGTATCAACATACCGTGTAGGGATTACAGAGCATTGATAAAATTTTAGATATTGAGCCCTCTGGTGTTCTCCGGCTTCCCCATTTCGAAATGTAATTCCTGAAAGGTCAGGTTCTGGCCTTGAGTTTCTGTGTGCCATAGTTGAATAAAAAATGGAAGATGGTGAGGTGTTTTGACAAAAGAAATGCATGAGAATTCAGGGGTTTGGAATTGAAGAGGGTTTGGAGAGTGTATAAGTAGAGAAAAATAAGGAGGGTAATGGGTAGGAATTTATGATTTTTAATGATAACAATAATGGAAGGAGTGAGATAGGCAGTGGTTTAATGGAGTTTAAGTGAGGTTTGAAGAAAATTAGAAGAAGGGAAATCGATAAGGGTTTCTGTGTTAAAACAAAAGCGTTGTGTTTTTTTCAATCTGTGTCGAGGGGCACGCTTTTGTGTCGGGCGGGACCAATTTGGGAAGTGTGACGGTCGTCACGCTTGTATGGAGAGCGACACAAAGTGTAGAACAAAATAAAAAATTTAATTTTGTCTCCCAGACTTCTCAATAATTAAACGTACATATTTCAATACTTGCAGGAAGTACGTATATATATATATATATATATATATATATATATATATATATATATATATATATATATATATATATATATATATATATATATATATATATATATATATATATATATATATATATATATATATATATAAGATTGGAATTATTAAAGCATAGAAAATATATGTAAACATGATAATAGAGAATATAATGAAAATTAATGTAAATTCCAAAAGTAAGCGAAGGAAAAACAAAACAAAATATAACTGAAAATAAATGATAAAAATGTATTTAAGAATTTAAAACAGGAAATAATGGAAATTCTAATCTAGAAATTCTAATCTAAATGGTCTTCTCCCCACACTTAAACAAAACATTGTCCCTAATGTTTAAATGTGAAAGGAAGATATGAAGTAAGTCTGAAATAAAATTATCAACGACGATTATTTTGAAGAGCAGCGGAGTAGACGTGCTGATAAATATGGTCCAACTGTTCTGCCGCCACATCCATGAAAGAATGAGAATCGATCCTCAAAATAATGAGTTTATCTCTCAACAAATCAAGCTCGGATTTAAGAGCATTTATAGCAGGAGCTTGGTAAAATATGGGAGGTGGAGTAGCAATTGGAGCAGTGGATATGTTTGAGTCAGCTTGATCAGGAGATGGAAAATGATGGTAAAATTGAGGGGACTCGGGGTCAGTGTCTCATCGGATAGGAAGGAATCAAGGTGGTCATAAATTTGGCGTGTCTTAGGAGTAGGTGGTGGTGAAATTTGTGGTTCGGCCCAATCATATAACCAATTGTTCCTGTCATGAACGCTAGTCCTAGGGTAAGGCATGATGAAAAGAGGCATTAACTAATTGTTAATGAGCAGTTCAAAGGTAGTCGGGCCTAGGTTCCAAATTATTCCCCTATTGAAGCAAAAATGGATGTTCATTGGTTGGAATCTACCTAGAGGGACAATGTTTAGCAGTTTTTGTCTCAGGCCGATAACATTTTCTATCATGGTTACTAGGCCTTCTATCAGGATTGGTTCATGGACAGTTCTTGCAAGACGGTGAAAGTTGGCTATTATAAAGGTAGCACAATTTATGGGACGATTTTGCGATACACATAACATTATAAAAATTTCGGCTCTTGAAATTGTGGTTATGCTTTCTCGCTTTCCAAAGAGGGTATGTGCTAGGATCCTATGAAAATACCTTACGACGGGGTTATGAATGTTTTCGGAGTGCATGTCATTAGACTCAGGGTTACTTATACCTGTAATACTACCCCAAAAATAGTCGAGTTCACCAATATTAAAAAGTTCCTCTTGGATTATTGTGAATGTATTGAGGCCGTGTGGAAATCCTAAAAGTTCCGCCATTTCTCTATGGGTATAGGTGTATTCAATATCAAACAACCTAAAACTAATTATTCCCCTGTTAAACACTATACCATTGTTAGGCTTATAGATAAGAGAGCTCAGAAACTCTAGGGTTAATCTACGGTAGGAACAAAATCTTCTTCTTAAGGCTGATGTGTCCCAGCTTATTTGGCTTATTAGAAACAAGACACCGTTTCTAATCCCTAGTATGGTCATAGCAGGTCCATCAGGGTAGATACTCAATGCCATCTCCCTATCAGCTAATGACTCAAAATGTCTCCTCTGATTTATTCCTCTGAAAATAATTCCCATCGTGTCAACTGGATTCATCGTAGTTAGTGCAGTTAGCTAAAGTTAAGTTAGCCGGAAGTAGGTTGACAATTAGAATTAAGTTAGTAGTGGGTAATATTAGAGAAACAATACTGCATAATTTTATAGAAATAAGCAATAACAAAAGTAAGAAAAGAAAACAAAAACAAAAAATAATTAAAGGAAAAAGAAAAGACTAAAAAGTGGGTTGTCTCCCAATAAGCGCTTTGTTTTAAGTCGTAAGATCGACATAACAAGTGATTAATCTAATGAGTGGGGTGGCACCTCATCTAGCCTAAATGTTGTGGAATGTTCTTTATTATCAATGCAATGGTAATGCTTTAAACACCGTCCATTTATGATAAAAGGTTCAATAGACATTACTTTAATTTCTATTGCGCCATTTTGAAAAAACTTAGTGACTTCGAAGGGACCAGACCATCTAGAGCGAAGTTTTATCAGAAAAAGTTTAAGTCTATAATTAAATAGGAGTACTATATCACCTTCATTGAATTCTTTCCTAGATATGCATTTATCATACCATTTTTTAGTTCTCTCCTTATAAATCCGAGCATTCTCATAAGCTTCTAATCTAAGTTCTTCAAGTTCATGGATATCTAAGATTCTTTTCTCACCCGCGGCGGTGTAATTTAAATTAAGGGTCTTAATGGCCCAATAAGCTTTATGTTCAATTTCTACTAACAGATGACATGATTTCCCATGGACTAATTTAAATGGCGTGGTTCCGATTGGAGTTTTGTAGGTCTTCCTATATGCCCATAGAGCTTCGTGTCACTTAGACGACCAATCTTTCCTAGAGGTAGCTACCATTTTTTCTAAGATTTGCTTAATCTCTCTGTTGGAGACCTCTACTTTCCCACTTATTTGTGGATGATAAGGTGTTGTGACACGATGTAGAGCTTCATACTTCACTAATAATTTTTCTAAGATATTGGAAATGAAATGTGAGCCACCGTCACTGGGGACGAGTCCCGGTACACCAAATATTGGGAAGATTATGTTCTTGAAAAGCCTGACTACTACTTGTGCGTCATTTGTTGGAGAGGCTATAGCCTCGATCCATTTTGAAACATAGTCAACAACAATGAGTATGTAGTGATTTCCAAAGGATGACGGGAAGGGTCCCTTGAAATCAATTCCCCATACGTCAAAGATTTCAACTTCTAGAATTCCCTTTTAAGGCATCTCGTCGCGTCTAGAGATGTTTCCAGTGTGTTGGCATTGGTCGCAATTTTTAACCGCAGTATGGATATCTTTCCATAGATTAGGCTAATAGAGGCCAACTTGTAAGATTTTAGCCCATGTATTTGAAGTGCTTGCATGTCCTCCACAGGGAGCAGCATGACAGTGGAAAATTATGTTTTCAATTTCTTTTTCAGAAACACATCGATGGAAAATACCATTGGCGCCTCTCTTGAAAAGCAAAGGCTCATCCCAATAATATTGTTTAATATCATGAAAGAACTTCTTCTTTTGTTGATAAGATATATCCGATGGAAGCACTCCAGCAGCTAAGTAGTTGACAAAATTGGCATACCATGGCAGTATGGTTTTAGTGTAGACTACTTCCACGATTTCATTTGTGTTTGTGTCTTCATAAGTCACAGGGAATTTGGTGGTAATACTTTTAAATTCTAATTAGGCTACAATACGTTCATAAGGAAAATCATTATTAATAGGTATATGATCTAATTTAATGCCTTCTATTCTGGATAGGTGGTCAGATACTACATTCTCAGTGCCTCTCTTGTCTTTGATTTCTAAATCGAACTCTTGTAGAAGTAAGATACACCTTAGTAATCTTGGTTTTGTGTCTTTCTTACTTAAGAGGTACCAGATAGCAGCGTGATCCGTATAGAAAATTATTCATTCTCCTACTAAGTAAGAATGGAATTTATCTAAAGCAAACACAACAGCTAATAGTTCTTTTTCTGTGGTGGCGTAATTCGTCTGTGCAAGATCTAGGTTTATACTTGTATAGTAGATTGAAATAAGATTTGTATCCTTTCTCTGTCCTAGAACCGCGCCTATGGCATAGTCACTAGCATCACATATTTGAAGGGGGTAAGAAAACACTTAGAAGGGGGGGTGGGTTGAATAAGTGACTCTTTTTCTTTTCAAAACAAAGCTCAACAATAAAGGAATGACAAGGTTATTTTTATCCTAGTTTGTTTGAACTCAAACTACTCCAGTCCACCCGTCAAGGTGATTTGGCCTTTCTCAACAAGGACTTAATCCACTATAATCAACTGATCACAAACACACAACAACTATTGTGACTAACAATGCACAAGTAATCTTACAAGTGACTATCACCACTAAGACTTAAATCTAGTCCTAGTTTACTTGAGAAATCTGACCAAACTTGGTCTCTCAAGGAGCAATTACAGGAGTTTAATCTTTACAGATAATGAAATAAAATTTTCTTCTAATCAAGCTATATCACAACTATGATTTTTCACTAAGAATAAATTGCACAAAGTGTATGACCAAAGAGTTTGTGAGCCCAAAATTTTTCACGTAGTTTCTTTCTTCTTTTTGAAATATATGATTGATTGATAGGCTTGAAATAAATGTCCTTTTATTTATAGTAAGAACAAAATAATTGTTGCTGCCTTCAGAAAAGTGGAGAGCGTTAAATGCTTGCGTGTTTCCTTGAACTATTCCATTTTCCAAGAAACTAGCTTTAGACACTTGAGTGCTTGCAGTCGTCTTTGCATTAATGAGCGTACGACAACTTGTAAGAACATGTTTCCTACGCTTGACAAGACAAGTTGGCTTTAACATTTGTTTCAGAACATGCTTCAACGTCTTGATTTCAGAACATGCTTTACTTCATCTTCTAGGCACTGCTTTTCTTGCTAAGAACTTGATCATCGCTTGCTTTCAAGTAATCTTCTGAGCAAGGAAACCTGCTAAATGTTAGAAGATATATTGAAATAAATTGTCTTACCAGAGTCAGCAGGTGCGCTTAAAACAAAAAGGTTCTTTCATTAAAGAACTTCTTCATAATTTTTTTTGCTTAGCACTTCAGAATGCTTCTTGTCAGAACATTATCTGAAACATTCAAATATGTTCATCAGAGTATAAATCATCTAAAATCTAATTTATTGTTATCATCAAAACTCTGAAATAGATCAGAACTAATCTTGTTCTAACAATCTCCCCCTTTTTGATGATGACAAAAATTATTCAGATATAGAGATAAAATATGATAAGAGATAATAATCTCCCCATAAAATGAACATTTCTATATAAAAAGTTTCTGAGATTATTTATCAGAGCAAAAAAAAATCTTCTTGGATTTCTTCATAACTTGTTTATGAAGATAATGATCAGCTGGAATACTCTTTCAGAGTTAACGTGATACCTGCAAAAAAAATTATTTTGCACAAGAAGAAATTTTGTATTTTGTTAGAATGTCTGAGACTTTAGTCCCATAACTGTTAAACAGTGATTAGTTCAAGAATACACATTTTCTCCCCCTTTTTGGGATACTCAAAAAGTGTAAAAAAAAATAGTTGAAGAGCTAAATTTTTTTCATAAAATAGCAAAAATATCCAGAAGTACAAAACAACAAACAAAAGACAAGAAACAGAAAGACACTAGGATTTCTTAGTAACAAGAGCCATCAGAAGATTCTTGATCTCAGAGGTAGATTCTTCTTGTTTCACCATGCAGTTCTTGATTTCTTGATTTGTTTGGTCTTGCTTATCCAAGCATTCATGTATGACTTCATTCTCCCTCTTGAGCTCATTCAGAGTGTCCATGATAAGTGAAGTAGGAGCAGAGGATGGTGAAGCTTCAGTAGAAACAGGCTTAGAAGCAGCAACCATTGAGTCAGAATGCACGAAGGTTAAAAGCAGAGTGCCCAGATCCATTGCAAGAGTTGGCATAGGTTCAGGTTCAGCCTTAACAGAAGATTGATTCAATAGAATAATAGCTAGAGGGTTTGAGTCATCAGAGGCATCTTCAGATTCATCTTCTGATATGTCCATTGTATCAGCTAGTGTATCAACAATCATTAATGAAGACTTCTTATTCCAAATGTCAGCAGCTTCTGTCTTAAAAGCATGCAGATGTTTGGAAAATTTGTCTAGCACCTGAAAATGGCATAAGTTCTGTAGCTTCAGTGACTTAGAATCAAAATTTCTTCTGAAGGTTTCCCATAGAAGATCGGTTGCAGTTGTGTTCATGCTTCTGGAGCAATATTCTTTCAGCATATTCAACCATGCTTGAACATCTGTTAAAAAATTATGAAATAATGTATTCACATCTGGCTGAACAGGTTTTGGGATAACCTTCTTGAAAGTTTTGTTTTTCAAGAATTATAGAGATTCATAATCCACTATAGTTCTTCAAAAACTAGCAGGTTCAGGATTTTTGGTTGGTTCAGGAGTGGCTGAGTGATCAGGTTGGTTAACAAAGTTAGGTGGTGCTGATTGTTCATGAGGTTCGGATGGTTCAAAAGATTGTTGTTCTGGAATATGAGGGGGTGAGAATATATGTGAGTTTGTTGTTTGGTGTTGTGGTGAAGTAGGTGGAGTGACATCAGGTGAAATTATTATTGTATCATCAGGAGTGGGAATGGGGTTCTGAGGTTGTGGTTGATTAATAGCAAAAATGTTTTCAGATGGTAAGTTGAAAGGAGGCTTTAGTGTGGCAAGAGGTTCATTTATCCCTGGAATTCTCCAAGAGCCAGCATCATACCATCCAGTGGGTCTGGATAATAGAGGTCTGGGAGAAGGTCTTGAAAAACGTTTAGCAGTAATGGGTTGAAAAACAGATGGTTCAGGGAGTTCTGAGTGTGAGGGTTATGATTGAGAAGGTTCTGATTGGGTGCCAGAGTGTTCATCAGAGTCAAAGTCACTTAAATTTGATAAAACTTGATTTTTATAAGGGTTGTCAGCAAGGGAGTCAGATGGTAAGGTCAGGTCAATATCAACATCTATATCTCCTAAGGTTTGGGAGGGTTCAGCAGATGAAGATACATTGACATAATCATAAACAGTGATAGTTTCAGCGGGTTTACCTGTCTTCTTTTTCTTTTTCTAAGGAGTGGCAGAAGTTCCTTCTACAGCTTTCCTCTTCAAATATTCCTGGAGAAAAACATCTGGAGCAGCTTGATTTCTTCCTTGGAGCCAAGCTGGATCAATAGGTGTTCCGGTCTCTTTGCTGATATCAATGTAGTGCAGGATGATACGTGGATGATCTCCTGAGTTAAACAGAGGAAAATCAGCAATAGGTATCCTTCACCTCTCCACAATAGTTGACACATACGGAGTTGGTTCCACCAGTAGCCTGTCAATTATTTTCCTTTTCAGTAAATTCTTCCCAGTCATAGTCTTACCACAAGTAGGTTCTATCTCCCACAGAAGATTGGCTTCATCTAGGTGAGCAATCAGACCATTCTCAGTCAGAATGTCTGATATTAATCTACCCATAGGAATCCAATTCCTTTTGGATTTGGGGTTTTTCATCCTTTCAGCTTCCCTAGTCTCTTTTACATGATTCCAGAGATGTTCAAACAACAAATAAGGCAAATCAATTTTTACATTTGTTCCAAGGCAGAACAATAACTATTGTTGATCCGCGTTAATGTAATCAGGAGAGCTGGTGTCCTTCCTATGGTGAATACATCCATAAATAATACTTGCCCAAATCTTGTATTTGTCTTTCAAGTCCCTGACTTTTGAAGATCCTTGGCCATTTATGAAAATCTCTGAGTAGACCCTTGACATTTCTATCCTTCCACTTGGCATACCTGTAACTCCAAGTCCTTTAAACCCTAGCAACTTTCTGATTTGGTTTTCTGTAATAGATATTTCCTTGCTCATTACGAAAGAGAGAATAACCTTAGGAGTTGCAATAGCATGTATCCAGAATTCCTTCACCATATTTGGAAACACTGGACCAATGAGACGATCAAAAAAGTTCTCCCAACCTTGAAACTTGACAGCAGGGAACAAGTCAAAACCATTTTCTCTTAGATTCTCAAAATCTACCGTTAACTCACTTAAAACTTCCAAACTGTCTACCGGAATGAGAGTTGTTCTTTCAGGCACTATGTATTGCTCAGAGTGGGTAGAAGAAGAAGAAGAAGCCATTGAAGTTCTTTAGAGATGAGAGATTGAAGAAAAGGGTCTAAGAGAAAAAGTACAGAAACGATTGAGTTTGAAAGAGACGGTAAAGAATGAAAAATTGTATTTCAAAAAGTATTTATATGCAAAAGTTTCAGAAATAGGTTTAGGAATAAAATTAAAAAAGAATTTAAAACGAATTTAAAACTAATTTAAAAACGAATTTAAAACGAATCTCATAATTACGTGCATTTAATGATTTTGCTAAAAATAAGGGAAAACGTGAGATTATGGCTAATCATTAACAGTTACCTAGAACGTCATTAGTATTTTTTTAAAACAAATAGAGTCCAAAAAAATTTAAAGCGCTCTCGCTGTATTTAAAATTAATGTTCAATTACCACTATCTGGTTAAAATCTCAAACTCTCGCTCTATTAATTTTATCCTTAGTCCGTCTTTTACTCTCATAAAAAACAATTTAATTTCATAATTGGAAATCAAAATCAGAAAAGTCTTTTTGTAAAATATTTATGCCAATTAATTACTGAATCCCTTCGATTTAGGACCTCAGATACCGGTGTCGGGAAAATTATCCAAACATAGTTTTATTGCGTGATAAAATAAAAGAATACATTAAATAACATATGCTTGGTAAAAATGAATAAGATGTATTAAAAATTGGAACCTGGAATAAACACTGAAGAATAATAGTGCAGTATGCTATCCTCCACAAGCCGGCAGGATTAACTTCCAAACAGAATATCTTGAAGAAATACAAATAAGCCTAAACGAAATTCTGGAAGCTAGAAAGAAACTAAAGGTGCAATATTCCTCCAATGTGAAGAAATATTGCTTTAATGGGGATGGTTTTCTTTACTTATGAAATTCTAAATGAAACTGAAAAAAAATCAAAAACTGTAAAACTGGAATAAAAAATAACAATGTTCAGTATGCAGAAAAACAAGAATTTGGAGCGGATGTGCGCGAACGTATCTGTGTCTCCCCCTCTAGTTTTTCGTAAATATCATGTTTTTGTATATTCAATATGATGAGCATAAATAGGGACACTTCCCTGATCTCCGTTCTTCATGCGTGGAGAAGAATCAGAAAGTCGTGCATTCATGGAGATATTTTTGTAACTGAAGATGAAGATATATGACTTGTAACGAGTGTCATGCACTGTGGCATGGGGCACATTTCAATTCCATGCCAGTCCGTACAAGAAGTGTGCCGAGGGGCACACTTTTGGACTTTGTGACGGGCGGCATGCGCCTGTGACGAGCGGCATGGCTTCTGATACATAGTCATTTTCATTTTTGCTGCTAAAGTGCCATTTTTTATTCATTTCTCCAATATTTTTCTTCCTTTTCTCATGTATTCTTTACAGAAACTAAATACCTGAAATATGCTGCAAATACTACCAATAGAGACATAATGCGACATAATAAATGAAGAATCAGAAGCTTTATCCATGTAAATCGGGAAAAATATGCTATAACTTTTTGTGTTATTACCCTGTCACTTAGAACCACTTCTAGTCACAGAGAACTAATTCTCCTTCCCAAGTGGAAGAAGAAACTTTTCTCGAAGTACAAGAAAACCAATCTGAAAATTCACAAGACCAAAATTGAGGAAAACCCAAATGACCTGCATGAGCTATCCAAGTTCACACATTTGAGACTCATCTCCTTATAACAACACACATGAGCTATCCAAGTTCACACATATGAGCAACAAAAAGCAGAAGCCTCACACAACAAACAGGATGTCAAAACATTTGGTTTGACATCAACGCTACTGGTTATTTTCAAAATATCTTCACCTTTTACCCCTATCAAAGAACCTTTTTCACCCCTTCTGTCAAGAACAAAACTGTCTTTTCATCAATTCTTCAGGAAAATGATCTATCCTTCTTTGTGACAAAACTCTCATCCCTCTTGTCTTTTAGAAAATGTAACTCTTTAAATATATCAATATGTGAAGATTAGCTCATGTTTGAAACAAAATTTGTGATGAGGAAACTGAGAACTTCCTTACTTATAACAATTGATTTTTTTATTTAAAAAAGGTTACCTTGCTTGTAACGAAAATCAATCAATGGAAGCGTTTTGGAGAAAGAGAAGCTATCCTTATCTATCAATGCACCATTCATTATAAGAGAGACACACTCATTTTATTCCTCTTCATTTCCCAAGTTTGACTAATGGGATATATAACTCTAAATGGCACAGTCGAGGCTAGCCATAGCTGACTAGATAAAAAAGTTTTTACACGCCACCTATGTTGTTATTGACCCAATAGAAAAACTATTTCCCAAAAACACCCTTCAAGATTTCAATCTGACTTTGATTCAAAGACTTATTAGAAATGTCTTATAAAACTTCCCATAGATCTCAAGATAAGAAGAAAACCTTTTCTTGTAGCAAGATCACTAATAGAACTAAGGCCAATATCAACGAGCTTTATCAAGTCAAACTTACAAACTTGATTACATAGACTCTAACCAACTTGCCATAGTACAATGTCATAAAATCTTCTTTAACATTGTATGCAGAACACTAAAGTGCAATAGTTTCCTTCAACATTATACTTATCCTTAGTAAAGACTAGGATACAAATGAAACTTGGCTGGTTCAGGAGAAAAGATTACATTCCACATATAGTTATCCCCTATTGCCACAAACATCACTAAACTTATCATTGTAAACTTATAAGATGCACAACTTTATCTCAACATACATTTTCCAAGGTCTTCTTAAATTTTGAATACAAGATAACATCGTACTTGAAAAATAGTGGAGAACCCTTTACAAACCAATATCCTTATTATCCACTCCTCTGGGTAGAAATCCTAAACTCTAGCTGACTAGAGAAAATTTCTGATTCAGTTCACAAACCCATTCAAAATCTTCTAATCTTGGAGAAACAGTTTCCAAAGATGATGTTCCAACATTTGGTTCAACATCATTCGCTTCCTTAATGACATCAATATCTCTATAAATTTTAATAATAGTAGTGAAGCACGGAGATATTCATTAAGTATAGATAGAACCTATATAGATCTTTGAAGACTTCAAAGATGTCTGACTCTTTCATGTTGTAGTTCACCCAATTTCTTTTCAAAACAATCAACAATCAAGCATATAAACATGCTTCTATTCACCATTTGAAGCCCAACTTTCCTTTGTAGAGGTTGATCAGGAACTTTTGATAACTTTAACTATTTTTTATATTAATATTTCTATAGTTTACCAATAATATCAACAATTATCACAAGGTCATACATCAATTCAATCAAGACTCTTACCTTGAAAAAACATGATGAGGTTCACAAGAAGAAGTTCTAGAAATATAGAAGGAGACTGATGTTGCAACCTCTGTTGGAACATTTTCACTTATACTTCCTTGGACACCTCAACTACGTACTTACCATTAGTGATCTGTTATTCACAACAAGACCTTGATCACACAACCTGAAACAACTCATCATACTAGACATTAATCCTTTAGATAAGGAGAACAACATATAAACACGAGACTCCTGAACTATTCTGTTCCTCAGCACCTTCATCTATATATTTGGCAACATCACCAAAGAGCAAAACTGGTAGAATGATACAAGATGTTCACCAGCAACTTCCTCCTTTGATATATATAACTACTGCCATGTCAACCTTGAGATGAGAAGAGCTTTTTAAAAATCCATACTTTTACACTGAAGTAACAATCTTCAATGCAAGACTTGGCCTTTATCTTAAGTATCCTGATGTCTATTATGAGACATTTTTATTACACATCACTGACTCAACCTGATTGTTGACTAATAAAGTCCTTCATTTCATGTTAGAACATTGAAAAAATAAGGCCATATCCCTTAAGTCACCTTCCTAATCTTGTAAAGACTCCAAAAATTTCAGCATTGTTCAACATATTTTATACTTTGGAGATCTTCAAAACCACATCATCCTGCACACAAAAACATTCTCTTCCTTTTCAGCCAGTAGATGAGAAAAGGATACTTACAGACTTCTTCACTTTTGATTTGCAAAACTAGAAAGAAGCAGTTAGTTTTTCATTATCGGATACCACCGTTCTTAGGTCAAGATTTGGAAAGCCTCTTCAGATGATATTTGAACCAGATATGGCATTCAAAAAAAAACTTTCATATTTATTGAATTTCTTCTAAATTGATCATTCTTCCATTATTGAGCACCATGATGATGTCAGAACAAATGATCTAGACATTTGGACTTGTCCTCTAACACAACATCATAGGATAATCCTACAACATAAACCAGATCAAAAAGCTCTCCCTTTTATCTTACTCCCAGTAGATGATGACTTTAATTTATACACAGGCTGACACCTTCGAGACAACTCTTTTGATAAGAGACATGAGAATATTCCAAACAACTTATCTCTTAACACATCTTCTCCAAAGAGTTTAAAGCAATTGATTTAATAAGAGAATTTATGAGAAGTCATGAATCTCTTTCATCATCTTTCTTCTTAAAAAAATTCAACCTATTATGGCTTCCAAGAATAATTCATTCTTTTAGCAATAATAACAAAAGCACAAACTACAAACCACAAAAGTTCTTCCATCAGAGGCATATGTAGCAGAAGACAAATTAAAACAGCCTCAAGATGTTCCATGAAAGATGTCAGGATATCTTATAGGACATCATCCACAGACAACCATAAGTAGTTGTCACCTTAACAAAACCATCAATAGTTATGACCTCAAGACAACCATCAATAGTTATCACATCAATATTACAACCATCAGTAGTTGTGATAGAATAAGCATTACCAACAACCATCAGTAGTTGTGACATAAAAACAACCATCGGTAGTTATCATGAGCAACATAAGCATAGATAACTAACATCAGTAGTAGTAACAGCGAAATTGTAACCAACTCCAATAGTTGTTTCTTAATTCTAAGAAAGCCATCATCTTATCCTTTCAATAGCCAAGTAGTACCAGAAATATCCATGAAGCTAACCCAATGACAAAAAGGGTGCCTGCTCTGATGCCAATTGAAATTTTGGCACTTACATAAGATGGCAGAACTGACGTTAAAAGCATTAGAATATGATGTCATGAAAAATGTCACAACATCTTCCTACAGACTGAATAACAATACCAAACTGATATAATGCATAATTATAAACGCATAATGATAAAGAAGACAATCAATTGTTAACCCAGTTTGGTACAACTCACCTACTTTGGGGGATACTAAGCCAGGAAGGAAATCCACTATCACTAGTACTAGTTCAAAGCTAAACTCCCTCATTTACAACATTTCGCCTAATCCATACCCAATTCAACTTCTACCTAGGCACCTCCTAGATATGAGAAATCTCCATTTCACTTCCAATCACCGTAGTGATAAAAGACCTACCCCAATCACATTGGTAGTTATAAACCAGTTACAATCACATTAACTACTAAAAGGAAAAACCTAGTAGAAGATTACACTTCAAATACAATACCTAGTTAAGAATCTTAACTAAGAAAAATACATGGGTTACTTAAAAGCTTCCACCAAGAAAAATACTCAACATTTTGCTCAAAATCTTATAGGAGAACAATACTGAACTTATTACCTAAAGTTTTTTAGTGATAACACTATGTCTACCACAAGTATCAAAAGATACAAGGGTGACTTACACCTTAATGAACATGAGAGACTCAAAAACCTAAACCCTTATTTTTAACTAAAACAAAAAGAACTAATAAGAATTGTATTGCCCTAGGTCTTGGTCTTCCTTTTATAAGCTTCAGCTTTCATTGGGCTTCAAATTCTCTGCCCAATTAAGCCTTGATCCATGCGTTGATTGTTGCAGAGAATATCTCCTTAAATATTGAAACAAATCATCAAGTATCCTAAATTAGATCAACAACCAAATTTAGAAACTTTTAACGGTGTTTGGAGATTTGATTCACCTTTTCCAAATTTCTTATTCTTGACCTACGAAAATAACTAAGATATATCCAAAAGGAATATCAGAAAATCAAATCAAATCTTGTCAAGAAATACCAAACAACAACACATGCTATACCAGACCAAGATGTCATGACATTGTCTTCGACATCTGGTTGAAAATCACATAACAACAAACCTGTTATGACAAACCATGTTTCTGGAAAAATTTAGCCAATCTCAAAACCATGGTATTAACACTTTGGAAATAAAGTCCTTTTCTATAGGTATACTTCAGTTCGAATGATAAACACTTTGCCCTGAAAAGGGTTATAGAAGTAATACCCTCTTGTTCTTTAGGATACTTCATATATAAGCATTTTTCAGATATGGGCTCAAGTTTAGTTGAAATTTGTCGTTTCACGTAAAAACTTCACAACCCCATATCTTAATGTAAGACATATGTGGTTTCTTCTTAAACTATTTAGATGGAACACGGTTAAGTGTGTAAGTTGTTGTCAATATAGCATAGCATGTATCCAAAAGGAGTTTGGAATATTAGCATGACTCATCATGGATCGAACCATGTCTAACAAGGTTCAATTTTTTCACTCATACACAACATTCAATTGAGGTGTTCAAGTGGAGTTAATTGGGATACAATCCCACACTCTTTCACATGGACATCAAAATCTAAGCTTAAATATTTGCCACCTCAATCTGATCGAAAGGCTTTAATATTCTTGCCTAGTTGGTTTTGTACTTCATTTTTTAACTCCTTAAACTTTTTAAACAATTCAGATTTTTGTTTCTTTAGATACACATAACCATATCTACTTTAATCATTAGTAAATGTGATGAAGTTATGAAAACCTCATTTGGCTGGTGTGTTCAATGTTTCACACACATTAATATATTTGAGGGACATAAGATCATTTGCCCTTTCACGTTTTTCTGTGAATGGGGACATTGTCATCTTTCCAATTAAACAAGATATGCATGTCTCATATGATTCATAATCAAAATAATCCAAGAGTCCATCTTTATGGAGTTTGGAAATGTGCTTCCCATTTATGTTGCCTAAGCGACAATGCCAAAGGTAAGTTGGATTTAACTCGTTAAGTTTCACCCTTTTAGTATTAATATTATAAATTAACATTTCAAGATTAAGGACATACAATTCATTGTTCATTTATGCAGTAGCATAGAATACATCATTCAAATAAATAGAGCAATAATTGTTCTTTATTATGAATGAAAAAAAACTTTCCCAAACAAGAAACGAAAATAATATTCCTCCAAATTCGATGTAAATAATAGCATTTCTCTAACTAAATTATTGAACCACTAGATAAAGTTAATGTATAAGTTACTAAAACTAAAGCAACAACATTTTGCCAATTCTTTAATCCTTTTTAGCCAATGCACATTGGTACAAATGTGAGGACTACATCCAATATTCAATACCCATGATGCAGAAGTAGAAAATTTTATTTCTATAACAAAAATACTTGAAATTGAAGTCCATGCTCCATTCTTCTTATCTTCTAGGTACTTTGGGAAGTTTCTCTTCCAGTTTTTTGTCCTACCAAGATAGAAGCCAGTGCCCTCCTCTATTATACCTCTGCTAGGCTTCAAAGCATAAGAATTTGTTTTGAGTCTCACAACTTCCATGCTTTTCCCATTACCACTCTGCTTGGTGGGACTTTTGTTTTTCTTATTTCCATTACTAACCATCAGAATGGCCTTCCCTTTTGACTTCAGATTCTACTTAGTAGTTCTAAACATGTGTAACAGCTCTAGCATACTTTTGTCCATATCATTAATATTAAAATTAAGGAAAAATTAACTAAAGCTCTCCGAAAACAATTGTTTGATCAAATCAATCACAAACTCCTTTTCAAGGGAAAAACTCAACCTCTCAAGGTTTTTCACATACCCAATCATTTTAAGTACACGAGGACCTATAAGGGCTCCCTTAGCTACATTCAATTGAAAAGGGGTTTTGGAAACATCAAACCACCCATGCCCAACCTGGTCTTGATAGATCATTTTTAGGTGTTCGATCATATTGATTACTCCCATGTTCTCATGTTGTTTTTTCAATTCAAAATTCATGGTAGACAACATAAGGCAATCAGTTTTATTGGAATCATTGACATGCTTCTTATAAGCATCTCTTTCAACCTTAGAATCAAAACTAGGAGACTCCTCCTCTGAAAAAGGTGTCTCTAAGAGATACGACTTTTTATCATGTTTGAGGATAATCCTCAAGTTTCAGTGTCAATCTAGAAAATTTGTCCCAGACAATTTTTACTTGTCAATAATTGATCGCAAAATGTTGTTAGAGGTGTTTGTTGACATGGTAATCTATATAAAAAGATTTTGAAGGTATCAAATGATTATACCCATTTTAATTAAGTATGCTCCCATTATTTTACTCAAATTAAATGATTATACCCATTTGATTCGAAAAATCACGTTGGGAGATTTTCTATTGGATCGAGATCCATATTTAACTTTGTTTTAAGTCAGCATTAGGATGATTACAAAAACTCTGTTATTTAGGTAGGAACTCCTTCAAATTATATCTAATACAATTCTAGAATATTATCAATTGGGTGAGTAACTTCTTGTTCTAATCCATCATATGGATTGTTCCCAACTCTAGCTTCTAAACGTATATAATGTTATTATAATTAGTTTAGTTAAGTTCGACCTAATGTTTTAGCAATTGGATATTACATTTACTATATAGAACATGCATCTCAAGTTAGGCGAAACCTACATTATTCGAGACTAGTCTTGAAGAGTGTTAAAATTTGGGAAGCATAAACTTAATAATTATTTTGAGGGAATGTGTAATTAGTTTTATCTCACTGGCTTATTTATCATATAAATCGTCTCTCACACACATCAATATACATTCACATGCATCTACATACATATAAAATGACACATACATTCAAGCCAATGAGAGAATTTAAGCTAAACATAATAATGATTTATGCTTCTCCAAACTAGATCTCCATGGTTGTCATCCTTTGATCTTGTCTTTTTGTTTTCTTCAATACATTATATTACATCAAGAAAATACTTGTTTTATATACGAGGAAGTGAGATGATAAAAGAAGTTTACATAGAGAGAGTATAGAGAAAGGCACGACATGCATGTCGAATTTAAAAATCCCAAAATAAAAGAAGATTAAGCTCATAACCGCTCACCACAAGAAAATAATAAACAAAACATTTTATTATTATTATTAATATTATTATTAAATTTTATTAATTAAATAATTTAAATTAAATTTTGACAATTGATTTATTATGCAGAGTTAATAGAGGTTTTCGCTGCCAAGTTATCACTGTATACCAAAATATTTAACTAAATAATAACTATATCTTAATACTATAATAATTAAGAATAATATGATTAAAAACCATCATCCTTCTATGGCTAATGCAACATAACAGGAAAATTGTGTTTTGGCTTATTAACGACACAACATTGCTCTGACTTATTAACCGTGCAAAAATGCTTTGGATTACTTTCATGAAAAAACTTAAGGGTGGACATGAAAACATCATCCCACCGAACCCGACCCAGTCCGAGTGTTTTTCTTAAGGTATTAGGTCGGTTCGGATCATCGGGTGGTTTAAAAGGATTAGGGAGGTTTACTTAGATCAGATTTAACTTGCATTCTTGAGCCCATTAGTATCCTAATCTGACCGAATTCAAAAATAATCTTATGGACCTTCTATCCCAACCCAATTTAAGTGTAATTGCAACCAGTCCATTAAATTTAATTTAAGAATTATAAATCCTTTTGTCTTCTAACCCTAAACATAAGCCTCCATCTTTAAATCTTGCCGCCGCATGTTTTCCTATATCTCCACGTGTTACTGTTTTGTATTATGAATCCCCGTCTTTCACCGTCTCTTCATGCTTCCTCTACACCTCCTATGTATCTTCATCTCACTTGTGGTTTCTCTGTGATATTTCATCTCATCGTGTTAGTGGTGTTTCTTTGTGATTTTTACTCTTTTACGATTTAGGGTTAGTGTTTGTTTGAGGTTAAGATTTGTGTATGTGTTTTTCCTTTATTAATGTAATATGTTATACCCTAATTCTTATCCCTAATATCCCCTATCATTTTGTATCTTTGTAATACGTCAAGATCACCACCTTGGGTTGCCTCTCATGTCTACTTTCTCTCTCTTCTTTATGTTTCCTTTGAGGGATAACTAATCACCTATTTATGTATCTTGTACATACATGCTTTATATTTTACTAACATCTAATCGAAATACAAAAACATATGTTGTGTTTCTCTTTTTTTTTTCTTTTCAAGGATAAGTGTGAACCAAATGGATCAAACAATTTCCCTTAGCTAGGGTTTTCATCTAATCAAGGTCAAAGTTGGGTCAACATTGATCCTCAAAGACTTGTGCATTAGGGATTGACCTATAATCTTAGGTCATATAATTTTCAAGTATCATTCAATCCCAATTGATTAAGAGATGCCCAAGAGTTGATTGGTTTTTCCTCAAAATAGGTCAAAGGTTCATGTGTTTATTTTTATGCCTTCTTCATAAAGTAACCTCAAGTGTGGCAATGTTTAATCAACTATCAATGGAGAATTCATCACTCTAAGTTCATAAAAGCTTCATCATGCCTTGGTTTGTAATAAAATTTCAAAGGTATCAAAGTTATGCAAAGTGGATTGACCTAATTTGGCAAGTTTCCAAGTCAAAGTTCACAAGACGACAACTGCTTCATTATTCAACATTTTTGGATGGTTATTTTTGCATATGAGTCTCCTTGACATCTTCTCCAACATCCATTTACAAGTAAAGATCTAATTATGTGAAGAAAGTCATCAAAAGTTTGAAGACATTATAGGTCATTTATGAACTTAGAAAACTTTTGACCCAATTTCAAGTGGTTTTTCCCCTACTTTAAAAAATCATAAATTACTCAATTCTTATCACATGGAGCTCATTCTTTTTGCACAATACTCTTCATGATGCCCTCAACAAGTTCTCTTCAGTATTCAAGTTTTAACTTTTCTTGGAAAGGCGTGAAATTCATCAAAAGATTACAAGTCATTTTAAGGCTCTTAACTTAAAAAATTTCTAAGTATGGAAGTCATTTTTTGTTCCAACTTCAACATGACATATCTTTTTTCTCAAGTTTCCAAATGAATAATTTCTGATTTTAACTTGGTTGCTTAGAATGGAAGTTTCACTTTTGGTCAAAATTTTGAATAAATTTAAACTCAATTACAAGCCAAATTAAGGTCCATTTGTGTGTCTAAACATGATTACCAACCTTCCAGAAGATATTTAGCACTCAAAACACATGAAATTGATGAGTTTTGAGGAGTTATAAGTCACACTTTTCACCTTGCAGGCTCGCACTGTAGCGGTAGAAATGTTTAAGACTAAACCATTGGATTGACTAGACTTTATACAAATCAAAATAAAAATCGCCACCGCGCTTTATGGTTTCCAAAGGAATGGGAAAAGAGCGAATAACCCAAAAAAAAAGGAGGAAAGATTCAAGCTAAGGGGGTTGGTTATGAAAAGAGAAGGTATTAGCACCCTAAACATCTACGGTACTTCGCAGGAGCCTCTTTGTAAAATCTGTATATTTTGGCTATAAAAATTGTCGTATATAAAAAGTGGATGGTGGAGGTGAGGAAAGAAGCGTATTTATTTTATAATTTTTGCACCCGTCGCGGTTGCGAACCTTTAGTGCCTACGTACCACTTTTCGTGCAATAGGGGATCAGGGTACACATAGTTCCTCTTTTAAAAATTTGAAACACAAATGTGTTAGTTAATTTTATAAGATAAAACATCATCGTCATTGTCCGTGTGGAAAACACACCTACTATCCACAATCATGAGAAAAGAGAATTTACATCATCTCAAAGTGGAGGATATAGCTTGGATTTTAAAATCAATGATGCCTCACTCAACACCCAAGTGAAAAATATCTCTCTTCACTACATATTGTAGAAGTATAGTCGCTTGCATCACTACAAGGATTGACAAGAGTTTAATCTTTTAAGAAAAGTTTTAAAGATAAAAAACCAAAGTGGCAAAATGGTTTGAAATGAGATTGATTGACTTTTAGTCTTCTCACAAAAAAAATGTCAAGGTATCATTAAGTTGATTGGGGTTTATTTATGAAAAATGTTTAGAAAATACATGGACATAAGTCCAAGTTTATTATAAAAGTGATTCAAGTTTAAAACAAGAAGAGTTTTCAAAAGGAGGAAGAAGATTTTTGAAATTAAAGAAGATGGGAGGAGAAGAAAAGGCTATCCTAAAGCATAAGGTAAAAGATAGGGATAAGAACCATCTAACCAACAAAAAGTCAATACTTGACATTATGAACCAAGATAGAATTCTCATTCCTTGGATTGAAACCAAGCAAGCAAAAATACTAGACCTCTTGAGAGAACCAAACTTCAAGTGTATTAAGTATTCACAAAAATTGGGCAGAGTAACGGTTGTATACGGGTGAATTCCATATTACAAATAGAGGATGTAATCACAAAAACCTGCACACAAAAACAAACAAGCAACCCAATGTCTTGAGGTAAACCTCAAGAACTCCAAACAAAATAATCAGATAAGATCTCCAAGATAGGTCAAAGTTTCTAATTCTAAGTCCAAGAAAAGTCCCATGCTCCATAATGCCAAGGATAGTAACCAAATAGTCCAAGAACCATGAAAGATTTTTTTAGGGTTTATGTTGATTATTAAGTATCTTAAGAAAGGAAAAGAAAAGCTCAAGTGAGCAAAGTAAAAATGGCAAGAAAATAAATGCTCAAATGAGCAAAGGTGAAAATGGCATGATATGTAAATGCTAAAAGTAAATGGTACATAAAGCATAAAAAAAAGAATAAAAGCATAAGGTAAAAAAAGCCAATAATTAGTGGTTAGTTAGATGACCATCTTGAAACTTGCATTTGGAACTCATTAGAGGATTGGTAGAACCAAAGCCTCCACACAACAAGTTGCATTTGCTTTTTGTCAAGTATATCATCCATTTGGAATTCTCATAAGTACCATTTAATGATCAACGAAGTTTAAGTGATCCGCGTTGACCAAAGGTGTTATAGATCCATTAGAGGATTGGTAGAACCAAAGCCTCCACAGAATGAATCTCAAGGTTATTGGATCTAAGAGATCAAATTAACATACTTGGGCTTGCAATCATAAGTTTAGGCCACGAATGATCATTTATTATAATCAGGACAAAATTTAGCGCTATGTTAAGTAATCGTAAGTGGACTTATATAGAAGTCACACCTATTTTGAGGCCGGTCAATAGAAATTTATGCACCATTTATTTTGACACATGATATAGAGATCATGCTCCAACAACATCTAGTGCAATAAGATGGGGATAAGAAGAAGAGGGGATGGGAAAAATGAATAAACCACTTTTGAATAAAAAATTTAATCAAACTATTATTAAAATCATTCATCCATTTTGGTGGAGTTGAACTCAACACCCAAGATCCAATGATGTTAATAAAGTCATGATCAAAAAATCAACTCAAGACAGCCAGAAAATAATCACAAAATAATATTATATTTAATATATACATTAAAATGGTTTAAAAAATGTTTAAAAATCAAAATAGAGGAGAAAAATATTAACTATGTTCAAATTAATCAAGAAATAAAAATTAAGGCCATAGAAAAATCATAAATGGATCCAAATAGTTTTATAAAATTTTTGGTAATTTTTAAAAGTCAGAAACTATTTTTAAACTATTTAAAATTGCTCAAACAAACAGAAAATAGGTCAAAAATAGTAAACCTCAATATAAAATTCCATAAAATTTCCAGAAAGTCAAAAATATGAAAAATAATATTTATGAATTTTTTCAGAATTAAAAAATGTCAGAAAGTATTTTTTAAGTAATTAAAAGAAAGCAAACAATTCAAAAAATACAAAAAATATCAAATGTCAAAATAAAAATGTGAAAAATTGTCATGAGATCAGAAATAATTCAAAGTATTTTTGTGAATTTTTTCATAATTTTTGGATAAAAAATAAAAGAGTTATGAATTTTTGAAAATTTAATCAATAAAAATATAAAATCAAAAAATAAAATAAAACCAAAAAGATGTGGACCATCAGATCATAGTCAAAACGCGTTAGTAAGCTGATTCAGTGGACCACACACGCTGTGCTTGATATGGACCTTAGTGAGATATGTATAGGATCAGAAAAAAGGCAACCAATGAAATTAAAACGTTTGGCACGCTATCATTGGCTGAGACGAGACATGTCATCGTCTTAAACCTCCATACACCCTGCAATGGGGATTTTGTGAGATCCTCAAAATGGAAAAATTAGGATCCCAGGCTAGAATCATTGAACTCGTCTCTTCATGACGATTCTAACACCATCATCGCGCCAAATTTATATAAGGTATGGAGAGAGATATGAATCAAAAACCCAGAAAATAGCGAGCACCTTCAATTTGAGATTTGTCTCTCAATTCTCAATGGATTTAAAAAGTGTAAGCAACATTAGAATTAGGAGAAGGAGTAGAATAGATTAGTGCTTGATTTGGATCCAAATGGTGGAGAATTCTACATTTTCGAAGTTCAAGGAAGAAGCTCTGAAACTGGACTTCTGTAGCTTGAATTATGGCTCGTTTTGATTGGTTTAAGTGCTGGAGAGTTTATATGATGCTTAAGGATGATGAATGCGCAAAGAATTTTGGAAAAGGGAGCTTAAATCTTAGAAACTGAATTAAAAAAAGATGGGTTCGTGTGAAGTTTTGGCAGGGTGTTTTTGGCTCTCAAAGCTTGAAGAAATGAATGGGGGATGACCCTCTATTTATAGGGAAGTGAATGGGAATGAAAATTGGAAGAAACAAGGAAGTTTTGAGGGAAATTGAGTGAAGGTCGAGCACGAGTGAAGCGTGACTTCATTTCCATCAAAACTCAACCAAATCTTGCATTTTGGGGTGCTAATCACTTATGGAAAGTTTTCTAATCAAGTTTAAATAAAAAATGCGCAAAAATCTTGTGTTTAGAAGTCACATTATGGATTTAAAAATTCTAAATTTGTGGAAAATTCAGTTTCAAGTTACCAAATTCAAATCCATGGCATTCCCAACTCAGGGGGTCTTAGGGCATGATTCTTGATGCTTTAGAAATATGAGGTTACAAGCTTTGCAATGGAAAAAGAATGGAGTTAAATGGATACTTGAGATGAAAGTTTCATTGAGTCAAAGTTGAAGAAAAAGGGTTGACTTTCCATACTTAGAAATATTTCAAACTCTTCTCCCAAAATTACCTATAGACTTTTGCATCCAAATATGGCCTTCCACTTGGAATTTGCTCTTGACTAAAAAAATGGAATGAAGTAGATCTCTTGAATAACATTTTAAAACTTGAACCACTCAAAATCTTCAAAAATTGAGCAAGTTATGACTTGTTGAAGTTGGCCAAAAATCATGAAATGACCTATAATCGTTTGCATATTTAAGGAAACTTCCACCCATTTTCCCACTTTGCACATAAAAGAAGGCATAAAGTTCACATCCTCAAGATTATTATGAAAAAAAATGGACTCAAGGTGATGAAAATTGACAAAGTTATGATCATTTGAAGTTACTTATGTAAAATTATGGATTCATTTGAAGGACTTGTAATCTTTCTTCTTCACCAAGTTTCTTCCACATGAAAACTCTTTAGAAATTTCGAAGTGATTTGTTGATAACCCTTTGAAGAGAATGATGTATTTGGAATCACTCAAAAATACCAAAAGGTGAGCAAGATATGCTCTTTTGAAGTTCAAAACCCTAGCTTCTAGATTAAGAGAATGCCTTGAGGAACTTTGACAAGTTTGAACAAACTTCTTGTACCAATATTCTTGATTTGTGAATAGAAGTTGTTGAGGGTGATAATGAAGATTCATATCTACCAAAACCACTTCCATATCTTGAATTTTGAGAGAAATATGCTCTTGTGACCAATAGGAACAAGGCCTTGTCCAAACATGACAATTTCTCCAATCAACCCCTTGTACTTTTGAGTCAAATCTAATAACCTTGAAATGTGATGAACCAAAGAAACCTTTCCATGTAAATTCTTCCAAAACCAATCCAATGATGAGGTTTGAACTTCTCAAACTATATTGACTAAGGCATGAAAATAAACTCATGAACCCATGGAGTAACTTGTTAAATCTCATTTCCCTTACCTACATGGATAACCAGCAAGACAAGCCAACATTGTATTTTATTAGTTAAGTTAAGAAATAAAAACAATATTCATGATCACAAAAGGAACATAAGTAAAGGTGCTTGGTAATCCCTCAAAAGGAGCAAAACTCGAATTTTTTTTATTAATAACCAAGTATTAAAAAAATATTTCGCAAATAACCGGGTTTCGGAAAAAATTACGCAAATAACCATGTTTGAGATGGCTCCATAAAGGAGGAGCCATCTCATTTGGCGCATCCTCCTATTTTTATAAGGGAGGCGCCATCTCATTTGGCGCCTAAGGGCAAATGGCAAGCCCTAAGCCAAATGAGATGGCGCCTATGTGGAAAAGTAGGTCAAAAAAAAATTTTTTTTTTCCTTTCCTGCGCGTTGCGTATTAGACAGAGATAACCAAAATTGATTTTTTATTTGAAAAAAAATAATTACATTCAACTGTTTTACATTTAAATAACAGTAAAAAAATAGATACAAAAAATACTGAAAAAAAAAGATACATCAATGATCCCCAGGAACCCGGTAATGACCCCCAGTTCCGCATCCCCGTCCTCGCCTTTCTCTTGCTGGGTGCCGTCTCGTTTCCTGTTGCGGCAAGGTCGATGGCCCAGCGAAGTCAATGCGATCCGAATCCATAAAATCAGTAAGATCTCCGTATCTCGAAGATCCGCTCTGGTACAGTCGGTTACCCATGCCCTCGAAGTTTGGTCGTGTTGGCGGTGGGTGGGGTTCCATGGTTGGTCGGTAGCATTGGTCGTCTGAGTATGGGGGGTAGAAAGGAAATGGATCTTGGGGTGTTTGGTACTGTGGATGTTGGGTTGTTTGGTGATATGGTGGTTGATGGTAGGTTTGGTCGGGTTGGTCGTAATCTTCTGACATTCCCATATCAGGGCTAAGGCTGGATGTTGAGGGCCCCATATTGGGATATGTGGAAGACTGAAATTGTGTATGGGGTATGTGGGTTTGCTGGTATTGGGGTTGGTATTGTGGTTGGGTTTGAGGCATATCTGGGTATTGGTAGTTTGGCGGTGACTGTGGTTGGTAGTACGGCATTTGGTTGTAGTTGTGTTGTGGTGGGGAATGTGGTTGTGTGTTTGTTGGTCTGTTTCTTCTTGGGGGTGGGTTTGAGGTTGAAGGATTTTGGGTTTGTTGGTGGGGAATCGAGGGTTGTGCCCATTGTGTGCGTGGGTCAACCAAGTACCTCGGATGAGACACGTGCATATCTGGGTTACTAACCGACCTGTACCACGACATATATTGATCGGTGTGTCGCATGTTACCTTGAGTAAGGAAAACAGGGGATTGCAAGATGTAGCGGTGACGCCTTTGCCACATTTGACACCATTCTGGAGCAAAGTCTTTCCAGTTGGTTAGATTCCACTGGGCGTCGACCCTTTTTAGATGCCAGGGGGACAAATCTGTTGGGTCACTTGGTATCTCTTGGATCATTCCGAACTGCATCTTCACGCGGTCGCTGTGGTGCATCTCCACAATGTTGAACCGAATGAGTGCAGTCTTTGCAGTCCAAGTTGCTGCATCCTCTGGATTTGGAGAATGGTCCAAACCCAAATATGGTCTCCAGACGAACTGCGATAAAATTTAAATCAGGTAAGCGCAAAAGTAATGTATAAATAAATAAAATGAACAAAAGTTAAAAGCTACGACTTACGTCATCTGGGCCTAGGTGATCCAACAGATTCCGGTAGAGTGCGACATTGAATCTGGGATTCTTGCCGTAATCCATACCCCTCACGCAGTACCTATAGGAAATGAGAAACATGTTATTTTTAGCATATATTTTGGAAAGAGAAGAATAGTTATAAATGCTATAACTTAATGACTTACTTTGTTGCGTAAGGGAAACCAAAAGTGTTGTTGTTGATGGGGTTTAAGGACTCCATCCTCCACCAACCCCAGGCTTGTAGTAAAAATGCGCACCCATAAAATGTACATTTTTCCTTGACTGCGTTTTTGCACAAGGAACTGTACAGGTGGGCTAATACTGCAGAACCCCAACTAAATTTTCTAGTTTTATCAAAATTGGTTAGTAAATGTAAGTACATGAAATTTACACTATTTCCCGTACTTTCGGGAAATAAAAAAGTACCAAAAAGTATCATTATATACGTCCGGGCTTTTACTACTCGGTCATTTTCTGAGGAATTTTCATTTAATTCCATACTTGCATAATGCCGTTTCAGGTCAGTGAGTAGTATTCCCTGCCCTCTTGCTCCACCACCTTCTACCATGTCCCTACCCAACAGTTCTTCACACTGTGAGTTGGGTTGTTGAACCGACCCGTTCACCGCTTTACCGTCAATAGGGAGGCCCAGTAGCATGTAGACATCTTCGAGAGTGATGGTACATTCACCTATTGGTAGGTGAAATGTATGGGTCTCCGGTCTCCACCTCTCCAACATTGCAAGGATGAATTTGGAGTCAATGGTGCAGTTGGAGATCTTTATCACGTGTCCAAAACCTGCATATTCCAGATAAGGGACGATAAAAGGGTCGGGGGCCAGGTATTTGTGCGAACGGATTCTGAATCTTTGTGTATCCTGAGATCATAATTAAACAAGAGTAAGATTAATTAAGATGAACAACACGTTTTTTAAAGTATGAAAAATGTATAACCAAAGAAGAGACTTACAAATGCAGCAATGTTTTCCCTTGTGCCTCTGTGAGTATCTCCCATTGTTAGAAGGGCCATTCTTCAGAACGCTTGAGTGGATGAAAGACTTAGGAAGAAATAAGGAGTATGATAGACTTAAGAAATATTTCGTAGCAGAGAGTGAGAGAGTGAGAGTTGTGTGGGTGTGAGATATGTTTCATAAGGTATGTATTTATAGGCAACTAATTCTGATGTAGTGGTTGCATGCATGCGAGGTGTCACATTTGCATGCTTAGGGAGTTACACATATGCATGCATGCATTTACAAATAATGTAAGGTGTCACTCTTGCAGGCTAGGTGGCAGCATAAGCCCATGCATGTAAGGCCATTGGAGCTGACGGGTGGCAGGCTTAGACAAAACATTAATGTGTGTATTATAGGGCCAGGCTAGGTGGCAGCATAAGCCCATGCATGTAATACGATTGGACAGTAAGGGAGGCGCCATCTCACTTGGAGAAATAGTACAAAAATGAATGTTGTCGCCACCCCATTTGGCGAATAACAGGTGTCACGTTTTACAGCATTGTCTCAGGCTACGTGACAGCCTTTGGGATTCCTTTCTCTGTTGCATGCAAGGCTATTGGAGTAGACGGGTGGCAGGCTTAGACAAAACTTTTATGTGTGAAGATTAGGGCCAGGCTAGGTGGCAGCATAAGCCCATGCATGTAATATTATTGGCAGCCTTGGGGGGTTGCATCACTTACTTAATTGAAATATTTTGCCTTAGGTTGAACATAACATTCATTCACATAAACTGTAAAATTTTCCAACCTTCGAATCAGTCATCTAACCTTCAAACATTCCAGCATTCATACCTTCATATAATCAATAAACCCAAAACATTCCCACCTTCTTACCTAAAACAATTCTACACAATGGCCTCTTCACCATAATTTGTTGTCAAAGCACATTTCAACGGTGAGACATACATGTGTCCCACAGTTGGGTTTTTGTTTAGAAACACCGACAATGTCCGATTTCTCTTAAACGGGAAAGCAAATTTCTCCTACTTTAAGAAAAGATTGGAGGCCAAACTTGAACGAGGCCCTATATCCCAGATATTTTATCAGAGTCCAGTCTATTTTGGAAACAACCAAGTCATATTTTATAAGGTTGCAATTCAAGATGACGAGGATTTCCAGAACATGATTTCCAGCCATGTCTATTCTGGAAACGACTCTATTGAGTTGTACGTTCTGTTTCAAGAGCCTCCGGTGACACAGGAGGTAGAGCCTCCGGTGTTACAGGAGGTTGATCCTTTGGAGAATGAGCAAGCCGAGGTGGATGCAGTTGATGATGAAGAAGAAGATAACGAGTTAGAGTTCGATGAAATGGTGAACGACGATTCTGACGATGATGGCATCCCAAGTATTCCTACCGACAAAATCTACACACCACCTACGCACATGACAAACTTCAACATGGGCGGAGATGAACCTTCTACGGACTTGTTTTTCCAACCGTATATGCAATCAGATGAAAATTTAAAAGAGAAGGACAAGTTTCGTAATAGAGAGGAATGCATAAGGGCCATCAAAAAATTTCACATGCTCAACTCGGTTGATTATAAGGTGGATCGTGTAAACCCGGAAAGGTACAAGATCAAGTGTGTCCACCCTGACTGCATGTTCAAGCTGACCGCTTCATACAGACTAAGGGGTGACTGCTGGGTCATAGGTTCCATGACAACCCATACTTGTGTAAGTTCCACTCAATCACAAGACCACCGAAAACTCAACCATGATCTAATCTGTCAAGAAATCCTACCCCTGGTGAGCAACGACCCTTCTTTGAAGGTGAAAACAATCATCTCCCACATCACCACAGTTTTTAACTACACTCCGTCTTACCGTAAGGCGTGGTTAGCAAAGACTAAGGCGATTGAAAGGGTGTATGGAAACTGGGAGGAGTCATACCGAGAACTTCCCCGCTACCTCAATGCACTAAAGACATATTCTCCAGGTAGTGTTTATGTTCTGGAAACATTGCCCGCTTACACCCAAGATGGTAGTGTTCTACATGGCAACGGAATATTCAGTCGCGTCTTTTGGGCATTTCAACCATGCATCGCAGGGTTTGCATCATGTAAACCAATTCTACAAATAGACGGGACTTGGTTGTATGGCAAGTACAAAGGCACTCTTTTGATGGCAGTTGCACAAGATGGCAACAATAACATTTTCCCCGTTGCGTTTGCCCTTGTCGAGGGGGAGACTGGTGGTGCTTGGAGCTTTTTCCTGAAAAATCTTCGTACACACGTGGCTCCTCAACCGGATCTATGTTTGATCTCGGACAGACATGCCTCTATTGAAAGTGCCTATAATAATCCGGAAAATGGTTGGCATGACCCTCCTTCTACGCATGTCTATTGCATCAGGCATATCGTCCAGAATTTCTCGAGGGAGGTCAAGGACAAAACATTGCGGAAAGCGGTGATGAATGCGGGATACGCACTGACACAGCCCACATTCAAATATTACCGCAACGAGATCCGTTTGTCTAACCCAGAAGCCGGTACATGGATCGACAACATACCGGTCGAAAAGTGGACTAGGTCATACGACAATGGCCAAAGATGGGGGAATATGACAACAAATCTCATTGAATCAATGAATGGGGTATTCAAGGGCATACGAAACCTCCCCATCACTGCCTTGGTGAAATCCACGTATTTTAGGATGGCTGCGTTATTTGCCAAAAGAGGTGAAATGTGGTATTCGGTCTTGCAATCAGGACAACTGTGGAGTGAAAGCTGTATGAAATACATTAAGGCTGAAAGTGCAAAAGCCAACACTCACATGGTTACACGGTTTGACCGCCATAGCCACAACTTCATTGTGAAAGAGACAATTGACCACAATGAAGGCCTGGCAAGACAGGAATACAGGGTCATTTTACCTTCTCAATGGTGCGATTGTGGCAGGTTTCAAGCTTTTCGTATGCCTTGCTCTCATGTCATTGCCGCTTGTGCGCATACCCATCAAGACGCGCTTCAACTGCTATCAAACGTTTATAAATCTGAAACGTTGCTAACTGTTTACAACAACAACTTTCCTTTGGTGGCAAAACCGGACTATTGGCCTGAATACAGCGGTGATATAGTTTGGCACAATGACCAAATGCGAAGGAACAAGAAGGGTCGTCCCAAAAGCAGGCGCATAAAGACAGAAATGGACGATCTTGACAGGTTGGAAAGAAAGTGTGGTTTATGCCGTCAGGTCGGACACAATCGCAAAAACTGTCCGAATCGGGCGTCTGGCTCGACCACATAAATTTTGTAATACAATAAATCTTTTCAATATTTGTGTTGTAAACATTATGGGTTTTCCGTTAATAAAACTGTTCACACAATTTAAGAAATTCAATATAGGAAATTACATTAGGGTTTTCGCGTACAACAATGATTAACGATAATCAATCTAGGAAATTAAATTAGGGTTTTCGCGTACAACAATGATTAACGATAATCAATCTAGGAAATTACAACTGTTAACACAATTTCATCTGACCCATGCATCATCAGCATTACATCACTGTCTGTTTTGACTTCCTCCAACCACACATTAGGTCTTCCTGTCGCATGCGAGGTTGTTGTTCGTTTTCGCTGGATCCTTCGAATTTTTTCCCCCTCGGCGATGTCTCCATCTAGCCACCGCATCAACTCCCGCTTCAGACGCTCCATGGAGTGAATGTGCCAGAATTTCATTTTCATCGCGGGTTTCGTGGCGGAGAATATAACGTAACCATCTCTGCTAAAAATCATAGGCGACGTCATTACGTAAATAAGGGAGTACAAAATAAAAATACAGTGCGAGAAAGTGTGAGAAATTTCAAAGAAACAGACGAATTATTTATAAAACGGCAAAAAACCCTAGTTTTGCCCTAGGCGCCAAGTGAGATGGCGCCTCCTCTCCTTTTTAAGGAGCATGCGCCATCTCACTTGGCTAAAAGCCAATGGAGGCGCCAAGTGAGATGGCGCCTAGGGCAAAACCCTAGGTGCATGCGCCAAATGACTTGGCTCCTCCTTTATGGAGCCATCTCAAACATGGTTATTTGCGTAATTTTTTCCGAAACCCGGTTATTTGCGAAATATTTTTTTAATACTTGGTTATTAATAAAAAAAATTCGCAAAACTCAAAGTAGGGAGGGGAACCAAGAATCCTAGTGTGATCTTGTTGTGAGTGAATCAACATGGTATGATGAAGGGATCTTAGGGGCAAAAATTGGGGTACAACAGCTACCCTTATTTAAGTTTCTTCTATCCGGAGATACGAAGGTTAAAAATCTTTGTGTCGACGCGATCGAAGATACTTAAATATAAAACAAACCCTATTGTTGGCCCTAAGATACCATGCAAATGCTTATGATCATGAATGCATATGAACAGAACTAAAGAGACACAAAAATAACACTGGGGATGTAACAAAATTAGAGAAACAAAGGAGCACCCCCCAACAGGAAAATAAATCACTGGTGGACCCAGAGAACTGAATCAGAGAGGATGGTAGGATGGTCAAAGGACACACCAACTTCTACTGAAGGCGAAGATACCAACGTTTACTGAAGGCAGAGAGAAAGATAACAAACATATACATTCACTGCTGATGGTCTACCAACTTTCACTGAAGGTAGAAGGAGAATATATCATATCACCGCCATTCACTGACAATGAACTATCAACGTTCACTAAAGATAGCAAAAAGATAACAAACACCGACGTTCACTGCCGATGGTCTACAAACTTTCACTGAAGGTAGAAAGAGAATATATCATATCACTTCCGTTCACTGAAGATGAACTACCAACATTCACTGAAGGTAGTAAAAGATAACAAACACCGACGTTCACTGCCGATGGTCTACCAACTTTCACTGAAGGTAGAAATAGAAATATGATATCACCTCCGTTCACTGACGATGAACTATCCACGTTTACTGAAGATAGCAAAAAGATAAAAAAAACACCGACGTTCACTGCCGATGGCCTACCAACTTTCAATGAAGATGGAAAGAGAATATCACAGTATCGCCGTTCACTGACGATGAACTACCAACATTCACTGAAGTTAGAAAAAGATAACAAACACCGATGTTCACTGCCGATGGTCTACCAACTTTCACTGAAGGTAGAAAGAGAAATATCACATCACCGCTGTTCACTATCAATGAATTATCCACGTTTACTGAAGATAGCAAAAAGATAACAAACACCGATGTTCACTGCCGATGGCCTACCAACTTTCATTGAAGGTAGAAAGAGAATATATCATATCACCATCGTTCACTGACAATGAACTATCCACGTTTACTGAAGATATCAAAAAGATAACAAACACCGACGTTCACTACCGATGGCCTACCAACTTTCACTGAAGGTAGAAAGGGAAATATCATATCACCACCGTTCACTGACGATGAACTATCCACGTTTACTGAAGATAGAAAAAAGATAACAAACACCGACGTTCACTGCTGATGGCCTACCAACTTTCATTGAAGGTAGAAAGAGAATATCACAGCACCACCGTTCACTGACAATGAACTATTAACGTTTACTGAAGATAGCAAAAAGATAACAAGTTTCCCCAAGATTCTGGTGTTTCGCCTAGAACGGGTCTCAACTTATTCTTTAACCAAGGCACTTCGCCTGGAAAGGATAATACATAAGTTGTCTCAAATAAAGAGAACTTGCTATTTATGGTCACAGAGGATTGTAAAAGAAATGGCTTTTTGGGAAGGAGGTATGACTTCCTGGGGAGATTCCATGATATTCTTGCTGAGGGGATGAAGTCTTCTTGTGCAAAATAAATGCACCAACCAAAATCTGGAGTTTTTCAGGATTCCAAAGTAAATAGCATTGCGAGGGAACCACAGATCCAAACCAGAGATAAACTGGAATGAAACAGTCAACCTGAATTCATCCTTTGAGAAATAAAATCAAGAGGGAAAACCAAATTTATCCAAACAAGGAGCTGTACCGGAAGGTTTAAAGCAAAAATCTTCTATGAGGGAAAACTCAGTAGGGAAATTGAAAGAATGTATGTTTTATGCTTAAGTCCAACATTCTGCTGAAGAGAGGACAACGTAAATCTGCAAAACAGGGTAATATGTCAAAAAAATATTAACAAATGTCAATGAACAATGACTTGCCAATTGTAGCTATGCATGATGTATGTATGAATGTATGAGTGCTATCATGCGTATGCTGACAAAACAGATACACAATCATTGGGAAGAAATAAGCAAAACTGCCTCAGGCACTAACAACACTCGGCTAAAATTCATCCAAGATGATCATTCCAAGAAAGGTAAATGTCAACTGTAGAAACCAAACCTACTGCCTGCTTTTAACTTTACTGAGGACAAACATAATCCGGAAGTAGTCAAATCAAACAGATACCAGGATAGAACATCCTTCTTCAGGCTTCATCGGGGAAACCAGTGTTTTTTTCAAAAGTAGCATGCCTACTGGATATTGCAAGACCAGTCTCAAATAAAGCAGACTGACACAAAAACAATCTAACTTCGTTGGAGAATTCAAGCCTACTTCACTGGAGAAAAATGCAGATTGAAACTTCACATCATGAAAACTCAGAAAATAGTAGAAATGAATCCAAACTTGACCGAGGATACCGGAACCATAAACCTAATACGGCGAAAACAACCCGAGTAGACCTTCCCGAGGGGAACAAAACTTCTCAAAACAACCAGAGTTTGTCCATTCCTGGGATCACCATTTTTGTTGTCATTGTTTCATCACAAATCTCAAAGTAAAAGTAAATTGTAAACATCTTTTTTTTTGAAAAATCAATTTTGTTTTTTAATCTCTTTGCTTTGAAAGTTATTATCAGTAATAAATGGAGTCTTTGCAAGCTAAATAAAATAAGAAACACAAAGAATTGGGTAAAAGCTCAAATTTCATTAATAGAATGGTAGTCTGCGAATGGCGAGACTCCATAGATGATTACAAAGTTTGGAAAATGGTAATACATAATGGAAAAGATACATTGAGATACAATGACCACTATCCCCCCTAACAACTTTTGAAATCCTGAGCAGCAGCTTTTGTTGAAGTATGGTGAGGATCCGAGAAGATTGTTGCTTCAACGATCAAGTCTTGTCTGACGTAGTTACTTGCCAAGAAAATCCCTAACTTTTGCCTAAGCTGCTGTAACACCCCAATTCTACCCCTCGTAATTAATAATAAAATCAGAGTTTCAAAATTTCATCCAAACATAAATTGAGGTATCACATATTCGTGTTTTTCATCACTTTACATTATAAGGCACATCACAAAATCAAAAGTCGGATATACCGATTCATAACATAAATCATCATATAAACATATGACTAATCACAACACAGCGAGCGTGTTCACAAAATGTACGTATCATCATGTTATCATCAATACATAAAGTCATAAGATAGTATACATAAACTATCCTATCAAAATAATAACGTCTCCCAAATCCCGAGTGTTACTACTATCAGAGCAGAGCGACTCAAAATAAAGAGACTCGAGCTAATCCTCATCATCCTCGCGGATCACCTGTACATTACTAATATAAAGGCAACGGCGAAACAAGTAAAGGGTGAGATACTCCAAAAACATATAATTAAAGGCATGATAAAATATATAAATAGTTTTGGAATCATAAATGATATAGGATTAATAAGAGTATGTCAGCATATATCCAAATCTCACACACTTTAAATCATCATTTAGTGTATAAAATCAACACTTTAATTTCGTCACGTAATCATCATAATCATACCAAACAAGACATAAACTTCATCGCCATAAACTCATATCTTTGCTTTACCGTCATGTTATATTCATCGCTTACTCATCATGAAATTATCGCATCATATTCACTTTATGTTCAACACAAAAATCATCACAAAACAACGTATCATGTATCATCGCAATTCATCATAAGCCATGAAATAAAACTCAACACCAAAAGACAAAAATAAACATAACCGACTCCATGAGACACGACTATGTTATGCATGTGGTACCCGTCACTTTGTCCATAATTAGGGACATTGGGCATAAAAGCCCATCGCCGCTTTGGCATAAAAGCCCTCGTCGCTTGGCATAAAAGTCCTCGTCGACAATGCAATGTATGTGACTCGACAACACGACATCACAAACACGACACAATAAAACATCATCATCGCACATCAAAATTGGTATAAAACCCACGTCGCCATATTCATCCAAATCAAGATAAACATATCATCGCATCGCATATAATCAATTATTCATTATAAATAAACCGTCGCAAACATCATATTTAATCACACCACATCATTATCAAATAATTCACTAAATTTAAAACACGAAAAAATAGTCAAACATCAATAATTGTCGCGAAAGTTATTCATAATAATCGGCATCAATCATAATCATTAACGTCGCAATCGGATTGTCCATACGCGACTTAAACCGACTAAAACGCAACCCATTTCAAATTAACCGTAAATTGGCCTATTTCAGGTCGCTTCATAAAAACTCGAAATCTCAAAAAACTAACCTCACCATGACGTTATATACGTTGAAATTAGCTAGCACGTCAATTTTCGTTCAATTCGGAGCAACTAGCTTCGTCGCCGAAATTGACGAAATCGAGAAATCGGACATAATCGGGTTCCAAATTAAATCGGCTAACTTATGTCATATTTGTATTTAATTAATATAAATATTTAACATATTAAATTAAGAAAATAAAAACAAAACATAAACTATTTAAAAAAAAAAAAGTACATAATTCATGAAACAGCGGAATGGCGACGACATCATGAAACATATTGTTTCCAACTTTCATTTCGTTTCAATACTACATGGTACTTTAGTTTTCTAAACTTCATTCAATTCCTATACTGTTAATTCTTTAGTTTTCTAAACTTAATTCAATTAATATACTGCTAGTACTTTAGTTTATAAACTAAACTTAATTAATATACTGCTACTTTACTTTAATTTATAAACTAAAATTAATTAATATATTGCTACTTTACTTTAGTTTATAAACTAAACTTAATTAATATACTGCTACTTTACTTTATAAACTAAACTCAATTCTATACTGCTATTACTTAGTTTATAAGCTTAATTTAATTAATATAATTTAGTTTTTCTAATTTAATTTCTATTAACATAACAATAATCCCACAACACTAACACCTAAATTAACTCTCCTAATTTATCTCAACAAATCTCAAGAACCCTAACATCAATTTTATCCCAAATCAAAATATACCAAATCAAACCCTAACTATAAGCATTGGAAAATCAAACCCCTTACCTTAAATACTTGAAATGATTCTTAATGATTTCAACCAACCCAAAACCCAAACTATGGTGTTCTTCTTGCTCTTTTCTCCAAGACCTTCTTGTTCTCTCTAACTCTCACAAAGTGTGTTTTGTATGTTATGTCATAAAACAAGTGTGTTTGGTTTGTTTTGATGCAAGACAAAAGCTAGGTAAAATACTAAAAAACCCTTCTTAAAATATACTCCTAATTAACACTAAATAATATCAAATAATATTATTAACCCAAATAATTAAAAGAACTCCAAAAAAAAATTAAATATCGGTCCGAATAATATTTTACCGAACCGAATGGAATAAAACCGAACCGAACAAAATAATTACCGGTCCTCCAAAATAAATACCAGATCGAATAAAATAATTACCGGTCCCTCAAAACAAATACCGGAGCGAATAAAATAATTACCGGTCCGAAAAAAAAACGCCGCCGAATATATTAACAGATATAACGGTTAATTTAAATATTCTCGTCGCAAAAATAAACGTCAAACGGTAACTCGAAAATATTAATATAATATAATATTAAATAAAATGGGGAGTTACAACTCTCCCCCACTTATAAAAGTTTCGTCCTCGAAATTACCTGACTCGAAAAGCTCGGGATAGGAATCCCGCATCTTGCTTTCTAACTCCCACGTCGCACTTTCACCAGCTGCTCCTATCCAAACAACTTTAACCAAGGAGATCTCTTTGCCACGAAGAGACTTTATATCACGATCTTCGATCCTTAATGGCATCGTCTCCATCGTAAGATTGTCTCGCACTTGAATATCATCCATCTCAATCACATGTGAAGGATCCGGAACATACTTCAGAAGTTGTGACACATGGAACACATCATGCAAGTTCAAAAGATTTGGCAGTAGTGCCACTCTATAAGCCACTTTTCCCACTTTACTAGTAATTTGGTAAGGACCAATAAAGCGAGGAGTTAGCTTCTTCGACTTCAATGCTCACCCAACGCCGGTTGTAGGAGTAACTCGTAAAAATACATGATCACCATCTTGAAATTACAAGTCTTTTCTCCTTTTATCATGATAACTCTTTTGTCGACTTTGAGAAATTCTCATCTTTTCTCTAATCATCTTCACCGTCTCAGTAGTCTCTCTAACCAATTCTGGTCCAAGCACCACACTTTCACCCGACTCATGCCAACACAAAGGAGTTCTACACCTCTAACCATACAATGCCTCGAACGGTGCCATTCCAATACTACCATGAAAACTATTGTTATAAGTAAACTCAATCAAAGGAAGATATGTATCCCATGATCCACCATGTTCAAGAATACAAGCACGTAACAAGTCTTCCAACGATTGAATCGTCCTTTCCGTCTGACCATCAGTTTGAGGATGATAAGCCGAACTCAACCTCAACTTTGAACCCAAAGCCTCTTGCAAGCTCTTCCAAAATTCAGAAGTAAACCTCGGATCTCTATCCGAAACAATACACAAAGGAATACCATGTAATCTCACAATCACATGCGTATAAATTTCCGCCAACTTCGATACAGGATAAGTGATGTTAATAGGAATAAAGTGAGTCGACTTTGTAAGCCTATCAACAATCACCCAAATCACATTGTGTCCTCTTGGTGTATTCGGTACCCCCGTTAGGAAATCCATAGAAATGCTATCCCATTTCCATTCTGGAATATCTAACAGTTGCATCAACCCTGCAGGTTTCTGATGCTCCACTTTAGACTTCTGACAAGTCAAACAAGCATAAACAAACTGAGCCACCTCTCCCTTCATGCCCGACCACCAAAATAGTTTCTTTAAATCTTGATACATTTTGGTCGCTCCGGGATGAATACTCAAATTGCTTCTATGAATTTCTTCCAAGATCATTCTCTTCAAATCCACATCATCGGGAATACAAATCCTATCTTAGAACCTCAATACACCCTGAGCATCCAACTTGAAATCTTCATTTTCAGTTTGTCCAATACCAACCAACAAATCAACAAGTTTCACATCAAGCTTCTGAGCTTCTCTAACACTATCAAGGAAATCATTATTGATCTTTAACATTCCTAAGATAACACTATTCAGAGTCACTTATACTACAAGACTCATATCTCTAAATTTCTCAATCGATTCCAACTCTTTCACCATCAAAAGTGACATATGCAAAGTCTTTCGACTTAAAGCATCGACCACCACATTAGCTTTACCAGGATGGTAATTCAATCCAAAATCATAATCTTTCAACAATTCAAGCCACTGTATTTGTCTCATATTAAGCTCTTTCTGATCGAACTAGTACTTCAAACTTTTATGGTCACTAAATACTTCAAATCTAGAACCATAAAGATAATGCCTCCAAATCTTAAGCACAAAAACAACCGCTGCAAGCTCCAAATCGTGCGTAGGATAATTCTTCTAATGAATCTTCAATTACCTAGAAGCATAAGCAACCACTTTGCCATTTTGCATAAGTACACCACCTAAACCCATCTTAGAAGCATCACAATAAATAACAAACGGTTCTTCAGGATTAGGTAGAATCAAGATCGGAGCCGTTGTCAACCTTTTCTTCAATTCAACAAAACTTTCTTCACACTTGACATCCCACACAAATGAAGCTCCTTTACAAGTCAACTTTGTCAAAGGGAGCGCCAACTTAGAAAAACCTTCAATGAACATTCTATAGTAACCAGCCAATCCAAAGAAACATCTAATCTCAGTAACAGACTTAGGAGTTTCCCATCTCAACACAACATCAACTTTAGAAGGATCAACTGCAATGCCATCACCAGAAATGACATGCCCCAAAAAGCTCACTTCACTTAACCAGAACTCGCACTTTGACAACTTAGCCTAAAGCTTCTTCTCTTTCAGAACTTCCAACACGATGCGTAAATGTTCTGCGTGCTCTTCTTCCGATTTAGAATAAACCAGAATATGAAAACAACCACGAAGCGATCCATGTAAGGATGGAAAATACGATTCATGTACTCCATGAATACTCCCGGTGCATTAGTGACACTGAAAGGCATCACCGAATACTCGTAATATCCATACCTCATCCTGAAAGCAGTTTTCTGAACATCTTCTTCTTTCACCCTTATTTGATGGTAACCCAATCTCAAATCAATCTTATTAAACATGCGAGCACCAACTAACCGGTCCATCAAATCATCAATTCTAGGAAGTGGATACCTATTCTTGATAGTCACTTTATTCAACTGACGATAGTCAATACAAAGTCTCATGCTACCGTCTTTCTTCTTCACCAATAACACAGGAGCTCCCCACGGTGACACACTAGGTCTAACAAACTTCTTCTCGAGCAAATCTTCTAATTGGATCTTCAATTCTGCTAACTCAGATGCAGGCATCCTGTATGGTGCCATAGAGACGGGTCTGGTACCAGGGACAAGATCCACAGAAAATTCAACTTCTCTTTCTGGAGGTGCACTAGGAATCTCATCAGGGAATACTTCGGGAAAATTGCACACCACCGGAAAGTTTTCTATCACAGCTTGACTATCCATAGAAAGAGTCGCCATCAAAAAGAAAACCAACGCCTCATCCTTCATGAACTCATTCAACTGTTTCGTCGACACCAACATAGATTGTTCTTCTTCTACTAAGGAAGAAAACCTCACAGTGTTGTCATAGCAATTGATATGGACATAATTAGCTTTTAACCAGTCCATACCTAAAACCACGTCCAACCCGACAAGAGGTAAACAAACAAGAACCACCACAAAGTCTCTATCAAAGATTAATAAAGGGCAACTTGCACACACAAAAGAAGTAGTAACCGTTCACTTAGCCGGAACTTCTACCACCATATCTCTATCCAGAGACGACAAAGTGAGACCCAATCTCTTTACACAATCAACAACAATAAGACAATGAGTAGCACCAGTATCAATAATATTAATAAGAGGAAAGATATTAATGAAACTAGTACCTCGAACAAGACCATCCTCGTTTTCCGTTGGAGCACCCGACAAAGCAAACACCTTTCCTGCTCCTCGAGTCCTCTTAGGATTATTAAATTTAGCACTAATGTGCCCTCCCTCGCCACAATTAAAACAAACCACATCCTTATGTCTATAATCGTGAGTCATATGGCCCCCTTCTCCATATCGGAAACATCTCACCTCATTATCCTTAGCTCTAACATCGCTTCGGCAAACATTAATTTTGTGGCCATGTTTCCCACACTTGTAATAGACAATACTAGCAGGAGCATCTCCCTCACTAGTTCTTCTCCCTTGAAACGCTTTCTGTTTCCCTTTACCAGCTGGAGCATCATACGATTTTCCATGACTTTGCTGACCTTTGTTTCTCTTATCAGACATAATCTTATAATGAGCATTACTGTCCTCCTCAAAGATCCTACAACTATCAATTAAATCCGAAAAGACACAGATTTTCTGATAACCAACAACTTTCTTAATCTCAGGACGCAAACCATTTTCAAACGATGCATTTAGAGAACTCGACATTCGGCCCATCATAATGCGGATAGAACTTGGCCAACATAGTGAACCTTGCAGCACAATCAGTGATAGACATGCTTCCTTTCTTTAATTCAAGGAACTCAATCTCCTTCTTTCCCCGAACATCTTTCGGGTAATACTTCCTCATGAATTCCTTTCGGAAAACTTCCCATGTCACTTCCTCACCAGAAACCTCAAGCCTCTAACGGGTTTCAACCCACCAGTCATCCGCTTCAGCACTTAGTTTATGAGTACCATAACGGATCCTTTGCCAAGGAGTGCAATCCATCATACAAAAGATTCTTTCAATCTCCTTCAGCCACGCCAAAGCACCTTCGGGATCATACTTTCCTTGGAAAGTAGGAGGATTATCTTTTTGGAAGGTTTCCAAACTACGAGACCCAACGTTCTCGTCAGTATTCAGCGGGTTTTGGAAAGCCCGAGCCATTGCCAGCGTAGCAGCAACAAGAGCCTCATCATTCCTACCAGTGTTCCTTCCAGCCATAACAACTTCTACTCAAAACAAAACAAGGATTAGAATCAACAAATAACAATACTTAAATGATAAACGACAACAAACTCAACAACTTGCCCGGACAGACCGACCTGCTCTGATACCACTAATGTAACACCCCAATTCTACCCCTCGTAATTAATAATAAAATCAGAGTTTCAAAATTTCATCCAAACATAAATAGAGGTATCACATATTCGTGTTTTTCATCACTTTGCATTATAAGGCACATCACAAAATCAAAAGTTAGATATACCGATTCATAACATAAATCATCATATAAACATATGACTAATCACAGCACAACGGATGTGTTCACAAAATGTATGTATCATCATGTTATCATCAATACATAAAGTCATAAGATAGTATACATAAACTATCCTATCAAAATAATAACATCGCCCAAATCCTGAGTGTTACTACTATCAGAGCAGAGCGACTCAAAATAAAGAGACTCGAGCTAATCCTCATCATCCTCGCGGATCACCTGCACGTTACCAATATAAAGGCAACGGCGAAACAAGTAAAGGGTGAGATACTCCAAAACATATAATTAAAGGCATGATAAAATATATAAATAGTTTTGGAATCATAAATGATATAGGATTAATAATAGTATGTCAGCACATATCCAAATCTCACACACTTTAAATCATCATTTAGTATATAAAATCAACACTTTAATTTCGTCACGTAATCATCATAATCATACCAAAACAAGACATAAACTTCATCGTCATAAACTCATATCGTCGCTTTACCGTTATGTTATATTAATCGGTTACTCATCATGAAATTATCGCATCATATTCACTTTATGTTCAACACAAAAATCATCATAAAACAACGGATCATGTATCATCATAATTCATCATAAGCCATGAAATAAAACTCAACGCCAAAAGACTCAAAAATAAACATAACCGACTCCATGAGACACGACTATGTTATGCATGTGGTACCCGTCGCTTTTTCCATAATTAGGGACATTCGGCATAAAAGCCCATCATCGCTTTGGCATAAAAGCCCTCGTCGCTTGGCATAAAAGCCCTCGTCGCCAATGCAATGTATGTGACTCGACAACACGACATCACAAACACGACACAACAAAACATCATCATCGCACATCAAAATTGGTATAAAACCCACATCGCCATATTCATCCACATCAAGATAAACATATCATCGCATATCATCAAGTATTCATTATAAATAAACCGTCGCAAACATCATATTTAATCACACCACATCATTATCAAATAATTCACTAAATTTCAAACACGAAAAATAGTCAAACATCAATAATCGTCACAAAAGTCATTCATAATAATCGGCATCCATCGTAATCATTAACGTCGGAATTAGATTCTCCATACACGACTTAAACCGACTAAAACGCAAACCGTTTCAAATTAACCGTAAATTGGCCTATTTCGGGTCGCTTCATAAAAACTCGAAATCTCGAAAAAACTAACCTCACCACGACTTTCTACACGTCAAAATTATCTAACAAGTCAATTTTCGTTCAATTCAGAGCAACTAGCTCCGTCGCCGAAATTTCCGAAATCGGGAAATCGGACATAATCGGGTTCCAAATTAAATCGGCTAACTTATGTCATATTTGTATTTAATTAATATAAATATTTAACATATTAAATTAAGAAAAGAAAAACAAAACATAAACTATTTTTCAAAAAAAAAATAGTACATAATTCATGAAACAACGGAATGACGACGGCATCATGAAACATACTGTTTCCAACTTTCATTTCGTTTCAATACTACATATTACTTTAGTTTTCTAAACTTCATTCAATTCCTATACTACTAGTTCTTTAGTTTTATAAACTTAATTCAATTAATATACTGCTACTTTACTTTAGTTTATAAACTAAATTTAATTAATATACTGCTACTTTACTTTAGTTTATAAACTAAACTTAATTAATATACTGCTACTTTACTTTAGTTTATAAACTAAACTTAATTAATATACTGCTACTTTACTTTATAAACTAAACTCAATTCTATACTGCTATTACTTAGTTTATAAGCTTAATTTAATTAATATAATTTAGTTTTTCTAATTTAATTTCTATTAACATAACAATAATCCCACAACACTAACACCTAAATTAACTCTCCTAATTTATCTCAATAAATCTCAAGAACCCTAACATCAATTTTATCCCAAATCAAAATATACCAAATCAAACCCTAACTATAAGCATTGGAAAATCAAACCCCTTACCTTAGAACTTGAAATGATTCTTGATGATTTCAACCAACCCAAAACCCAAGCTATGGTGTTCTTCTTGCTCTTCTCTCCAAGACCTTCTTGTTCTCTCTAACTCTCATAAAGTGTGTTTTGTATGTTATGTCATAAAACAAGTGTGTTTGGTTTGTTTTGATGCAAGACAAAAGCTAGGCAAAATACCAAAAAGCCCTTCTTAAAATATACTACTAATTAACACTAAATAATATCAAATAATATTATTAACCCAAATAATTAAAATAACTCCAAAAAAAAATTAAATATCGGTCCGAATAATATTTTCCCGAACCGAACGGAAAAAAACCGGACCGAACAAAATAATTACCGGTCCCCCAAAATAAATACCGGACCGAATAAAATAATTACAGGTCCCTCAAAACAAATACCAGACCGAATAAAATAATTATCGGTCCGAAAAAAAATGTCTCCGAATATAACAGATATAACTGTTAATTTAAATATTCTCGTCGCAAAAATAAACGTCAAACGGTAACTCGAAAATATTAATATAATATAATATTAAATAAAACGGGGCGTTACAGCTGCCCTTGCGGGTTTTTAACTTAGCGGGAAATTTATTCTGTTTATGTCTCTAATTTTTTCCTAGACTACCTTTTCGGGTTTTCGGCCTAACGAGACGCTCCTTTTTTGCCTAAGCCGCCCTTTTGGGTTTTCAACTTAGCGAACTGTTCTTTTATTTCTTTAGGCAAAATATTTCTTGACTGCGTCAGCATTCATGGGACTTGGTAACTCCTCGCCATCCATAGTTTCAAGAATTAATGCACCACCAGAGAAGGCTTTCTTGACAACATACGGGACTTCAAAATTAGGATTCCACTTGCCCCTAGAATTAGTGTTGAAAGACATGATCTTCCTGAGCACGAGGTCACCTTCTCTGAATTCACGAGGTTTTACCTTTTTATCAAAAGCTTTCTTCATTCTTTTTTTATATAACTTGCCATGACACAAGGCTGTCATCCTCTTCTCTTCAATCAAATTCAATTGGTCAAACCTGTTCTGAACCCATTCAGCCTCCGTCAGCTTGGTTTCTATTATCACACACAACGAGTGAATCTCTACCTCGACTAGGAGTATAATTTCCATTCCATACACTAATGAGAATGGGGTTGCTCCTGTTGAAGTGCGGACAAATGTTTGATATCCATTCAAAGCAAAAGGGAGCATTTCATTCCAATCCTTATAAGTAACAACCATTTTCTGGATAATTCTCTTGATATTCTTATTAGCAACTTCAACAGCCCCATTCATCTTTGTCCTGTATGGAGATGAATTGTGATGGACAATATTGAATTCTTCACACAGTTCTGTCATCATCTTGTTGTTCAAATTTGAGCCATTGTCAGTGATGATTCTGCTCGGCACACCATATCGGCATATAAGATTATTATTAATGAAGCGCACAACCACCTTCTTAGTAGCATTGGCATATCAAGCAGCCTCCACCCATTTGGTGAAGTAATCAATTGCTACCAAGATAAAACGGTCCCCATTCGAAACTTTGGGTTCTATCACCCCAATCATGTCAATACCCCACATAGAGAAAGGCCACGGGGAGGAAATCACATTGAGGAGTGTCGGAGGCACATGGACCTTGTCTGCGTAAATATGGCATTTATGACACTTCTTTGCAAATTTGTAACAATCAGATTCCATTGTCAGCCAATAATAACCTGCCCTGAGCATATTTTTAGCCATCGAATGTCCATTGGCATTTGTGCCAAATGAACCTTCATGAATCTCATGCATCAACATGTCTGCTTCGTGTCTATCCACGCATCTGAGCAAGACCCTGTCATAATTTATCTTGTATAACACATTTTCACTGAGGAAGAAACTGCCTGCCAATCTTCTCAATGTTTTTCTATCTTTCTTCGACGCATCAATCGAGTATTCCTGAGTCTGAAGAAAATGCTTGATATCATAATACCAAGGTTTTTCATCTGCTATCTCCTCTGTTGTAAACACATGAGCGGGCCTATCCATCCGCTGAACCGCAATTCGGGGTATATCATTCCAAGTATTCACTTGGTACATAGAAGCCAAAGTTGCCAGAGCATCCGCCATTTGATTTTCATCTCTAGGGATGTGATGGAATTCAAATTTATTGAAGAATGGTAATAATTTTCTAGCATAATCTTTGTAAGGGATCAAGCCAGGGTGACGAGTATCCCATTCTCCTTTAATCTGATTTATTACCAAAGATGAATCACCATACACATCTAGAATTTTGATTATGAGATCAATAGTTTTCTCGAGACCCATGATGCAAGCCTCATATTCTGCCATATTATTAGTGCAATCAAATGTTAACCTTGCAGTAAAAGGAATGTGCGATCCATGAGGAGTGACAATCACAACACCAATTCCTTTACCATAAGCATTCACAGCTTCATCAAATATCATACTCCAACACGATTCAGGGTTAGGACCTTCCTCAAGTAATGGTTCATCACAATCTTTCACTTTCAGGAACATCACATCCTCATCGGGAAATTCATATTCTGCAGACTGGTGATCCTCCACTAGTTGGTGAGCAAGATAATCAGTTAACACACTACTTTTAATAGCTTTTTGAGTGCGGTATTCGATATCATATTCAAATAACAATATCTGCCACCGAGCAATTCTCCCAGTAAGAGCAGGTTTTTCAAAAATGTACTTAATTGGATCCATTTTGGAGATCAACCAAGTGGTGTGATTCAACATATACTGCCGCAAACGCTTTGCCGCCCAAGCCAAAGCACAACATGTTTTTTCCAGCATGGAATACTGCGACTCACATTCAGTGAATTTTTTTACTGAGATAATAAATGGCGAACTCCTTCTTCCCTATTTCATCCTGTTGTCCCAGAATACAACCCATGGATTTATCTAACACTGTCAGATACATAATCAACGGTGTTCCTTCTATGGGAGGGAGCAAAATAGGAGGTTCAAGCAGATATTCCTTAATACTCTCAAATGCCCTTTGGCAGTCATCTGTCCACACACAACCTTGATCTTTCTTTAACAACTTAAAGATTGGTTCGCATGTTGAAGTCATATGGGAAATGAATCTAGAAATATAATTCAAACGCCCGAGGAAACCTCTGACTTGCTTTTCAGTTCTTGGTGTTGGAATTTCTTGAATTGCTTTTACTTTATCAGGGTCAACTTCAATTCCTTTCTGGCTAACAATGAAACCCCACAACTTCCCCGATCAAACACCGAAGGTGCATTTATTTGGATCCAAGCAGAGACGATACTTCCTCAAATGCTGAAACAACTTTAACAAATCTTCTATATGCCCTTCTTTAGTCTGGGATTTGGAAATCATATCATCAACATATAATTCAATTTCCTTGTGCATCAGATCATGGAATAGGGTTGTCATAGCCCTCTGGTACGTTGCACCAGCGTTCTTCAACCCGAAGGGCATCACTCTGTAACAGAATGTTCCCCAGGGTGTGATAAACGTTGTTTTTTCCATGTCCTCTAGAGCCATTCTTATTTGATTATACCCGGAAAATCTGTCCATGAACGAGAATAATTTGAATTTCGCTGTGCTATCCAATAACATGTTGATATGTGGCAATGGAAAATCATCTTTTGGACATGCTTTATTTAGATCTCTGTAATATACGCACATGCAGACTTTTCCGTCTTTTTTCGGTACTGGGACAATATTGGCAATCCATTGAGGATACACTGACGTCACAAGAAAACCAGCATTAATCTGCTTTAGAACCTCCTCTTTAATCTTTACTGCCATATCTAGGTGAGTTCTTCTCAACTTTTGTTTAATTGGAGGACACTCTGGCTTCAACGGAAAATGGTGCTCGACAATATCTGTATCTAGACCAGGCATATCTTAGTAAGACTAAGCAAAAATATCCACATACTCTTTCAACAACTCAATTAACCTTCTCTTCACATCGGGATACAACGATGCTCCAATCTTGACTTTCTTCGAATCTTCTTCTGAACCCAAATTGATCACTTCCAAAGGCTCTTTATATGGATGAATGGTATTTTCATCGTGCTCAAGCAACCGTGAGACCTCTTCTGGAATCTCATCATAATCTTCTTCTTCAGTCCCAAACACAGGACATTCAAAGTCGGGAGAGGGTGCAGGGTCATTGTATTCAACGGGTTTTTTTAGTTAATCTGCACATATGATTTATGATTGCTTTTAGAAACTGACACATATAACAAGTGATTATGCAGATTGAATTTCAGTTATTATTTTTTTTGGAAGTTTTTTTTTATTACCATTTTCCTAGGAAAAGTAGAAAAATAAAGACATAATTTGGGAAACAAAGACAACTTTTATTACTGATCTTAACTGTCACAACAAACAGATAAGCCCCACAACATTAATACTTCCACCTTGGGCAGAGTGAAAGCTTTTTCAAGAAAAAAAAGATTAACAAATCAAATTACTTTGAAACATGTATGCAAGAGGGAACATCAATGGTGACCCAGTTCTGAACCCTAACTCCATGCGTCACATAATTCGGCATTTCCTGCTCTGCTTCATCCTCCCCAACAGCATTAATTCCAGAATCAGTTGGATGGAGGTAACCTCCACTGCAGAAAATGTCTTGATACCTGCCTGCAGTAGACTTCGGCTTCATGCCCTTAACTTTGTCATTCTTCAAAGTGAACCCTAAGCCAATTCTGTTCTTGTTCACAGGTGGATCCAAAATTCGTCCCCAAACTGCATTAGGACCATTGTGCACAACCTGCTGTGCGTCCTTCAGCGAGACCATGGAATTCTCATTTCCTCTTATGTTGTCAATGGATAGGACTTGGAAATGGGTTCCAACAGCAGCTTCATCTGCTTCTACAATACTAAAGGAGGACAAATTAGATATCAATAGTGCATGCTCCCCATTTATGATCACTACCTTCCCTTCACGCACAAACTTTAGCTTCTGATGTAAAGTTGAAGTGACATCCCCTGCTTCATGTATCCATGGCCATCCTAGCAAACAACTATATGCGGGAATAATGTCCATGACCTGGAAGGTTATCTGGAACAATTGTGGTCCTATATGGATAGGGAAGTCCACTTCACCGATGACAGATTTCCTCGACCCATCAAATGCTTTCATAATGATGCCACTCTGGCGTATAGGTGTTCCTTGATATTTCAACTTCATGAGAGTACTCCTCGGTATAACATTCAATGCGGATCCATTATGAATTAGGACATTGGATATGAATCAATCTTGCAGTTCATAGATATGTGGAGGGCTAGGTTGTGATTCCTCCCTTCATCTAGTAATTCATCATCGCAGAAACTCAAGTTATTACATGATGTAATGTTTCCAATTACGCCGCTGAATTGATCTATTAGCATGTCACTCTCCACAAAATCTTGGTCTAGTACCCTCATCAAGGATTCTCCATGAGCAGAGGAGTTCATCAATAAAGCCAAGATGGATATTTTTGAAGGAGTCTGTAGCAGCTGATCTACAATTCTATAATCGCTTATCTTAATTATCTTCAAAATATCATCCACTTCTTTCTCTAGTGTAGCTCCACTAGTTTCTCCTGTAGTCTTCTTAGGTTCATCATTCTCAGCAACTTTATTTCTAGCAGCAACATCTCTCCAAAAAACCGGCGCAAACACACGACTGCTACGGGTCACCCTGCTACTTTCAACTATATTTCCAACATCGGGCATTGGCTGGATGGGAACTTCCACCCCATCTTCTAAGATTGTAGCGTTGTATTTGTAAGGCACAACCTTATCTGATTTGTAAGGGATAGGACCTGGAAAACTAATTACCAATGGGGTAACAACTGGCTTGCTAAGATACTCCACTTCAAAATGGGCTGGTGCACCGAAACAAGGAACAATGACGTTTACCCCTTCTTCAACACAACCAATCATCAATAAGTCATTTCTGGAAAACAAATCTTTGTCTGAAGAGAAATACTCATCAGCGGAGGCATACTCTTCCTCTGACTCTTCTTCCATTAAACAAACCTCAACCATACCAACCTCATGATAATCATCCCTCTGACCTATGATCTTGATAGTTCCATTGTCTAACAGAAACTCAACACCCTTCTTCACAATTGGACACCCTTGGGGATCTCGACAGCAAACTAGGCAAGATCCATATTGGTGTTCCACCTGACTAGCCGTATGGAAGAAGGTAGCATGCAACTGCACGAGATCCTCATTCAAATAATCCACATCAAAAATTCTGAATTTACCAGGACATCCAAAAACCATGTTCACTTCCTCTTCATACTCTTCCCTATGTGGATGAGGCCCTCATCCATCATCTCCTGTAAATCAACCTTTATCTTATCACAACCCTGTATATATGTACTGCAAGTAGCACAACCAGTATGGTCATGTGTATAGTAGCTAAATTCACAGAGGTCTGCGTGCATTTTCACCAAATCTCCTCTAACCAGATTAATGTCAAAAATCCGGAAGTCACCTGGACAACCGGCCACCATATTTATAGCATTTACTCCCCCATGTTTGGGAAGAGGATTATCTTTCACATTAGGTCCCATGTCCTTAAAAGATAGAACACCAAACTTTACCAATTTCTGCACCTCATTCTTCAAAGGATAACAATTCTCAACATTATGCCCTGGTGCTCCCTGATGAAAAGCACATGTTTGGTCTGCCTTATAATACCAAGGCAATGGTGACGGTATGGCGGCAGGTGGTCGTGTCTGGACTAACTTTTTATGAATCAATGCCAGTAGTAACTCTGTATAGCTCATGGGAATAGGTTCATAACTCCCCCTTCTCTGATTATACCCTTGATTCCCCTACTGGGACGGTCTCTGATAAGCAACGGTAGTCAGAGCGACATTCATAACAGGAGTAACTGAGGCGACTTACTGATGACGCTGATAATTGCTTCTAGGAGAGTTTACCCTCCTCTCTTGCATAACAGCATTTGCATCCCCTTATTTCTTTTTGGTAAACCCATAAGATGGCTTCTTCGCACCCCCAGATTCTTCACTCTTCGTCAAACGGCCTTCTCTTACAGCCTCTTCCAAGCGGATACCCATTCCTACCATCTCAGTAAAGTCACTTGGCACGCTTGCTACCATCCTCTGGTAGTAGAAAGCACCCAGCGTCTTCAAGAAAATCTTAGTCATCTCCTTCTCTTTCATGGGAGGAATCACTTGGGCGGCTACCTCGCGCCATCTCTGTGCATACTCTTTGAACGATTCCCTGTCTTTCTGAATCATGGCCCTAAGTTGATCATGGTCAGGCGCCATGTCCACGTTGTACTTGTATTGTTTGATGAATGCTTCTCCCAAATCATTAAATGTATGGATATTGGCGCTGTCCAATCTCATATACCACTTCAACGCAACACCAGTCAAACTATCCTGAAAAAAGTGAATCAGCAGACGCTGATCATCAATATGGGTAGACATTCTCCTCACGTACATCACCAGATGAGCACGAGGGCAAGTGTAGCCCTTATACTTCTCAAATTCTGGGACCTTAAACTTAGCAAGTATCTTAACATTTAGGACCTAGCATAGTTCATTCACATTCTGCCCAAATAGCTCTTTCCCTCTGAGGGTCTTCATCTCCCTCTGCATCTTGTATAATTGCTCTTGAAAATCATCCATTATGTCTTAAACACCCAAGTCTTCACTTGGTGGAGGGAAAAGACGACATACATCATCGTTAACAAACGAAACCATATTCACCGAAGGAGGCGCAGTAGGAACAACATGCACTACAGGAGGTTCCAGAGTAACAATAGTCTGAACTACTGGAGTATCTTGAGGACCAATATTGAAACCTTTAGGTGCGATATTCTCTGGCATTCCCCATGGATAACCATGAGGCATACGGTTTTGAACAACAACCGGAGTAGCATATACGGGAACAGTCGGAGCTTCAGTAGTTGCCCTTGTTGGTTGAGGTTGAACACTCGGTGGCTGATTCTGAGCAGCCACCATAACTTCCATTAGGGTAGTCAAATTGGCCATGCTGACCTTCAAAGCAGAAACTTCCTCGCGCAGCTCGCAATTCTCTTGTTCTAAGTTGTCCATCTTCTTTTTGAAATTAGCCCGAGTGTTGTAGTGATGAGTCAGCTTGCTGAACGAAGTAAAGAAGCTTGGTAAGAAACCTGGATATGCATAACAAATGCAAGAAATATGTGCAATATGATGCATGATATGTAATGCATATGATTATTTTTACTTTTTTTTTTAATATTTCAAGGGATTTAAAGTTTATAGACATATTGCAATCATCAAAGTAATAGCGCTTTTGAAATACTGAATTTTTTTTATTATAATAACTCCAAAATGGATTACAATTTTCAATGATCCCAAGTACAAGATGAACATAAAATCTAAAATCCTGAGAAAAAGAACTGATGGAGATCAATCTGTACGTTGGCGCTTCCTTGTGAGCCTGACAATATGAGCCTTCAACCTCTGGTTTTCTTCCGTATATCTGATGGAAACCTCCTTCCAATCATCTGAATCAGGAAGTGATTGATCAGCACCTGATTGAGGCTTAGGAGAAAATAAATCCCCTTACCTCTCTATAGACTCTATCGCTCGACTCTCAAGGATCTCAATCAAGTCGTCTTTCTCCTTCAGGTCTGCTCTGTAGGAACTCTCTAAAGTTTGGAACTTATTCTTCCAAGAATCCCTTTCTTGTTGCATCCTTACCAAAGCAAGATGCAGCTCTTCTAGATCATCTAATAGGGGAGGAGCGGTCTTCACAAACAGATCAGGCATAGGTGTCTCTCGGGTATACGACATCTTTAACTGAATGGCTCTCGATCGGACCCACTGAAGATATGGCTCCAAAGAAACAACACACCTAGGTCCCAAACCCTTTCTACCCTTCTTATGAATGTGACGCCAGGCCTTCGCAATCTGATACCTAGATTCCCTATGGTCTTCCCCTTCCTTCAGAAAGAAGCTACTCAAATTAATACTATACGATTTATCCCTCATCGGATAACCAAGTTGTCGCCGTGCAAGAACAGGGTTTTAGATAATTCCTCCTTTTGTACCAAGAAGAGGTACATTTGGGAAACTACCACAACTGTCAATAATCTCTATATCCTGGTAAGCTCGATGGTACCAATCAATATCCGAGTAAGTAAGTGCCATGATCTTAGGAGCCCAACGGGGTTCCTTCTTGACATCCCAAAAAGCATCAGACTGAGGCATATGAGAGATAAACCACCGGTATAACAGAGGTGTGAAACAGATAATCATCCCCCCATGATAAGAATTCCGAAGATGAATAGAGTAATAAGTATCACCCAACAGTGTAGGAATTGGGTTTCCAATCATGAAGATCCTGATAGCATTAATGTCGACAAACTTGTCCATATTAGGAAATAAGAACAACCCGTAAGCAAGTAGGGCAAATATGGCCTCAAAAGCAATTGTACTCTTCATTCTGGAAAAGTCACGAGCTTTCTCCAATAAGAATTGAGCTGGTAATCCTCTAATCCCTCCTTTAGTAGTCATATGGGCTTCCACCTCAGATTTTGCCAGATGAATCAAAGCAGCAATCTCATGTGGTTTTGGCTCACCCTCCAAACCAGTAAAAGGAACACGATCGGTAACAGGTAAATCTAATAGATAAGAATACTCCTCCAGTGTAGGCATCAACTGATAGTCAGGAAAAGTAAAGTAATGACACATCAGATCATAGAACTGGACCAAGGTCGAGAGAATACCCTCCTTCATCTTCAGCTTCATGAGAGGAATAATGGATCCATACTTCTTCCAAAAGTCTACAGAACACTCGATCTCGGGAATTAGACTGATCAACTCATCTATCTTGGGATCCTTGAAACTGTATTTTCCGGTCTTTCTCTTTCCAGAATCCATGGTTAAAAAGCACCTGAGATATTCACAAATAGTCAACCTTAAAAATCCCTTGAAATATGGTTTCTTCAAAAGATGCTTATGAGTGCATGGATGCATGATGAAATAATCACACACAAGATCACATATATAGGGTTCATAGGTTCAACGTCACGAGCATGAGATCGAAGGTACTATCCATAAGGCGTTGGTCTAAAGTTATCACCTGCCGAACAAGGTTCTAGAGGTTCCCAGAGTCTACATCCTTCCTTTGGATATTACCAACTTCTCGATTAACTCGGTAATTAGTAATATTCTCAAGAAATACTTGTCTGAGCATAGTATCGCGTGACAACTATTTCCGAATTACTCTGTCATAGCTTCTGCACTACACCTAAAAGGCCAAGATGGGTTTGGTATTCTATGGTCCTCAGTTTCAGCAGGCTCCCAGGTCGAAAGCAGTACGTCTTCCCGATTACTCGGTAAACGAAACTACAGTCAAAGGGGCCTCCACTGAGTGGGGGATCTCATGTCTCCTTTTTTAGGATTACTCCCTCAAAGTTAACATGACTATACCACCCGTTCTATCTTAAAGTTTTCCCAAGTCCGGGTATAGGACTTATGAGTAATCACCAAGCACCCTGAAAACTAGGAAAATCCAGACAAACATATATACAACATATAACACAAAAAACAGTAATAACACACATACAAATATAAACAAAGATAGGCTTAACCCACTTAGGGATGGACCAACAAGAGGTTAATCTTTCCCCAGTGAAGTCGCCATTTTTTCTGTAGCGGTAGAAATGTTTAAGACTAAGCCATTGGATTGACTAGACTTTATACAAATCAAAATAAAAATCACCACCGCGCTTTATTGTTTCCAAAGGAATGAGAAAAGAGCAAATAACCCAAAAAAAGGGGGAAAGATTCAAAGTAAGGGGGTTGGTTATGCAAAGGGAAGGTATTAGCACCCTAAACATCTAGGTACTCCGCAATAGCCTCTTTGTAAAATCTGTATATTTTGGCTATAAAAACTTTTGTATATAAAAAGTGGATGGTGGAGGTGAGGAAAGAAGCGTATTTATTTTATAATTTTTGCACCCGCCGCGATTGTGAACCTTTAGTGCCTACGTACCACCTTTCGTGAAATAGGGGATCAGGGTACACGTAGTTCCTCTTTTAAAAATTTGAAACACAAATGTGTTGGTTAATTTTATAAGATAAAACATCATCGTCATTGTCCGTGTGGAAAACACACCTACTACCCACAATCATGAGAAAGGAGAATTTGCATCATCTCAAAGTGGAGGATATGGCTTGGATTTCAAAATCAACAATGCCTCACTCAACACCCAAGTGGAAAATATCTCTCTTCACTACATATTGTTGAAGTATAGTCATTTACATCACTACAAGGATTGACAAGAGTTTAATCTTTTAAGAAAAGTTTTAAAGGTAAAAAGCCAAAGTGGAAAAATGGTTTGAAATGAGATTGATTGAATTTTAGTCTTCTCACAAAAAAAATGTCAAGGTATCATTAAGTTGATTGGGGTTTATTTATGAAAAATGTTTTGAAAATACATGGACATAAGTCCAAGTTTATTATAAAAGTGGTTCAAGTTTAAAACAAGAAGAGTTTTCAAAAGGAGGAAGAATATTTTTGAAATTAAAGAAGATGGGAGGAGAAGAAAAGGCTATCCTAAAGCATAAGGTAAAAGCTAGGGATAAGAACCATCTAACCAACAAAAAGCCAATACTTGACATTATGATCCAAGATATAATTCCCATTCCTTAGATTGAAACTAAGCAAGCAAAAGTACTAGACCTCTTGAGAGAACCAAACTTTAAGTGTATTAAGTCTTCACAAAAATTGGGCAGAGTAACGTCTGTATACAGGTGAATTCCAGATTACAAATAAAGGATGTAATAAAAAAAACCCGCACACAAAAACAAACAAGCAACCCAATGTCTTGAGGTACACCTCAAGAACTCCAGACAAAATAATCAGATAAGATCTCCAAGATAGGTCAAGGTTTCTAATCCTAAGTCCAAGAAAAGTCCCATGCTCCATAATGCCAAGGATAGTAACCAAATAGTCCAAGAACCATGAAATATTTTTTTAGGGTTTATGTTGATTATTAAGTATCTTAAGAAAGGAAAAGAAAAGCTCAAGTGAGCAAAGTGAAAATGAAAAGAAAATAAATACTCAAATGAGCAAAGGTGAAAATGGCATGAAATGTAAATGCTAAAAGTAAATGGTACATAAAGCATAAAAAGAAGAATAAAAGCATAAGGTAAAACAAGTCAACAATTAGTGGTTAGTTGGATGACTATCTTGAAACTTGCATTTGGAACTCATTAGAGGATTGGTAGAACCAAAGCCTCCACACAACAAGTTGCATTTGCTTTTTGTCAAGTATATCATCCATTTGGAATTCTCATAAGTACCATTTAATGATCAACGATGTTTAAGTGATCCGCATTGACCAAAGGTGTTGTAGATCCATTAGAGGATTGGTAGAACCAAAGCCTCCACACAATGAATCTCAAGGTTATTGGATCAAAGAGATCAAATTAACATACTTGTGCTTACAACCATAAGTTTGAGCCACGAATGATCATTTATTCGAATCTGGACAAAATTTAGCGCTATGTTAAGCAATCGTAAGTGGACTTATATAGAAGTCGCACCTATTTTGAGCCCGGTCAATAGCAATTTATGCACCATTTGTTTTGACACATGATATAGAGATCATGCTCCAACAACATCTAGTACAATAAGAAGGGGATAAGAAGAAGAGGGGATGGGAAAAATGAATAAACCACTTTTGAATCAAAAAGTTAATCAAACTATTATTAAAATCATTCATCCATTTTGGTGGAGTTGAACTCAACACCTAAGATTCAATGATGTTAATAAAGTCATGATCAAAAAATCAACTCAAGACAGCCAGAAAATAATCACAAAATAATATTATATTTAATATATACATTAAAAGGGTTTAAAAAATGTTTAAAAATCAAAATAGAGGAGAAAAACATCAACTATGTTCAAATTAATCAAGAAAGAAAATTAAGGCCATAGAAAAATCAGAAATGGATCCAAATATTTTTATAAAATTTTTGGTAATTTTTAAAAGTCAGAAACTATTTTTAAACTATTTAAAATTGCTCAAACAAACAGAAAATAGGTCAAAAATAGTAAACCTCAATATAAAATTCCATAAATTTTCAGAAAGTCAAAGATATGCAAAATAATATTATGAATTTTTTCAGAATTAAAAAATGTCAGAAAATATTTTTTAAGTAATTAAAAGGAAGCAAATATTTCAAAAAATACAAAAAAATATCAAATTTCAAAATAAAAATGTGAAAAAATAGTCATGAGACCAGAAATAATTCAAAGTATTTTTGTGAATTTTTTCATAATTTTTGGATAAAAAATAAAAGAGTTATGAATTTTTGAAAATTTAATCAATAAGAATATAAAATAAGAAAATAAAATAAAACCAAAAAGATGTGGACCATCAGATCATAATCAAAACGCGTTAGTAAGCTGATTCAGTGGACCAGACGTACCGTGCTTGATATGGACCTTAGTGAGATACGCATAGGATCAGAAAAAGGGCAACCAATGAAATTAAAACGTTTGGCACGCTATCATTGGCTGAGACGAGACATGTCATTGTCTTCAACCTACATACACCCTGCAATGGGGATTTTGTGAGATCCTCAAAATTGAAAAATTAGGATCCCAGGCTAGTATCATTGAACTCATCTCTTGAAGACGATTATAACACCACCATCGCGCCAAATTTATATAAGGTATGGAGAGAGATATGAATCAAAAGCCCAGAAAATAGCGAGCACCTTCAATTTGAGATTTCTCTCTCAATTCTCAATGGATTTAAAAATTGTAAGCAGCATTGGAATCAGGAGAAGGAGTAGAATAAATTAGTGCTTGATTTGGATCCAAATGGTGGAGAATTCTACCTTTTCGAAGTTCAAGGAAGAAGCTCTAAAATTGGACTTCTGTAGCTTGAATTATGGCTCGTTTTGATTGGTTTAAGTGCTGGAGAGTTTATATGATGCTTAAGGATGACAAATGCACAAAGAATTTTAGAAAAGGGATCTTAAATCTCAGAAACTGAATTCAAAAAAGATGGGTTCGTGTGAAGTTTTGGCAGGGTATTTTTGGCTCTCAAAGCTTGAAGAAATGAATAGGGGATACCCCCTATTTATAGGGAAGTGAATGGGAATGAAAATTGGAAGAAACAAGGAAGTTTGGAGGGAAATTGAGTGAAGGTCGAGCCCGAGTGAAGTGTGACTTCATTTCCATCAAAACTCAAATCTTGCGTTTTGGGGTGCTAATCACTTCTGGCAAGTTTGCTAATCAAGTTTAAATCAAAAATGCGCATAAATATTGTGTTTAGAAGTTACATTATGGATTTCAAAATTATGACTTTGTGGAAAATTCATTTTCAAGTTACCAAATTTAAATCCATGGCATTCCCAACTCAAGGGGTCTTAGGGCATGATTCTTGATACTTTAGAAAGATGAGGTTACAAGCTTTGCAATGTAAAAATAATGGAGTTAAAAGGATACTTGAGATGAAAGTTTCATTGAGTCAAAGTTGAAGAAAAAGGGTTGACTTTCCATACTTAGAAATATTTCAAATTCTTCTCAAAAAATGACCTATAATCTATTGCATCCAAACATGGCCTTCCACTTGGAATTTTCTCTTGACCAAAAAATATGGAATGAAGTATATATCTTGAATGACATTTTTAAACTTGAACCACTCAAAATCTCCAAAAATTTAGCAAGTTATGACTTGTTGAAGATGGCCAAAAATCATGAAATGACCTATAATCTTTTGCATATTTAAGGCAACTTCCACCCATTTTCCCACTTTACACATAAAAGAAGGAATAAAGTTCACATATTCAAGATCATTATGGAAAAATAATGGACTCAAGGTGATGAAAATGGACCAAGTTATGATCATTTAAAGTTACTTATGTAAAATTGTGGATTCATCTGAAGGACTTGTAATCTTTCTTCTTCACCAAGTTTCTTCCACATGAAAACTCTTTGGAACTTTTGAAGTGATTTGTTGATAACCCTTTGAATAGAAGGATGTCTTTGGAATCACTCAAAAATACCAAAAGGTGAGCAATATATTCTCCTTTGAAGTTCAAAACCCTAGCTTCTAGATCAAGAGAATGCCTTGAGGAATTTTGACAAGTTTGAACAAACTTCTTGTACCAATATTCTTGCTTTGTGAATAGAAGTTCTTGAGAATGATAATGAAGATTCATAGCTACCAAAACCACTTCCATATCTTGAATTTTGAGACAAATATGCTCTTGTGACCAATAGGAACAAGGCCTTGTCCAAACACGACAACTTCTCCAATCAACCCCTTGTACTTTTGAGTCAAATCTAATAACCTTGAAATGTGATTAACCAAATGAACCTTGACATATAAATTCTTACAAAACATATCCAATGATGATGTTTGAACTTCTCAAACTATATTGACTAGGGCATGGAAATAAACTCATGAACCCATGGAGTAACTTGTTAAATCTCATTGCCCTTACCTACATGGATAACAAGCAAGACAAGCCAACATTGTATTTTATTAGTTAAGTGAAGAAATCAAAACAATATTCATGATCACAAAAGGAACATAAGTCAAGGTGCTTGGTAATCCCTCAAAAGGAGCAAAACACAAAGTAGGGAGGGGAACCAAGAATCCTAGTGTAATCTTATTGTGAGTGAATTAACATGGTATGATGAAGGGATCTTAGGGGAAAAAATTGGGATACAACACACACAAATTCATTCATTATTGATCCAATTCACACGTATGAGAGAATTGTTCACTTCTCTTATAAATACAGACCATTACTCCATTCATTTCACAAGCTTTTGGTAGCCAAATCACCTCTGTTCAGATCCCATTCGAACTCTGAATTTGAAATTTTCATTTTCATATCCACACCCTTTCACAAACCAAATTTCTCAGTCATCAAGCTTCCTTGAAGTTCAGTGAATCTAACAAGATCAAATTCAAGAAAAATCGTCCATCTGTTCAAGCTCTCCAAGTCAGTTTTCAGAAGGTTTTGAGCACACTTTGTCCAGGTATTTAGAGGCATCAAATTTCTTCAAAAAAATACCCCAATGTAGTCTGTAACTTGATGATGCTCCTTGTATCCTTATTTTTCAGTGATTGATGCTTTAACCTTGTATTTTTTTGAAAATTGTTTTTGAAATGCTTCTGGTTTTTTGCAAATTCTGAATGACTCAGTTTAAATAAATTCACATAAGTCATATGGTAGGAAAGGCGATGAAAACACGAATCTAAAGAGATAAGTTTGAGCTCTAATGGTTTCAACTTGAAGAGATGGGTTATTATTTTCTATCTTTTTTTAATCTTTTGCTTAATCTTAAAAAGTTTAAAAATAGTTTTAGGTTTCCAAAAATTATGAAATTATTTTCTATAAATATTATAGTCTTTCTCTGATTTTTATATGATTTAACTTTATCTTTATTTGATGTTTTGATTAGACTTTGATATTTTACCCTTTATTTCTATTTAAAATAAACTTTAAAATTCATTTCTATGCATGTATTGATTTTTTAATTGTATTTTAATGTTGTTTGACTTTGTTGACTGGTTGGCCTTGGTTCATGGTCTTTTCAATCACAAGTTTCATCAACCTTATTGGATCTTGGGTGTTGATGGGGGGTTAAAACCCTAAATCCACCAAAATGGACGAATGATGCTAATGATAACTTCATTAAGACCTTGATCTAATTTGGATTTCTATTTTGTCTTGTTCACCTTATCCCAGCTCCATCTCTTTCTTCTACTTTTTCTTTTTGAATTGGTACTTGATGAACTTTAATCATTTCATATATACCTCTAAGTGATCAATTAATCACTTAAGGTACTTTGGATTAGTGAAAGTTTGTCACAAGGTATCATGAATGATTTGATTGATGTAATGATCTCATCTCCTTTACTTAGGTCTTGATCCACCTTTGTTTTACTTGTGCCACATCTTTTAGGAGTATGGTTTCTACTATATCTCTAACATGTATGGTACATAAATTGTTATTGACCGACCTCGTATAGTCTTGACTTCTACATAAGTTCATATGTGATTGCTTAAAATAGTGTAATACCCTTCTAAGCCCTCATGTATTTCTCATATAAATTACAAATTTAATCGAACAAAACTCACCACTCAAGGGTTCCACACTTCACAGAACACATCATAACAATAATCCTGCTCCGTAACACGGGTTACATTAATGTCAAACATGCATTTAATTAAAATTCATCACACTATTTAACTTCATCATGGAGTAAATCATCTTAATAATGAACTTATTTACAAAAATAAAATTATAATATTTATAGTCGCATCAAAGACCATAATTAAAAGTAATCTCATATCTTCAAAATACTCATAAAATGCATTTACCATAGAAAACACAAAAAATTGCATAACAAGCATTCCTAAACCAATGTTACATATCACAGAAAGACACCACTAATGTATCAAACCAAATAAAACACTCTGAAGCTATCCTCAAAGCTTCTACAAAGTACTCCTGGTCACCTGTGTGTAACCCATATGAAGGAAATATTCAAACCGAAAGGGCGAGTAATTACAATCCATTATAAAAGATATAAGGATATGACAAGTAGTTATAACAATATCATCACATAACAACACATATTATTCATCACAACTCATTGATAAAATTTATGCAATGTCACGTAAGATGTTAATGCAACACAACTGACTCAATGCATATGGTACCAATATTTTATGAAAACCTGGTTCATTACCTTCCAAAGACCCCTACCATAGGATCAATTCCATCTTGGAACTGGAGCATATCATAAACGCACTCAATCCACACAATGGGATTGAGGCTCGTCACAAGTGGACCGCCGTCCAAAATAGCGGAGCAACGTTCAAAATAAATGCTATGAATGCATGATGCACAACACGTCATATAAAGTTCGACCACGGCCACTCAATTGCATCATCATTCATATAAACATCACATAGCATGTATTACATATTTCAAACATGCACATCATTATAATATCGTCACAACAATATCATAGTAACATCATACTCATCATTGAAACAAATAGAACCTCATTGCATATAAAACATGTAATAAATAAAAATCATCAACCCATAGGTACTAGAATAATGCATCAAACAAATCATGCTTCCCAACGCTTCGAACGATGTGTCAAACAGAGTCCTGAAACTTAAGTTACAGCCTCCGAAATTTATTGCCATGTATGCTTTATAAAGGCTCGCCCGACGATGCTAGAGGCACTCTACTCCATGGATGCTCACCCGATGACACTGGGGCAACGAGCTCCTCCCCATACATTTTCCAGGAGCTCACTTTTTCTACAAATCCCCTTGTTGCTTGTCTCGCCTGGCGATGCTTGGAGTGCTCTGCTTGCCACCTCCTCGCTTGACGACTTCTTTGTGATGCATATCACTCCTTACATTTTCCAGGAGCTCATCTTTTCACCATCTCGCTCAATAGCTAGCTCGCCCGGTGACGCTGTGGCACTCTGCTTGCTACCATGCTTTCCGCTGGCTCTCCCAATGATGCTTACGAAACATCAACTTCTCAGTTGTAATTTCTTCACTATTCAGCCTCATTCCAACTTGGATTACAATACCAAACTCAACCCGAAACACATAAAAAATCCCATATATCATATAGCAACATCAAAATACATCATCTACACATTATAGGTCTAATAATGGTATTTTTATTTCATCACAATACTAGTTTCATCATGTAATTTATCATATTTTTCACCAAATCAATATACAAGCAAAGTCTTACATTTATCCTAACCCTTTATCAATCATAATAGATCAGATTAAACATTTGAGTACAACTTTACCATTAGATATTTTGCATGATGTAAAAACTAGGAAAAGTTAGCATTTTTGTATATTAGACGATATTTCTATGTCTTGTGGCATTCCTTTGCATTAGGGATCTTAGGAACCATTAAAAACCACTTTGAAATTTATCTAACCCTTGAAAAACAAGTTTCTGCATAAATTTTCATTGCATGTGTCGACACATACACATTTTATGTCGACACATGCAACTCAGTTTTGAAGCATGCAACTTCTAGAAGGCTCAAGTCGACACATGCATCATACAGGTCGACAAATATTAAAGCTTTTCTGAATGTGTGGAAAAACGTATTTTATTTATCGACATATATGAATTTCAGGTCGACACATATACTGATGTTTTAAAGCATGTAGCTACTGACTTTTTTCGGTCGACACATTCATCTTTACAAGTCAAAACAAATAGCTGAAACTTAACATATGTGTCAACAGATATGATTTTCAGGTTGACACATACTCTTTGTTTAGGTAATTTTTTAATTCTTTTTAATTCCAAAAGTGTCCTTTTTGCATCTAAACTTCCACAACTATAAATACCTCACTCGTGTATCATTCCAACTTGATGATACCATAAAAATTTCCTGCAATTTCTCTTCACCTTCAATCTCCATCCTATGCATACACACTAACAAATCATCATAATAATCTTTTGTTGGGGTTCCATCTAGAATAGGTTTGGTAACATCATATTAGGTTTTTGTGTAGTCGAGAATATTGGGTTGAGATTTACAAGGGTCTTCATCCAGAAAAACTGCGGGTTTATCCCCCAAGATCATTGATTGATTTGAGGTTTTCGTACAAGACATTCAAAAGAGGATTGCGGCATAGTGAAAGCCTTTGGAGATAAAGAACACAAAGGTTCCTTTGGAGATAAATAATGTAAAGTAAGTAGCGTGAGATTGGCGAATCAAATTGAATCCTTGTGTTGCAATTGTTGAAATTGGTGGTGCACGAAAACGTTGGAGATAAAGTATGCAAAGGAGTAGCAAGATCCAAATAATCAATTTATAGCTAATATGTCTTGGTGTTTATCAATATCAAAGGAAGAGAAGGGGTTGAATCAACAATAAATGTTAGAGTTTATGGAGTTGCTCTTGGAACACTTCTCTTGTATCAAACTTTTTGCATAATAAGAATTATCCTAATTCCATTGGAATTAGGTGCAGACGTATCCACACGCGAGGATGAAAGTGGAGAACTATGAATACAATCCTCGTGTCTCTTTTTCATATTGTTATACTTGCTTTATTTTTCATCAATCAATTTGTCTAAAAGCATTACGTAATCGATTGACTCGTAAGAATTTTTCTAAACTGTTTTGTTTTGAATTAAGTGTTGATATTGATTATAATCACTTTTCATTATAAGTGTTTTATCTATTAATACAAACCAAAGGAAAATTCTAAAAATTCAATCGCACACGAAATGTTAATTGTTTTGTTAAGTTCTTTTGATAATTGCTATTTGAAATAGCATTGCTAGTAACTTGCTATAAATGATTGATAATGTGTTACTTGATTAAAGTATACTTAATTCAAATTATTATTTTCTTTCCATATTCAATTTTATATTTTCATATCCAAGTTCCAATAACACGGTTCGTATAGACGGAATATTTTGAAAACCTTCTGCTTACAATCTTTTTTAAACAATTTTTTAAAACAAGATTTTTATCTTGTTTTTTTTTGGCTTGGTGATCTATTCACCCCCCTCTAGGTAAGGCGAAGGTTGGGAGATTATAAACTCACAAACATCAACTTTAGTTGATTCAGATGGAAGAGAAAGAGACCATTAAGGATTTCACTACGAGAATTACTTGGTTGGTAAATCAAGTAAAGGTGTATGGAGAAACTGGTACGAAACAATATGTTGTTGCAAAAATCTTGTGTTCTTTGGCGACAAGATTCGATAACATTATAGTAGTGATTGAAGAATCGAAGGACCTTATGACCATGAGCAAGAAGGAGCTTCAAAGCTTTCTTGATTCACATGAATAAAGGATGAAGGATAGAAATTATGAGGCAAATAAGGAAATCTCTTTGCAATCTCATTTCAATAAAAAAGACAATAAATCAAAGGGAAAATGGCCCATGAAAAGTAGAAGGAATTTTTAAATTTTGGTGGAAGAGAATCCCAAAGTTCCAAGAATTAGGATTGTCAAAAGGGTGAAATATTTATTCAATGATTCAATGATTTGTTTCTCAAAAGTTCCAAGAGAAAGATGGTGGTAGAGGAATTTTTAGAGGTGGAAGGAGAAGGATTGACAAGAGCAAGATGCAATGCTTTGTTTGTCAAAAGTTTGGTCATTTTACAAGAGCGTGCAATGCGAATAAGAAGAAACCCCAAGTGGATGAAGCCAAGGATGCAAGAAAAGAGTTTGATGATTAGAGCACACTATTGGTCATGATTGCATAAGGGGAGTGCAACAGTTGGCTACGTGAAAGCAGCAACAATCATTTGAAAAATTCTACATAACCATCATGTAAGTGATTATGTAAATGTTATACCTGATTACATGCTGAAGAAAATGCAATGGTGACTTTGAAAGAAGCAGTGAAGTGCAGTGGCCAATGATATTTGGACTTCGGATGTTCCACGCATGTGACATGGAGGAAAGATTGGTTTCTTGCAATCAATCGCGCCATGAATAACAAATTGAAGTTTGTGGATGATACCACTGTAGTGGCAGATGGGATCAGTGATGTATTGATTGAGAGAATGGATGGAAGACATTCTTTGATAAAGGATGTGTTTTTTATCCCCGAAGTCAAGTGTAACCTTCTAAGTATTGGCCAATTCTTTTAGAAGGGTTACAAGATTCACATGGAGAATAAGGTGCTAAGCGTTATGGACCCGAATGAGATTTTAGTCCTAAAGGATTCTATGGCTCCTAATAGAACTTTCAAAGTTAAGTTGAAGGTTATGAAGCATAGATTTCTTGCTACAACGTCTAGTCAAGGAGAATGTGTAACACCCTAAGTTAAGTTGAAGGTTATGAAGCATAGATTTTAAAACAAATTACGAACATTAAGGATGCTACATTTTTACAAACATACAAAAACCTACTTATATTAAGTTTAAGATACATAACACTAATAATGGATGAACCAAAACATCAACTCATAGTCTTCAACTTTAACTTTTATTAATGCAGCGGAAAAAGAATCATACTTAAAGTCAAACAATCTCTTCAAAATAAATCAACATTTATTCAAATCATAAGGAGTTCCTAAGATTTCACACAAATTACTAAAACAACAAAATAAGTAAGTGTTCATCCCCCCGGGTGTTACGTATCAGAGAAAATGACGTCAACTCGAATAAAATAAAGAGAAACCTCTTCCAAACTCTACAGCCTCACACTACTCCTTACTATCTGCACAATATCGTACAAAGCATCATTCCAATAGAAGGGTGAGATATCACAACAATATAAGAGAATGTATAATAATAAATATACAGAGAATATAATCATGCATAGTCATACATTCCACATCTCACACATTCACACAATCGACAACAATTATATTGCATATTTCTTATACAATCACATATAATCGTCCATACATATCAACCATCATCATGTAGTACATACACCAATCACATAACTCAAACATCATGTTAATAACAATGAAATGTAATAAGACCGACTCACAGGCTCAATGCATATGGTACCAATATCGCTTCCGTATTAACACAATCTAGGACCAGAGCCACCAATATCAAGAATAATTTGGTTCACTTTGCTCCTAATCCACGCTATCTAGGATCAAATTCAACCAACATCATGAAGAATGAGGTTCATATCTCTCCTGATCCTTGCCATCTAGGATCAGAGCCAATAAACAGGACTAATATCCACAACCTGGAATGCATGCGGCATAACCATGCAATAAAACACAACACATTGATATCTACATCCATCAATGTGACACAACATTAAGGCCAATAACTGTCCACACATGCAACATACAAATCACACAACCCAAACAACATCATACAACATAATCACACATAATTCCATGCATATATCTCAGCATAACAGACAAAATTGCATATAGAAGGGCATAATCCCCCAAAAATTAATCACCCACTGCGTTTGAAATTATTTTTATATGATAGAAAATATTTTTAGTTTTTTGTAGGTTCAAATGATGCGTCAAACGGACACCCGAGTCAAAACATATGGATTTTACAAAAAATACGAGCATTTCTGCTCACCAACACCTAGCCTGGCAAAAAGGGTCTTCCCCTTGAGGCTCGCCCAACGGCGCAGAGTCGACGGGCCTCACTCGGTGCTTACCCGACGAAGCCGAGGTACTTCACTTAAAAACCAAGAGCACCCAAATTCTTTCCTTTCCCTTGCCAACTATCTCGCCTGGCGCTGTTTGGGCGAAGACTCCCCCTTGGCGATGCCTATGGATCGCCTGGCACTGGATTCTTAATAACAACATTGCTATTATGATTCCGGCACAGTTCCTCCTCAATTTTCCATACGATTTCATCCTTATTTAGTCCAAAATACTTAGAAATTCACCATATTATTACTGATCAATAACAAAACATCAACATACATGTTATATACATTAAATCATGGTATCTCAACATTATATTTGTACCCATTTCATCACCAAGTCATCATATTATCACATGGATCCAATCACACAAAATAATTCCATGAACAGGGACACACAACAACTATGGTAGTTGTCGTAACTTGCAAAAACTATGAGAGTCACCACAACTACTTAGTTGTTCTAAGGAAGGGAAAGGAACAGAAAACCCTAATTGTTTCAGAGATTATTGGATTCACGAGTTGGTTAGATAAAGGGAAGCTGTTATGAACCCTTTATCTCCCTTGTACTCAAGGGGGTTCTTTTTAGGTTTAGGACTTAATGGGAATGTCATACTTATGTTATTACCATGTATATATGAAAATATTTAGTCTTTTAGTTCAAGGACTCTCCCTGGTTTTAATCGCATTCCTACGGATCCTCTTGTGAAGAAATCAGAGTCCATTTCGTAGTTCATATGTTTGGTTAGTGTTTTTTTATAAGATGGCGTAAAATTGCTTTCAAATGATTTTTGCATTTTGTCTGGGTTTTAAAATGAGTGATGGCAGACGCAGTTTGAATGACTTGAAAGCAATTTTGATCATCTTTTATTGAAAACATCTTGAATTTGATTATGTTAGTAGAAAAAAGCTTTTCATTGGTTAGTTGTTTTAAGTTTGATTTGGTTTATTAAAGAAGAGTTGATCTTCGTTGGAATTAAATCGCGCTAGACGAAGTAATTGATTTGATTGGTTGATGAGTTTTAATTGTTTTAATTTGAATAATTAATTAGTAAGGAATTAAGCCAACCAATCGATTATTCAAGGATGCGGTGGATGTAAAATCCACCTATCCTATTATTTATTAAAAAAATGTTTGAGTTAATTTGGTTAAGAAAAAAGTTTGGAATTAGGATAGGAAATATATAAAAGTTACTGGTTTGAATTAGAATTAGAGAGGAATTTCTAATAAATATTTATAAATTAATAGTTAATCGACCTAATTAAAGTGTATTTGATTTTTGTATTTTTATTAATGATAAAAAAAGACCTAAATATGTTTAAGTAAATAAACCTAATATAATAAAAAATTTAAGAGAAATTAGCTTAGAACTAAAGTTGACCTAATTATAACAATAATTATAAAAAACTAATAATTAAAGAAAAATTAGTAAAAAGAAAACATGTATCAAATTTGTGATTTTATTTGCAAAGTGAGTTATGTTCTACGTGACCCAACCCCTATATTCATGTATCATATATGCATGTTTTATTTATAATAGTTTTCATATTTTATCCAAATTGATTCTTACCCACACCCTATATTATTTGTATGCATATTATAACAAATAATGAAATAAACACAAGCAGAAATAGAAAAAGTTTGCAACTTTGATACAATAATGATAGAACCTAAGATTTAAAAAAATGATGATGATTAGTGATGTTTTATGTATAATGAAGTTTTTTCCAAAACAGGGCAAAGGGAATCCTGAATAGAAGGGAGAGAGATCAAAGCAAATTTTCTAATAAATTTAATTAAAATTAATTATAATAAAAGATTTAAAATTAATCATAAGAAAAAGATTTCATTGGTTATCTTATATATAAAAAATTAATTGATAATCTTGCATACAATGAAATTTAATTAACATATTATATACAAAAATCTGAAAGTAAATCCCATAGCAACCATCAGATCAAACAAACAGAAGAATCAAACATTCACTAATGCGATTAAACAAACTATTCATACACATGCAAATATTCCATTCTACGTTTAAAAAAAGTCAGATTTTACCAATTTGGAGTGCAATGACCCACTTAAGCTGCTTCCTTTACTGACTTTTCTTTTCTTTACATTCTTCTTTTTCCTTTGAGTGCTGGGAATTTTCTTCTTGGATGGAGGAGTCTTTTAGGATTTTGACATTGTTGTTCATGAAGAACAACAATTTTCGGAAGAGAACTTGTAAACTGTGGATATTGTTGATGAATAAAATTGTGAATATTGAAGGCTATTTATAGTGTAATTTTAGGTCAAAAACAAAGTTTGATTGATATATTTTTGTTAAGATTTATACTGATTATGGTTTGATTGAAACTGGGAGAACAATATTATGAATCTAGACACTTTTGTGACTTTTTTCAATATTGTGATTGATTCATGATTGATGAAGATTTGATTCTGACTGATTTTATTTATTTTCTTAATTTTAACTATTAAGTGAATAAACTCAAATATTTAAGAAAATAAAAAATTAAATTTTTAATGCCCCTAAAGTGGAAAACAAAATTAATAATAAAATAATCAAAAAAATGACTTTTTTTAATCATTTTTATTGAAAAACACACAAAACATAAAATAAATACCAAAAATAATACAATGAGACTTGAACAAACAACCTTATACTTAAACCCCTTATACATGTCTCTTTACCAATTGTGCTATATTATTTGTTCAAATTTAAATGAAATTAAAAAGTCTATGAATGTGGCATATTTTTTATGTAAAAAAATAATTTTAAACAAACATTTATATAAATGAACTTAGATTAGTAAAAATAAACCTAGTTTAACCTAAACAAATAATTCAAAATTAAGCTAGTTAGTTTTTTTTTATAAATAAACTAAAAATAAATTAATATTAAAGTTATATGTTAATAAAAAATATAAAAACCCAATTTTGAAAATAATTTGAATGTTTGAAAAAGGGCGGGAAAATTTGGTGTATGACAGCGATCATAAACCCTAATATAACCATCATTATAAGACATCCTTAGAAAGTTGGAACCCCACCCTTATCTTAGATTGATGGCTCCCAAGCTTCAACAATGGCTTCTCTTGCCCTAACTTTTTTTTCACTTTTACGCTTCCACTTCTCTCTGAGCATGATTGTCCCAAACGATACGATTACACTCTATATTCTTCCTTTTTTGCTAGGATAACCCTTGGACCCATAAAATGGTCTTCCATCCTTACCCCCACTAAACCTCATGCAATGACTATCTTGCACTCTATTTCTACTCATATTATCTAATTTTAATTATTAAAACAACTCTAACCATTATTCATAATTCAAAATTTTTTCAAACGAAATTATCCTCATTACTACTTTAACCCGAAACTACCCCGCATATAATATCATCAAACCATCTATTATATCAAATAAATCACAAACAACCAATCAAATAATGAATTTAATATTTGGGGTGTTACAACTCTCACCCACTTAGAATATTTTTGTGCTCGAAAAATACCTGATGCAAACAACTCTAGGTAAGACTCTCACGTCTTACTCTCCAATTCCCACGTCGCTTCTCTCCGACGGCTCTTCCCTAAACTACTTTCAAGAGAGAAATTTCTTTTCGCCTAAACTTCTTCATTTCACGATATTCAATTCTCACCAGCATGGTCTCTATCATAAGATTATCTCGCAATTGCACATCATCCATCAAAATCATATGAGATTGATCTGAAATTTACTTTCGTAGTTGCGAAACATGGAACACGTCATGCAAATTCTACAGGTTAGGTGGCAAAGCCACCCTATAGCAACCGTCCACACCTTATCAGAAATATGATACGGGCCGATAATCTGAGGAGTAAGCTTTCTCGACTTCAAGGTGCGGTCTACACCGGTCACCGGAGTGACCCTTAAGAACACATGATCTCCCTCTTGAAACTCAAGATCCTTCCTTCTCTTATCATGGTAACTCTTTTGTGTACTCAACGCAGTATACATCGTATCTCAAATTAACTTCACTTTTCTGTAGTATGCCGAACAATCTTCGGTCCAAGCACAACGCTTTCACCTGACTCATACCAACACAAAGGTGTTCTACACCTCCAACCATGAAATGCCTCAAAAGGTTCCATCCTAATAATAGAATGAAAACTATTGTTATAAGTGAACTCTATCAGTGGGAGATAACTATCCCATGAACCTCCCTGCTCAAGAACACAAGTTCTCAAAAAATCCTCCAATGACTGAATAGTCCTCTCCATCTGACCATCCTTTTATGGGTGATATGCAAAACTCAATCTCAACTTAGAGCCCAACGCATCCTACAAAATCTTTCAAAATCCTAAAGTAAACCTTGGATCTCTATCGGAAATAATACTCGATGGAACCCTATGAAGCTTCACAATCACACTGATGTAAATCTCTGCCAACTTTGGTACATGAAAACTAATATTAATCGGAATGAAGTGAGAAAATTCCGTAAGCCTATCAAAAATCACCCATATTGTATCATGCCCTCTTGGAGTACTCGGCAACCCTGTCACAAAATCCATCGATATACTATCCTATTTCCATTCTGGAACATCTAATGGTTGCATCAATCATGTAGGTTTCTGATGTTCAATTTTTGACTTCTGACAAGTCAAACCACGTACACAAACCACACCACATCGCGTTTAAATCCAGGTCACCAAAATAACTTCTTCAAGTCTTGATATATTTTAGTAGCTCTGAGATGGATACTCAAACTACTTATATGACTTTTTTCTAGAATCATCTTCTTCGACTAAAAGTTGTCAGGAATACAAATTTTGTTGCGGAATCTCAACGCACCTTGCACATCCACTTTAAAATCATTGTATTCATACTGATTACTCCCAACCATCACGTCTTCCAACTTTACATCCAATTTCTAGGCTTACTTAATATTATTCATAAAATAATTCTTAATCTTGATCATCCGCAACATTACACTATGCAACGTTAACTCACAGACTAAGTTCATATCTCTGAACTGGTCAATCAATTCTAGTTCTCTAACCATCATAGCAGATATATGCAAAGATTTCTGATTCAAGGCATCAGCCACAACAATTTATTTACGTGGATGGCAATTCAATCCAAAGTCATAATCCTTTAATAGTTCCAACCACCTTCGTTGCCTCATGTTCAACTCCTTTTGGTCAAACAAGTACGTTAAACTCTTGTAATCATTAAACAATTCAAACCAGGAGCCATAAATGTAATGCCTCCAAATCTTTAGCACAAATAATACTGCATCTAGTTCTAGATCATGAGTAGGATAATTCATTTCAGGAATCCTTAATTGCCTCGACGCATAAGCCACCATTTTATCATTATGCATAAGTACAACACCTAAACCCAATTTAGAGGCATCACAATATACAACAAAAGATTCTTCCAGTTTAGGTAATATCAAAATCGGAGTCGTCGTCAATTTCTTTTTCAGCTCTATAAAGATTTCCTCACACTGAACATACCACATGAATTCCTTAACTTTGCAATTCAACTGAGTTAACATAAGTGAAAACTTAGAAAAGCCCTCGGTAAACCTTTTGTAATAACCAGCTAAACCCAAAAAGCTTCTAATCTTTGTAACTGGTTTTGGAGCTTCCCACTACAATAATGCATCCACCTTGGATGGATCTAACACAATACCATCACCTGAAATAATGTGGCGAAGAAAAGTCACCTTTTATAACTAGAACTCGCACTTCGATAACTTTGCGTGTAATTTCTTCTCTTTCAACACTTGCATTATAATTCAAAAATGATCAGCATGCTCTTCTTCTAATTTAGAATAGATCAAAATATCATCAATAAAAACTATCACTAACTTTTCCAAATACTTATGAAATAATATGCTCATGTACTCCATGAATAATCCTGGTGCATTAGAGACACCAAATTACATCACCGAATACTCATAGTGTCCATACCAAGTCCTGAAGGTCGTCTTCTGAACATCATATTTCTTTACTCGAATTTGATTATAGCCCTACCTCAAGTTAATTTTTATAAACATGTGTGCACCCACTAATTGATCCATCAATTTGTCTATTCTTGGAAGTAGATACTTGTTTTTTATCGCGACTTTATTCAATTGCCGATACTCTACACACAATCGCATTCTATTGTCTTTCTTTTTCACCATCAATATTAGAGCTTCCTAAGGAGATACACTAGGTCTCACGAATTTATTTTCAAGCAAGTCTTCTAATTGCTTCTTCAACTCTTCTAACTCAGATGCCGACATCCTTTATGGTGCCATAGACACGGGTGTGGTACCAGGGACAAAATCAATTGAAAACTATATCTCTTTTTCTGGTGGCACATCTGATATATCATCTGGGAAAACTTTGGGAAAGTCACGCACCACCTGCAACTCACCAATTGAAGCTAGACTTTCAATAGAAAAAGATGTTATCAATGAAAACTCTTGAGCTTTATCATGCATTAACTCGTTTAATTGTCTAGCAGACAAGAACCCAACTTCCTCCTCCTCCTTGTTATGAGTGAGAAACCGTACAAATTTGTTGTAACAATTAATATGAACATAATTGGATTCCAACCAGCTCATAACTAAGATCACATCCAGACCACTTAACAAAAAAAAAAAAAGATCCACAACAAAATCATTTTCAAAGATTGACAAAGGGCATTTCAATCATACTAGAGAAGTAGTCACTAATCACTTGGATGGAGTGTCAATAACCATCTCTCTACTCATAGAAGACAACACGAGATTCAACCTTTTCACACAATCAGAAGCAATAAAGGAATGTATAACACAAATATCAATAATAGTAATTAAAGGAGTACTATTAATGAAACATATACCTATGATCATCTTGTCTTCACTGGATGTCTAATTCCCTACTAAAGCAAACACCAGATTGAGCCTGCTTTAGCTTTTGATACTGAGTAATGATATGTCCCTCTTCACCATAATTGAAACATATCACCGCCTTGTGCTTGAAATCAAGCACCCCATGTCCAGCTTTCTACAATGGAAACACTTTTTACATCGCCCGTACATTCATTGATTTGATGTCCTAGCTCACCGAATTTGAAACACCTAAGGTTAGAGGAGCACCTCCCCTACTTGGCCTCTTACCATCAACAACTTTATATTTGCCCTTGTCAGCTGGAGCATTGTAAGTTTTTCCACAGTTCTGATGTGGCTTACCTCTCCTCTCGCTCTTAATATTCTAATGAGCCTTACTATCCTCTTCATAAATTCGACAACTATTTACCATCTCTGGAAATCTACGAATCTGTTATACTCAATCGCCCATTTTATCTTGGGACGCAACCCATTCTCAAACTTGATAAACTTTAAAAATTCAGCATTTGCTTCATTGTAATGCAAATAGAATTTCTCTAGTTCCACTAACTTAGCAGCATACTCAATCGTAGACAAATTCTCTTATTTCAAATCTAGGAATTCAATCTCCTTCTTTCTGCACATCCTATAGAAAATACTTCCTTGGAAATTCTCTGCTAAACACTGCCCAAGTAATAACTTCACCTATCACTTGCAGCCTATGACGGGTGCCAGCCCACCAGTCATCAGCCTCCTCTGCTAGCATATGCGTACTAAACCACACCTTATGTGCCTCTGAGAAATCCATGACCTGAAAGATCCTATCATTCTCTTTGAGCCAAGTCCACGCTCCATCAGGATCATACCTTTATTTGAAAGTAGGCTGATGATTCCTTTGAAATGTTTCCAAGACACAAGATCCATCATTCCATCCAGCATTAGGATGATGTTGCACAGCCTGAGCAACATCCTGCAAAGCAACATCAATCACAACATCGTTTCTTCCAGCCATTTCTTTGTTTCGCACCATCACAGAAAACAATGGTTAAAAGAAACACATCAACAATATTCAACTATCACACCGCACTACCGACTCAATAACTTGGCCGGAATGACCGACCTGCTCCGATACCACTATATAACACCCTAAATTCCCCTACGAATAATAAATAAAGATCAGAGTAATTTTAAAACAAATAACGAACATTTAGGATGCTACATTTTCACAAACATACAAAAATATGCCCATATTAAGTAGAAGATACATAACACTAATAACAGATGAACTAAAACATCAACTCATAGTCTTCGACTTTAACTTTTATTAATGCAGCGGAAAAAGAATCATATTTGAAGTTAAACAATATCTTCAAAATAAATCAACATTTATTAAACTCATAGGGAATTCCTAACACTCCACACAAATTACTAAAACAACAAAATAAATAAGCGTTCATCCCCCTGGTGTTATATATCAGAGCAATGACGCCAACTCGAATAAAATGAAGAGAAAACTCTTTCAAACTCTTCAGCCTCAGACTACTCCTGACTATTTGCACGATGTTGTAAAATGCAACATTCCAAAAGAAGGGTGAGATATAACAATAATATAATAGAATGTATAATAATAAGTATATAGAGAATATAATCATGCATAGTCATACATTCCCCATCTCAAACATTCACACTATAATTTCTTATTACTTATACAATCACGCATAATCGTCCAAACATAACAACCATCATCTTGTAGTACATACACCAATCACACAACTCAAACATCATGTTAACAACAACACAATTCAATGAGATCGATTCACAGACTCAATGTATGTGGTACCAATATCGCTTATGTATCCACACCATATAGGACCATAGCCGCCAATATTATGAACAATTTGGTTCACCTTTCTCCTAATCCATGCCATCTAGGATCAAAATCAACCAACATCATGAATAATGAGGTTCATATTGCTCCCGATCCAAGCCGTCTAGGATCGAGCCAATAAACAGGACTAAAGTCCACAACCTGAAATGCATGCGACATAACCATGCAATAAAACATAGCAAATTGATATCTAAATCCATCAATGTGACACACCATTAAGGCCACCAGTTGCCCACACATGCAACATAAAAATCGCACAACACAAATAACATCATACAACATCATAACACATAATTCCATGCACATATCTTAGCATAAGAGACAAACTTACATAGAGAAGGGCATAATCCACTAAAAATTAATCACCCAATGGATTTGAAATTATTTTTATATGATAGAAAATATTTTTAGTTTTTCGTAGGTTCAAACGGTGCGTCAAACGGACACCCGAGTCAAAAGTTATTGACTTTACAAATAAATACGAGCAGTTCTGCTCGCCAACACCTCTCCTGACGAAAGTGGTCTTTGTCTTAAGGCTCTTCCGATGGTGCAAAGCCGGTGGGACTCACCCCGTGCTTGCCTTGCGAAGCCGAGGCACTTCCCTTAAAAACCAAAAGCACCCAAATTCTTCCCTTTCCCTCGTCAGCTGTATCGCTCGACGCTGCTTAGGCGAAGACTCTCGCCTCGCGACGCTTATGGCTTTCCTAGTGTTGACTTCTTGACAACAACATTGTTGTTACGACAGTTCCTCCTCAACTTTCCATAATATTTCATCCTCATTCTGACCAAAATATTTAGAAATTCACCATATTATCACAGATCAATAACAACAAATCATTATATTATCACATGGATCCAATCATACAAAACAATTCCATGAACATGGACACACAACAATTATGGCGGTCATAAACCCCAACTTACCCATCAATATACAATATCTTTAGAAAGTTGGAACCACACCATTAACTTAGATTGATGGTTCCCAAGCTTCAATAATGTCTTTTCTTGCCCTATCTTTTTCTCACTTTCTCGCTTACACTTCTATATAAGCACAATCATTCCAACAGATACGATTCCACTCTCTATACTTCCTTTTTACTAGGATAACCCTTGGACCCCTAATATTGTCTTCCATCATTACCCCCAATAAACCTCATGCAATGACCATCTTTCCTTCATTATTTCTACTTATATTATCTAATTTTTATTATTAAAACAACTATAACCATTATTCATAATTCCAAATAATTTCTAATTAAATTATTTAATTTAAAAATTATCCTCAATACTACTTTAATCCGACACTACCCCATATATAATATCATCAAACCATCTATTGCATCAAATAAATCACAAATAACCAATTGAATAATAAATTTAATATTCGGGGCGTTACATAGTGGATATGGCACTGTATGCTTGGGAATATCAATTTCCAAGATCTCAATGCTTTGCAAAAGAACATAATGGTGACTGGGCTGACATTGATCAACATATTAGCTGGAATTTGTGAAGAGTGTGTGCAAATAAAACAACATAAAGTAAAATTCAGAAAGGATGCACGTTGTAGAACCAAGCATCACCTTGAGGTGGTGTACTCATATGTGTGTGGATCGATGCAAATTGATTTAATTGGCGAGAATAGATATTTTCTCACATACATTGATGATCATAGTAGAAAGATACGGGCATACCTAATCAAGAGAAAGGATAACTTATTCTAAGTTTTTAAGATGTTCAAGTCCATAGTTGAAAGGAAAAAAAGGTCATAACCTCAAAGTTCTCAAAACAGATGGTATGATGAATATGTGTCAAATTAATTTGGGAGATTTTGAGATCAAGATGGAATAGTACATAAGGTAATATCACCATATACACTGCATCAAAATAGTTTTTCCGAAAGGAATAACTGATCAGTGATGAACATGGTAAGAAGCATGTTGAAAGGGAAGAACTTAGCGAAAGAATTATGGGGAGAAGCAGTATCCACCACTGCATATTTGTTGAATAATTTTCCAATAAAGAAGCTTGAGAAGATAACACAGGAAGAAGATTGTCCATATTGAAACTGAACATGAGTCACTTGAGAGTGTTTGGCACAATGTGCTATCGACATGTGCCAAATCAACTTAGAAAGAAGCTAGATGACAAGGGAGAGAAAATGATACTTGTAGAGTATCACTCTATCAGTGCTTACTGGTTGTATGATACAATGAACAATAGAATCATGTCAGCTAAGACATCATTTTTTAGGAAATTAAGCTACTGCTATAACCTGTACCTGGTCACCAAAAAGTTGTAACTGGGTACAACAATGAGAAAATAGTCCCCGCAGTCCTTGATAGTGTAGAAACAACCCCAGTTGAAGCCCGTATTAAAGAGAATTTAAGAATATCAATAAGGAAAAGATTTTTTCCCTCCATGACTCCAAGATTTTGTGTGGCTCCAAGCTAACGAGACTAATGATGGTGGTGATTTCTTCCATTTGAACATATGGCCGAATATGAACCCGTTAAAGCGGAGGAGGCCTTGAGTGATCCAAAGTGGATTTTTGCTATGAAAGAGGAGATGAAATTGATTGAGAAGAAGAAAAACTTTGGAGTTAGTTAATCTAATATAAGGAAAGAAGTCAATTGGTGTAAGATGGATAAACAAAATGAAGGCATATCCCAAGGGTGAGATAATCAAGCATAAGGCTGGATTAGTTGCAAAGAGATTTTTGCAAAGAGAAGGCATAAACTTTGAAGAGATATTTGCACCGGTGGAAAGAATTGAAACTATTAGGCTAGTTGTTGGTATTAAAAAAACAAAAATTGGTCCATCTACCAAATGGATGTCAAATCTGCATTTTTGAATGGACCGCTTGAAGAGGAGGTATATGTAGAATAACCTCTGATTTATTGTGAAAAACTAAGGGTCAAAGTTCTACAAAATGAAGAAATATTTCTACAGTTTGAAACAAGCTTTAAGATCTAGGAACAAGAGTATAAATGGTTTCTTAAAGGAGATTGGATTTAATAAGTGTGTATCCGAACATGATGTGTATATGTAGAAGGATACAAATGAAGAGGTGATAATCCTTTTCCTATACATAGATGATGTGTTGACTATAGGAAACAATAAAAAGTGCATTTCTAAGTTCAAGAGTAAGCTTACGAAGGAGTTTAATATGACCGACCTTAGACTCATGACATACTGCATTGGCATTGAGTTCTACAAGTCTAAGAAGCTATTGCTCATGCACCAAAGAAGGTATGAGCTTGAGATTTTGAATTTTGAAATGTAGCCTTGTAATGTTTCCATTACTCCATCTAAATCTAGCCTACAATTGTCAAAGAATGAGAATGAGAAAGATATTAGTCTAACTTAGTATAGAAGGATGTTTGGGTCTATGTATTACTTGCCCCATACACGACCAAATTTGGAATTTAGTATCAGTATTGTGAGTAGATTCATGAAAAGACTGAACGTGTCTCACTTGAAAGAAATCATGTGAATTCTAAGATATGTAAAAGGATTTATTGGTTGCGTAATTCTTTTTCCCGCAAAGGACACGGGCAGAAAATGCAATTTGCTCAGTTTTTCCTATTCCAATTCACTACTACAAATAATACATTTCACGACGGATCTTTCACCTCAGCCAGAAAAAAAAGAGGTATTATGCCTAGGTGTGCCATGTTTTATTTTTTTATAATAAATAAATCAATATATTCCATTGGTTTTTACAAAAATCGAGGGGAAAAACAAATCAGGACACACTTCGAATCCTAACTTTTGTAGTTTATGTTTTTATTTATTTATAAGTGTAAACTAAATAAACTAACCCTTCAGTTATTCAATATAGTCGAGGGATCAAATAATCGGATTTCATTATAAAACCACTCGTCAAACAAATGTTAACCTAATCCTTACTTATATTAAGCCGCCATAAACTCGCATGCATCATTCTTTGGGATGGATTGCAAGACAGAAAAATGCTCAATGTTCTTCTATTTAGAACAAAACATTTGTCAGCCCTTGCGACCTATCTCACATAATGGTTTTGATGTTGTTGATGTTGTATTTTTACTCATTCAATAGATTACAAGTGCAGAAAATCAATCTTGCTTCAATGAAGGTGATGCATCTGCAAGTGCATAGAAATATCGAAGTAATATAAAAGATTGTTGAACCCACAGAGACCAATAGTCAATCCTATCACTATCTACTATTGTTTTGTAAATCTAAGGCTATCGAAAATGGTTTTTAGTTGCAAAGGGAATTTAAAAAAAGAAAGAAGATTTGATTAAGAAAATACTAATAAAAGCGAGACCGGAATGTGATTCTCAATGTACCTATGGGACTCTAATTCATTGACATACATTAAGTTTTCAAAATTTACTTTTCAGAAGAAAATACCAGTTAAAAAACGTTCGTCTCACACTCTCGTGCTATTGACTCCTGCTATATTTGAAAACCATAAATGGCTGCTCTCGCTCTCCCATTAAAGTTACAAAATACTTTTTGAAAACCTATAAGTCCTAATCAATCCTAAAGCGCTCTCTATGTATTTAGGAATTAATGCCCAATGTTACTATTCGGTAGAAACCTCACTCTCTCGTTTTTATTGGTTTGAAACCTTAATGATTTTTGTCGTTGCGCAAAAATTTTCAATTATTAATACTAAAGATTGAACCAACAAATTAATTTTTGTGAAAAGATAAATTACGCCAATTTATTATCGAGTCCCGTCAAAGTGATGATCCTCACATACAGACTAGAAACATTTAGCCAGACATAATTGGAATCAAACACATATTATTATTTAAATAAAACAAGAACCTGCTATTTGTGAATAAATTAAATTAGCTTTAGCATGCAATATAACAAGTACGTTCAAAATTAAGGTAATAGTGTCGGAAAAACTAGCATATGATGAAACATAAACTAGAGATACCAAGAGAAGTAACAACGAAAACAATTTGAATAACAGTTGCAATATTGGAAATTAAGACAAATAAATGCGATAAAATAAAGGCAATAGAAAACTTAGAGAGATACGTGGTGCGGTAAATTAACTAGCTATAATAGAAATATTAAGAATGTAAAATAAATGTGAGATTAAATTAAAAGCTTATTCCAAGTACAATAGAATTCAGAATGCTAGAACAATGGTCCACTGATTGCCCAATGCGAACAATTCGACACCTTACAAAGTGAATTTTATGCCTAATTCATAACTACTAAACTTGGATGATTGTAAACTGCAAAACCTAAACCTTTTATATTGAAATGCCTTTGAACAAAAGTAGAATTTATGGTTAGAGCAGTTGAGAAGATCATGGGGTGAGTGGGAGAAAATGTTGTTGAGTAGTTTCTATTTTTTCAGCATCGCAAGTCCATGGCAAACGCCACCAGGCCATGGAGAACTCCATGGTTAAGTTGAGTGGATGGCGTGGCTTTTGGGGTGCATGGCGAACTCCATAGGCCCATGGAGAACACCATGCACCAGAAAGGTTAATTTTTGCATTTTCTTCATATTTTCTCTGTTTTTCTGCACTTTCGTCGGTTCCTCTCACGAATGCTATTATTTGGTAATTATGTGAAATAAACATAGAATACCAGATTAACACTACAAAAACATAAAAAAAAATTGACACTAAAGCATATGCAAATGGAGTGGAAATATACTATGTATTTTCATGTTATCAAACTCTCCACACTTAAACCGTTTCTTTTCCTCAATCAAATTGCCACAGGTATGAAAAAGATTTAGAATAAATCCAAAATATAGTATCAAGACTCATGAAAAACATTAGCATTCAGATACTCTTACTAGGCTACAAAGTTTTACTTCGGCTAAGGTTATGCCTATAGGTACTCGCTTTCATACTAAGGATGTCGTAAGAACACAATTCCGCAATTATGTGGTCATAAACCTCCCTAATATACAAACCAATTTGAATCATGTCATCATGCCTAAGCCTAATTTATTCATCATTTTTTTCGTACTTTTCATTCTAGCGCAATTACATTAAGCTCATTATTTGTACACACACATAGTAAGGAAACCTATTAGTGACTATGATCTTAATTCAATTCATGAACTTAGTCTTTAACATTAATTTTCTTGGAAGTTCAAATACCGTTGGGATAAATGACCTAGTGAGGGTCACCTAACTTAGAGGGAACATTCCCATTTTATTTGTTTATTTATCTAGCATACAATCATTCACTTATTTTCACCGACTTCCCTATGTAATATGCACTTAAGATGGCGTTGACTGCTAATATAAACTACTCAAGGAATATTATTGGGTGAGAATTCAAGGTTAGGACGTATTAAGTACTCAAATTGATTTCCATATTCGGGAGACTTAAGGTGTTAGAATGATACCGATCTTATGTCGCTTCCCCAAATCTCTACAATCTATTCTTAGTTTCATCTGTAGCCTAATACTTTCTAATCATGTTATGAATTTCAAAGTTAAAACTTTTGTTGGGGCTCAAGAAAATGAGAAAATTAATAAACAACATAAAACCACGCATAAAGACTCGACAACACATGCAATGACTCAACTAATCACTAAAAATGAATAAAAATCTTAACAACATGAAATACCAAAAAAAACAATAAATCTACCTAGAAAGCGATGTGAAAATAGTAAAGTTCATTCCTCACACTAAAACCAAACGTTTTCCTCAATGTTTTAGTAAAAGTGGTAAAAGAAATAAGAACCCGATCAATTCCTGCCTTGGTAGTTGGCTGCATGCAACAGACAGGTGTCAAGCGACCAATATCTTTACTTTTTGCAAACTCAAACACAAGAAAAAACATTAAATTAAAAATCTGTGGGTTGCCTCCCATGCAACGCTTATTTTAACGCCGGTAGCTTGACTGCTCAAGAGTGTAATCACTCATGGTGGATCTTTCGAGAATGATTCCTCGATCAAACTGGAAATAATCTTCAGTTTCCATGGCCACTTATCGATCCATATCTCATATCCCTCACCTTTTTTTCTTCTTTTTGTGGAGTGTTTCATTCTTCTAAACTTGTGGGGGTTATTCTGACTCAATCCTGAGTATCAACTTTTCATGTTTAGGTTTAATTCCTTCATCTACCATCTTAAAGGCTAACCTTCTCCTCTTAATACTAATTATTTCCCTAGTTTCATGGTCCTATAATTTTCTATTTTTATGCATGACCTCAAAAAAATGAGCATTAGTGTGGATATTTTCCAATACCTCCACATACCTTATGGATTGGGATCCTACATTAATTTCCGCAAATATTTGCAGGAAAGGAATCAATTGGTTGTAGGGAGGATAAACAACATAAGGTGTTTCCTTTTCTACCTCTTCGATAACCTCCCTTTTGGGTGGTGTCGGTGGATTTTTCTTAATCTCTACTATGTCCTCACCAAAACTCCCTTCAACCTCTTTATCACTCTCCTTTGGATTTTTGATTTTTTTGGCTACTGGTTGTTACAACATATGCATGTCTCTCAGGTAAAAGTCCTAGAGGTTTCTGGGCAAGCAGATAGATTTGAGTCTCTAATGACATGTTGCGAGTCGCAGTGTACTCTACCACATTATTCAAATGCCTAAGGATTTCATTATTATGGAGGCTTTGTTTTCTAAACTCTTTATTTTAGAAAATTTGTGTTGCTATAAAGCGTTCCATCATAGATTCTAGCCTATAGAGAGTTTGCATCATAATGAAATCCTCCATTAGTATTTTGAGGTCACATTTTTGGGAACCATGTGATTCCTCAAAATACTTGGAGTGGTAATTATAGAAAAAATTTGGGTGATCCATCAACCTAGGATTATAGGGGTTTAAATAAGAGATCCTTATTCTATACGGCGCAACAACAAAGTTACGATATTGAATAAATTGGTCCTCAATAATGGAACCAAAAACTTGACGCGTCGGCAAGTGCACAAAAAAATTAAAGTAATATAAGAGATTGTCGAACACACAGAGACAAATAGTCAATCCTATCACTATCTACTATTTCTTTGTAAATCTAAGGCTATCAGAAGAGATTTTTAGTTACAAAGGAAATTTAAAACAAGAAATAAAATTTTGCTAAGAAAATACTAATAAAAGCGAGATCGGAATGTGATTTTCAGTGTGCCTCTCGGACTCAATAATTCATTGGCATACATTAAGCTTTTAAAAATTACATTTCAGAAGAAAATACAGTTTAAAAACGTTTGTCTCACAGTTTTGTGCTATTGACTCTTGCTATATTTCAAAACCACAAATGGTTGCTCTCGCTCTCCCATTAAGTTACAAAATACTTTTTGAAAACTATAACTCCTAATCAATCTTAAAGCACTCTCGATGTATTTAGGAATTAATGCCCAATTAGACTATCTGGTACAAGCCTCACACTCTTGTTTTTATTGGTTTTAAACCTTAATGTTTTTCGCAGTCGCACAAAACTTTTCAATTATTAATACTAAAGATTGAACCAGAAAATTTATTTTTGTGAAAACAGAAATTACGCCAATTTATTACCGGTCCCGTCGGAGCGACAATCGTCACATACAGACTCAAAATGTTTAGCGAGAAATAATTGTATTTAAACACATATTATTATTTAAACAAAACATGAACATGATATTTGTGAATAAATTAAATTAGCTTTAGCATGCAATATAACAAGCACGTGCAAAATTAAAGTAATAGTGTCGGCAAAACTATCATATGATGAAACATAAATTAGAGATGCTAAGAGAAGTAACAATGAGAACAATTTGAATAACAATTGCAATATTGGAAATTAAGACGAAAAAATTAAAAGGCAAAGTAAATGGCCCAAATAGAAAACTTTGGAACATAAAATAAATACGAGATTAAATTAAAAGCTTGATCCAAGTACAACAGAAATTAGAATGCTAGAAAATGGTCTACTGATTGCCCAATTCAAATAATACAGCACTTTACAGAGTGAATTTTATGCCTAATTCATAACTATTAAACTTGGATGATTGAAAACTACAAAACCTAAACCTTATATAGTGAAATTCCTTGGAACAGAAGTGGAATTCATGGTCAGAGCAGTTGAGAAGATCATAGGGTGAGTGGTAGAATGCCATGGCAAATGGCATGGTTAAGATGAATGGATGATGTGGCTTATGTGGTGCATGGAAAACACCACAGGCCCATGGCGAACACCATGCACCAGAAAGGTGGATTTTTGCACTTTCTTTATATTTTCTCTGTTTTCCGCACTTTACGTCGATTCCTTGCATGAATGCTCTTATTTGGTAATTACCTAAAATAAACATAGAATATCGGCATAACACTATAAAAACATATAAAATTGACACTAAAGCGTATGCAAATCGAGTCAAAATATACTATTTATTTTCATGTTATCAAAAGGAAACTTAACTTTTTAAAAGATTCGTTGTACATTTCTAACCAAAGAAATAGTATGACATTTCTTGTGTACTTCTCTCTCCAAACAAACAGACTACTAAAAAATGGTAAATTTGAATGCAAGGTTCTGACATCCAATCATCATTCTTTTAGAAGTTGGATGCATCCAATGCTTGGAACACTTAAAAGGTGAAGGGAGCTTCAACTTACAAAAAGAAAGGAGCTAAATATTGGTTGTAAACAATTTATCTAAATATTATGTGTAAACAATGTAACATTTAAAAAAAGAATTATTCACCTTGGTTTTAATCAAAAATTGATGTGATATTTAAAAGGGGATGATAATTTACCTCGATTTTATAGTTAAACCGATGGGTATAATATGAAGCCTCCCTAAAGAGAGGAAATATTTACCACCGCTTCAACATATCTCTTGGATGGGTCGCAAGTGTATAAAATAAAAACTCTCATTGGGCATGGAAATAGATCTATAACATCATACATGGGACCTCTAGCATCTAAATCTTGATATCATCGGAGAATTGTTGCATACAATGTATTTTTAACATTCTATAAAATCAATGTAATTAAAATAAAATTGAGTACACCTTCACCTTGGTAATTTGTCATGAACGAGGTGAAAGTTAAGCGTTTTTTCAATACTATATACACTGCCTTGACAAATCTTTGTCATCCATTTAATGATTATTAATGTTCAAGGCGCTGCCATTAGTGACCCGCGTGAAACCCAAGGGACATCTATTATAAAATAATTATGAATATAGAAAATATAACCTAAATGAAACATATGAAGCGCTTGAAGCCTAAGGATGCTTGGAAAAGTCCTTTACAATGGATTGGAAGAGTAAAAAAAATTAAGGGTTCAAGGTTTGTTTTCTTAAATATTTATTTGAACCAAAAATGATTTGATTTTGAAATTAATTATCTTACCCTTTTTCTTTCATCAGAAACAATTGCATGTAAGATCAAATAGAAGATCATCCCCAAGATTTAATATTCAAAGATCTAAAGTCTACATCTTTAGAGAATTTGATTTTTATTTAGATCCCTAGGGAATTTGATTTTTATCTTGAACCCTAGGGAATTTGACTTTTATTTTAATTTTAATATTTTGTGTAAACAATGTAATATTGGGTAAGCAATATAACAATTAAAAAAAATAATAATAACCATATCCCTCAATTTTTTTTAATAAACTGAGATAAAAGAAATGCTAATTTTAAAAATAATAAAAGTGCACCTGTTGGGGTTCGAACTCATGAACATATAAGTATACCCATTAAGTTTTTAATCACCGAGGTGTTAAATGGAAACTTTTCAAGATGACATTCATTATTTCTCTAATTTATCCGAGGTAAAATCATTTCATGTTAGAGGTTAAAGCGTTATTTGTTGTAGTGATTGGCGCAAATATAAAGATGATAGAATGTCTACAACTTGATACATCTTCATGTTGGGTTAAACACCAATATCATGGTGTTTAAAGAAGGAACTTGTAGTACCACTCTCATCTTGTGAGACTGAATTCATTGGTGCTTCATTGAGTGTGTGCCAAGCCATGTGGTTAATGAATCTATTGAAGGAGTTGGGAAGCAAAGAGGGTGACACTTTAACTCTCATGGTTGATAAAGTTCCCGCTATAAACCTTGATAATAATCTAATTGCACATGGGATAAGCTAGCATATTGAGATGAGGTCTCACTACTTGAGAGAACTTGTAAGTGAATAAAGGTTGAGATTGAGATATTATTGAAGAAAAGACGAAGTGGCCGATTTGTTAGCCAAAAGAGTCATAATTAAAGTGTTTAAGAGATTGAAGAAGAACATTAGCATGGGAGACTTCGAGCACTTGAATTAAGGTGTTGTGTTGTGAAAAAATACATAATTTAAGTGTTGTACCTGGTATTGCATTTTGGTAATCGGGTTACCAGAGTATTGGAAATTAGATTTTGTAATAGCTGTTCCTAGGTACTGTATTTTGGTACACGAGTACCATTGTGTTGATAATTAATTTTAGAATACATATAACTTGGGTTACAGAAAGCAGTAACCAGGTTACAAGCAAACATTTTAGTTTTTATATTTTTCCAGTTAGTTTCTTATATCCCAATCAATTGTACTTGTGTATTATCATACTCCAAATTTGCCCCATTTGTGTTAATAATCAATTTTTATCACTAAGTCATGTTCATACTATTTTTCTTGTAAGTTATTACATTTTTCTTGTATGTTCAAACTCGATTTGGTTTTATTTGTATTTTTATTTGTTCTTTGGTCATTTCTTTAATGGGCTCATCATTTGGAAAAACTAAAGAGCCCATTTGTTAAGTCCATAAGAGGGGATGTAGTAAAAATTTAGGGTCAATCTCATTGTTTGGCCCATATTAAGTAATTTAGGTCAATTTATTCCGAAGTTGACCAAGGTCAACAAGGTTTTGGGCGATTGAAGTCAACACAGTGAAAATTAGTTGCAGCATTACCATTTTTGTCATTCTATTATTTTTATTATTAAATAATTTTGGTGGTTGATTGAAGTCAAACCAAAGGGTTTGAAACCCAAATTTGGACCGGTGCCCAAGGTTCCACCTCTTTCACCAATTAAGCCTAAAAGCCTAGATCCGGAAATCTGTTTTGAATCAAATAAAATAAAAATCAAACATTGAAAATGCTTTATTGATTGAATGAATTCATCCATACAAATATGTCTAAATACATAATCAATATGAAAACCTTAATTCTAAGATTTACAATCAAAATCAATTATAATCTCAATCAGAATCAATCTAATTTATAACAACAAATCACACAAATTTTCCTAATCTAATCTAATTCTAAAACCTATAAATAAGAAACCTAATTATAAATTAAGGGGACCGGGAATTTTTTTTAATAAGAGATAAAAAAGAAGGAGAAGAAGCAGAAACCGTGAATCAACCTTCTTTCTTGAGATCTGGGTTTCAATTTATGAAACCCTGATCTGTATTGCATCATCGCCTCCTTTAAGACATCACCATCGTCACTCCATCATCTCACGCACCTGCTATCAAATAAGAAGAAAAGGATTAGACAAAGGGAGAAAGAACCATAAGGAAATTCACATAAAGATTCACTACAATGGACAGTAACCCTCAATACTTAGCTTTTAGGGCTCGACTAACTGTTGTGATTGGTGTTTTTATTATGTTTAATTGTGTGATTTTGGTTTGAATTGGGGTTTTCAGGTTTTGATTTAGGGTTAGGATTCATTAGGGTTCTTGTTTAGGGTTAAGGTTCATCGGGTTAGGTTAGGGTTCTAACAATTTTTGGTTTCTGGGTTTTGGGTTAGGTTAGGGTTCTAACAATTTTTTGGTTTCTGGGTTTTGGGTTAGGTTAGGGTTCTAACAATTTTTTAGTTTTTGGGTTTTTGGTTAGGTTAGGGTTCTTCGCAAACCCTTAGGGGTTCTTAGGGTTCATACATGAACCCTAGGGTTCATAGTTTTTTGGGTTGTATTGCTCCGTGTTTTGGATTCTGCATGAAGAATGTTTGAATGTTCATGAAGTTTTGGGTTTCATATGGATAAACATATGAACCCATACAGTGGTTTTGTTTGAATGTGGTGGTGCCTTAGAGCAGCCGCCAACAAAAGAAATTTCCGACCAGTGGCGCCCAAGGCGGAGGCGATTTCCGATGATGAAAATCTAAAGATAAGCTGGAGCTTCTCTCTCTAACCTCCAACAAACGTTTGTTTGATTTTGTGAGAAGAGAGAAAACGATAACAAAAAAATGAACCCTTGGCTCAGGAATTCGCTTTTATAAGGCTCTCCCACACTCTTGATGCACGCCAGGTGACTCCTTGAGAGCCCTAGATAGGGTGACCATTTACTGGTCACCTGTTCCCTTCCCCACCGTGCACGTAGTCAACTTCGCATCTGAATTCGCCATTCTAATTACCTACAAATCAATGCTCCAGAACTAGATCTTAAGGGTTGTTAGATAGATGAACACTTTTGATCTATGCTAGTCCATCATAAACGCGTGTACTCACCCACCCACTGCTCAGATAGACCCAGAGTTTGTCTTGGGCTCTTTTACAAAATTACGGGCCTTAACCCTTTCTAATCACACCCCCTATTTTACTTCATCAACTATAATTTGTACCCCTTACGCTACTGGGTCAAATCCAACATCTGGACATGGGCCTTTACTTCCTGCGCCTCTAGTTTTTGCTACTGCGTTCAATTTTGTACCCCCCTGCGTCTTGGGCCTAAATATAATATCTGGATTTAGGGCCTTGCTATACATACCCCCAACCTTTTATTAACCAACTGATTTCGCACCCCCTGCGCAAATTAATTAAAATTAATTTATTTTTTGTAATTTTATTTATTTATTTATTTATTTTCTATTATTTTGCATAATTAATATTTTTATTATTTAATATATTTATTTTTATAAATTATCAAATTGTTATTTTTAATTCAAATTCTTTTAAATACTAACTCATTTTTCTAATACTTTAATTGCATTAAATTTCTTTTTGTCATGCATTAAAAATATTTATTTTCCTCATATTACAACATATTCGAAAACATCTAACCAATCAAATTACTAACTCTTTTTCTATTAACTTAATAAACTCATGATATTATTTTAAAAAAGGATTATAGAGATATCTCTCATTAACTACGAACTTCGCTAACACTGTAATTTACAAACTCAGACTTGGTTCAAGGAGAATTCGAGATATTTCCATAATCCATAAAAATATCAACCAAACAACTACGAACAACGAATTGAGACTCTGATTCCTCATAAGAGGATACGTAGGCATACGATTTAAAAACCGTGGCGAGTTCCCCTAATTAAAAGACTAAAACCCTTTTTTTCCCCTAATTAAAATTAAAACCCTATTTTATGAATTGTAAATCTAAACCCTAGTATCCTTGCGAACAAGATAGATGAGGGGTGCATAACACCTTCCCTTCGTCTAAAAATGAGTCAACAACTTAGAATTTCAGACCAAATTAGGGTTATCTGTTATATTCCCTTCCCTAAGATAAAAATTAATGGTGGAAACTCTCATTTTAAAACGGGTTATTACAACTGGCGACTCTGCTGGGGACAACCCTAGGATTTAGAAACATCTCTTTAGGATTTAGGGTTTTTTAGGGTTCTTTATTTTTATTATTTCTTTATATTTATTATTTCTTTATATTTATTTATTTATTTTGGTTTATTTATTTGTCTTGATATCTTTATTGTCATATTATATTTTATTTATGGTGGGATTTTATTTTTAAATTATTTTCAAAAAACCTAAGTAAAAAGATTTGTCTATTGGCCAAGGGATACATCATACCTATGAGTTTTTTTGACCACTTCTCCTAGAGTCGGTGGAATTCTAAAAGAGAAATATGTCTCAAGAGATATCCTCTTGAGGGGTAGGACTTTAGGATGAAACTTATGACTCTTTGTATAACCCTTAAACCAAAATCTCATGGTGAGACCTTTCACGACCTTAGAGACGGAAGTTTTGGCATGCAAAGAGGCTCCGCTTAAGTGAGGCCCTTGTGTCTTTCCCTCTAGTTTTATCCATGATACCCTTACGAAAACCACCTTATGGCGAGGGTAGAATATATGTAGGCCAAAACTAGGAGCCCACCAACTATGGATACCTTTCATGAAATCTTGTTAATATGCCACACAATCATGCATTCATACATCTTGCATTTCACATATTCATTATTCTCTATTCTTTTTCTCTGTCTTATTCACTGAATAAAAAAAATAATCAAAGTTTTTTGGTGAAGTGTCTTAAAAATGAATGTCAGAGGGAAACAACTTGTTTGTGTTAATATCGTCAAGCCAGATATGACGAAGATCAAGACCAAAGGGAAACTGTCTGAAAAAGATTTGAAGGTGTTTACTTGGTGTTATGCGGATACCCTTGGGTTGCAAAAGTGGATGTACAATTGGATGCTATTTCTTCTTTGGTTCAGTTCTACGATCTTCCATTGAGGTGTTTTACCTTCCAAGACTTTCAGCTAGCGCCAACTTTGGAAGAATTTGATAGACTTTTTAATTTTTCTAAGGGGAAATCATATGTGGGAATTGGACAAACTATTGACATTAAGGACGTAGAAAATGGTTTAGGGATCCCTTATCCTGAATTTTAACTTAATTACAAGAAATAAGGTGATGTGCAAGGGATTAAAAGACACTATTTGGAAGCTAAAGCCTTTTATTTTGCCAATATCAAAGAATGGAAGTCTTGTGTTGATTGTTTATGGATACTTATCTTTTGTGTAATTATGTTTCCATGGACTTTGGACTATATTGACCCTGCAGCTATTAGTGTATTTTGGGGCGCAAAAGCGTTGAGTGCAGACCCAACTCTCGCTTTGCTTGCTGATATTTACTATGTTATTCACATTCATTACGAAAAAGGGAGGGGTATGCTAAACTGTTGTATCCCGCTCTTATATTCTTGGTTTATGACTCATCTCTATAAGGAAGACTACATCGTCCCAAACCTGACAAGATACAAGTGGCCTCAAAATTTAAGGTCTCTTACTGTTGATTATGTGTTGTGGTGTGCCAGAAAGCTAGACATTAAAGATATCATTTTCAGTTGTGGGGATTTTATGAATGTTTCGTTTATTGGGTCACGTGGTTGCATCAATTACAACCCTACTTTGGATTTGCGACAACTAGGGTACCCTTTGGAAGATAAACTCTTTGGTGAACAACTTTAACAATTAATCATTCATGACATGGTTAAAAACGATCAGATTTGCTCAACAAGATCATATGAGCTTGGAATAGGGTTAACTAGAGAAAATTTGAAAGGAAAAATGTTATGGCGAAATAACCTAACACTCGATGGGTTTTGGATATTGAACTAGTTGTTAAGTTACCATTTGGCATTGATGCTGAATACAAGCCGGATATCCCAGATCCTCTTCCTATCCATAGGAGAAATATACAACTTGAACAAAGCTTTGAATCAAGCTTAAAAGGAAAAAGAAGAATTGGAGCTTAGCCTTCATAACATGGCTAAGCAAAAAAGCTAAATGCAACACGGGCTTGAGTCCAAAGATCAACAGATTCAAAAAGATCGTAAATAATTTGAAAAGGGGAGTCTTAAGCGGAAACATTCGATTGAAGGGTTGTTGAGTTCTACCTTTATCTTGGATTCCCACAACCAACGTTAGGAAGATGCTGCTGGTGAAATCGGAAAGCTAAGTAGGTGGTACGAAAAGGCGTTACAAGACAAAAAGGAGATGGAAGAAAATTTGAGGGCTCAAATTCAAAGTTTGGCACAAGCTTCTTTAGATCAAGAAGAGAAAATAAAGTATCTTACTACGAGACTTTAAAATAGCCAAGAATCATATGTAGGGGAACGTCTCAAGAGGATGAGAGCAGAAAAACTTCTCGCCCAAAAGACTGGTGAATATGAGCAAGTGTGTCATGAGATAGAAGACCTCCGAAATAATTTCCTCATACAAAGGAAGCTCTATACGGAGATGAGGGCTGAAAAATTATATTTGGAAGAGTAGTATGCAAAGATCACCAAAGCATGAAAGGATAATCATAAGATAATTCCAGACCTCTACCAAGGATATCGATTCTACAAAGACAAGTGTAATGGGAAAACTGACTTGGGTGTTTTGCGTTTGATCATAATCATTACGGATAGCAAGAGCCGCCACTGACTTTTATTTTATCCAATAAAGGAAAGGATGAAAAGAACAGGAAATACCTTTTGAGATATTTTCTTGAGTTCGGGGGGTAGGTTATGAAAAGGGAAGGTGTTAGCACCCTTTTCATCCGTAGTTATCTATGGGCTCTTAGTTGCTCGCTCACGTTGAAATTCTTTGTTTGAAATGTATTTGTGATGGGTTTTAAAAGTAGTTTTGAAAAGTGTCTTCGTTTAGGCGATCTTTGTAATGATTATCATCTCTATAAGAATGTATACAAAGTGTTGACTTTTGAAAATATTTCATTTGAAAGTGTTGGTGTGTTTTTAAAAGATGTTTTGAAAATGGTTGTGAGCAAGAAAATACGAGCATTCTACCTACTCAAATAGTCTTAGTTCGTTTCCTCCTCCTTTAGATATTGCTATCTTACCATTGATTGATAAGAAGCTCTGTCATTGGATGTGAAGGGACGGGCGTGGGTCATCGTATAATCATAGAAAGCAACATTGTAGGATACCTTAGCAATTTGTCTTAAGGGTTTAAGAGCGTTTACCGAAGGCAACATTGATGGGTCATCGAGGGACTACGAGCTTGTATTCAGGGGTCATTGCCAAAGTATCCCATGTTCATGGGACATGACTATTTTTATCCGAGGCAACCAGTGTGGGTTACCCTAGAGGTGCAAGTGTGCAAGTGTTTATTTTCATGCATTTTTATCTTGAATTAGGTTTGTCTACTTTTTGATTTTAGTCTTGCCATACACACCCTAATTACTAGCATTTATATTTGAAAGCAATAAGTTGCGGAAATGTAAAGTCCTACGCTATTACATCATTTGGGGATGGGGGTACAAATTTACAAATGGGGAGATGAAAGCAAATAAACCAAATTTACTATTACAAGGCTTTGACAATTACATAATTATAGTGCAAAATAATAAAATGTACAAAGAAATATAAAGAGAAGAGAAATTGTTTTTATGGTTTTTATGAAAAAAGTTCTAATTGATTTTGAAAAGAAATTAATTAAAATCCTAATGTCTAAATTAATTTAATCAAAAGAAACAAATTGAAATAAAATCTAAGTCTAAATATTAAATTAATTTTAAGAAAAGAAATTGATTTTAATAATAAAGTGTTTTTGTCCTTTTTTTTAGTTTAGAAAAAGAAATAAAACAAAAGTGTATGCGTACATATAAATATGAAATAAAATATTTGTTTTGAATTTTTATATGAAAATAATAATAATAAAAAAATAAAAAAAAAATAAAAAAAAAGATAAAAAATTGTTTTATGTATTGACACATGAGCTTATGTATTGGCTCATATATGTTTCGTATTGGCTCATGTATTGGCTCATAATCATTTCTTGCTCCTGGAAGTCAAAACAACTCAGTATGAGTCAATGCATATTGGTTTCGTATCGACTCATTTCCGTTTCGTGTTGATGCATACGTGTTTCGTGTCGACTCATAACCTGTTTTGAACATAATATGTCGACTCATAGCATTTCGTGTCGACTCATACTGCTGTTTTTTGCTTTTATCAATGTTTTGCTACATGTAAAAGTTAGTTCTCAACACATGGTTAGTGAAATTGAAAAGCAAGCATATAGGCAATGACATCTACATTTTATCTTCACAAATGAACCACTAATGATGTTTTTATGAAGAGTTCAAAATCAAGAAAACTTACCTTAAAACTGAAATTTGCTTTGAGTTTGAGTTGTTGTATTGGTTGTTTTTGAGCTTGGGCAGTGATGATAGTGATGTTACAGAAGTTGTTCTTGTGTTTTAACAACTTCTATATGATGCATGCGGAGTTTTTGGATGGTTTGCTTGGACAAAACTTGCAAGGAGTGAGAGGTTCAAGGATTTGGACTTCAAAGCTCAACAATGGGGGTTTTGTGGATAATTCTGGTTTTTTGAGAGTGCAGGGATTTTTAAGGGCTTCTACACAACAAACTTATGACTTTTTTTCTCTTTTTTCTCACCTCTTTATCTTGCAAATGGCCTCTCTATTTATAGAGAAGGTTTGAGACTTGAAACAACTCAGATTTTGAAATCACATGTTATAGCCATCTGCTTGTTTTTGAAGCAAGCATGAAGAACATGTTTTCAATGTTTGTAACAAGCTATATAAAGTGGTTGATCACTTTAAAGATATTTGTTCTGACTTGTAGAAGTTGAGTGTGATTAGAACAATAAGTTAGAGGCTCAAGAAATTGACTTTATGATTAAAGTGAACTTTTCAAGAATGGATATGTTACTTTCTTCCAAAAGTGGAATTATCATTTGGACAAAGACTCAAACACTTGGATCATATTTTAATCAGTTGTATAAGAATTTAATTTAGTGAAATGCAAGTTGGAAGCCTGCAAATTAGGATTTGTACAACATGCTTGAAGGTTGGATCAAATGTTCTTCACAAATCTACCTTGTAAATCAAGAATGGATGCCCAACTTCTTTCCTTTGATTCTCTTAACTCAAAAAGTGATCTCAATGAGTTCTTGGACATTTTGGAAACCTTGTAACATCCCCCACATCCTTTATGTTGGACACTTTTGAAGATTCAATTTGGAACTAGGTGAAAAGTTGCCATGAAGTTAGGTCAAAATCCTGACTAAAATACTCAAAATTTCACTTTTTGTTTCATGTACATGTCTTAATGAATTCATAACTCAAAATCCAAGTATTTCTAGAAAAAATTCTGCCCTACAATGTTTTAGATCTCATTGAGATCTACAACATTCCTGTTGGAAGTTTTTCTTGAATCATCTCGTATCATGATAATTTTGATTTTTTGATTTCTTGATGAACGATCTTCATATTTTGATGTGTCTTGATGAAATATGATTTTTGAAACTTGATTTTGATCAAAAAAGTCAAAGTTTGACTTTTTAGTACAATTGAATTTTTTTTATCGGTTGACCAAATTTCAATTATCAATCAATTAATCTTGAGAAATGATTTAAGCCATTGAACATGTTATGTTTGAGTCTTTGAGATTTTACTTTAAGCCATTAGATCATGTATTAGGTCAAAAAAGTCAATGATAAGTCGTTCTTAGTCAAAAACACTAATTTGTGGTCTTGGTGTTTCGAAGATGATTTTTCTGATCAATTCCTTGAGAATCCTTGAGCATTGGAGGTCCTTTGTGAAATGTCTTGAGAAAAGTGAGGGCAAATTTTTGGGTACAATAGCTTCCCCTGTTTAATTTTTTTTAAACCTGAAAAGCGAGAATGGCATGTCGACGTTTGTAGCTTGAAGGTAAAAGATGATTGAACACTAGAGTGCCCAAAAATTTGCACTCGCTGATGTTTTCGTTGATTGTGTCAGGAATGGGCTTAAAGATGCCATTTGGAGAATAATGAAAAGTTTGTCAGAGATGGGCTTACAGATGCCATCCAAAGGTGATAAGGAGTCGTTGGAGATGGGTTATAGATGCCATCCAAAGTGGCTGTAGGTAGAGATTGGAAGGAATATCAGAATAAATCTTTGATCGACTTATACTGAAACAACAGATGTATTAAAGGAAGTGGTTTTCATGTAGATATTCGCCCCGTCTTATTTCGGGAATTGATCTACAATCAATTTGTTGGTAAATTCTTCTTATTTTGAGAGTTCATGCCATTGGTGATAATGATAGTCACCCCCGTCCTGTTTCGGGAATTGATCTTTACCTATCCAAAGAGAAAGAAAGATAGTTTCCTCGTCTTGTTTTGGGAGTTAATCTTCAATCTTCTCATGTAGATAGTTGTCCTGTCTTATTTCAGGTATTAATCTACAATTGGTTGTCAACAGATAGTTGTGTTGTCTTGTTTCAAGTATTAATCCGGAACCCGCTTTTTGTTGGTCGTAGAAATAGTTTCCCCGACTTGCTTCAGGAATTAATCTCTGACCTATTTGGGAGATGTTGATGATATTTTCCTGTCTTTAACTGAAATAAGTAAATCTAACCAGAAGAGGTCTTTGATTGTTGGTTGAACTTTTTTCCTGCAAGGAAAAGGGATTAGTAGCATGCAGATGTATGCATGATGTTATCAAAATAAATGAGACTATGTTGTATGCATTTGTCATGTATGTAATGTGATCTTATAAATGCGGAATATTATTGAGGTTTATCCTTGACAAATACTGGGGATTTTCGGGAAGTCCAATCCTGGATTATTGTGTATCTTCAAACTTTGTTTAAAACACTTCCGCTGGGGATTTTTATTTTGTTGAGGGGAACTCCTCTAGGGAATATTGACTTTGCTTTCGAATACTTTATGGAGAGTGTTGATTTCTTCTTGGGAACTAGAGTTCAGGAGTTTTAGTTGTCCATTGCTCTACTGGGGAATTATCTCTTGATCGGAGAAGAAGAAAGTTCAGTTGTTATCTGGTCGAATTCCAGGTTTTACACCAACTTGTTGGTGATAAGGAAGTTAAATATTATCTAGTCAGATTCCACACTTTACAGTAACTCACTGGGGATAGTGGCAAACTGTACTGGGGAAGCGGAAATTAACTGTTACTGGTCGGATTCCAGGTTTCACAGAAAATTAAATAAATTAAACTGTTATATGGTTAGATTCCATGTTTCGCAGCTTAAACTTGAGGTTAAATGTTATCTGGTCGGGCCCGGGTTTTATCAACTCGAACTATTTATTTGGTCGGGTCCAGACTTTGAAGTAACTGAAGAAGTTAAACTATTATACGGTTGGGTCCAGGATTTAGTAACTTAAAATTGAGATTTACTGTTATCTGGTCGGATCCAGGTTTCACAGAAAATTGAAGAAAATAAACTGTTATCGGGTCAGATTCTAGGTTTCGCATCTTAAACTTGAGGTTAACTGTTATCTAGTCGGATCCATGTATCAGCAACTCGAACTATTTATCTGGTCGGGTTCCAGTATTTACAGCAGCTTTCGGGGATAGTAATGACTCTGTTGGCGACTTCACTGGGGATTAGGGTTTGCGGTCCCCTGATCTATAATATTCTGAGAAGCAAACTCAAGCTAGGGAGTTTGTCATTTGTCGGGGAAATAAACCTTGTTGAAGAGGATATTTAATGAGCTGCTGGGGAGGTGTCTCTTTGGGATGAAATTCAAAAGGCTTCCTTTTAAGACCAACTCAGCTGGGGAGAGGATCTTCCGAAGATTGAAATTCTGGTGGGGGATTTTATGAATCCAAATCTGTGGGGATAATGTTATTGAAATAACTCTGGGGATATCTCAAATGCATTTAAGGAGATGCTTGTCACTATTTTTTAAGCATACATTTGCTAGAATTTTAATCATGCTCATAGGCATATGTTCATTCAATTTTAGTCATTGGACACTTTTGCACTCATAACAGGAAAAACACAAACTTTGCACTTCAAATTATGTGTATTGATGTTTTGCCCATGAATATGCATTTTTGTACAAAGAGACTGAGATCCTAGTAAGAGGTAATCGTCGAAAGAATGGAAAGAATACAAAGTGAAACCAAAAAATAATAGTCATGTGAAAGTAATTTCATTCTGTTCCAACCCCACTATTGCCCCTATATCCCCGAATATTATCCCTTGCCATTTAAAGAAGTTGATTGGATTGATCTTGGACCATTTGAACTTTGGACTTTGGTAATAAAGTTGGCTGTAAAGATCCCACGGGACATAGCCAAGCGCTTTAATCCTTAACTTTTGCCTGGACCGCCCTTTCGGGTTTTCAGCCCTCTAGGATATCCATTTTTGCCCAAATTTCCCTTTCGTGTTTTCGACTCGCCGGGTGTACAATCTTTTGCATATATCCCTAACTTTTTCCAAACCTCTTTGGTTCGCCGAGATGGCCTTATTTTTGCCTAGGTATGTCAACCTAGCGGGTCATTTTATGCGTAGTATTTTTTAACTATGTCCGCGTTCATAGGATGTGGGAAGTCTTCGCCATCCATAGTAGTCAGCATCATGGCACCACCAGAGAAAACTTTCTTTATAACAAATGGTCCTTCGTAAGTGGGAGTCCATTTTCCCCTGGGGTCACCTTGTGGAAGAATGGTGCACTTTATTACCAAGTCTCCAGCCTGATATACTCGAGGCTTGATCTTTTTATTGAAAGCCTTGGTCATATGTTTTTGGTACATCTGACCATGAAAAACAGCAGCCAATCGCTTCTCGTCAATCTAGTTCAACTGATCCAACCTAGTCTGAATCCATTCGTCTTCAACTAAATCCACTTCCTTCATTATCCTTAGAGAGGGAACCTGAATTTTGACAGGTAGGACAACTTCCATGTCATAGACCAAGGAGAGTGGGGTTTCCCCAGTTGATGTTTTAGCTGAAGTACGGTAGACATGGAGAGCAAACGGTAACATCTCATGCCAATCTTTATACATTACCACCATATTTTTCTCAATCTTCTTGATATTTTTATTGGCAGCTTCCACTGCATCATTCATCTTGGGTCTATACGGAGAAGAATTGTGATGCTTGATTTTGAACTGAGTACAAAGTTCCGCAATCATGGCATTGTTGAGGTTGGTTCCATTGTCAGTGATGATCCTTTCGGGGATACCGTAATGGCAGATGAGGTTATGTTTGATGAATCTGGCTACAACGTTCTTGGTAATTGAAACATATGAGGCATCTTCGACCCACTTGGTAAAGTAATCAACAACAACAAGGATGAAACGATGTCCATTAGAGGAAGTCGGTTTGATATCCCCGATCATGTTAGTGCCCCACATTGCAAACAGACACAGAGCAGTCATGAAATTTAGAGGAGTAGGAGGTACATGGACCTTGTTAGCATATATTTGAAACTTGTGGCAAGTCCTTGAGTGATGATGATAATCAGTTTCCATTGTGGATCAATAGTAACCAACCCTCAGGATTTTCTTGGCCATAGTGTGTCCATTAGAGTGGGTCCTAAAGAGGTCATCATGCATGTCTTCCATAATTTTCTCTACCTCCTCTTGTCCACACATCGGAGTAGAGTAGAATCATGGTTGTGCTTGTACAAGATTTCATTGCTTAGAAAGAATTTGGCTGAAAATCTTAGAAATAATTTCTTATCATTGAGGGAAGCTCCTTCAGGATATTCTTGTGCCTCAAGATATCTCTTAAGCTCATGGTACCACGGTTTCTCTTCGTCAGTGTCAAGCTCATAGCAGTGTGTAGGTTTGTTAAATCTCTCAATTGTAATCATAGGAGCTTCGTTGTCCCATTTGACCTTGAACATGGAAGACATTGTTGCCAAGGCGTCATCCAACTGGTTTTCTTCTCTAGGGAAATCTTCAAAGGTGATCTCATCGAAGCATGGAATCAGAGTTAACACAAGCTCCTTGTAAGGAATCAGGTTAGGATGCTTAGTGTCCCATTCTCCCTTTATTTGGCTAATCACTAGAGCAGAGTCTCTGAATACATCCAACTGCTTGATCTTTAAGTCAATGGCAGGCTTCAAACCCAAGATGCACGTCTCGTACACAGCCATGTTATTCGTACAACCGAAGCATAGTCTAGCAGTGAAATGAGTGTGACAACCTTCAGGAGAAATTATCACAACACCAATTCCAATTCCCAAAGCGTTGGAAGCTCCATCAAAAACCATAGTCCATCGGGATCCTTGTTCAGGTTCGTCATATGGTCCAGGTTTTGCACAGTCAGTCACTAACATCATATTCTCATCCGGGAAGTCAAAGTTTATAGATTAATATTCATCAATAGCTTGATCGGCCAAATGATCTGCCAATACACTTCCTTTGATAGCCTTTAGTGTTGTATATTAAATATCGTAATCAGTCAAAATCATTTACCATCTAGCTATTCATCCAGAGAGGGCTGGCTTCTCGAAGATATACTTGACAGGGTCTGTGATCGGTGGATCTGGAACTGACTGTTTAACGCTGGTTCGCGAAATGTCGCGGAAGCAAGAGTCGCCACCGTCTTTTATTTTCTCCAAATGGAAAGGACAAAAGCACAGAAAAATTCCTTATAGAGATTGCTCTCGGTTCGGGAGGTAGGTTATAGAAAGGGAAGGTGTTAGCACCCTTTCTATCCATGGTTATCAATGGGCTCTTAGATACTTGCTCATTTGTGTTTTCAAAAATGGTTTGTTTGCTTTTCAACTGTGGGTTTGAAAAAGTTTCGTTTGAAAGATTTCAGAATGACTCTTGTATCAGTCCTCAAGAGTGTTTGAAAAATTGTTTTGAAAGCTTTTTGAAAGTGTCGGTGTGAAAAGAGTTTTGATTTGTTTTTGAATAGAGCAAGTATCTACGAGTCATCTACCTACCCTAAGGAATTAGGCTGTGTAGAGGTCCTTAAGGTAGTGCCATCCCACCATTGAGAGGTAGGTAGCACCACCGTTGGAGGTGTTCGGGTCAATTCGAGGTTCGGGACGTGGTGATCACCAGAGCAATGGGAAGACACCTTAGAAGCTACCCTCATGCCAGGTTCCCGGATCATGAGGACTTACTAAGACATCCTCTACTCGACGATCACCTTTCGAGGCAAGGCAACAGTGAGGCGTACCCTAGGGGTGGTGTGTGATTCGTGTGTCATGTTCATTTGCATTTATCTTGTCATGGCATAGGTGATCTAGCGTTTGTTTTTATTTATTGTCATTCATTCTTGCATGCCTTGATTAACAGTTAAAAGTGCGAGAAAAATAAAATTCTAAGCTATTACAAAAGGCGCGGGTCCACATCGCCAAAATTTCCAGAACCCGATTTGACAGAAAATAAAGAATTAAAAATGCGAAAGATAAATATTACATGGCCTTGGGAGAGATACATAAATATTAAAAGAAAAAGTAATAAATATGCGAATTGAATAAGAATTAAAAACGAGGGCGTTGGACCCTTTTTTGCAAAATTAAATTAAATTATTATTAAATTAATAAAATTAAGGAAAAGAAATTGTTTTTGGTATTTTTGTATTTTAAGATTTTAATGGAAAAAAGAATTAAATGAAATTGAGAAACTAACCCTAATTCTGATTTTTTTATTTGTTAAGAAAGTATTAAACTTTAACCTAAAATTAAACCTAATTATTTTACATGCAATTTTAAATTATAAAAAATAAATAATATTTAAGTATTATGAAAGAAAAGAGAAAAGGATAAAAAAATTAACTAAAACCTAGTTCTACCGATTTTAAATTAATTAAGAAAATATTAAGATTTACTCCTAAATTAAAACTAATTAATTAATGGAGGCTTTATTTACAAAAATATAACATTAAATAAAAATATTAATTTTTGTCTCTTTTCTGATTTTTTTTTGTTTTTGTGTTTTTATGAAAAAAATAATTAAATTAAGAGGAATTAATAAATAAAAGAAAACAAATTGAATAAAATAAAAAATAGTGAGAAGAACATTGCAAACCTAGGGGGTCTGCCCCTAATGTGGAGGGTTTATTAGCATTTCTGGCCCATTTAAATTCATGGCCTGATTGACTTTCGTGGCTAGCATGTAGCTCCGTTGACTAGTGCCTATGGTGTCCATCAGATCTGGTCCCTTGGATTGGCATTATTGGCCAAGTGGCACGCCAGAAATTGTGGACGCATGGTGGTCCTTGAAACTGAAATTGCATAGGAACATTAATTGCAAAATAATATGGAAAGGGTGAGGACCTGGGGCTCGAACCCAGGTCTTGATGAATACCAATGCTATGCCTTGCCAAATGAACCAAACGCGCTTTCTGTATATCAAACGACAAACAAATATTATAAGATAAAATAATGCGTTAGTGCTTTCTGCGCGCGAATTTTTAAACGGGCCAACCATCTCTCTACACACCATCATCTTCCTCCTGGTCTTGTTTGTTTCCTGAAAATACAAAAAACATTGGCAACGGTTTTGAACCTTTCCAAAAAGTACCTTTACAAAAAATAGCGAATAGGCCGTCCGGCCACATAAATTAGGCGCGAGGGTGGATTCTAAATCGTCCAAGCCTGCTAGTTTTAATGGTGGTATTCAGGTGTCTTAATTTTACCATATTACGAAACGCCCAATTTGGACCTCCAAGAACCCTAATCTGTATCAATGGTAGAATTGCATATAGTACACAAAAACACAATTAAAGTAGGTGGTTAGCTTCAGAACACATCAATTAGTATGAATACACAAACAAAATGCCTCAAAATTAAAACACGAATATGCATTTTTATGAGAAAAAATTTGATTTCTATACAATGATTTAAGGCGTTAGGGTTGGTGTTCTTGATCCAGGTATGTTGCTTGATGTCCCAGGGATGCAATGGAATGAATTTCTTGGCTTGAATCGACCTGCAAGTGTGTTCTCAGATTTGAGTTTTTTAGGCAAAAGTTCAAGTTTGTTTCTTGGTATATGGCACAGCTTTCAGGTTATGGGCATGAGGGTTTCGTTCTGTACTTATGTGTGAGTGTTTTAGGTTAAGAAACTTGATCAAAATCCATGCATTGATGTGAAAAAGATTTGATTTGCAAACCATAATTTTTTCAATCTTTTTTCATGCTTTTTAGCTCTCAATCATATCCAATCAACTTCAATTCTTCCCTAATTTGATTTTGCACGAAATATTGAGATGTTTTATGCACAAAAAGATTTGAAATAGTAGGTTTCACATTTTTCATGTATTTTAATTAATTTAAATGAATTATTAATAATAAAAATCCAAATAAATAAATAAATAATGAAGAAAAACTTCCCTTTGGGCCAAATGGTCGTGCACATGCCTTGGATAATGAATTGTGGAAGAAAAAGAGGCCCATTAGCAATTTTAGGTTATTTGAATCAATGTTGAATTTTCAAAATATCCAAAAATTTCCCAACTTCCACAAGGAATAACTTGCTCAATTTTTAAGCTTTTCTCATGTTCTTGGACATTTTGGAAAGGTCTTTGAGTCCTCTAACCAATGCCCTTGGTCCCATGTCATTTTGATTTACCAATCTCAAGTTATGGCTTTTGACTTAAAGTCCCTTTTTGTTGACTTTTGAAAATGACCTATAATGTTGAAATTGATAACTTTTTGTGAGAGCATTTCTTAGACTTGAAGTATGAGGATGAGTTGTAGGAAATGTCTTTCTCTTCAAAATGAGCTTTGGATGGAATTTTTCTGATAATCCATGTGAAAGTTATGCCTTGGTCAAGTTACAGTTGACTTTTTCAACTGTCCAAATAAGGAAACTTTTGCATCTTGATGATTTTTGAGCCAAGCTTTGAGAATCATGATCAAGCATTGATCAAATGATGTTTGTGGCTTCAAAATGAGATGTTGACCAAAAATTTGGACTTTTGACTGTCAAATGACCATTTTGCTCCTATAGTTGACTGTAGTGCAATTAGGGTTTTGACTGTGCAATTTTGTGCTGAAAGTCTTGAAACTTGGTATGAGGATGCTTGACCATATTTATAGGCATGTGGGACTTGATTGGGCCCTTGGAAACTTCATTTTCTTGATCAGAACCAAAACCCTAATTTTGACTGTTTAGGAGGCTCTTGAACTGTGCAACCCTTGGGGAGATTTTGAAGCTTGACTTGGCAATTTCTTGAAGAATATGGGAGGGAAAATTTTGGGGTACAACAGTTGCCCCTGTTCAATCTTCTTAGACCTTAGGATGCAGATTGGCTGACGTGCCTTTCGTATCCGAAGGTGGAAGATGATTGAACACTAGAGTGCCCAGAAATTTGCGCTCACATAGTAGTGTGGTGGTGGGAATGGGCTTATAGATGCCATTTGGAGATTGATGGATAGGGTGATGGGCTTATAGATGCCATCTGGATGTCAATCGCATAAGAGATTCCTTAGCGAGAACTTGCGTACCTGCAAGAGAAAAAATGAGTACCTGACGTGTTGCAGGATCTGGTCTTCAGATAGATGTGCAGGTGTGTCCTGACTGGTTACAGGAGCTGAATCTGGAGCTTCAAATGGTGATGAATGAACCAGGGATGGTTACTACCTCAACAGGAACGATGAGAGAACTTTGGGTGACTTTAACTTCAACAGCAATCGTTGAGAAAATCTTGGGTAACTTTACTTCAACAACAATCATTGAGCGAAATCTTGGTGGGAATTACCATCTCCGCAATATCGGGGAGAGAACCATAGGCGATTACAATCTCAATAGAAATCATTGAGAAAACCTGGGATGGAATTATCATCTCCGCAGCATTGGGGAGAGAACCATAGGCGATTACAACTCAATAGTAATCATTGAGAAAACCTTGGATGGAATTATCATCTCCGCAGTATCGGGGAGAGAACCATAGGCGATTACAATCTCAATAGCAATCATTGAGAAAACCTGGGATGGAATTATCATCTCCGTAGCATCGGGGAGAGAACCATAGGCGATTACAATCTCAATAGCAATCATTGAGAAAACCTGGGATGGAATTATCATCTCCGCAGCATTGGGGAGAGAACCATAGGCGATTACAATCTCAATAGCAATCATTGAGAAAACCTGGGATGGAATTATCATCTCCGCAGCATCGGGGAGAGAACCATAGGTGATTACAACTCAAAAGCAATCATTGAGAAAACCTTGGAAAACTTCTACTGAGTCTTCATCAGAAAAATCTGTTTGGGGTCGATTTAGCTGGACTAGAGAAGGCCTTGGACTGGATAAGAAATCTTTGGAGTCGATTTACTGAACCAGATAAGGTCTTAAATGTCTTCAACTGGATAAGAAACAGGGAGATCTTTGGAGTCGATCTGACCGAATCAGAGAAGGCCTTTGACTGGATAATAACCAGAGAAATCTTTGGAGTCGATTTAACTGAACCAGATAAGGTCTTAGAGTCTTGAAATATGATTGAGAATTTAACTGAATCTTTCCTGAAAGGTAAAGGTCAGTCATATGCAATGCATGATATGGACCAAGCAATGATGTTCTCAACATAGATGAGACTTGTAAGATATGATGCGTCTATGCATGCTATAATGATGTATGGAAGTGCGATGTTTATGAATGTATTTTTCGTCTAGGAAAGTAAATCCTTGACGGGTGCCGAGAAGTCATATCCTGGGCTGATATTGAAGAATAGATTTTGCTTCCGCTGGGGATGATAATTGCAAGAATACCGGTAGGAGAAGATGACTCCGTTGGGGAATAAGCTTGGCGAATGGAATAACTCTGCGGGGAGGAAAGTACTCTAACGATCTTGCTGGGAAGCAATACTCTGTGGGGAGAGAGATGCTTTTGCTGAGCGTTGATAATAACTTGCCAGGGATACCCTTGTTGTGCTGGAAGTGTTAATAGACTTCGCTGGGGATAAGAAAACTCCGCCAAGGACGCTCTTTCCGTGGCTTTTGGCTGAGGATAACCCAGTTATATCCTGGTAAGGAAATAACTCTTTGAATAAAGCCGGGCGACGCGTTCGTGCTTTGCGAGGGTAAGCTTCCAGAATCTATTGGGGATAAGCTTACTGCTTGGGGAGATGAATTCCAACTTCCCTGGGGAACTGGATTGGAATCTCTTGGGGAATTAAGATGTCTGGTTATGTTCTTCGGCTGAGCCTACCTTGGTACCTTAGAGGATAGAACAATTAGATTGCTTAGACAACTCTTTTATTGCCCCTGTTTTTAATGTTACCTGTAGTTAATTCTTTGTTTCGTATGCAAATATTTATGAGTTAGCAAATTATTGTCAATGCATATATCACAAATTGAACCTTGGACGTTCTTCGCAAAACAAAACAGAAAGAGGAAAAACAATTGGCCATTTTAACTGAAAAATATATTTGTATTGATTTTTGAATGGCCTGTAAATAGGCGTTTTGTGTACAAGAGGCTGACGTCCTAGTAAGAGAATGCCGCCGAATAAAAGAGTTTATACAAATTTTGTACAAAAGAAAATAAAACAGCTGTGTGAAATGAATGATCCCACTGGGTTTCGACTCTGCTATCGCCTTTATATCCCCGAGCGTCTCATCACTTGATGACCTAAACGAATATGAAGCTGACTGATCGATGCCGTCTGAACTTGATGTAGATACCGGATTCCGGACGCAAGGTGATCCAATGAGACATAGTATTACGCTTTTATCCCTAATTTTTGCCTGGACCGCCCTTTCGGGTTTTCAGTCCACCGGGATACCCATTTTTGCCCAAGCTGCCTTTTCAGGTTTTCGACTTGCCGGGTGTACAGATTTTTTCCATTTCATCCCTTCATTTTGCCCGAACCCTTTTGGTTCGACGGGAAGCCCTAATTTTTGCCTAGGCATGTCAGCCTAGCTGGTCTTTTTTCATGCGTAGTATCTTTTTACTATGTCTGCATTGGCGGGGTGAGGAAGGTCGTCACCATCCATATTAGTTAAAATCATGGCTCCTCCTGAGAACACATGTTTGACCACAAATGGCCCTTCGTACGTAGGGGTCCACTTGCCACTTGGATCACTCTGAGGAAGGATGATTCGCTTGATTACCAGATCCCCAACTTGATATTTCTGTGGTCTGACCTTTTTGTTAAATACCCTGATCATTCATTTCTGGTACGTCTGACCATGGCAGATAGCAGCAAGTCTCTTTTCATCAATAAGGTTGAGCTGATCAAGTCGTGTCTGGATCCAATCATCCTCGTTCAGATTTGCATCCTTCATTATCCGGAGAGAGGGTATTTGCACTTCGATCGGTAAGACTGCCTCCATACCATACACCAAAGAGAAAGGAGTTTCCCCGGTTGACGTCCTGGATGAGGTACGGTACCCATGTAGAGCGAACGGTAACATCTCGTGCCAATCCTTATAAGTCACTGTCATCTTCTGCACGATTTTCTTGATATTTTTATTTGCTGCTTCTACAGCCCCATTCATCTTCGGTCTGTAAGGAGAAGAATTATGGTGCTGTATCTTGAACTGCTCGCAGAGCTCAGTGATCATCTTGTTATTCAGATTGGTACCGTTGTCTGTAATGATTCTTTCAGGGACGCCGTACCGACAGATCAGGTTATGTCGAATGAACCGTGCCACAACAGTCTTGGTTACCGTAGCATAGGAAGCTGCTTCAACCCACTTCGTGAAATAATCAATTGCTACCAGGATGAAGCGATGCCCGTTAGATGTCGTAGGTTTAATCTCACCAATCATGTCTATGCCCCACATTGCAAACGGCCAAGGCGCAGTCAGAACATTCAGGGGAACTGGAGGAACATGCACCTTGTCTGCATAAATCTGGCACTTATGGCATGTCCTAGAATGTTGGTAGCAGTCAGCTTCCATTGTGGACCAGTAATACCCTGCCCGAAGGATCTTCTTCGCCATTGTATGCCCACTGGAATGTGTGCCAAAGGTCCCTTCATGTAGCTCTTCCATGATTCTTTCTGCTTCAGTCTTATCCACACAACGCAGTAAGGTTAAATCATGGTTTCGCTTGTATAAAATGTCGTTGCTAAGGAAGAACTTCACCGCGAACCTTCTCAGGAACTTCTTATCATTGATAGAGGCACCTTCAAGGTATTCCTGAGCTTCCAGATATCTTTTCACCTCATGGTACCAAGGCTTCTCAGTCACCAATTCATTCTCGAGATCACAACAGTATGCCGGTTCGTCCAGTTTCCAGATGATGATCCGGGGAGCCTCATTATCCCATTTGACCTTGAACATAGAAGACATTGTAGCTAACGCGTCCGCCAACTGATTCTCTTCTCTTGGAAAGTGTTCAAAGGTTATCTTCGTGAAGTGGGGGATCAAGGTCAACACACATTCTCTGTAAGGAATAAGATTCAGATGTTTCGTATCCCACTCTCCTTTGATCTGATTGATCACAAGAGCGGAATCTCCGAAGACACTCAGAAACTTGATCCTTAAGTCGATCGCAGCTTGAAGACCCATGATGCACGCCTCATACTCTGCCATGTTGTTGGTACAGTTGAAACATAGTCGGGCAGTGAGTGGAGTATGAGTGCCTTGAGGTGATATGATTACAGCGCCGATACCGTTTCCCAAAGCGTTGGAGGCTCCGTCAAAGTGCATAGACCATCGGGATCCTTCCTCAGGTCCTTCATCCGGTCCAGGTACTTCACAATCAGTTACTATCATGATGCTTTCGTCCGGAAACTCGAAGTTCATTGACTGATAATCGTCTACGGCCTGATGTGCCAAGTGGTCTGCCAATACACTTCCCTTGATGGCTTTCTGGGTCGTGTACTGAATGTCGTATTCCGTCAAGATCATTTGCCATCTTGCAATTCTCCCTGACAGAGCAGGCTTTTCGAATATGTACTTTATAGGATCCATCTTTGAGATCAACAAGGTAGTGTGAGTCAGCATATACTGTCTCAGCCGGCGAGCAGCCCATACCAAAGCGCAACAAGTTTTCTCAAGCAGTGAGTATCGGGTCTCACAGTCGGTAAAATTTTTGCTAAGGTAATAAATGGTATGCTCTTTTCGGCCAGACTCGTCATGCTGCCCCAGCACACACCCCATTGAGTTGTCAAGTACTGTTAGGTATAGTATCAGAGGTCTCCCTTCAACTGGTGGCATAAGGATAGGTGGTTCTTAGAGATACTCTTTGATTCTGTCAAAAGCAGCCTGACATTCATCGTTCCAACGTACTACCTGATCTTTCTTCAGCAGCTTGAAGATTGGCTCACAGGTAGCAGTTAGGTGTGAGATGAAGCGAGCAATGTAATTCAGGCGTCCTAAAAAGCCTCTGACTTCCTTCTCTATCTTGGGAACTGGCATCTCTTGAATAGATTTAACCTTGGCAGGGTCCACTTGAATACCTTTATCACTGACCACGAAGCCTAGCAACTTTCCAGATCTTACCCCGAAGGTGCACTTGTTCGGGTTCAACCTTAGCTTGTACAGTTTCAACCGGTCAAACAATTTTTGCAGATGATCTAGGTGCTCTTCCTCAGTTTGGGACCTTGCGATCATGTCGTCAACATACACTTCTATCTCATGATGGATCATGTCATGAAATAAAGCAACCATGGCACGCTGGTAGGTTGCCCCAGCGTTCTTTAGTCCAAAAGGCATGACCTTGTAACAGAAGGTGCCCCACTGAGTAACAAATGTAGTCTTTTCCATGTCTTCAGGTGCCATCTTGATCTGATTGTAACTTGAAAAGCCATCCATGAAAGAGAACACCTTATGCTGAGCTGTATTATCCACAAGGACATCAATGTGAGGTAGGGGGAAGTCATCCTTGGGGCTGGCCCTGTTCAGATCCCTGTAATCAACATACATTCTGACCTTACCGTCTTTCTTCGGTACAGGCACCACATTAGCAACCCACTGAGGGTAAGAAGTCACTGCAAGGAATCCAGCATCAAATTGTTTCATAACCTCGGCCTTGATCTTCTCAGACATCTCTGGACGCATACGGCGGACCTTTTGCTTAACTGGAGGGCAGTCTTCCTTAGTAGGCAAGTGATGGACCACGATATCAGTGTCCAACCCGGGCATGTCTTCGTAGGACCAGGCAAATATCTCCACATAATCATGTAGCATCTTAGTCAACCGTTGCTTCACGCTGAGCTCTAGGTTGGCACCAATCTTTACCTCTTTCCTGTCTTCTTCAGTACCCAGGTTTATTGTTTCCACTGGCTCCTCATGTGGTTGAATTGCCCTCTCTTCCTGAAGTAACAGTCTTGCAAGCTCGCCAGGCACTTCGCAATCATCTTCACCTTCGTCTTCGGCTAAGTTGATCGGATTTTCGAAGTCATAACTGGCAGTAGCAGAGTCGTTACCAGTGAGATCCAGAGTGGATTGAAACCTGTATGAGTGAGTGTGTGTAAATACAACTGTTTTTTTGAAATATATGTAAAGGAAAGAAAGACAGAAAAGGAGCATAAGATTTGAAATGCGAGAAAACGTCCAAGATTTTCATTCATGATATATGAAATGACAATTTATATGCCCTCACAAATGAAACCACGGTGCCTCGGGTAAGACACCGGGCCATATAGTTTATTTATTGTTTATTACAAATAATAAAACAAAGAAGTTTATTACTGCGTAACAAAAGTAACAGGAGTATGGTCTTTGACAATCCAATTGGTCAATCCGCCTTCGGTCGTCGGGTAGATCCAGCTATTGAATTCTGCTTCATTCACTTCATTGTCTTCCCCAACAGCATTCACTCCTGGATTTGTAATGAGCACAGGAGGTCTTCTGGTCTTCGCTTTCCGCATAGCTTTCTGACCCTCTGCAGTAAAACCCAGTCCAAATTTGTCAGTTTTCTGTGTAAAGTCGGGAAGCCTTCCCCAGTTAGCACATTCACCTTTTTGAACCACAGCCCGGGCATCCTTCAGGGAAGCCATCTTCAAGGGAACATCCTTTTCTACCGCTGTTTCTGCTGCTGCTGAAATTGGAAGTAACTCCTCAAAATGCTGAAAGGGGGTTTCAATAAACTCCCCGTCCATCTCAATGTATCTGAAGGAATTCAGATGGCTCACCATATACTCCTCCTCTCCCTACACAGTGACGATCTTCCCTCTGACAGGGTACTTCAGCTTCTGGTGCAAGGTAGAGGTCACTGCCCCAGCTTTATGGATCCAAGGTCGACCCAATAGACAAGAGTACGATAGACAGATATCCATCACATAAAAAGTAGAGTCAAACACCTGAGAGCCCACGCGAATAGGAATGTCAACCTCTCCATGAACCATCCTTTTTGAACCGTCAAAGGCCCTGACGATGATATTGCTGGGTTTTAATTCCAGGCCTTCACAATCCAAACGGTCTAAAGCCTTCTTTGGTAGAACATTCAAGGAAGAACCAGTATCCACCAATACATGTGCCAGAGTAGTGCCCCTGCATTCGATAGAGACATGCAGAGCATCATTGTGGTCTCTTCCTTTTGCAGTCAGGTTAGCATCTGAGAAACCTAAGCCATTGTCTGCTGTCAGATTTGCTACGCAGTTAGTGAACTGGACTGCAGATGTCTCCTGTGGCACATGGGCCGTCTTGAGAAATGAGATCAAGGCCTTAGCATGGGCCTCGGAGCATAGCAATAAGGAGAGCATGGAGATCTTGGAGGGCGTATGCCCCAGCTGTTCCACAACATTGAAGTCACTCTTCTTTATTATCTTTAGAATCTCCTCCATTTCTTGTTGGGAGGCTTCAGCAGTTATAGGTATTGGTGCCTCCATCCGGGCAGGCTTAACTTCAATCCCTTTGCCCCGAGCATTAGACGACTCGGCAGCAGGGGAAACAACTTGATCAGCAACAGGAACAGGTACACTTGTAGGTGTTATAAGGAGGGGTCTTCGAGTAGCGGGCGGTGCAATGTCAGGCGAGAAGAGCCTGCCACTGCGGGTAACCTTGGCTGGGCCAGTGATGTCACAGATACTGGCGCCAGTGTTGAATTCTTGTTTAATTCCATTCACATATACGTCTGCCCCATAATGCCAGGGGACAGCTTTATCAGATACGTAGGGAAGAGGCCCCGGAAAAGTAATAACCACAGGTGCAACAGTCATGACTTGAACAGGCTTCTTCGGGAGAGCCTTAATTGGATTATTGAAGATGGTAACCACATAAACTTCTTCTACTGGGACCAACTGAACAGCAGACTTCTTAAACAGAATCTCCTTGCTATCCATTAGGCTTTGGATGCCTAACTTCAGCAAGGGACAACTAGATAGGGAAACAGCACAGAACAGGCAACCCTCACTACAACCCGGAAATAAACCGACCAGCAGCAGGTTCTTCTTGACAGTCATTAAGGGAGTGGCCAGATCATCCACAGAAACAGCGTAAACATCTTCATCAACAGCATTTACCCCATGCTGAGGCATAGGAGCAGTAACCACATTCGGCCTCTCAGGCGCTTCGAACTGTATCTCCTTCGCGTCGATAAGGTCTTGCACCTTATTCCTTAATGCCCAACAGTCATCAGTGGAATGCCCCGGGCTATCAGAATGATAAGCACAACGAGCATTTGGGTTGTATTTCGGAGAGGCAGTGTTCACACCTTTGGGGGCCTCTCTGACAGTCACTAGGTTGGTGGACAACAATTGTGGCAAGATCTGCGATAAAGTCATGCTCAAACGGGTAAACTCTCTCCGGGGTCTTTCAGCCCTTTGAGGATTGGTTGGCCGAGGAGCGGCAGCAGGCTTAGCAATCATTACCGCACTGACAGATTGGCGGCGCTCAGATCTCTCTGGTCTCCGGGAGCCATATACAGCACTAGCCTCCTTCTTGAAGGGTTTCTTCTCAGAACTAGACGATGCACCCTTCGGAATCTTCCCAGACTTCAACCCAGCCTCAATTCTCTCTCCAGTCAGAATCAGATCAGTGAACCCTGCAGACGAATTCCCGATAAGATGGTTGAAAAATGGCCCAGATAGGGTCCCCAAGAACATGTCTACCAACTCCCGATCAGTCAACGGAGGCTGCACCCTGCCAGCCAGATCCCTCCACTTCTGAGCGTACTCCTTAAAACCTTCACTTGAACCTAACGACATACCCTGGAGTTGGGTACGTGTAGGGGCAAGGTCGGCATTATACTGATACTGCTTATAGAAAGCAGTAGCCAACTCCTCCCAGTTACGAACCTTGGTCCCATCCAGCTGATAGAACCATTCGAGATGAGTCCCTGAAAGACTCTCCTGGAAGAAGTGGATGCACAAGTTCTTATCCGCTGAGTACGGTTGAATCTTCCGAACATAGGACCTGAGATGTAGCTTGGGACAAGACGCCCCGTCGTACTTAGTGAAAGATGGTGCTTTGAACTTCCGAGGAATGATCACACCAGTAGACAAACCCAAATCTCCGAAATCCAGCCCAGGTACCTGTTGGATCTCCATAGCATTCAACCTGTTTTCCAACTGCTTGTAACGGTCTTATGCAGGAGGATATTGCTCTTCATCAAAATCAGTCTCGTTGTCGGAGACTACCGGACTAGGACCTTTTTCCGCTTGAGGAGTACTTTTGCCAATAGAAGAACCAGCCTCTTCATTTTGCAGAGTGTTGCCAAACCTTCGACCCGAGCTGAACAGAACAGTCCTTCTCTTCTTCTTCTTTTCCTTCTTCAGGAGCAGAGCCTTCAGCTCCTCTTGGCCCTGAGCCAAGCCCATGATTAATTCCTGAAATTGCGCATTCTGCGCCTGAAGAGCTTTGATGGACATCTCAGTTGAGGACGAGTCAGGATTCATGATGCTGAAATAAACAGCGAAGAACGGTAAGCAACCTGAAAAGAGGAAAACCTGCTATGCACATGATGAATGGAATGCGTATGATTTATGTTTTCAAAGACAATCGGGAATCAACTTTGTAAACAAAAAGGAACACACTTCATTAGATTCAACTTTGAAACTGAAATTATTCAACAGGTTGCCCTTAGGCGTTACATGAAAGGAAATACTGAAAAGGGAAATAAAACTGTAAAAGAACATCCGGAGCTCCTTATTGATCCCATGGTCTCCTCTTCTCAGTATGGATGTAGGCATTCAGAGCTCGCTCATTCTCCAACTGCTTTGTCAGCTTCTGGATTTTCAATTCCTGCTCGTTGAAGTTTTCCCGGTAAGAATCCCGCTCTTCTCGCAGTTGCGACCAAGATCTCTTCAATGTCTCATAATCAGTAGGTATCTGAGGAGGAAGGACAGTTGGAGGAACACCATCTTTGTCAGGACACTCAAGAATGACGGGTCTGACGGCTTCATACGGCATACCTAACTTCTGAGCACGGATGCGAACCCATTTGTAGTAGGCTTCCATAGGTAAAGAAGTCTTTGGCCCCAACTCTTGTGGGTCAGCTTTATGAACTTTGTCCCAAGCCTTGATGAACCTACGACGCAGCTCGTCACTATCCACCTGAAACTCAAAACTGATGTGAGGCACCAACATCTCATGGGGGCCTGCTCTTCTTGCTCTTCCAAACTGACGGAGCGCTAGACATGGATTGTAAGAGATCCCTCCTTGGGTACCAATCAGAGGAACATTAGGGTATTCCCCACATCGATCAATGACAGCTATCTCATCCAAACCTCTGCAAGTCCAAATGATGTCTTTGTCGGTGAGAGACATTAACCTATGAGCCCAACCTCTTCCTTCTTGATTCTTCAGTACGAACTTGGGGAGGTGCGAAATAAACCACCTCACCAACAAATGTATACAACGCCATAGGGTTCCTCGTCTTCGGATAGTACGAGCATGAAGTTGTTGCAAGATGTCACCCAAGAGAGTGGGCACAGGATTCTGAGACATAAAGATCCTTATGGCAGTGACATTGATGAAGTTATCAGGATTAGGAAACAAGACTAAACCATAGATTAAGAGAGCCAAGATGTCTTCATATGCCCTAAAGTCCAGGTCATTCCAGAAACTGTTAGCTTTACCAATCAGAAACTTGGCCAAGAAACCCTTAACTCCGCTTCTAGTTACCCAGTTGTCTGTTACCTCTTGATGTGTCAAGGGAAGAGCTGCAGCAACATCCTCAAGCCTGAGGGTCTTTTCCCAACCAGTAAAGGGAGTCTGATCCAAGATAGGGATACCAAGCAAATCAGAGAATTCTTCCAGGGTAGGGACCAGCTGGAAGTCTTGAAAGGTGAAGCACTGGTACAGAGGGTCATAGAACTGGGTCAGAACACTCATCAACTGTTGATCCCGCTTTGCAGTGACTAAACTGAGAAGAGAACCATGCCTCTGAATGAAAGAAGTGGTATTTGGAATTCTGCTAACCAACTCCTCAAGCAACTCAGGTGAATGAACAAAGTTGAATCGGATAGTATTCCTTCGCACAGGCATCATGATGTCCTACAAAATAGAGCAAAGGTGAAACCCTCTTGTCTTTGAAATGGTCAGTCCTTATGCAGGATGCATGCAATGCTCATGATGTTATGATGTTATGATAAAGCACACCACAAATAGATACAAAGGCAAACATGGTAAGGCACACAAGTCACACAAGGCAAGCCCCTAAAGTTTAGGCCAACATGAGGTCTAGGTACTACCCTCTTTCAGTTTGTTGGTTCATACCTGTCCTATCAAAGTAACCGGGTTCTTAGAGGATCCCAATATCATTGACTACCCTCAATCGGTCATAACTCCAGCATCGCAATCTTTTCTTGCGGCCAGAACCATCACGAGAGTTTAGCCTCAATGGGCGTAGCATACTGCTACTGTTCTAATGGCCAAGTTGTGTCATTTAAGGTTCTAAGGTTGTTGGTGCTTAATGACTCCTTAGAAGACCCATATTCTCCTCGTTGCGACACAAGGGATATCGGTACAGACCAAGGTGCCACACCAACGTAGCCACTGTTTCACCCGTGTCGGTCTACGCCGGACAGGTCCCTCACAGCTTATGCTACCTAAACAGGGTATCCCCAGATCCAGGTTAGGATTTATGTAATTCCCATGCAACCCACAAATTTAAAGCAGACCAGTCAATACAATTGAAAACACAGTTATGAACTAACTCTAAGGTACACCTCACTTTAAGTTTATTTCCCCAGCAGAGTCGCCAGTTCTGTGATCGGTGGATCTGGAACTGACTGTTTAACGCTGGTTCACGAAATGTCGCGGAAGCAAGAGTCGCCACCGTCTTTTATTTTCTCCAAATGGAAAGGACAAAAGCACAGAAAAATTCCTTATAGAGATTGCTCTCGGTTCGGGAGGTAGGTTATAGAAAGGGAAGGTGTTAGCACCCTTTCTATCCATGGTTATCCATGGGCTCTTAGATACTTGCTCATTTGTGTTTTCAAAAATGGTTTGTTTGCTTTTCAACTGTGGGTTTGAAAAAGTTTCGTTTGAAAGATTTCAGAATGACTCTTGTATCAGTCCTCAAGAGTGTTTGAAAAATAGTTTTGAAAGCTTTTTGAAAGTGTCGGTGTGAAAAGAGTTTTGATTTGTTTTTGAATAGAGCAAGTATCTACGAGTCATCTACCTACCCTAAGGAATTAGGCTGTGTAGAGGTCCTTAAGGTAGTGCCATCCCACCATTGAGAGGTAGGTAGCACCACCGTTGGAGGTGTTCGGGTCAATTCGAGGTTCGGGACGTGGTGATCACCAGAGCAATGGGAAGACACCTTAGAAGCTACCCTCATGCCAGGTTCCCGGATCATGAGGACTTACTAAGACATCCTCTACTCGACGATCACCTTTCGAGGCAAGGCAACAGTGAGGCGTACCCTAGGGGTGGTGTGTGATTCGTGTGTCATGTTCATTTGCATTTATCTTGTCATGGCATAGGTGATCTAGCGTTTGTTTTTATTTATTGTCATTCATTCTTGCATGCCTTGATTAACAGTTAAAAGTGCGAGAAAAATAAAATTCTAAGCTATTACAAAAGGCGCGGGTCCACATCGCCAAAATTTCCAGAACCCGATTTGACAGAAAATAAAGAATTAAAAATGCGAAAGATAAATATTACATGGCCTTGGGAGAGATACATAAATATTAAAAGAAAAAGTAATAAATATGCGAATTGAATAAGAATTAAAAACGAGGGCGTTGGACCCTTTTTTGCAAAATTAAATCAAATTATTATTAAATTAATAAAATTAAGGAAAAGAAATTGTTTTTGGTATATTTGTAGTTTAAGATTTTAATGGAAAAAATAATTAAATGAAATTGAGAAACTAACCCTAATTCTGATTTTTTTATTTGTTAAGAAAGTATTAAACTTTAACCTAAAATTAAACCTAATTATTTTACATGCAATTTTAAATTATAAAAAATAAATAATATTTAAGTATTATGAAAGAAAAGAGAAAAGGATAAAAAAATTAACTAAAACCTAGTTCTACCGATTTTAAATTAATTAAGAAAATATTAAGATTTACTCCTAAATTAAAACTAATTAATTAATGGAGGCTTTATTTACAAAAATATAACATTAAATAAAAATATTAATTTTTGTCTCTTTTCTGATTTTTTATTGTTTTTGTGTTTTTATGAAAAAAATAATTAAATTAAGAGGAATTAATAAATAAAAGAAAACAAATTGAATAAAATAAAAAATAGTGAGAAGAACATTGCAAACCTAGGGGGTCTGCCCCTAATGTGGAGGGTTTATTAGCATTTCTGGCCCGTTTAAATTCATGGCCTGATTGACTTTCGTGGCTAGCATGTAGCTCCGTTGACTAGTGCCTATGGTGTCCATCAGATCTGGTCCCTTGGATTGGCATTATTGGCCAAGTGGCACGCCAGAAATTATGGACGCATGGTGGTCCTTGAAACTGAAATTGCATAGGAACGTTAATTGCAAAATAATATGGAAAGGGTGAGGACCTGGGGCTCGAACCCAGGTCTTGATGAATACCAATGCTATGCCTTGCCAAACGAACCAAACGCGCTTTCTGTATATCAAACGACAAACAAATATTATAAGATAAAATAATGCGTTAGTGCTTTCTGCGCGCGAATTTTTAAACGGGCCAACCATCTCTCTACACATCATCATCTTCCTCCTGGTCTTGTTTGTTTCCTGAAAATACAAAAAACATTGGCAACGGTTTTGAATCGTTCCAAAAAGTACCTTTACAAAAAATAGCGAATAGGCCGTCCGGCCACATAAATTAGGCGCGAGGGTGGATTCTAAATCGTCCAAGCCTGCTAGTTTTAATGGTGGTATTCAGGTGTCTTAATTTTACCATATTACGAAACGCCCAATTTGGACCTCCAAGAACCTTAATCTGTATCAATGGTAGAATTGCATATAGTACACAAAAACACAATTAAAGTAGGTGGTTAGCTTCAGAACACATCAATTAGTATGAATACACAAACAAAATGCCATGAAAATGCCTCAAAATTAAAACACGAATATGCATTTTTATGAGAAAAAATTTGATTTCTGTACAATGATTTAAGGCGTTAGGGTTGGTGTTCTTGATCCAGGTATGTTGCTTGATGTCCCAGGGATGCAATGGAATGAATTTCTTGGCTTGAATCGACCTGCAAGTGTGTTCTCAGATTTGAGTTTTTTAGGCAAAAGTTCAAGTTTGTTTCTTGGTATATGGCGCAGCTTTCAGGTTATGGGCATGAGGGTTTCGTTCTGTGCTTATGTGTGAGTGTTTTAGGTTAAGAAACTTGATCAAAATCCATGCATTGATGTGAAAAATATTTGATTTGCAAACCATAATTTTTTCAATCTTTTTTCATGATTTTTAGCTCTCAATCATATCCAATCAACTTCAATTCTTCCCTAATTTGATTTTGCACGAAATATTGAGATGTTTTATGCACAAAAAGATTTGAAATAGTAGGTTTAACATTTTTCATGTATTTTAATTAATTTAAATGAATTATTAATAATAAAAATCCAAATAAATAAATAAATAATGAAGAAAAACTTCCCTTTGGGCCAAATGGTCGTGCACATGCCTTGGATAATGAATTGTGGAAGAAAAAGAGGCCCATTAGCAATTTTAGGTTATTTGAATCAATGTTGACTTTTCAAAATATCCAAAAATTTCCCAACTTCCACAAGGCATAACTTGCTCAATTTTTAAGCTTTGCTCATGCTCTTGGACATTTTGGAAAGGTCTTTGAGTCCTCTAACCAATGCCCTTGGTCCCATGTCATTTTGTTTTACCAATCTAAAGTTATGTCTTTTGACTTAAAGTCCCTTTTTGTTGACTTTTGAAAATGACCTATAATGTTGAAATTGATAACTTTTTGTGAGAGAATTTCTTGGACTTGAAGTATGAAGATGAGTTGTAGGAAATGTCTTTCTCTTCAAAATGAGCTTTGGATGGAATTTTTCTGATAATCCATGTGAAAGTTATGCCTTGGTCAAGTTACAGTTGACTTTTTCAACTGTCCAAATAAGGAAACTTTTGCATCTTGATGATTTTTGAGCCAAGCTTTGAGAATCATGATCAAGCATTGATCAAATGATGTTTGTGGCTTCAAAATGAGATGTTGACCAAAAATTTGGACTTTTGACTGTCAAATGACCATTTTGCCCCTACAGTTGACTGTAGTGCAATTAGGGTTTTGACTGTGCAATTTTGTGCTGAAAGTCTTGAAACTTGGTATGAGGATGCTTGACCATATTTATAGGCATGTGGGACTTGATTGGACCCTTGGAAACTTCATTTTCTTGATCAGAACCAAAACCCTAATTTTGACTGTTTAGGAGGCTCTTGAACTGTGCAACCCTTGGGGAGATTTTGAAGCTTGACTTGTCAATTTCTTGAAGAATATGGGAGGGCAAATTTTGGGGTACAACAGGGTCCATCTTAGAAGTCAATAAAGTGGTGTGAGTCAACATATATTGTCTTAGTCGGAGAGCAGCCCATGCCAGAGCGTAACAAGTTTTCTCGAGCAGTGAATATCTGGTTTCATAGTCGGTAAACTTTTTTCTCAGGTAGTATATCGCATGCTATTATCGGCCAGACTCTTCATGTTGGCCCAACACACATCCCATATAATTCTCTAGCACAGTCAAGTACACGATCAATGGTATTCCTTCCACTGGAGGTATAAGAATTAGAGGTTCTTGCAAATATTCCTTAATTTTGTTGAAGTCAGCTTGCCAATTGTCGTTCCATCTGAATACTTGATCTTTCTTCAAGAGTTTGAAGATTGGCTCACAAGTAGAAGTTAAGTGAGATATGAAGTGGGCAATGTAGTTAAGACGACCCAAGAATCATGTAACCTACTTTTTAAAATGGGGAACCAACATTTCTTGAATGGCCTTTAGCTTTGCAGGATCAACTTCAATGCCTTTACCACTGCCGACAAAACCTAGAAGCTTTCTAGACCTTACTCCGAATGTGCACTTATTAAGGTTCAACTTTAACTTGTACTTCTTAAGCCTCTCAAATAGCTTGTGTAGGTGATCGATATGCTCTTCTTCAGTTTACGACCTTACAATCATATCATCCATATAGACCTCTATTTCATGATGGATCATATCATGAAATAAAGCTACCATAGCTCTTTGATATGTTGCCCCTGCATTCTTTAATCTGAAGGGCATGAACTTGTAAAAAAAGGTGCCCCATTGTGTAATAAAGGTGGTCTTTTCCATGTCTTCGGGAGCCATCTTGATTTAGTTGTAGCCAGAAAATCCATCCATGAAGGCGAAGACTTTATGTTGAGCGGTATTGTCAACCAAGACGTTAATATGAGGTAGATGGAAATCATCTTTGGGGCTTGCTCTATTTAAATCCCTATAGTTTACACACATACGAACCTTCCCATCTTTCTTTGGTATGGGAACCACGTTTGCAACCCATTGAGGATAAGATGTCACAGCTAGGAAACCTGCATCGAATTGTTTCATCACTTCAGCTTTTATCTTTTCATACATGTCAGGCCGCATGCGTCGAACCTTTTGCTTAACAGGAGGACAATCTTCCTTCGTTGGTAGACGATGAACCACAATGTCAGTACCCAACCCAGGCATATCTTCATACGCCCAAGCAAAAAATTCAACGTAGTCATGTAACATCTGAACCAATATGCTCTTGATACCATCTTCTAGATTAGCGTCGATCTTGACTTCTTTCCTGTTTGTCCCGGTACCTAGGTTGATAACTTCGACCGGCTCTTCATGAGGTTGAATAGATTTCTCCTCTTGCATCAGAAGTCTGGCTAGATCCCATGGTATTTCACAATCTTCCTCGCCTTCATCTTTGTCTTGGTTAATTGGATGTTCGAATTCATAACTGGCAATATTAGAGTTGTCGGCAATGAGATCCCGAGTGGATGAGGATCTGCAAGTGTGTGTGTGCATGTAAGATACATGGCTATTGAGAAATGCAATAAAGGAAAAGAAATACAATGAACATAAACAAAACCATTAACAAATGGACCATAGCGCCCCGGGAAAGGCACATGGATTAAAATTCATTGTTTGGAATTTAAAATTACAGACAAAAGTTCTTGAATTGACAGGAAATAGTAAACACTAATTACTTCTCAATGAAGGAGATGGGAGTGAAGTCCTCTACATGCCAGTTGTTGAGCTTTTCTCTGGAAGTATGGTAGATCCATTCTTCAAAAGAGCATTCATCATCCGATTCTTCCACAATGTTTCCTTCATGATTTCCGATGCGGAGAGGTGGTTTTCCCACGCGATCGTGTCTGACCTCTTTCTGAGCTTTGATGGTGAAACCGAACCCAAATTTGTCTGCTTTAAATGGAATGTCTAGAATTTGTCCCCAGATAGTACAACTTCCTTCCTCGACCACGACACAGGCATCTTTAAGTGAAGGCATTCTTGGTACAACTTCGTCAGATTTTGATATGTCGAAGGAGATTTTCGTGGCGGCAACCATATGAGGAACAACTTCGAAAGCCTGGCATGGGGTTTCTATGAATTCACCATCCATTTCCACATATTTTAAGGAATTGAGGTGGCTCACCATAAATTCTTCTTCGCTGCAAACAGTGACAATCTTCCCCTTGACTGTATATTTTAATTTTTGATGAAGGGTGGATGTTACTGCCCCTACCCCATGGATCCAAGGGTTCCTAAGCAAACAAGAGTATGCGGGACGCATGTCCATTACGTAAAAGGTAGAGTTGAAAATCTGTGAGCCAACTTTTATTGGGAGATCCACCTCTCAATGAACCATACTTTTAGACCCATCGAAAGCCCTTACAACAATATCGCTTGGCTTCAATACCAGTCCTTCATAATCTAGCCGGTCCAAAGCACCTTTGGATAACACATTTAGAGATGAGCCAGTATCAACTAAGACATGAGCCTGGGGGGTTCCCTTTCATTCAATAGAGACATGCAAGGCTTTGTTTTGGTTCTTACCCATAGGAGTCAAATCAACGTTCGAAGAACCCTAATCCATTGTCAGCCGTTAGACTTGCTACACAACTCTCGAACTGGTCAGCTGTGGTTTCTTGGGGCACATGGGATTTCTTCAAGAACCTGATTAGAGCCTGGGCATGAGCGTCCGAACAGAGTAACAATGACATGATGGAGATTTTGGAGGGGGTTTTCCCCAGTTTCTCAATTATTTTGAAGTCACTCTTTTTTATAATTTTCAGGATTTCCTTCATCTCTCGAGTGGAGGGCTCTTCAACATCAACATCTTTGGCAGGTGTGGTGGCACTAGACTTGTCATTGGTTATATGGATGGGAGTTGTTGTAGCAGTGGGTGGGGAAATATAAGGGGAAAAGATCCTCCCTGTTCTTGTTGCTTTACTAGAACCTGCAATATTAGTAACATCAACTTTGTCTTTGTTGATCCAAGAATCTTGTTTTATTCCATGATAGTAAACTTCGGCACCATAGTTCCATGGAAACGCTTTATCGGAGGAGTAAGGGATTGGCCTGAGGGCAGTGATTATTAAAGGAGCAATGGTTTATTCATTTGAAATCCTAATAGAACCCTTTGAGGAGATCCTAAGAGGCTTATTGGAGATTGTTATTATGGAAAGGCCTTCAACTTTGTTGGTCAAAATCTTGATGGTAGGAACTTTTTCAAACTGGATCTCGTGACTATATATCAGGCGTTGAACACCTTATTTCAGCCACTTGCATCCATTTATTTGTTCAGCACACAATCACAGTCTTTCAAACAGCCAGGAAACACACCAGCTCTCAACAAATTTCCTTTCACAGTAGTCAATGGAGTAGTCATATCCTCAACGGAGGAAACAAAAGTAGTGTCATCAATCTCATTGACACCTTTGCCATGGTTCAGCATTGGTGCAGTTATCACATTTGTAGTTATAGGTGGATCAAACTCAATTGTTTTTTTGTCTACCAGATCTTGAATCTTATTCTTCAGTGCCAAGCATTGATCAGTTTCATGCCCAGGGCTGTTGGAATGATATGCGCACTTGGCATTTGGATTGAACTTAGGTGTTGAAATGTTTGGATTAGATGGTGGATCGCGCAATGTCACAAAGTTGGCCTTTAATAGATGTTGTAAGGCTTGGGACAGTGACATGATTATCCTTGTGAACTGTCTTCGAAGAGCTTCAGATTGTTGATTGTTAGATGATTGCTTTTGAGCAGATGAAGGGTTGGAGATTAACACATCATTAACAAAGGGTCGGTGATCCTTCTTGGTACATTCCCTTTCTCCATACACAACATTTGTTTCCTTCTTTCCAGTGAAAGGCTTATTTACAATGTTGGATGCAGAAGCAAGTGTCATGGGAATTTTTCTGCTTTTAATGCCACTTTCGACCCTTTCACTGGTTAGGATTAACTTGGTGAAACCAGACGAAGAACTTCCAATTAACAGGTTGAAAAATGGGCCAGTTAATGTACCCATAAACATATCAACTAGTTCTCTATCAGTTAGTGGTGGTTGGACCCTACCAGCAAGACCCCTCCATTTTTGTGTGTACCCATTATCATACCATGAAGTTGGACTCTAGTTGGTTCCGGATTGGCATCATATTGATACTGATGATAAAAAGCAGTGTCTAGATCTTCCCATGTGTGGATGCGGGAACCCTCCAATTGATAGAACCATTCAAGTTGAGTCCCATCTAGACTCTCTTGGAAGAAATGGACCCATTGTTTTTTGTCGATAATGTGTGGTTGTATCTTGCGCATATAAGACCTTAGATGAAGTTTCGGGCAGGAAACTCCGTCATACTTGGCAAAGACCAGTATCTTGAACTTATGGGGAATGACGGCCCCAGCTACTAAGCCCAAATCCCCAAAATCCAAGTCGGGCACAACTTGAATTTCAACAGCTTTTAGTCTATCCTCCAACTGCTTGTATTTATCCTTAGCTAGAGGATATTATTCATCAAAGTAGTCTTCGTCTTCGGATCGTTGATCATTGGCACCCCCAGCACGGGTGCTTCTTGCCTCTTTGTCTTAATTTTTGTGCTCCTCAGACGACTATTCGACTATCTGTACCTGAAGAACCAGACCTTTTAACCTCTTACCCATGTTGATGAGGTCCTTCTTTTTGGTTTCCTTCTTCTCTACCAGCAAAGTCATCAGCTCTTGTTGCCCCATAGCCAAGGCCAGCAAGGTTTCTTAGAACTGGGAATTCTGCGCTTGCAAGTCCTTCACTGTTTGTTTGATATCCATCTTACTGAAGTAAACAGTAGAAATATAAGGAAACATGTTATGGAAAACCTGTTTATGTTATGATGCATGAAAATGCGTATGCAAATGATTTCAAGGACTTAGAAGATTTAAATTTGTTTAGACAAAAAGGAACAAACATTAATTGTATTAATAAGTTCAAATTGATTACAACATGCCTCTTGGGCTTACATTGAAACAAAAGAAACAAAATGAACTAAAATACAATAAAAATGGCTCAAGTCTCCTATGGGTGCTTCCTCTTTGGAGCGATATAGGCATTCAGGCTCCTCTCCTCATGAAGTTTTCTCATGAGATCCAATGTCTTCTTCTCGCTTGCATAAAACTGGGCTTCAAAAGTGTCTCTCTCCCCCTTTAGCTGAATCCAAGCTCTTTCCAAATCTTCAAGAGAAGTAGGCATATCAAGATAAAGGATAGTATATGGAATATCTCCTTCGGAAACAGGCTCCATGATGATAGGTAGGATGGCTTCATAAAGAATCACGAGGTTTTGGGGGCGTGTTCGCACCCACTTGAGATTAGGCTCCAAAGGAATGGAGTTCTTATGCCCCAATGTCTTGCTATCAACCTTGTTAACCATTCCCTAAACTTGTATGAATCTCTGACGATAACCTTGGACATCATTCTCGTAGTCAAATGCAATTCCTTGGACAACTGCATCATGAGGGCCATCCTTCCTAGCATACCCAAATTGTCGTAAAGCCAAACAAGGATTGTAGGTAAGACCTCCCCTAATTCCAAATAGAGGAACATTAGGGAATTCCCCACAATGGTCAATAATAGTAATGTCCTTCATGGATCGAGAAGACCAATAAATATCAGAATGTGTGAGTGACATCAACCTACTAGACCATATTAAGCCCTGCTCGTTCTTCACAATAGACCGGGGTAGGTGTGAAATAAACCACCTAGCCAACAGAGGAGTGAAACACATGAGAAGTCCTCTTCTCTTCATGGTGCGAGAGTGAAGAGAATGCAAGATATTCCCAAGTAAAGTAGGAACTGGATTGCGAGATAGAAACATTTTGAATGCGTTCACATCTATGACTTAGTCAAGATTAGGAAATAGAACCATCCCATAGATGAAAAGAGACAATACTTCTTCAAAGGCTTCTAGATCCAGAGCATACCAAGAATCTTGAGCCTTCTCCAACAAAAACTTGGCTAGGAACCCTTTGACACCACTTCTTATTTCCCAATTGGACACAACGTCAGATCATTGCAAATGTAGAGCTCGAGCAATCTCCTAAGTTCTTGGGTCTCTTTCAATACCGTTGAAGTGTAATTGACCAAGAATAGGGATTCCAAAGAGTTGTGAGAATTCTTCCATAGTGGGTACAAGTTGGTAATCAGGAAAGGTAAAGCAATGGTGTTTAGGGTCAACGAATTGGAATAACACATGCACCATATCCTCTTCAAAGTTTGTTGTAACCAAGTTGACGAGCCGACCGTATTTCTTGGTGAAGGGAGAATCATTAGGGAACCTTGATGCCACTTCTTTAAGTTGAGTAGTGTTGTACCCCAAAATTTTCCCTCTCATTTATCAAGTATTTTCCCACAAGATCTCCTGGGGTTCAAGACTGCACAAGGATTGATCAGCTCAAGACACCTCCTTAAGCACTGATGACTAAAATTACGGTTTGAGATTGCGCAAGGATAATTGAACTTTCAATGCCTCATATGACTTTCATGGATCATTATGGACCCCCAAGATTACTCATGCCAAGTTTCAAGTCTCGAATCACATTTTTGCTCAGTCAATTGAGCAGTTGACCTAAAAATCAACTATATTAGGGAAAAAGTCAATTATGGCCAATTTACAGTCAAACTTAATAATATTTTATCCATATCAACATTATAAACTCATATGTATTATTTGATCAAGTTTGGACCATAATTCCTCAAGAAATTTGATCAAATAATCAAAAGAGCAAAATGGTCAAAATTAGGGTTTTGACTAAGAAAGGGCAATTTCTAATTTTTGACCTAGAAAATGGTTAATTGATTTGAGGCATGATCTCAAGAGTTCAATTGCACCATTTTTACCTAATGGCATGACTCAAAATATTGCTCAAGATCAATTGGATTGATAGTTGATTTTCAGTCAACTGATCAAAAGTCAATTGTATACTGAAAAGTTAAACTTTGACTTCTTGGTCAAAATCAAGTGTCAAAGATCACAATTCATCAAAACATGTCAAAATATGAAACTTGTTAGTCAAGAAATCAAAAAGTCAAGATTTCATTTTGAAAAGTCAAAGTTTTCAAACTTAGAAATTTTTCTAAGTGTTGAAAACTTTATGTTTTTTCACAACTTTGAGCCAATTTTTCACCATGATGCAAGATGATTCAAAATAAACTTTCAACATGAAAGTTGTAGATCTCCATGATATCTACAACATTTATTTACAAAACTTCTCCTAGAAGTGATTGGATTTCAAGTTATTAATTCATGAAGTCATGGTCTTGAATTTAAACACTTAGTGAAATTTTGCCTTAGTTTAGGCAGGATTTTGACCTAACTTCATGGCAATTTTGCATATAGTTCCAAGGGGAATTTTCAAAATTGATTCAAAGAGGGGTTGAATAGAACATTACAAGCTTTCTAAAAAGTCCAATAACTCCTTGAGATCATGCTTTATCAAGGAGTATCGAAGAGAGGAAGTTAGGGTTTCAAACTAAAATTATAGGTCATTTTGTGATGAACAAAGATTCAAATCTCAAACCTATGCTGCATAATCTCCACTTTACAGGCCTAAAACTTATTAGGAACTCCATAATTAAATGCATGCACATCTGTTAGAGGCTTCAACTCAAGCATTCAATGCAATGCGATGCTTTATATCTATTTTAGGAAGAAAGTGCACAATTGCATTTTGAAAAAGTTGCTTTATGCACAAAACTTGTTCTTGAGCCTTGAAATTGTTTTCTTCTAATGATACACGTCCTATAACTCAATATAAGGTTGTCTCAAGCCTTACAATTACTCAGGCCATGCTTGTACTTCATCTTGGAACCATGCTCCCACTTTTCTTCAAAATCAAGTAACATAGCATTCAGCCTATATCTTGTACTTCGGACCCTCTCAAGAACAAAAACCTTCTCATTACTTATGTGAAAGTCCTTGACAACAAAACACACACATGCTTAAGCCCCAAAACTCCCAATAACTCAGGATTGCATCTCATACTTCCATTGTTGCATATTTTGACCAGAAATCCAAAAATCAAAAACTACTTGTGCGTTTCTTGGCCTTTTGCTTCCAAAAGCTTCCAAGAATCACACACAAGCCATCCTTGTCCCTGTTACACGATTGTAACACCATCTTCCTCCATTTCCATGTTCAAAAACAGAGCATCACAGTTGGACTTCTCCAGACCATTCCAGCCACTCTCCAACCAAGCTAATCATTGCATTAGCTTCCTGAGACCTCAAGGAAGCTAACCTGATCCTTGCATTAGGGTTTTGTATGAAAAGACTAAAACCAACAAATAGCAAACCCTAATCAAATACAAATCAAACATGTAAATCAATACACTTGCACACAAACACCCTTAGGATAAATCCACTTTGTTGCCTTACAAAAATGGCCATATTATGCATGTGAGGTATCTTAGCAAAAACAAACAAAATACAATATCATAGTCCCTCGATGACGCTATCTATGTTGCCTTTCAAAATGATCTTAGTCCCTAAAGAAAAATTCTAAGATATCTTGCTACATTGCTAATCATGGTTATACGATGACCCACGCCCGTCCCTTTTACATCCAAAGATAGGGTTACTTACCAAATCAATGGTAAGATAACAATGTCAAAGGAAAAAGGAAATGAACATGAAAGACTTTTGAGTAGATATAAAGTTCCTAGTTACTTGCTCAACTTCAAAACCAAAACATCCTTTTTATTTTCAAAACAAACACCAACACTTTCAAAACATCTTTCAAACTTGAAAACATTTTCAAAAGATCAAACACTTTGTATACATTCTTACAAACGAGAATCATTACAAAGTTTGCCTAAACAAAGGCCTCTTTACAAAATACATTCAAAAACCATACAAAGTACATTTTTAAACAAAAGCAAGTGATCTAGCAAGTAACTAAGAGCCCATGGAAAACCATGGATGAAAAGGATGTTAATACCTTCCCTTTTCATAATCTACCCCCCGAACTCAAGAAAACATCTCAAATGTCTTTCCTATGCTTTTTCACCTTTCCTTTTGGATAAAAGAAAAGTCGGTGGCAACTCTTGCTAACCGCAACATTTGCGATCAAATGCAAAACAACCAAGTCAGTTCTCCCACCGTATCACAGAACTGGCGACTTTGTTGGGGAATCTATAAAAGTAGGGTTACCTTAGGGCTAGATCACATTTATTTTCTTTCTTTGTTTGACTTGCATGCTTTACATTATGGTTCCTTGTTTGGGTTTGTTTTAATCCAACACCCGGATTTGGGGCACCTTTCTTAGGTAAGTAGCAATAAACTGTGAGGGAACTGTGCGGGATATACGGACACGGTTGAAATAGTATCTACGTTGATGCGATACTTTGGTGTGTATCGGTAGCCCTTAAGTAATCAAGGAGAATACAGGGCCGCTGCTTGGTATTATAAAACATCAACTGACTTTAGCACCTTAATTCACCAACTTGGCTTTTAGGACGTAGTGAGATAGCTGTCTTTGGTGTAAACCCAAAGTCGGTTGATACTCGATACTACACTCATTGAGGTTTGACCCTTGAATTTTTTTTGGTGGCAAGTCAGTTGGCTATCGGAACGAGAATTAGGGGAAAGACTGGTGATATTGAGATCCCTTAGAACCCGATTACTATATTTAGGACAAGTTGAACCAATCCAACTTCAAGAGGGTATCACCTTAAAATCCATGCAAGCCTTAAACCTAAGGTCTCTATGATTTACTTGTGCTTGATATATCTACTATATCTGAGCATAGTCATGACATCATAACATAACATGTCATACTAACCATTTCAAGTATTCTTAGGGTTTATTTTTATCTTGTTTTGCAGGACATGGCTCTCGCCCGCAGATTCACTATCCAAATCAGTCTGGTAAAAGTACCTCCTCAACTCAAGGATTTGGCATCAAGGGTTCCCGAAAGCTCTCCATTCATAGAAATACATGGTAGGATTCTCAACATGGTCACTTCAAACACTGATGAAGAAATGTTAAAAGTGTTATTTCAGTTCTTTGACCCTTTCCATCACTGCTTCACTTTCCCAGATTACCAGTTAGTGCCTACTATGGTGGAGTTTTCTCTGCTGTTGGGGGTGCCTATCCTTAATGAGGTACCTTCCAATGGTATGGAAAGAGACCCTAAACTTGAAGATATTGCCAAAGCTTTGTCCTTACAAAGGTCTGACGTAGTAGCAAATTGGGAAACCAGGAGAGGTGTCAAAGGTTTTTTGGCTAAGTTCTTGTTCGAGAAAGCTCACCATTTCTGGGATACCTTGGACTTACAAGCTTTTGAAGAGGTGTTAGCCCTTCTCATCTATGGTTTGATATTTTTTTCTAATCTGGACCAACTCATAGACGTGAATGCAGTAAAGATTTTCCTGTCACGTAATCCAGTACCTACTCTGCTTGGAGATATCCTACATTCGTTGCATACTCGCACTATAAAGAGGAGAGGAACCCTTTTGTGTTGCACACCTATTTTGGCTAGGTGGTTTATTTCGCACCTACCCCGATCTGTCTCAAAGAACGAACAAGGTTTGAGATGGTCTCAAAGGCTGATGACTCTTACACATTCAGGCATTCATTGGTGTCCCAGATCCTCGGAGAATGTTACCATTATCGATCATTATGGTGAATTCCATAATGTCCTTCTCTAAGGGATTAGGGGGGGAATCACTTAAAATCCTTGTTTGGAACTACGACAGTTTGGATACGCAAGAAGGGGCGGTCCTCATGATGCACTTATTCAAGGAATCGTCTTTGACTACGAGAATGATGCTCAGGATTGCCGCAAAAGGTTCATGAGAGCTTGGGGCATGGTACATAAAGTTGATAGAAAGACACTGGGGCACAAGAATTCCATCCCTCTTGAGCCTTATCTCAAATGGGTACGAGCTCGTGCTCAAATTCTTATGATGCCTTATCCCTCTATTCTCCCAGTTATTATGGAGCCTATTATGGAAAGAGATGTCATGTACACTATCCTTCATCCTAACATGCCCACCTCTCTCGAAGACTTGCAAAGCTATTGGATACATCTTAAAGGGGAGCGAGACACTTTTGAGGCCCAATTCTACGCCAGCGAGAAGAAGGTTCTGGAACTCACCAAGCAGCTTCATGAGGAGTGGAGTCTGAACGCCTACATCGCACCAAAGACGATGCACACAACTTTTTTATCTTAGAGTTTTTTGTATTTCTTTGTAAGCTCAAAGAGGCATGATGTACTCAAACTTTGATTTATTAATATAACGTGTGTTCCTTTTGGTCTAAAGAAAATTTAAATCTCTAATTTCCTTGAAATCATTTGCATATGCATCTCCATTCATGATAACATAAGCAGGTTTCTTGAAACAAGTCTCCTCATCTTTCTACTGTTTATTTCAGTAAGATGGATCTCGAGCAGACAATAAAAGACCTCCAGGCGCATAATGCTCAGTTTCAACAGATGTTCTTGACTCTAGCCAAAGGACAAGAGGACTTGAAAACTTTTCTGGTTGAAGAAAAGAAGAAGAAAGCAAAGAAAGTAACCAGAGTTATGAATATAGGAAGAAGGTTCCAAGTACAATCCAGGAGGACCCTAGACTTCACAACATCATCGAGTGAAAAGGATAATCAAGAAGGGAAAGGAAAGGAAGTGGCTTCCCATCCAGAATCTGAAGAGGAAGAATAAGAAGATTACTCTGAAGAGCAGTATCCCTTGGCCGACGACAAATACAAACATCTGGAAGAACGTCTAAGTGCAATGGAGATTCAGAAAATTCCCGGGATGGACTTTGAAGAGCTGGGTTTGGTGTCTGGGATTGTTATTCCACCAAAATTCAAAGAACCAGTATTTTCTAAGTACAAAGGGGGTTCGTGTCCCAAGATGCATCTCTGATCCTATGTGAGGAATATACAGCCTCACACTGCTGACAAAGATTTGTGGGTCTATTCTTTCAAGACAGTCTATCCGGGACTCAGCTAGATTGGTTCTATCAACTGGAAAGGGCCAATATCCATAATTGGGAAGACCTTTCCGCTACTTTCTATAAATAGTATCAGTACAACACAGATCTTGCTCCCACCCGTACTCAACTCCAGAGTATGGCTATGGTTTCAAGTGAGGGTTTCAAAGACTACGCTCAGAAATGGAGGGACTTAGCCGGAAAATTCCAGCCTCCCCTGTCTGAAAGAGAGCTAGTAGACATGTTTTTGGGTACTCTGTTTGGTCCTTTCTATAATCATTTAATTGGAAGCTCCTCAGCAGGCTTCACTGAATTAATCTTGACCAGAGAAAGAGTGGAAGCTGGGATTAAGAGTGGGGAGATTCAAAAGGACGCATCCTCCGCTGCTGTAAGAAAACCATTTATTGGGAAGAAAGAAGTTGGTGTTGTGTATCCTTAGAGGAATCAAGATAGAACTGAACACCGACTAATGGTAGGGGCTGTCATGATCCCTAAGCCTGCACCTACTCAACAAAGAAGCAATCAACCTAGAATAGAAAGACCGGTAAGACAATTTACCTAGATTAATATGACACTATCTCAAGTCCTGCCACATTTTTTGAGATCTAATTTGGTAACTTTGAAGGAAGCTCCGAAGAATCTTAACACAACATCTCCTCACTACCATCCTAATGCTCGTTATGCTTACCATTCAAAGAGTCTAGGACATGATACCAACAACTGTTGGGCTTTGAAAAACAAGGTGCAAGACCTTCTTGAAGCAAAATAAATTGAGTTTGATGCTCCTGAGATCCCAAATGTTATCACCGCTCCTATGCCCAAGCATGGTCGTGATGTTAACGCTGTTGAAGATGATATGTTTGTTAATACTATTGATGAACTTGTTACTCCTGTCCTGACTGTCAAGAGAAATCTGTTGAAAGCCGTTTTATTTTCGGGCTATGACGAAAGCTGCTACCTCTGTTTATCCCTACCAACTAGTTGTCATTTACTGAAAGCAGGTGTTCAGCGCCTAAAGGATGACAAAGAGATTTTGTTTGAAAAAACTCCCGTTCCAACCGTTTCTTACAAAAAATTTTCAATAGTAACCATTTCCGCCAATCCTTCCAGGGTGTCCACCAAAAGACCCGTTAAGATTACATCAGTTCCTAAAGTGGATCCATTGATAATTACTATGCCAGTTCCAATCCCGTACTCATCATATAAAACTGTCCCATGGAACTATGGGGGCGACGTCTACTATCACAGTGTCAAGCAAGATTAGCTGGCTGATGAAGACTCAATTTTTGAGAAGGCTGACCCCGACATCAGCAACATTGTGGGAACTAGTAAGATAACTCGAAGTGGCAGAGTATTCTCTCCATAGATTTCTCCTTCTAAGAATGTTACGGGTCCTGTGATCATCCCTGTTTCTATTCCTGTTGACACTACTACTACTACAGTTCCTATAGTTACACCTGCTGATACTCCTACCACCGAGTCGACCGAGAATCGGGGCAAAGGAATTCTGATTGAGCCGGTCCGAATGAAGGCGCAATTAGTATCTATCCCTGAGGCCTCCCAAAAGGAGATGGAAGAAATTCTGAAAATTATAAAGAGAAGCGACTACAACATAGTCGAACAGCTAGGGAAAACTTCGTCAAAGATTTCCATGCTGGCTTTATTGTTGTGCTCCGAGGCTCATGTGAAGGCCTTGGTGAAATTTCTTAAAACTGCCCATGTACCACAAGGAACCTTTGCTGATCAGTTCCAAGACTGCGTGGCCAGTTTAACTGCTAACAATTGTTTAGGCTTTTCTGATGCCGACTTGACACCTAGAGGGAGGAAGCACAACGAGGCATTGCATGTCTCTGTAGAATGCAGGAGCACAACTTTGGCCCATGTCTTGGTTGATATCGGTTCGTCTTTGAATGTGCTTCCTAAGAAGGCTATTGATAGACTTGATTGTGAAGGTTTGACCTTAAAACCCAGCAACATAGTGGTAAGGTCCTTCGACGGTTCAAAGTGAATGGTTCATGGGGAGGTGGACATCCCCATAAAAGTTGGAACTCAAACCTTTGATTCAACTTTTTACATAATGGACATTCGCCCTTCCTATTCCTTCTTATTGGGCCGACCATGGATTCATAATGCTGGTGCCGTCACCTCTACATTACATCAAATGCTGAAATACCCAACCAAGGGGAAAATCCTTACTGTCCATGGAGAATAGGAATATATGCATTTCGAGGAAGTCCCACCAAACGTGGCAGTAACCAAGGCTGTTTCCCAAATCCCAAAGATTACAAGACCTCCGCTAAAGATGTCTTCTCTGAAAGATGCCAAGGCAGTGATCGAAGAAGGTGGGTGCATTATTTGGGGCCACCTCCCAGATATCCCATACAAATCTGAAAAATTTGGTTTGGGTTTCACTTTAGGAGCCCAGAAAGTTATACGTCGTGCTCGTGCCGGGGGACCACCCTTGAAGATCAGCAACCACAGAGTCAACGCAGTGGAGGATGGTGAGGACAGCTACGACCTGGAGGAATGGATTTTCCCAACTGTCAACGAAGGACTCAGCAACTGGGAAGCTAAAGATTTTGTCCCAATTACTTTTATCCAACATTAATTGTCTTTAAAATTTTGTCGGACCAGTAATAACTAAACAAATTCATACTTTTAAAACCTTGTGTCTTACCCGAGGCACAACGGTCCATTTGTAAGGGTTGTTACCTCATTTTCATATGTCATCAATGAATCATGGACGTTTTTGCATAGAAACTTTATGTTGTTTGTTTTTCTTTTTTACATCTTTATTTATTTCAAAGATAGCTATACTCTTACACACACTCACATTCAAAATGCAGGTCTACATCCATTCAGGATCCCATGGGTAACGATTCTGCTATGACCTTTTGTGACTCTGAAAATCTAATCTACCAAGCTGAAGATGAAGGTGAGGAAGATTATAAATTGCCAGGAGTGAAGAAGTGAAAAACACAAGAATGGGGGTTGAATTGTAAAACTTGAAATCAAATGCAGACAACACGTTATTTTTATCCTGGTTCGTTGGATCTCAAACTACTCCAGTCCACCCGTCAAGGTTATTTCGCCTCTCTCCAACGAGGTCTTAATCCACTATATTCAACTGAATATTACAACTCCTTTAACAACTGCTAAAGCCTTCTTGAGTCAAAACCACAAACCGGTTTCTCAAGGAAATACTTTCTTACAGATAAATGAAATCTAAGTGTGTTGAATGTTTTCTACAAAACTGTTTATCACAACTGTGATACTACACAAATTAAGCTTATGAGAACTGGAATGCTAAAACAATAGAGTAAGTAATTTGAGAGCTTTAGCAAACTGTGAGATTGATGAAGATGAATCGCTTTAGGCGTGTAGAGAGTTGTAGAGCATTAGCCAATCCGTTCCTCACTTGCTTGTTTATATAGCATTGGAAATGATACGTTGGAGTCAGTTATTCTGTTTCAATTCCAATTACATTCTTTCCATATTGAGAAGATCTTTTGTCTGGAATAATGCCGTTGATAATAAAGTATCTTGAATGCACAGTATCGTTGCAAATTAAGCGTGTTCTGGCTTTGGCTTATTCTGACGCTGCTAGGTGCTGATGAATTGTTGTGGTCTTGATCAGAGTTTAGATTATTACGCGCAGATCTGTTCATCAAGCTTCAGCGTAAGCACATGCTTTGATCTTCTGATTCTGGCATCTGATATAACATCCTCTGATGCTGATGTTGATATTTCATCTTCTGATGCTGATGATGATATTCTTATGCTGATACTCATTAGAGTTTCTGTAAAACACAATATAATTTTTAGGTAGCATATATGTCTTACATGAATCATACAATTTATATAATCTTGCATTTTGTTATCATCAAAACTTTAACTTAGGGTAGTAGATTCAAACTTTGTTCTAACAACCTCCCCCTTTTTGATGATGACAAAAACTAGATTTTTTCAATTGAAAATTAACGAGAAAAGTATCAGAGATAACCAAATAATAAATTGTATCAGAATTAAATAGGAAGTTATCAAAGATAAGAAGATAAGGGATAAAAGAGGTATCAGAGTTTAGATAGGAAAGACTCCCCCTGAATTTATTACTTCCCTTTAATTCCATGAGTTCTTTAGGATTAGATCTTTATTGACTTTCTTTGAACATCAGAACATCAGAGCTTCAGTGTATTAGAGTTCATCAGATTCTTGTACCTGTAGGCTATGCAGAACAAAAACATTCAAGTATATCAGAGTGTTAGAATGTTTGAGACTTTTGTCTCAGTAAACCTTTATTGAAAAATATCAGTCTTTCTCCCCCTTTTTGTCAGCAATCAAAAAGTGCACATAATTGAGGAAGTAAAAAATAATTGAAGTAAGAGAATCAGTGCAGAAAAACGATTGTATTTAGTTCAGAGCCAGAAAAATAGTACAGATGATATGCAAAGAAAACAATGAAAATATCAAGAGAAAAAAAACTAAGGTGCAGGTGGAAGGCGTGTGAACAGAGCCTCAAGCATGTTTTTAATCTGATCAGTGGTTTCCTTCTGCTGATGCACCATGCTGGCTATTGAGTCAATCTTGCTATCCTGAACATCCATCCTTGCTTTCATCCTTTGATCACTTTCATCCATTCTCTCCTGCAGACGAAGATCATTTTGCTTCAGCTCTTCAAGCGTCTGCCTGTCCAAGGCAGCTTGAGAGATGTCAGAGTCAGGGTGCTTCTGAGAGCTTTCTACAATGTCTTCTTCTTGACACACATCTTCTGTTGGTTGAACTATTGATGCTGGACGCTTTTCAGACCAAGGCTCACTGTCCATATGAAGCACTTCCTCCTTCAGCAGCTGACTTAAGACTGGTCCTTCAACTTCTTTCAGCAGATTGCTAAAGTTCTGTTGAGCCTGTTCATAGTTTAGGTCTTGCAGCTTAAAGGTTTCAGCGTGTACCCATCCTCTGAAATGTGTCCAGAGTTGGTCTGAGACAGCAGGATCAATCAATCCCGGACAAGCCTGCTTTAGAGAAGAAATCCATCTCTGCATATCTGCTTCAAAATTCAAAATACTAGAACCAACATCTAGTTGTTTGGGTTTGGGAATGGCAGTTTTATTGATAATGGCAGCAAAACGGTCAAGGACTGTGAGATCGATGAAGGTTTTGTTGTGGTCTTCTGTATTTTGCTTGGGAGAGGGAGTGGGAGAATCAGAAATGATTATTGGACTGTGTGGAGTATTAGGAGGGGTAGTTTCTGGTGAGGATGGCAGTTGGGGGATATTGACAGTGGTGCCACCAGGGAATTCCATGGCTAAGTGTCGTGGTTCGGATGATTCAGATGATTGAGGTTCAGAGGATTCAGGTTCAGGTGATGGAGTTTCAGAGTGTTGAGACTCAGGTTGTGGAGATGATGGTTGAGGTGAAGGTGGATTAAGTTCTGGTTGTGGAGAGGGAGGTGGAGGAGTTTCTAGTTCTGGTGATTGTGGATTTTCTGGTATTGGTGAGAGTGTATATTCTGGTTGAGGTGAATGGGCAGTTTCTGGTTGAGTCTTTGGATTTTCTGAGAGGGGAGCGGAAGAACGTTGATCAATTTTAGAAAGAACTTTATCAAGTTCTTATTCTGTCGATGTTATGGGTTTTGGATTTTGAGGTTTGGTGCGGGATCTCCTGAGAGTTAGTGACTCAAAAGGGTCAAACTCTGGTTCAGTATCATCAATGGTTGGTATGGGAATTGGGAGTTCATATGAAGCTGGGGTTGGAATCAATGTTGGAACAACAGATGAATTTAAAACATTTACAGAAGACAGATTACCTCTCTTCTTTGGGGTCTGCTGGGATGGTCCTTCTGAAGCAGCCTTTCTCTTCTTAGTCTTCTTCAAAGCAACCTCTGGTGTTTGCTGGTGCATATCTTTAATGTTCAGATCAGGATCTGTGCCATCAGCTTTACACGCGTCCAAGTATCTGAGAATAGTGACTGGTTTAGAGTCAATCTCAGAGAATATGGGAAAGTTGCTCAGAGGGACTCTTCTGCTGGTGATGTCAGCAAGAGGAGTGACGCTGGGCTCCTTTCTGATATTCTCTATCAGTTTCATCTTCTTCAGATTCTTGGAGTTCAGCTGCTTGCCAACAGTTGGTTTCAGAGAGCTTATTTCTTGTGCCTCTTTCAGGTGTTCTATCAGCCTATTCTCAGTTAGAATATCTGATATTAATCTGCCGAAGGGTATCCAATCCCTTTTAGTCTTTTCTTCTTCTCTCGTCTCCTTGACGCTGGTCTTCAGATGATTGAACAGAAGATGAGCAAGGTTGATCTTGGTCTTCTTTGCAATAAAATAGAGCAGAAATTGCTGATCTATGTTGATGTAGTCAGGAGAGCTTGTGGGCTTCCTGTGGTTGAAGCAGCCCAAGATGATCTTTGCCCAGATTCTGTGCTGATCCATCAAATCTATGATCTTGCTGGATGGAACCCCATGCGTGAAAATCTGTCTAGCAACTATGCCAGTGTTTCCAGCTCTTTCTTCCATGTCAATACAGCGGATGCCACCACCATTGTATCCAATCAGTCTAGCAATGTGATCTTCAGTAATAACAATCTTCTTGCCCAGGATATATGAAGTAACCTGATGTGTTGATGAAGACGCATGTATCCAGAATTCTTTGACCAAAATGGGGAACGTTGGACCCACCAAACTATCAAAGTACCTTTCCCATCCTTGTGCCCTAATTTCTTCAGTCAAATCGAAGCCATTTTCTTTCAAACTGTTGAAATCAACAATCAGTTCAGACAGAACTTCCAAGTTCTTCACCGGTGTGAGTATAGTTCTGAAGGGAATTTGGTACTGATCAAAAGAAGCATCTTGCTGGGAACCTGCAGAAACAGTGCTAGAGGACGCCATGTTCACACTAGGGTTTTTGAGAAAAAGCTTGAAAAAGGGTTTTCTTGAAAAAGATGAACACACAGTAAGAACACAGAAATATTTTGATGATTGTAAGAGACGGTAAAAAATTAATGAATGATGTTAAGGCGTTTAAATAGGTTTCAAAAGATATTTTGAAAACGTAAACAATTTTAAGAGAGAGAATTAAATCATGATTACATGCATTTAATGTTTGCTGATTTTGGGGGATTTGAGAAAGATATTTGGAACGGTTACCAGTGACATGTGTCTCAATGCATCCAATCAGCGCTTTGCCTTCTCAGAAACGTGCACGCATGTTCTGCCTCAGGAATAAGCTGATGAATGGATGACACCTGTTTGATTTAGTGAACAGCATATTTATCCTTGAACTGAAACGCTCATATCTTTAAGAATAGAATCTGATACAATCTGCATGTCTAAATTTCTGAAGGAAGATTGATCAGAAGTTCACAGTGAATTAAAACAAATTCTGAAGGTTAACATATAAACTTAAAACATTTTCACTCTGGGCAGAGCTTCATGCTGAGATGTTTCAAAATGAAGTTGAACCTATCTTCAGAAAGTGGTTTAGTGAAGATATCAGCCCATTGATGGTCTGTATCAATAAATTTTAAGTTCAAAATTCCTTTCTGAATATAGTCCCTAATGAAATGGTGTTTTATTTCTATATGCTTATCCTTAGAATGCAAAATTTGATTTTTACTTAAGCAAATGGCAGAAGTATTGTCACAGAGTATAGGGATGTTACTCTCAAAAATCTGGAAGTCTTCAAGGTGACTTTTCATCCAGAGCATTTGTGTGTTGCATCCTGCTGCTGCTATGTACTCAGCTTCTGCTGTTGATAGCGCAATTGTGGATTTCCTTTTGCTGGACCAAGAGATCAGATTTTCTCCCAGAAACTGGCAGCTTCCAGAAGTACTTTTACGCTCTACTCTGTCTCCAGCAAAGTCAGCATCGCAGTAACCTACTAAGTTGTAATCACTAGATTTTCTATAAAATAAACCCAGATTAGTAGTACCTTTCAGATAATTGAAAATTCGCTTAACAGCTGTTAAGTGAGATTCTCTAGGATCTGATTGGAATCTTGCACAAATACATACGCTGAATAAAATATCAGGCCTTGAAGCCGTCAGATAAAGAAGAGAACCAATCATACCTCTGTAGACCTTCTGTTCTACCTTTTTGCTTACCTCTTCTCTTTCCAGAATGCACGTGGGATGCATTGGAATCCTTGATGACTTACATTCTGAGAGGTCAAATTTCTTCAGAAGTTCTCTGACATATTTGCTCTGATGAATGTAAGTTCCCTCTGGAGTTTGATTGATCTGAATTCCCAGAAAGAATTTCAGTTCCCCCATGAGGCTCATCTCAAATTCTGCCTGCATACACTTAGCAAATTTTCTTCCAAGAGAAGGATTAGTAGATCCAAAAATAATATCGTCAACATAAATTTGACAAACTAAGATGTCATTCTTAACTGACTTACAGAATAAGGTAGTGTCCACCTTCCCTCTGGTGAATTCTTTTTCTAACAGAAAGTTACTTAGTCTTTCATACCAAGCTCTGGGAGCTTGTTTCAGACCATATAGTGACTTCTTTAGTTTGAAAACATATTCTGGATTTTTTGTACTTTCAAAACCAGGGGGTTGGTGCACATAAACCTCTTCTTCTATATATCCATTTAAGAATGCACTCTTGACATCCATCTGATACAGAGTGATGCCTTTATTAACAGCAAACGAAATTAAAAGTCTGATAGATTCTAACCTAGCGACTGGGGCAAAGGTTTCTGTATAGTCTATCCCCTCTTGCTGACTATAACCTTGTGCTACCAGTCGTGCTTTGTTTCTGATAACTTCACCTTGTTCGTTCAGCTTGTTTTTGAACACCCATTTTGTTCCAATGATGTTGGATCCTTTTGGTCTAGGAACTAGATTCCAAACGTCATTTCTGGTGAATTGATTCAGCTTTTCTTGCATTGCTAGAATCCATTCGTTTTCCAGAAGTGCTTCATCAATAGAAGAAGGTTCGATCAGAGACACAAGTCCCATGAGGGATTCTTCAGAGTTTCTGAAGTTGGATCTTGTTCTGATTGGATCTTCCTTTCTTCCTAAGATTGTTTCTTCTGGGTGATCCATGCTGCTTATGGGTAGTCTTTTCTGAGGTTGATCAGCAGCTGATGCTGGATTGCTTGCAGTGCTCCTTTCTGATGTTGAAGGAGTGTCTTTGTTGAGAGCTTCTGATGACTTGTCTTCAGAACCTGTGAATTCAACTTCCATACCTGCAAAGACTTCATTCTGCTTTGACTTTTCAGAGTCAAGCTTATCATCAAAACGAACACTGATTGATTCTTCCACAATTTGTGTTTCTGTATTGTATACTTTGTACCCTCTTGAGCGTTCAGAGTATCCTAACATAATACACTTCTGTGCTTTAGAGTCAAACTTGTTCAAATAATTTTTTGTATTTAACATAAAACAAGTACATTCGAATGGATGAAAATATGAAATGTTGGGCTTTCTGTTCTTCCACAATTCATATGGAGTCTTTTCCAGAATACGTCTTATGGAGATTCTATTCTGAATGTAGCACGCTGTGTTTATTGCCTCTTCCCATAAGATCTTAGAAACGTTTGTCTCATTGATCATGGTTCTGGCCATTTCTTGCAATGTTCTGTTCTTTCGTTCTACAACTCCATTTTGCTGGGGAGTTCTAGGACAAGAGAAATCATGCAGAATGCCTCTGTCATTAAAGAATGACTCAAAATCTTTGTTTTCAAATTCTCCACCATGATCACTTCTTACTTTAACAATTCTAAGATCCTTTTCATTCTGAACTTGGTTACAGAAGGTGACAAACACAGAGTGTGACTCGTCCTTGTGTCTTAAGAACTTTACCCATGTTCATCTGCTATAGTCATCTACGATTACTAACCCGTACTTCTTGCCACTGACTGAAGCAGTTTTAACTAGTCCAAATAAGTCAATGTGCAGAAGTTCTAATGGTTTAGAGGTGGAAACAACGTTTTTAGATTTGAGAGCAGGTTTTGCAAACTTGCCTTTCTGACATGCTTCACACAGAGCATCTGAATTGAACCTCAGATTAGGAAGTCCTCTGACCAGATTGAGTTTGTTAATCTGAGATATTCTTCTCATACTAACATGCCCCAATCTTCTGTGCCAGATCCATTGCTCGTTGTTAACAGACAGAAGACGCTTTACATTCTGACTTTTCAGTTCAGAAAGTTTGATTTTATAAATGTTGTTTTTCCTCTTTCCATTAAATAGGATAGTCCCATCTTTCTGACTAACAGCTTTACATAATTTTTGATTAAAGATTATATCATAACCGTTATCACTTAATTGACTTATGGATAACAGATTATGCATTAATCCATCTACTAATAGAACATTATTTATAGAGGGAAGATTTCCATTACCTACTGTTCCAGAGCCAATGATCTTTCCCCTCTGATTTCCTCCAAAGCCCACGTGGCCTCCAGGCTTAAGTTCCAGGCTTTGGAACATATGCCTTCTTCCCGTCATGTGTCGCGAGCAGCCAGAGTCCAGGTACCATGACTAGTGTTTCTGATTTGCTGCTAAAGATATCTGCAACATGTATTATTTTATCCTTAGGTACCCATATTTTCTTGGGTCCTGATTTGTTAGCTTTACCAAAACTCTGGTTGAATTTTGGTTTCACATAATAATTGCTACTAGTATATTTAATGTCATGTGTGTGGCCAAACACAAAGTGTGAATTCAGAGGAGTGCGTTTAATAATTAAATCCATGGAATTCTTTGGTGTAGGTACCTTACCTTGGTATCATATTCCCTTTTTGTCGTTTCTACTAACTCCATAGATCATTGAAGCCATTTTGCTTCTATCTATGCTTTTAGCAAGGAACTTCTGAAAGCTATGATCATCCTCCTTGATGATCTCATCAGCGCTGCTGGAAGTTTCAGAAATTGTTTCCTTCTGAGAGTTTTGTAAAACATTTTCTAATTTTGAAATTTTATTTTGCAACTCAGAATTTTCCAATTCGAGACTCTCAGTTTTGTCAGAGTCAGAATCAAGATTCCTTTTCAGGTTTCTGAATTTAACTCTGATCTACTGGTACCTTTCCAGAATTTCGTTAAGGCTTTCAGCAAGTTCAGCCTTAGTAAAATTAATTGCAAAGTTAGGAAATACCTCTTCGGTGTCTGATTCTGAGTCTGATTCAGAAGCTTCACTGTCTTCTGATATGTTGGCCATGAGAGCTATGTTTGCTCTCTCATCATCTGATTCTGAGTCAGCTTCAGACGAGTCAGAGTCATCCCATGTAGCCATGAGACTTTTCTTCTTTTCTCTTCCAAACTTCTTTTTGGGATTTTCCCTCTGAAGCTTTGGACAGTCACTCTTATAGTGTCCTTGCTCGTTGTATTCATAGCAAGTGATGTCCTTGGTGTTTGGCTTTCTGCTTCCTGAAGAGCCTTCAGATCTTCTGTATCTAGAGGAAGAGTATGACCTTCTGTATCTGGAAGAAGACTCATTCTAATTAGATCTTCTGGGATTCCTGAACTTCCTTTGCCTCTGCTACCATAGTTGGTTCACTCTTCTGGAGAGGAGGGAAAGTTCGTCTTCTTCTGATGAGGACCCATCAGATGTTTCTTCAACTGCCTGCAAAACTTTAGAGTCAGATTTTCTGTTAGATTTTAATGCTAAAGGCTTACCTTGCTTCTGAGGTTCATCAGATTCTAGCTCTATCTCGTGACTTCTGAGGGAGATGATAAGTTCCTCCAGAGAAATTTTGTTGAGATCTTTAGCTAGCTTCAGCGCTGTAACCATTGGCCTCCACTGTTTTGGCAAGCTTCTGATGATCTTCTTGACATGATCAGCAGTAGAGTATCCTTTGTCCAGAACCTTGAGACCAGCCACCAGAATTTGGAATCTTGAGAACATTGTTTCAATGGATTCACTTTCTTCCATTTTGAATGCCTCATACTTATGAATGAGCGCAAGAGCTTTAGTTTCATTGACCTGAATGTTGCCTTCATGCGTCATTCTGAGTGAGTCAAACATGTTCTTTGCTGTGTCTCTGTTAGATATATTTTCATATTCAGCGTAAGAGATGGCGCTGAGAAGAATGGTTTTGGCCTTGTGGTGATTTTTGAAGTTACGCTTTTGTGGATCAGACATTGCTTTCCTGTCAATCTTCTAAATGCTTGCATTCACTGGGTGCGTGTATCCATCTGTCACCATGTCCCACAGATCAGCATCATGTTCCAGAAAGAAGCTTTCGATTCTGTCTTTCCAGTAATCAAAATTCTCTCCATCAAAGACTATAGGTTTGCCGCTGAATCTGTCTCTATCTTCATTGTTGTCATTGCTGCTGTGTTGATATGTTCCTGCCATTGTGTTTTTCTGATGCTGGATCTTGTACTGACACGGTTAAGTGTTTTAGCTCAGAACCAGGCGCTCTGATGCCAATTGAAGAAGTGAAAAACACAAGAAGGGGGGTTGAATTGTAAAACTTGAAATCAAATGCAGACAACACGTTATTTTTATCCTGGTTTGTTTGATCTCAAACTACTCCAGTCCACCCGTCAAGGTGATTTCGCTTCTCTCCAACGAGGTCTTAATCCACTATATTCAACTGAATATTACAACTGCTTTAACAACTTCTAAAGCCTTCTTGAGTCAAAACCACAAACCGGTTTCTCAAGGAAATACTTTCTTACAGATAAATGAAATCTAAGTGTGTTGAATGTTTTCTACAAAACTGTTTATCACAATTGTGATACTACACAAATTAAGCTTATGAGAACTGGAATGCTAAAACAATAGAGTAAGTAATTTGAGAGCTTTAGCAAACTGTGAGATTGATGAAGATGAATCGCTTTAGGCGTGTAGAGAGTTGTAGAGCATTAGCCAATCCGTTCCTCACTTGCTTGTTTATATAGCATTGGAAATGATACGTTGGAGTCAGTTATTCCGTTTCAATGCCAATTACATTCTTTCCATATTGAGAAGATCTTTTTCTAGAATAATGTCGTTGATAATAAAGTATCTTGAATGCACAGTACCGTTGCCAATTAAGCGTGTTCTGGCTTTGGCTTATTCTGACGCTGCTAGGTGCTGATGAATTGTTGTGGTCTTGATCAAAGTTTAGATTATTACGCGCAGATCTGTTCATCAAGCTTCAGCGTAAGCACATGCTTTGATCTTCTGATTCTGGAATCTGATATAACATCCTCTGATGCTGATGTTGATATTTCATCTTCTGATGCTGATGATGATATTCGTATGCTGATACTCATCAGAGTTTCTGTAAAACACAATATAATTTTTAGGTAGCATATATGTCTTACATGAATCATACAATTTATATAATCTTGCATTTTGTTATCATCAAAACTTTAACTTAGGGTAGTAGATTCAAACTTTGTTCTAACAAGGAGAACTAGCTAGGTTACTACAACAAGAAGAGAGGACCATTCAGGCCCACGAAGAACCAGTGGACACAGTTAACCTAGGTACCGAAGAGGACAAGAAAGAAGTCAAGGTGGGTGCCAATCTAGAACCCAGTGTCGAGAAGAGTCTGACTCAGTTGTTACATGATTATGTTGAGGTATTTTCCTAGTCGTGCGAAGACATGCCAGGACTTGATGCTGACATCATGGTACATCGTCTACCAATAAATAAAGACTGCCCTCTGATAAAACAAAAAGTCCGTCGCATGCGACCGGACATGTTAGAGAAGATTAAGGATGAAGTCATGAAACAATTCAACGCCGGATTCTTGGCCGTCGCCTCCTATCCATAATGGGTCTCCAATGTTGTTCCAGTGCCTAAAAAGGATGGCAAAGTGAGAATGTGCGTGGACTACAAAGATTTGAATAGGGCAAGCCCTAAGGATAATTTTCCACTTCCCCATATTAATATTCTGGTTGACAATACAGCACAGCATAAGGTGTTTTTCTTCATGGATGGTTTCTCAGGCTACAACCAAATCAAAATGGCGCCTGAGAACATGGAGAAAACAACCTTCATCACATAGTGGGGCACATTCTGTTACAAGGTTATGCCATTCGGGTTGAAGAACGCTGGGGAAACCTATCAGCGTGCCATGGTAGCTTTATTTCACGACATGATACATCACTAAATAGAGGTCTATGTGGACGATATGATATCTAGATCTCAAACTGAATAAGAACATCTTGACCATTTGCAGAAACTATTTGAGAGACTAAAGAAATACAAGCTAAGGTTGAACCCGAATAAATGCACATTTGGGGTGAGGTCAGGTAAACTCCTAGGCTTCATCGTCAGCGGTAAAAGTATCAAAGTGGACCCTGCCAAGGTGAAAGCAATACAAGAAATGTCTGCTCCTCGCACCGAGAAGGAAGTCAGAGGATTCTTAGGACGGCTAAACTACATTGCTCGATTCATTTCTCACTTGACCGCTACTTGTGAACCAATCTTCAAATTACTGAAGAAAGATCAAGTAGTCAAATGGAATGATGAGTGCCATACTTCCTTCGACAAGATCAAAGAGTACCTACAAGAGCCTCTTGTTTTGATGCCACCAGTCGAGGGAAGACCCTTGATCATGTATCTAACTGTTTTGGAAAATTCAATGGGTGTGTGTGCTGGGGCAGCATGACGAGTCTGGCCGAAAAGAGCATGCTATTTACTACTTGAGCAAAAAGTTTACTGACTGTGAAATAAGATATTCACTGCTCGAGAAAACTTGTTGCGCTCTGGCATGGGATGCTCGCCGAAAAAGACAATATATGTTGACCCATACTACCTTATTGATATCCATGATAGATCCAATAAAATACATATTCGAGAAGCCTGCCCTCTCTGGGAGACTTTTTATTACACTACCCAGAAAGCAATAAAGTGAAGTGTGCTAGCCGATCACCTGGCTCATCAAGTTGTGGATGACTACCAGTCCATGAAGTGCGAATTCCCAGATGAAGACATCATGATGGTAAACAACTGTGAAGAAATCAGACCGTATGACGGACCTGAACAAGGATCCCGATGGACCTTGGTTTTTGATGGGGCGTCCAACACATTCGGAAATGGCATATGTGTTGTACTCATATCCCTTTAAGGATGTCACACTCCCTTTACTGCAAGACTCTGCTTCAATTGTACAAATAACATAGCAGAATATGAAGCGTGCATTTTTGGTCTCAAAGCTGCCATAGATTTAGGAATCAAGTCTTTAAGTGTGTTTTGAGACTCAGCCTTGGTCATTAGTCAGATCAAAGGAGAATGGGACACTAAGCACCCTAACCTCACCCCCTACAAAGAAAAATATGTTGACATTAATCCCACATTTTGAGGAGATTACCTTCGAGCATTTCCCGCCAGAAGAAAATCAACTAGCGGATGTGCTAGCCACAATGTCATCCATGTTTAAACTCAAGTGGGGTAATAAGGTTCCCCAGATCACCATTGAACGGATGGATGAACCAGCTTATTGTCACGAGATCGATACTGAAGAAGTAGTGGACCAGCCTTGGTTCCATGAAGTTAAGAGGTATCTCGAGGCTCAAGAGTATCCGAAAGGAGCTTCAGTCAATGATAATAAGTTCTTAAGAAGATTCTCTGCTAAGTTCTTCATCAGTAATCGCATTGTCTACAAGCGCAACCATGACTCTGTTTTGCTTCGTTGCATAGACAAAGTTGAGGCAGAAAAGATCATGGCTGATCTCACTACGCCAAAAAAGAATTACGAAAGCGCTTTTTTTAGCCTTTAAAAGCGCTTATAAGTGCTTTCTAAGGTGGCGCTGCTATAGGTTTTAGCAGCGCTTTTTGTTTAATGAAAAGCGCTTTCGTAGGTCTACCTAAGGCAACGCTTTTTTCTGGAAAAGCGCTGTCTTAGGTAGGCTTTTAGCAACACTTTTTTCTGGAAAAGCGTTGTCTTAGGTCTACCTAAGGCAGCGCTTTTTTCTAGAAAAGCGCTCTCATAAGTTTTCTTTTAGCAGCACTTTTTTCTGGAAAAGCACTGTCTTAGGTAGGCTTTTAGCAACGCTTTTTTCTGGAATAATCAACAAACACTGTTGGGATCTAAAACAAATATCGAATCAATTACAAACGATTTCAACCCCTAATTTTCCTAATCACTCTAAATCTAAGCTCTAATCAAACTTGTAATGATGTTTTGCAAAATCTGAAACCCTAAGCCTTATAAATAGCTAAAGAAGAATACAGAAAAGGGGGGAAGATCTGAAGACAGAGCAGAAAAGAAGAAAAAACTTAGAGGAATACGGAGCCTTGCTGTTGAAAAGGAGAAAATATGATTTAGGGTTTTAATATCTGAAACCCTAAATCGCGCCGCCGTCAACCTCCCTTAAATGCATCTCCGAGCCGCCGTTACATCACCTTCGAAGGCCATCACCTCCCTTGACCTGCAAATCGAAAAGAAAGAAGATAAGAATCAGAAACATAACATATCAGAACAATCGTGATCAGAGGTAAACGAAACTTAGCTTTTTGATTTCTGCCTCTCAACTCATTCAAAATATCAAACCAACTCCATTTGCAAAGGAAAAATATATTATAAATGGGAGACACGTTTATGATGTCATCAATATCACAAATGGACCATGGGTTACCTGCAATGATGCATCAATTTACAAATAAAGTTAGCCACAACTCTCAACCACGTCACTCAAAGTTAACATATTCAGCCTCAAATTTCTCTCATGTTCTGATGCATAACATGTGTGCACATAGTAATCAAAGAAAAACATAATACCTTGGTTTATTCCAGTTAGCCATCTTATTTCGGTTAGCACCTCCATAGTGCAGAGGAGCAGCAACAACCCTACGCGCAACCTCAGTTTCCAGGGGAAATTGGTTTCCCTGTAAATTTGACCTTCTTTTTGCAAGAACTCCCTAAGAACCGCAAGGGAACGAGTTAATATTGGAAATATGTACAAAAATGAAAACATAATATGTCTGTGGTGCTTCATACACATACTTGTCTAAGACAAGATCTCGACTCCATATACCGGCGCGCCTTAAAAGATCTATCTTGTGCAAAACTGTTTGTAAATTTTTTGCTCTTGTTCTGCATAGACATGAATATGAATCAATCAAGCAAAACAATAACTATGAAGTACCATGAACAAACAAATAAGAAAAGAAATATTCAAAAGCAAAAACACTTACCGAAACCCTATTTTGCTTTGTTGTAAATTTAGGGTTTTTAGACATTTTGATTATGTCATCTGTGAACAACACCAACATTAAATATATCAAAAACAATAAAAAGGATGTTATACAAAAAGGTTATGATGAATGTGATATAACAAAAAAAACATACCTAGTGTCATGTCCATCTTCTTCTCTGTAAGAGAAACAAGCTCGGTGATAAGTGGTTTAGCTACCATCTAAAACAAAAGCATGAACAAATATCAATTAAAAATCAGCAACCATATTCAGCACGAATTGAAGGAAAAAATTGATGTAATATGAAGAATCATGGTGCGTAAAGACTTTATTCTAGGTTTTGAAACGACGAATTCGATGAAACATAAGGGTTTGTAAGATAAGAATAAAGACAAAAAGAGGTAGCGAGAAAGAGATGAATTGAAGGAGAGAACTTACAACGGCGGGGAAATCAAACAAACAATCGCGATCATAGGTTAAGTTTTGAGTTTATAGTCGGGGAAATGATCGGGTTTGAGCGCCGCTGCGGGGTTGGTTTTAGGGTTTGATGTTAGATGATAAAGGAAGAAGGTGGAGTAGAGAGAGAGAGAGAGAAAGAGAGAGAGAGAGAGATGAGAGAGAGAGAGAGAGAGAGAGAGAGAGAGAGAGAGAGAGAGAGAGAGAGAACGATAATGGTTAATGAACAAATGAACAAAAATGAAAATATAAAATGTATAAAACTACCTACGAAAGCGCTTTTAAAAGCGCTTTCTAAAGGTCATCTATAACAGCGCTTTTACATCAAAAAGCGCTTTAGTAGCATACCCTATAGCAGCGCTTTTAAAAGCGCTTTCTAAAGGCCAGATTTAGCAGTGCTTTGGAAAAGCGCTTTCTAAGGCTGACCTTTAGCAGCGCTTTTGAAAAGCGCTTTCTTAAGGTACCCTCTGAAAGGCCAACTTTAGCAGCGCTTCCCAAAAAGCGCTTTCTGAGGGTGACCTTTAGAAGCGCTTTTGAAAAGCGCTTTCTTAAGGCACCCTTTGAAAGCGCTTTTTTAAGCGAATTTTTTTTAAAACCTACAGCAACGCTTTTTTCCAAAAGCGCTTTCTTTTATGTGCTGCTAAAACTTATTTTTGGCGTAGTGTCTACATGAGTGCACTTTTGGCACCCATTCCAATGGGCATACAATGGAAAAGAAGATCCTACGGGAAGGGTATTACTGGTCTACCATGGAAGAAAATTGCTACCAACATTCACGAACCTGCCACAAGTGTCCGATCTATGCTGACAAAGTGCATGTACCTCCAGTTCCTCTGAATGTTATGACTGCTCCCTGGCCATTCGCGATGTGAGGCATTGATATGATTGGAGAAATCAAGCCCACAACTTCTAATGGATACCGCTTCATCTTGGTGGCCATTGACTATTTCACGAAGTGGGTTGAGGCAACTTCTTTGGCTTCTGTTATCAAGAATGTTTTCGCCCGGTTCATCAAACAGAATCTCATCTTTCGGTATGGTATCCCAGAGAGGATCATCACAGGAAATGGTACGAATCTCAACAATACTATGATCGTTGAACTGTGCGTGCAATTCAAGATCCAGCACCATAATTCTTCTCCTTATCGGCCAAAGATGAATGGCGCTGTCGAAGCCGCAAATAATAACATCAAAAAGATCATACAGAAAATGATAGTAACCTACAAGGAATGGCATGATATGCTACCATTCGCTCTCCATAATTACCGTACCACGGCACACACATTAACTGGGGAAACACCTTACTCTATAGTATACGACATGGAAGTTGTCTTGCCTATTAAGGTCCAGATCCCTTCTCTGAGAATCATGAAGGATGCAGGGTTGAATGAAGATGACTGGATCCAAACTCGACTTGATCAACTGAACTTGATTTATGAGAAAAGGCTTACTGCTGTATGTCATGGTAAAATGTATCAAAAATGGATGACCAAGGCTTTCAACAAAAAGGTCAGACGCCAAGTGTATCAAGTCGGGGATCTGGTGATCAAGCGCATCATACTGCCGCAGGATGATCCCAGGGGAAAATGGACTCCTACATATGAAGGACCATTTGTGATCAAAAGCATATTCTTTGGTGGAGCAATGATCTTAACCACTATGGATGGTGACGACCTGCCGCACCCTGTGAACACGGACATAGTCAAAAGATACTATGCATAAGTGACCCGTTAGGTTAACACACCTAGGAAAAACAAGGGCATCCCGGCGAACCAAAAAGGTTCAGGCAAAAATTAGGGATAAAAAAAATTTTTACACCCGACAAGTTGAAAACCTGAAAGGGCGACTTGGGCAAAAAGGTATCCCGTTGGACTGAAGACCCGAAAGGGCGGTCCAGGAAAAAGTTAGGGAATTAAAGTGTATGACTATTTCCCGTTGATCACCTCACAGACAACCTTTGGCTTCGACTGACAAACTCAACGGGTCTAATCAATCCAATCAACTTCGGACAAGGCAGCAAGTGGACAAGACGCTCAGAGACACCAAGGCTATAGCAAAATGGGAACCCCATGGGATTATTGCACATAATTATCTTTTCTTTGTATCAAATTTCCATTTTTTATGACGACATTCTCTTACTAGGATGTTCGTCTCATTGTACAAAATACTTATTCAAGTTCATACAAAGATATTCCTTTGAAAGTGCAAAACTATCTGTTTTTCTTTATTTATGTGTTTTATTTAAAAAACCATCCAATGATTTATTTTTGAACATATGGATTTGAACGTAACTACTGTTTTCAAATGAGCAAAAAAATAGAAAACAATCACTAATGGATTTAAGAAATAGGATAATATCTTTAGACTATTCCATAAAATCACCCACAGTGTGCAGCTTAAAGATATCAATCTCTCTCACATCCCCGGCGGAACAAAACTTCCATTTATCACTCCCGAGTAAAAGTCGCCCAATTTCTCAAGATTCCTCAACAGGGTTTCACAAGCAATACACGGTGTTTCCCTTACAACGTAGTTTATTTCTCTAACAAATAGAAGTTCATCAACTCATCAGCACTTCAAAACATGAAGACTTACACTCCACGTCCCCAAAAGCAGTCAGGAATTTATTTTCCCTAATCCAACAATATTATAGTAGCATAGCTTACATACCCATACATCACATCCATACGTCATTAACATCTATGACACAAATGCATACAACATATTTGCATTCATTTGTTAGAACATCATTGTACAATGCATTTCATACATCATGACATTGAATACAACTAATCTTTCATCTCTTTAGGAAAGATCAGTCAGCAGATGGATATCATCAACAATTTGCAAAAGCTCAGAGATTGATACCTGAAACAAGCCAGGAAAATCATTTACACGACCAACTGAAGAAATCCTACATGGGCTTCTTCTCATACACTCTTTCAAATACAGTTAAGATACACTCCAAATACGGATGCCATCCTGATACTCATTCAGATTCAGATTTCAGATATAGTTAAGATACGCTCCAGATACGGATGCCATTCTGATACTCATTCAGTTTCAGCTTTTAGATACAGTTCAGATACGCTCCAAATACGGACTCCATTCCGATACTCATTCAGATTCAACTTTCAGATACAGTTCAAATACGCTCTAGATACGGATGCCATTCTGGTACTCATTCGGATTCAATTTTCAGAAACAATTCAGATACGCTCCAGATATGGATGCCATTCTGGTACTCATTCGAATTTAGCTTTCAGATACAGTTCAGATACACTCCAGATACGAATGCCATTTTGATACTCATTTAGTATTAGCTTTCAGATACAGTTCAGATACGCTCCAAATAGGGACGCCATTCTGATACTCATTCAGATTCAACTTTCAGATACAGTTCAGATACGCTCCATATATGGATGCCATTCTGGCACTCATTCGGATTCAGCTTTCAGTTACAGTTCAGATACGCTCCAGATACGGATGCCATTCTAGCACTCATTCAGATTCAGCTTTCAGATATAGTTCATATACGCTCTAAATACAGTGCGATTCTGATACTCATTCAGTTTCAGCTTTCAGATACGAGTCAAATATAACCTATTTATGGATATTATTCAGGTACTCAACCTAACACATCCACTATTTCAGTATAAATCAACCAGACATTTATTCTGACGCTTCCTCCATTCCTGCCAACAATGTTTTTGATGGCATCTGTAAGCCCATCTCCAACAACTTTCCATCACCTCTCCAAATGTCATCTTTAAGCCCATTCCCTACACCATCAACCATCACATCCTCGAGTGCAAATTTTTGGGCACTCTAGTGTACAATCATCTTACACCTTTAAGTCACGAATGGAAAATCCTCCAATCTAACTCTTCAGGTTTAAGAAGAATGAACAGGGGCAGCTTTTGTACCCCAAAATTTTCCCTCTCATTTATCAAGTATTTTCCCACAAGATCTCCTGGGGTTTAAGACTGCACAAGGATTGATCAGCTCAAGACACCTCCTTAAGCACTGATGACTAAAATTGGGGTTTTAGATTGCACAAGGATAATTGAAATTTCAATGCCTCATATGAATTTCATGGATCATTATGGACCCCCAAGATTACTCATGCCAAGTTTCAAGCCTTAAATCACATTTTTGTTCAGTCAATTGAGCAGTTGACCTAAAAATCAGTTGTATTGGGGAAAAAGTCAACTATGGCCAATTTACAGTCAAACTTCATAATTTTTTATCCATATCAACATTATAAACTCATATGTATTATTTGATTAAGTTTCGACCACAATTTCTCAAGAAATTTGATCAAATCATCAAAAGGGCAAAATGGTCAAAATAAGGGTTTTTAATGAGAAAAGGTAATTTCTGATTTTTGACCTAGCAAATGGTTAATTGATTTGAGGCATTATCTCAAGAGTTCAATTGCATCATTTTGACATAATGGCATGACTCAAAATATTTCTCAAGATCAATTGGGTTGATAGTTGATTTTCAGTCAACTGATCAAAAGTTAACTGTATACTAAAAAGTCAAACTTTGACTTCTTGGTCAAAATCAAGTGTCAAAGATCACAATTCATCAAAACATGTCAAAATATGAAACTTGTTCATCAAGAAAACAAAAAGTCAATTTTTCACCATGATGAAAGATGATTCAAAAGAAACTTTTAACATGAAAGTTTTAGATCTCCATGATATCTACAACATTTCTTTACACAACTTCTTCTATAAGTGCTTGGATTTCAAGTTATTAATTCATGAAGTCATGGTCTTGAATTTAAACACTTAGTGAAATTATGCCTTAGTTTAGGCAGGATTTTGACCTAACTTCATGGAACTTTTTCATATAGTTCCAAGGGGAATTTTCAAAAGTTATTCAAAGAGGGGTTTTAGAGAATGTTACAAACTTTCTAAAAAGTTAAAGAAATCCTTGAGATCTTTCTTGAGCAAGGAGAATAGAAGAGAGGAAGTTAGGGTTTCAAACTAAAATTATAGGTCGTTTTGTGATGAACAAAGATTCAAATCTAAAACCTATGCTGCATAATATCTACTTTACAGGCCTCAAAATTGTTAGGCACTCCATAATTAAATGCTTGCATAGCCGTTAGAGGCTTCAACTCAAGCATTCAATGCAATGCCATGCTTTATATCCATTTTAGGAAGAAAATGCACAATGCCATTTTGAAAAAGTAGCTTTATGCACAAAACTTGTTCTTGAGTCTTGCAATTGTTTTCTTCTAATGATACACGTCTTATAACTCAAGAGAAGTTCGCCTTAAGCCTTACAATCACTCAGCCCATGCTTGTACTTCATCTTGGAACCATGCTTCCACTTTTCTTCAAAATTAGGTAACATAGCATTCAACCTATATCTTGTACTTCTGACCCTCTCAAGCACAAAAACCTTCTCATTACTTATGTTAAGTCCTTGGCAACAAAACACACACATGCTTAAGCCACAAAACTCTTAAGAACTCAGGATTGCATCTCATACTTCCATTATTGCATATTCTGACCAGAAATCCAAAAATCAAAAACTACTCGTGCGTTTCTTAGCCTTTTGCTTCCAAAAGCTTCCAAGCATCATACACAAGCCATCCATGTCCCTGTTACACGACAGTAACACCATCTTCCTCCATTTCCAAGTTCAAAAACAGAGCATCACAGTTGGAATTCTCCAGAATATTCCAGCCACTCTCCAACCAAGATAATCATTGCATTAGCTTCCTGGGACCTCAAGGAAGCTAACCTGATCCTTGCAGCACCTTGAAACAAGCTCCAACTCAAAACACAAATTTCATTTTCAAGGTGAGTTTTCTGACTTTTGAACTCTACATATAGGCATCATTTGCTTTCCATTTGTGAAGATAAAATGTAGATATCGTAGCCCTGAAACTAACCATGTCTTTAGATTTCATTTATATTGCTTGAGTAGTTAGAATTTTGAATCTGAACATCCTGGAAAAATTAGGTCAGAATTTGGTACCATTAGAAATTCTCATTCATCTTTGATCTATAGTTTTAGTTATTTATATTTCTGAAATCATGATGAAATTTTACACAACTTTCATGTTTACATTTTTGCAAATGGTTGAGAAACGAATAAGTTGCAGGGCTTCTGGCTGGAGGTTAAAGATGAAGTACATTTAGGGTAAGACTTATATTATATATTTGTTGTTTTGGATAAGTTAACGGATGTATCACCATCCCAGTGGTTAAAGCGCGTGCATGTCACCCTCAGGTCTTGGGTTCAAATTCCAGCGTAACCTTTTTGCATATTTTCTTATATTTTTGACTCTTTTTACAGCGCCTGGGCGTCCTCTTGTTAGGCCTTATTTTTTCTATGTTCTAACCCCCCTGCCTTGCTCTTCATACATCCTGGCCCATTTTGTTTTTATTTTTATTTTTTATTTTCATATTTTATTATTATATATTATTATTAATATTATTATTATTATTATTTTCATTAATAACAAAAATCCAAAAATATTTATATTTTATTATTTATATTTTGTAGTTTATTTTTTCTTTACAAAAATAAAAGAACAAAAACATTTTCTTTAATTAATTTCTTTTTTTTACTTAGATACTTTAATTTTAAATATTATTATATTATTTTATTGTAAATTAAAATCAATTTAGAACTTAGGATCTTTTATTTAATCATTTTTATTTACTAGTTTAATTAAGTTCACAAAAACCCTAAAAAATACTTTTACTTAAATTAATTATTTTTACTAACTTAACCTTAATTTTCTTTTTAGTTAATTATTTTATTTTAGTTAATTAGGTTAAAAAACCTTTTTCATGAAAAAAAAAAACAAACAAAGAATCACATTTCTTTTTACATTTTATATTTTTGCATTTTATCTTTATTTTATACATTTATTCAAAAATTCAATATGGTTGTAATAATTATTTAGATTTAATTTCTTGCAATATTCCCCATTTGTAATTTGTACACCCCCTCCCCTAAATGATGTAATAGCGTAGTAATTTTAATTTCCGCAATTTATCGCTTTATATACAAATGCTAGTAATTAGGGTTTTGTGTGAAAAGACTAAAACCAACAAATAGCAAACCCTAATCAAAGACAAATAAAACATGTAAATCAATACACTTGCACACAAACACCTTTAGGGTAAACCCATTTTGTTGCCTTACAAAAATGGCCATATTATGCATGTGAGGTTGAAACAACCGGCTGAAAATCATCAAACAATGAAGTCGCCATCGAACGTCTTTTATCCCACATGCAGGGAAAGGTAAACATCGAGTAAACCTGAGAAAAGAGAAGTCACGGTCTTGCGACCGAGAGATAAGGGTAAGGGAGTCTGTTACGCGAGGGGAAGGTATTAGCACCCCACACGCCCGTAGTACTCTATGGTATCCACCCTTGTTATCTATCTTATGGGTGTGTTTAATTTATGCTTACTGTTTATTACTGCTAAAGGGAGAATGCATGCAAAAGAAAAGGAGAAAAGAATGTAGGGAAAATAAAAGTTATGCTCGATCGGCCCTACCCCGATGCCTACGTATCCCTTTTAAGGAATCAGAGCAGCCATAGTTCGGCTTATGTGTTTTTTGTTGGTTTGTATTTTTTAGTGAACAATATTAATTTCGCCTTCTGCCGCAACTCGACCTTTGGAGACTTACGCGTCAGCACATAAGTGAATTAACATGCTCTTTTGACAAAGTTTGGAGAAAATTTGCTTAGATGCACAAAAAGGTTTGAAGTTGTTTGTGTTTTAAATGAACGATATTAATTTCTCCTTCTGCCGCAACTCGACCTTTGGAGACTTACGCGTCAGCACATAAGTGAACTAATTTGTTCTTTTGAAAAGGTTTTAAAAGAAAGGCCCGAAGGCAAAAAGAATTTGTGTTTGTTGGTGGTTTTGCTTGTGGATAACAACTAATTAATCTCAAGAGAGAGATATTAACCATTCTTCTACTTGTTTATGAAATGAGTCTTTGAGACTCGAACCTCACCAAAGCTTCGAATAAGAGAATAATAAAGTCGAGGAGAAACCCGCTTATCATCTCCCAAACTTAACAAAGCCATGCTTCTCGTCAGTAAAAAATTTAAGTATTTTGAAGTTTCTAAGGAAAAGAATTTTTTAGCTTTTAAATGCATATGCGAAAAGTTGAAAGAAAAGTCAAAAGGATACTAACCTATTTCTAAACCTAATTTTATTATGCGTTGTTAGACCTAAAGTTAGAATTTTGAGGGAATTCTACCTAATGTTTGCATGCATAGCTTGCAGTAACACCCTACTTCTGATGATTTCTAGAAAGCAATGAAGTGCTAGAATGCAGAATAAAAGTGAAGTTGCGATGATACCGAACGGAGAAAGTCCGTTGCCTCTTCAAAACCACGCAAGTGATAAGAAAACTCTACAGAAGTCGCTTTGCATGATTGATCGAAAATTAATCTCCAAACATTTCCCATCGCGAAAGTTGCATCAATATTGTATCACAAAATATTAACTAAAAATGACAACAGAAATGATTATTAAACATGAAAATAATAAAAAAAATCTAATAAAATTCTAAAGAGAATCTAAAAATATTTCCCAAAATATTCTACTATTTTTGTATCATTTTTATTATCACCTAAGAGAAAAAATTAAACTAGAAGAAAAAACTAGAATCTTAATGGGATTAGAAAAGTCAGGGGGTGTTGAGTTGGATTGGGGAGTGTAGTAAAGGAACTCAGAACACTAGGCCCATTAAAAGTTCATAAAGCTGTTTTTTATACCATTCAAAAATCCCAAAAAGTGAAACCATGGGCTCAACAAGATTATTTTCGGCCCAGATTTTATTATCATCACAATTATGAGGTTGACCTTTATTTAATTTGAATTAATAATAAACAAAGATATATGAATAAAGAAAAGAAAAAAAATATACGATGTAAATCTGAAAGGGAGTAGGGTTAAAAATTTGGGACGACTGAGCTTCTTCTCCCTTCTTCTTCGCGGCGCCGTGAATATACTTCATTCTACCTTCTCGAGTGCAAATTCTGGCGAGTTGATACCGCCGACATCGCCTGTTCAACTCGCCACCTTCTTCATGTAGACCTAGCCTTCGTTCGGGTTTCGAACCATCAATCCCAATTTGTTTGATCTGCTCGTCAATTCTCAATCATCTCCGACATCTTTATCTTTGACTTAAACTCATCTTCCAATCTAATTCATACTACCGGGGACGAGACCGGTTCTCTTTCAAAACGCAATAAGAAATCTAGAGAGATATGTTCTCCCATGTACATTTCACTTTACTCTGCTTGATTTTTCTTCCGATTCATTTCTCCCCCTTTGCGTTTCTGGGGTGCGCGATTACGCTCACGAATTATCGTATTTGATAGATGCGATGCAGAATCAATGTTGTTAATTGAAGAGGGGAATTGTTGCAGTTCGTTGAAGGTTAAAGAGCGACACGGAGATGATGAATCACTGCATTCTTGATGTGCATTTTGACATGTTGCGATGTCGATGCAGTTTTAGAGATCTTGCAGCGATGCCGTTGGAGAAATAGAAGATTGAAGGGAGTGATGATTGGTGGAGACGAAGCAGAGAGAAATTAGAGGTAATCTTCTCTTTTTTGTCTCAGTCGTCTTGTCTTCTTTCTATCCCTCTTCTCTTTTTGACTTTCAGTTTAAATTATTGTTGTCGCGTTGTTTTTGAATGACACAGTCTTCGTTGTTGTTGCAGAATTGAAGAATCTTGAAAGGATGCCGACAGTAATAGATTGGAGATGAAGATTCTGGTTGAGATTCGGTTGCAGAAAGTTGAGAGAAAACCGTTATAAAGGAGTTGCAGTTTGAAGGTATGGTCATGAAGATTGAAGTTGCCTAGGGTGATGATACTGCTGAGGATGGTTAAGGGAATCGAGAGAATAATGATTTCTGGTGAGTTCTATAACTGATTTTTCTGTTTTTTGTGTGTAAAATGAATTGTCATTTTTTTGGAATGAAAACTTGATTATATAGTTGGTTGAGTCTGAGAAGTTGGTTAGAGATTGATTAGGCGGTTAGAAGTTATGCAGGGCTGTTAGGAGTTTTGTTATGAAGTTCTGTTATGGAATTGGTTAAAATTAGTTGTTATCGGTTAGAAAACAGTTAGGGATTGGTTATATGGCAGTTAGGAATTAGTTATCAAATAATTCTTTATAAAAATGAGAAAGTTAGTTTTCTGTTATGGAATAGGTTAGATTCAGTTGGGCCCTTGGGTGAGCTGAAAAAATTGGTTGTTGAGTTTAGGTTCTATTTAGGATATTTTGTTGAAGTTTGCTTTGACAATTAGCTAATGGTTAAAGGAAATTTGGGTTTTAGTTAGGATAAGGGCTGTTATGGAATTAATTTTGTTTTTCTGGTTTTTCTGAGCTAGTTGGCCGATCTGAGTTTATTGGTGCAGGATGAAAAAATGGAAAAGTATGAAACGGTTAGAAATTGGTTAGGGGTTTAAAATCCTGGTTTTCTTCAGTTATGAACTAACTAAAATTCTGTTACTGCCAGCTAGAGATTCTTGTTTTTTATATTTCTGTGCAGGGCTGGTGATTTACAGAGAAATATGAAGGTGGTTGATAAGGAATTGAGAGAGGATGAAAAATGAAGTGTGATGGAGATTCTCCCCAATGCTGAAGAATGATCCCCATTGAGGTGAGATTTCTTATTATATATTTTTGTTGCCGCTTGTAAGTGTTTGGATGTTGGCATGTTTTTTGGTAAAACCAGTTGTGTGAATGTCATGACTGATGTCATAACGTTCTGGGACACAAGGCACATTCTGCAGATAAAGAATGTCATATAGGAGCTGCTCAATATGAGTGTTTAGTTGATCATTATGCAATGATCATATTTACTGTATTCTACCAAAATCTGTAAACATGATTCTTGTTATCATAACCAATGTTAAGATATCCTGTACTGAACTAACACTTGTGCAGATTTATTATTTTCTGAGAAGTTTCAGGAATCTGGTTATTCAGTCTAGATCAGATTCTCACGTGGACTTAGGTTAACTTTGCTTAACCCTAATCTGGTTGTTAAAGTCCCATGACCAAGTCTTGAGGTTAAACCTAATTAACCCTAGCTATTTTCGTGGAAGCCCTAGCTGAAGAATAGCAGCCTATATATTCCTCATGAAGACTGTTGGTGGAAGACACTTTTGAAAGAAGATCAATAAGGGACTGTATAGTTGTAACTACTGTAATCCAAGCAATTATCATTGTGATAAGTGACTTGGAGTAGGATTTGATTGTAAGGGTTGCGTATCACTCAAAGCTTTGAAGCACGAGTGTTTGTGTCACTTGATTAAAGCTTTGAAGCAAAGTCAAGTTAGGGTTGTGTATCACTCAAAGATTTGAAGCACGAGTGGTTGTGTTACTTGATTAAAAGCTGTGAAGCAAAATCAAGTGTATGTTCTGAAGAGTGTCTTCATAATTTCATTAGTCAATTGTTTAATGTCACTACTGTGATTGAGGGGGAGTGAGTAGGAACTCAAGTTTAAGGTGAACTTAGATTGAAGTTGCATTGGGTAGGTCTTAAGTGAAGGAGATAAACTGGTTGGTTTATTCCTGAATTAATATCTCTTATAGTGGATTTCCTCCCTGGCTTGGTAGCCCCCAGAGTAGGTGTTGTTACACACTGAACTGGGTAAACAATTGACTGTGTTATTTACTGCTTTTAGTTTTACTGCCTTGAAGAGTGTTAGATACGGTGTCATAACATTCACTGTGACATTGAGTATCTGCAGCCAGAATTTCAATTGGCATCAGAGCAGGCACCCTGCCTGTCTTAATGGGTGAGATCTAGGGATAATATTTTCTGGCGCTATGGACAAAGAAGGAGGTTTTGGAAACAGACCACCGATTCTGGATGGATCAAATTATGACTACTGGAAACCTCGTATGATTGCCTTCTTAAAATCACTAGACAAAAAGGCTTGGAGATCTGCTGACAAAGGATGGAACCGTCCCACCATAACTGGGAAAGATGGGACAATCAGTCTGAAACCTGAGGAAGAATGGAGCAAAGAAGAAGATGAGTTAGCCCTGGGTAACTCCAAAGCTTTAAATGCCCTGTTCAATGGAATTGATAGAAACATATTCAGACTAGTACATCAATGTGAACTGGCCAAGGAGGTTTGGGACACTCTCAAAACTACCCATGAGGGCACATCCAAAGTAAAAATGTCAAGGCTTCAGATTCTGACTACCAAATTTGAGAACCTAAAGATGATGGAAGATGAGACCATTCATGAGTTTCACATGAACATCTTGGAAATTTCCAACACCTCAGGAGCATTGGGAGAAAAGATGTCAGAAGAAAAGCTGGTGAGAAAGATTCTCAGATCCTTGCCTAAAAGATTTGCAATGAAGGTGACTGTTATAGAGGAAGCTCAGGATATCTGCAACTTGAAGGTGGATGAACTCATTGGGTCTCTTCAGACCTTTGAGATGGGGATCAGTGACAATGTTGACAAGAAAAACAAGAGCATAACACTTGTATCTAATACTGAAGATGAAAACAAGGAGGATGAAGAAGAAAATATTTCAGAAGCTATAGCCATGCTTGGAAGACAGTTCAACAAACTCATCAAGAGAATGGACCCAAAGTCAAGGTCAAATGTTAAGAACATCCCTTCTGACATCAACAAATCCTATGACTCCAGCAGAAGACCAAAGTCTGAAGAGAAGGTAAATCAAAGCAAAGGAATTCAATGCCATGGATGTGAAGGATATGGGCACATTCGAGCTGAATGTCCAACCTTTCTGAAGAAACAAAAGAAAGGAATGTCTGTTACTTGGTCTGACTGTGACTCAGAAAGTAATTCTGAAGAAGAATCTGCCAAACTAGTTACTGCACTAACTGGTATTTGTGACTCTGATAGTGACTCTAGTGATGAGGAAGTGACATTTGAAGAACTGGTTGACTCCTACAAGAAGTTATGTATCAGAAGTACTGAAGTCTGTCAGCAAAATGAGAGACAAACAAAACTCATAGTAAAGCTGGAGGCTGAGAAGGAGGCAAGAGTTGATACTATAAGTCATCTAGAAGGGGAAGTTCAAATGCTAAACTCAAAACTTGACCAGATGACCAAATATGTCAAGATGTTGACAAATGGAACTGACAAATTAGAAGAAATCCTTCAGGTTGGACAAAATGTGGGAGACAAGTCTGGCCTGGGATTTGTGGCAGCAAAGAAATATATTGTAGACAAGAAGAAGATCAGGCCTGATAAACAAATGTCAAAGCAGATGTCACAACATAGCACTCAACATCTTGAACAGAGAAATATGAAGAAAAAATATCAAAGATGGAGATGTCATCATTGTGGGAGGTTTGGTCTCATAAAGCAATTCTGATTCAAATTATATGGATATCCTAATCAAACCCCAGTTGTCAAACCTAAGTCTAACAAGACACCATATACTCAACAGTGGAAGAAAAAGGCTACTGCCCTGATAGCTCACACCTCCCTTAGAGTCTCTGCAAAGGAAGACTGGTACTTTGACAGTGGGTGTTCTAAACACATGACTGGAATCAAGAATCTTCTCAATAATGTTAAACATCACACTAGTAGTTATGTGACCTTTGGAGATGGTGCTAGAGGAGAAATCAAAGGAGTTGGAAACTTGGACTGCCCTGGAGTTCCAAACCTAAATGAAGTATTGCTAGTAAAAGGCTTGACTGCTAATCTTATAAGTATCAGTCAACTGTGTGATCTAGGATTCAAGGTCAACTTCACCAAGTCAGAATGTCTTGTAACTAATGAGAAACAAGAAGTTCTAATGAGAGGTGTCAGATCTAAATACAACTGCTACTTATGGGAGTCTGAGAACACTAATTATTCTTCTGTGTGCTCTATTGCCAAAGAAGAAAAAGAAGTGAAACTGTGGCACCAAAAACTTTGTCATTTACATCTAAGAGGAATGAAAAGGATTATATCCATGGAAGCAGTCAGAGGGATTCCAAGGTTGCAAATTGATGAAGGGAGAGTCTGTGGTGAATGTCAGGTTGGAAAACAGACTAGAATGTCACATCCAAAGTCAAGACATCTGACTACCTCTAAGGTGTTATAACTTCTACACATGGATCTGATGGGACCAGTGCAGGTAGAAAGTCTTGGTGGAAAAAGATATGCCTATGTTGTTGTGGATGATTTTTCCAGATTCACCTGGATTAACTTCATTAGAGAAAAGTCTGATGTATTTGAAGTATTTAAGGAACTGTGCAAAAGAATTCAAAGAGAGAAAGAATGATGCATTGTCAGAATCAGAAGTGATCATGGCAAGGAATTTGAAAACAGTAAGTTTGATGAGTTCTGCTCCTCAGAAGGAATTAATCATGAATTCTCTTCACCCATAACTCCTCAACAAAATGGAGTTGTGGAAAGGAAAAACAGAACTATACAGGAATCTTCCAGAGTAATGATACATGCCAAAAGACTTCCTATTCATTTTTGGGCTGAAGCTATGAATACAGCCTGTTATGTCCATAACAGGGTCACCTTGAGAAAGGGAACATCATCCACCATTTATGAACTTTGGAAAGGAAGAAAGCCTACAGTGAAGTACTTCCATGTATTTGGAAGCAAATGCTATATTCTGACAGATCGTGAACAAAGGAGAAAGATGGACCCTAAAAGTGATGAAGGAATATTCCTAGGATACTCTACCAACAACAGAGCTTATAGGGTATTCAATTCCAGGACCAAAGTTATGATGGAATCTATAAATGTCATAGTTGATGATTACCATGAGGAAACAAATGTCCCATATGATGTTGAGACATTCTTTGAAACTTCAACTCAAAAGAATGATATTCCTAAAACTACTTCATCAGAATCTGAATCAAAGGAAGCTAACAAAGACCCTTCCATCAGAATTCAGAAAGATCATCCTAAGGAACTCATCATAGGAGATCCTAACAGTGGAATCATTACAAGATCTAGAGAAATCATCTCAAACTCTTGTTTTGAATCTAAGATTGAACCAAGAAATGTTAAGGAAGCTTTAACCAATGAATACTGGATTGGAGCAATGCAAGATGAATTGAACCAATTCAAGCAACATGAAGTATGGGAGTTGGTTCCTAGACCAGGAGGAACAAACATCATTGGAACAAAATGGATTTACAAGAACAAATCAGATGCTGAGGGAGTTGTCACCAGGAATAAGGCAAGACTTGTTTCTCAAGGATACACTCAAGTTGAAGGGGTTGATTTTGATGAGACGTTTGCTCCTGTAGCTAGACTGGAATCAATCAGACTCCTATTGGATATTGCTTGTCTCCTCAAGTTCAAGTTATTTCAGATGGATGTAAAAAGTGCCTTCCTAAATGGGTACTTAAATGAGGAAGTTTTTGTGGAATAGCCTAAAGGATTTGTGGATCCAAACTGCCCTGATCATGTCTACAAATTGAGGAAAGCTTTATATGGCCTGAAACAAGCTCCTAGAGCATGGTATGACCGGTTGACAAAATTCCTCTCTGACAAAGGATACAGGAAAGGAGGCTTGGATAAAACTCTTTTTGTCAAAAATGAAGGAGGAAAGATAATGGTAGCTCAAAGCTATGTTGATGACATAGTGTTTGGGGGAATGTCAGATAAAATGGTTAAACATTTTGCTGACCAGATGCAAGCTGAATTTGAAATGAGCCTCATGGGAGAATTGACTTACTTTCTTGGACTGCAAGTCACACAGATGGAAGACTCAATTTTTTTGTCTCAAAGCAAGTATGCAAAGAACATTGTCAAGAAGTTTGGGATGGAGAATGCAAGTCACAAAAGGACTCCTGCACCTACTCACTTAACGTTTTCCAAAGATTCAAGTGGGGCTAAGGTGGACCAAAGCTTATACAGAAGCATGATAGGAAGTTTGCTATACTTAACAGCTAGCAGACCTGACATTGCTTTTGCAGTTGGAGTATGTGCAAGATACCAGGCTGAACCCAAAGTAAGTCATATCAACCAAGTGAAGAGAATTCTGAAGTATGTAAGTGGAACCCACAACTATGGCTTGTTGTACTCTCATGGATGTGAACCAACTCTGACTGGTTACTGTGATGCTGATTGGGCTGGAAGTGCTGATGATAGAAAGAGCACCTCTGGAGGATGTTTCTTCTTAGGAAATAATCTTGTTTCCTGGTTCAGCAAGAAACAGAACTGTGTGTCTCTATCTACTGCTGAAGCTGAATACATAGCAGCTGGTAGTAGCTGTTCTCAAATGATCTGGATGAAACAAATGCTTACTGAGTATAATGTCACACAAGATGTTATGACATTGTACTGTGACAATCTGAGCACTATCAACATTTCCAAGAATCCTATTCAGCATAGCAGGACCAAGCATATTGACATTATACATCACTTCATCAGAGATCTTGTAGAGGAAAAGACGATTAAACTGGAACATGTTGCCACAGAACTACAACTGGCTGACATTTTTACCAAGGCACTCGATGCAAATCAATTTGAAAATTTGAGGGGCAAGCTGGGTATTTGCCAACATGAAGATATGTAGCAATTAATTTTGCTCAAAACAAGGGATGAGAGAGATGTTTTTGTTAAGTCTACTCTGATTGGGCTAAGCATCTACTTCTTTATTTCTTTCCAAGATTTTAAGAAGTTGAATAGACGCTCATATATCTCACTCCTCTCGCGTTTCTGCAAAAATCTTCAATATTTCAAACGAAGACTGCACTATTACTACTACCTGTTCTCTAAAACTCTCAAAATGTCTCAACTATCCATGACTTCATCCTCTTCAAAGACGACTGCTTCTTCGGCATCCTCTGATCGAGAACCTAGGGCAATCACAAACTACATGGATTCTGATGTTCTGGAGATAACTCCTCTTCGTGAACTGGCAGCTGACCCCACTAAGTTTAAGAAGCTGCAAACCAGACATGCAAGGAGGTCACAAGCTTCTTCATCTGGTAAACCCTCTCAACCATCATCTTTTGTTCCTTCATAAATAGAAAATAGGGAAGGCTCAACTTATGTTCATCAAGCTATAGCTAGACTTGTCACTAGGATTCTAAATGAGAATCACTCTGTACCTGGAATTTTTGTACCCTTGAATCAAGAATCTGCTAGTCCAAATGTTGAAATAAACCCAGATGTCACTCAGAATGTTGAGACACCAGATGATAACATTAGGAAATCTCCTGAAAATCTTGATGATCACCAGAACCCTAATGAAAAGGATTTTGAACCTCCGATTATTGATGTTGATGAAGAATACTCTGATAATGACTTAATTGCAAATATCAACCCTAGCATAGCTAGAAGAATGATGAACAGAAAAGGAAAGCAGGATGCTGGCAAAAGCATCTCCAAAGAAAAGACTGATGATATTGTTCATAAGAAAACCAGGCCTGAGAACAAGACTGGAGTAGAAATTGTGAAGGCTGGATTGTCAAAAGGGAAGGTGAAAACTCGAGTACCTGCTGGTAGTCTCTCAAAACCTGTGAGACAACCAATAGCAAAGAAAAGGAAAGAACCTGAACCCTCTGAATCTGATGAGGAATCAGAATTTGAATTTTATATTGAAGACATCCCTCTCAAAAGGAAACTCTCCTCAAGAAAAATGCCTAAAGTCCCTGAAGTCCCCACTGACAACATTTCCTTTCACCATCCTGAGAATGCAAACAAGTGGAAGTATGTAAGTTTGAAAAAGATAGCCTTGGAAAGAGAACTGAACACCAGTGCCGTGGAATGTAAAGAGATCATGGATCTAATCAAAACTGCTGGTCTAATAAATACTGTGGTAAAGTTTACCAACTGCTATAAAGTTCTTGTCAAAGAATTCATAGTGAATTTATCTGAAGGGTGTGCTGATGGAAAGTCAGCTGACTTTAAGTGTGTATATGTGAGAGGAAGGAAGGTAAAATTCTCTCCCTCTGAAATAAACAAATTCCTAGGAAGACCAGATGATGCTTTCCCTGAGATAGAGGTTACTGACAACCAAGTGTGCCAAACGATCACTGCAAACCAAGTCAAGAGCTGGCCCTTAAAAGGTAAACTGAATGCAAGCAAGCTGAGCATGAAATTTGCCATTCTGCACAAAATTGGTGCAACTAACTGGGTTCCCACCAACCATAAATCAACCATCTCGACAGGCTTGGGAAGATTCATTTATGCTGTTGGAACCAGGACAAACCTTGACTATGGTGAGTATATCGTTGATCAAACTTTAAAACATGCTGGAAGCTATGCTATTAAAGTCCCTATTGCCTTTCCCTCTCTCCTATGTGGTATAGTCCTTGCTCAGTATCCTGACATTCTAGTTGAAAAAGATATTGTATGCAAAATAGCCCCTGCTCTTGGGTTGCACTATAAGCTATTTCTGGGAACACATGTTCCTGACATTGTCATGACATCAGCTGAGACATCAACTGTGAAATCTCATTCCAAGAAAACTGATGTTATAGCTGTGCTGAAGGAAACCTGCAAAGAGCTTGACATAAGGAAAAGGACTCTTGAGGACCTGATTGCTAGACTAGAACAGGAGGAGATTGAAGGACAAAGAAGGGAAGAGGATGCTGCTGAAGACCAGCTTCATGCTGAAGACAGTTCCTCCTCTAAAGATGACAGTGCTTGAAGATCATTGCAGTTGAAAAGTTTGCTGCTGATACCTGATGCTGCAAATGACTTTTGAATTTTTTCTGTGTTTTTATTATTCTTTTTGGATGACTATATAACCTAAAAGTACATGTATCTTTGGCCTATTTATGGCTAAAGAGGAGGAGAAGAATTTGTGTGATAATTTATTTTGGTAGAATTAGACTTGGTGGATATTTTTAATTCTGCTGCTTTCTAATCTCTGATTGTTTAGGGGTTTTAGCCAAAAATTTGCCAAAGGGGGAGTTTGTAAGTGTTTGGATGTTGGCATGTTTTTTGGTAAAACCAGTTGTGTGAATGTCATGACTGATGTCATAACATTCTGGGACACAAGGCACATTCTGCAGAAAAAGAATGTCATACAGGAGCTGCTCAATATGAGTGTTTAGCTGATCATTATGCAATGATCATATTTACTGCATTCTACCAAAATCTGTAAACATGATTCTTGTTGTCATAACCAATGTTAAGACATCCTGTACTGAACTAACACTTGTGCAGATTTATTATTTTCTGAGAAGTTTCAGGAATTTGGTTATTCAGTCCAGATCAGATTCTCACGTGGACTTAGGTTAACTTTGCTTAACCCTAATCTGGTTGTTAAAGTACCATGACCAAGTCTTGAGGTTAAACCTAATTAAGCCTAGCTATTTTCATGGAATCCCAAACTGAAGAATAGCAGCCTATATATTCCTCATGAAGACTGTTGGTGGAAGAAACTTTTGAAAGAAGATCAATAAGGGACTGTATAGTTGTAACTACTGTAATCCAAGCAATTATCATTGTGATAAGTGACTTGGAGTAGGATTTGATTGTAAGGGTTGTGTATCACTCAAAGCTTTGAAGCACGAGTGTTTGTGTCACTTGATTAAAGCTTTAAAGCAAAGTCAAGTTAGAGTTGTGTATCACTCAAAGCTTTGAAGCACGAGTGGTTGTGTTACTTGAATAAAAGTTGTGAAGCAAAATCAAGTGTATGTTCTGAAGAGTGTCTTCATAATTTCATTAGTCAATTGTTTAATGTCACTGCTGTCATTGAGGGGGAGTGAGTAGGAACTCAGGTTTAAGGTGAACTTAGATTTAAGTTGCATTGGGTAGGTCTTAAGTGAAGGAGATAAACTGGTTGGTTTATTCCTGAATTAATATCTCTTATAGTGGATTTCCTCCCTGGATTGGTAGCCCCCAGAGTAGGTGTTGTTACACACTGAACTGGGTAAACAATTGACTGTGTTATTTACTGCTTTTAGTTTTACTGCCTTGAAGAGTGTCAGATACGGTGTCATAACATTCACTGTGACATTGAGTATCTGCATCCAGAATTTCACCGCTGTTAGAAATTGGCTAAAAATATGGGAAGTTAGCTTCTGGTTTTTTAGAAGTTAAGAATTGGTTTTTTAGAAGTTAGTTTATGGTTTTTTAGAATTTAGTTTCTGGTTAATGGAAACAGGGGTTAAGGCTTAGGCTCTCCGTTGTTAATTATGAAGGGTGGTTTTGAATGGGCTGTTAACTATGCAGGAAGATTAGGAAGTCAATTTTGGAGGAAGTTAGTTGGGAAATTCTGTTGAGAGTTTATTGAAGTTATGTTTTTTTTTGTTTGATTTTTCTGCAGGCTGGGATTTGGTTGCGGGAGAAACCTGAGCACCTTCAAGCCATCGAGTTTCCTTCTATTGAAGCCAAGGTGTGCTGATAAAGACTGGTATGAAGCAGTAGATGCGCATTTTGGTGAAAGCATGGAGTTTTGGCATTAAGAATTTAGAGCTTTAGGCTTAGAAACATAGAACCAAATTCCTTGTAATTACTTCTTTTTGTATACTTCAAGCATGTAATGGCACCATGTACTTGTAAATTGTAATAGGATGATCCCCATTGCTTAAGAATGATCCCCATTGAGGTGAGATTTCTTGTTATATATTTTTGTTGTCGCTGTTAGAAAATGGCTAAAAATCTGGGAAGTTAGCTTCTGGTTTTTTTAGAAGTTAGGAATAGGTTTTTTAGAAGTTAGTTTCTGGTTAATTGAAATAGGGTTTAAGGCTTAGGCTCTTGGTTGTTAATTATGCAGGGTGGTTTTGAATGGGCTGTTAACTATGCAGGAAGATTAGGATGTCAGTTTTGGAGGAAGTTGGTTGGGAAATTCTGTTGAGAGTTTATTGAAGTTCTGTTTTTTTTTGTTTGATTTTTCTGCAAGGATGGGATTTGGTTGCGGGAGAAACCTGAGCACCTTCAGGCCATTGAGTTTCCTTCCATTGAAGCCAAGGTGTGCTCATAAATACTAGTACGAAGCAGTAGATGCGCATTTTGGTGAAAGCATGGAGTTTTGATATTAAGAATTTAAAGCTTTAGGCTTAGAAATATAGAACCAAATTCCTTGTAATTAATTCTTTTTGTATACTTCAAGCATGTAATGGAACCATGTACTTGTAAATTGTAATAAGATAAACCTTGTAAGCAAATTTGTTCCATCTTGACTTTCTAGTCTGAGCTTCTTTTCTTTTCCAATCTTTAAACTATTTCAAGTCTAGAATGATAAGAAGTTGGTTTAAGCATGACTTTGTAATAAGCTACATGACACCTTGAACTTGTATTTGAACTTGAGCAACGAAATGTACTTGAATGGATTCATATGTATTTTGAATGGGATTTGAAGAACCTTGTTTAGAACCTTAAATGTTGTTTGATTATTTGAATGGACTCGGATCAATACTCGACTGATGAATTCCATGATGTTTGAATCAAGTTATGTACCTTTCATAGTTCCTCTATAGTTGAACTCCAATTACATGCTTCAAATAATATTATCAATCAAAATCTTGGCTTTATGTTATCAAAATGCAAGTGAATCCAATACTTGCACTAACCATGACGCTTGCCTTATAACTCAAAACAAGATCTTGAATCAATACTTGGATCTTAATCAAATGTTACACCGTGCTTGAATTTCATAGAAAAAATCGGATTCAATGTTGAAGTTCATATTGTCCACACCTTGCACTCCAAGCCAAAGACACCTCTTTGTATTGACGAAATATGGATCCTCAATAAATCTTAATGCACCCCTTGTATTGATCCTTGAAGAATCAATTTTGATGCCATAGAGAACCCATGGACCAAAATCTTAAATCATACCAATTGATCGCTTGGTAACACTGAATTCATAGCCCACATGACTGAACATTTATCAACGAATAGAAACCCTGATTTTTAATGAAATTTTCCTTTTCTGAACCAATATTTATTTTCCTTTTTCCATGCCATTCTTCAAATGCAACTTGAATTCCTAACACATATTAGATGAAAGTTCAAGGGAGACCTTGGTCCAAAAGTTAATTTTTTAAAGCTTACTTTACCCGAAGTCAACAGATCTTATCTACGTATCTTGAACTTGAAATAGCCTTGAATAATTATTGAATGCCCTTGTACATGCATGAATTCTTCCATGAGAAGCCTACTTCAATCCAAATCTACTCGCATTGCAGATAACAAATGACAATGATAAGGACAATAATTGCCTTGGTTACGAAGAAGTCCATAAATTCATATCTTAGGTCATGAACCACGCTTCACAATTTGATCCCCAACCTTTAACGATCGATTATTTCAACTCGAAATTGGTGTCATGAGGAACATCTTACAGATGGATAATAAAGTCTGAATCACAGAAGAATTCCCTTAACGTGAAACCCTAGTTGCGTAAATGAAAACCCCAGCATTTGCTAAGACTGGATAAAAACAATTATATCTTGAAGAGAAAGAAATCATGTTAACACACCTCACAATCTTGATTCCTCGGTTTAGATTCACAGAGAAATATCTGGATGAAACATCTTTGAACCATGATTCAACAAAACCTAAATTGATTAACTGAAGAGTAGATGAATGTCATTTCATAGTCATTAATCCTAATCAAAGCCCACATATGCTAGGTCATGCCCTGGAGTTCTTGACCAGAATGACCTACAACCAGTTGTTCATCAGAAGATATTAGCCCTGTAACTTGGTTGAGAAGAAGTCCAAAAATGAGCATGCTCAAAAACCCTAGTTCCACAGTCTTATACACCAGGACGACCCAAAATAATCAAACTTATTCAACACATACACCTCAAATCAGCTGTAAACCCTAGCTCCCTAACTGCTTATCTTTTGAACCTCAGGCGATCTATTTTATGAAAAATGCGTGCTATGCACATGACCCATTGGAATGATGCAGATGAATGCAAAAGTCTAAGTCAGCATAAAAGTGTAATTAGGAGGGCAAATTTTAGGGTGAAACAGAGGTATCTTAGCAAAAACAAACAAAATACAAGATCATAGTCCCTCAATGATGCTATCTATGTTTCCTTTCAAAATGATCTTAGTCCCTAAAGAAAAATGCTACGATATCTTGCAACATTGCTAATCATGGTTATACGATGACCCACGCCGGACCCTTTTACATCCAAAGATAGGGTTACTTACCAAATCAATGGTAAGATAACAATGTCAAAGGAAAAAGGAAATGAACATGAAAGACTTTTGAGTAGGTAGAAAGTTCCTAGTTACTTGCTCAATTTTAAAACCAAAACATCCTTGCTATTTTCAAAACAAACACCAACACTTTCAAAACATCTTTCAGACTTGAAAACATTTTCAAAAGATCAAACACTTTTTATACATTCTTTCGAACGCGAATCATTACAAAGTTTTCCTAAACAAAGGCCTCTTTACAAAATACTTTCAAAAACCACACAAAGCATATTTTCAAACAGAAGCAAGTGATCTAACAAGTAACTAAGAGCCCATGGAAAACCATGGATGAAAAGGGTGATAATACCTTCTCTTTTCATAATCTACCCCCCGAACTCAAGAAAACATCTCAAAGGTCTTTCCTGTGCTTTTTCACCTTTCCTTTTGGATAAAAGAAAAGTCAGTGGAGACTCTTGCTAACCGCAACATTTTCGATCAAACACAAAAAAACCAAGTCAGTTCTCCCACCGTATCACAAGGAGGCACCCTGACTATGTTGATTCAGATAGTGTTTCATCTCATGGAAGCCATGTACTACAAAATAGCACAAAGATAAATCCCAAAGTCCTTGAAATGATTAGTGCCAAAATGCAATGGTATGATGTTATGATGTTATGTACAAGTAAACATATACACACAAGGCACACAATTCCTTAGGTTTAGGCTTGCATGGATTAATAGGTAACTACCCTCTTGAAGTTATTTGGCTCAACCTGTCCTAGAAAGTAATCGGGTTCTAGGGATCTGAATATCATTGATCCTTCTCCATTGGGATTTGTTTCAACACAAGCCTCTTTATTGGCGACCGTAATATCCCAAGAGTCAGATCTCAATGAGTGTAGTATCGAGTATAAACCAACTTCGGACTGCACCAAAGCCGGCTACCTCACTACTTCCTAATGGTCAAGTTGTTCAATTAAAGGTTCTAAGGTTCGTTAGTGCTTCGCGACACCATACATTGACCCTATATTCTCCTTAATTCGCCTTAAGGGATAATGGTACCCACAAATGTGTCACAATAACATAGCTATTGTCTCAACCATATCGGTCTACGCTGTACAGTCTCCATAATTTTTGCTATTTACCTAAAGGTATCCCCAGATCTGGGTAGAGGATCAATACAAGCCCAAACAAGGACCAAAAATGTAAAGCAAATAGTTAAAATAATGAAAGCAAGTAAATGTGATCTAACTATAACTATGAAGTACCATGAACAAACAAATAAGAAAAGAAATATTCAAAAGCAAAAACACTTACCGAAACCCTATTTTGCTTTGTTGTAAATTTAGGGTTTTTTGACATTTTGATTATGTCATCTGTGAACAACACCAACATTAAATATATCAAAAACAATAAAAAGGATGTTATACAAAAAGGTTATGATGAATGTGATATAACAAAAAAAAACATACCTAGTGTCATGTCCATCTTCTTCTCTGTAAGAGCAACAAGCTCGGTGATAAGTGGTTTAGCTACCATCTGAAACAAAAGCATGAACAAATATCAATTAAAAATCAACAACCATATTCAGCACGAATTGAAGGAAAAAATTGATGTAATATGAAGAATCGCGGTGCATAAAGACTTTATTCTAGGTTTTGAAACGACGAATTCGATGAAACATAAGGGTTTGTAAGATAAGAATAAAGACAAAATAAGGTAGCGAGAAAGAGATGAATTGAAGGAGAGAACTTACGACGGCAGGGAAATCAAACAAACAATCGCGATCAGAGGTTAAGTTTTGAGTTTATAGTCGGGGGAAGGATCGGGTTTGAGCGCCGCTGCGGGGTTGGTTTTAGGGTTTGATGTTAGATGATAAAGGAAGAAGGTGGTGTAGAGAGAGAGAGAGAGAGCGAGAGAGAACGATAATGGTTAATGAACAAATGAACAAAAATGAAAATATAAAATGTATAAAACTACCTACGAAAGAGCTTTTAAAAGCGCTTTCTAAAGGTCATCTATAACAGCGCTTTTACATCAAAAAGCGCTTTAGTAGCATATCTTATAGCATCGCTTTTAAAAGCGCTTTCTAAAGGCCAGCTTTAGCAGCGCTTTGGAAAAGCGCTTTCTAAGGCTGACCTTTAGCAGCGCTTTTGAAAAGCGCTTTCTTAAGGTACCCTCTGAAAGGCAAGCTTTAGCAGCGCTTCCCAAAAAGCGCTTTCTAAGGGTGACCTTTAGAAGCGCTTTTGAAAAGCGCTTTCTTAAGGCACCCTTTGAAAGTGCTTTTTTAAGCGAATTTTTTTTAAAACCTACAGCAGCGCTTTTTTCCAAAAGCGCTTTCTTTTATGTGCTGCTAAAACTTATTTTTGGCGTAGTGTCTACATGAGGGCACTTTTGGCACCCATTCCAGTGGGCATACGATGGCAAAGAAGACCCTACGGGAAGGGTATTACTGGTCTACCATGGAAGCAAATTGCTACCAACATTCACGAACCTGCCACAATTGTCCGATCTATGTTGACAAAGTGCATGTACCTCCAGTTCCTCTGAATGTTCTGACTGCTCCCTGGCCATTCGCGATGTGAGGCATTGATATGATTGGAGAAATCAAGCCCACAACTTCTAATGGACACCGCTTCATCTTGGTGGCCATTGACTATTTAACAAAGTGGGTTGAGGCAACTTCTTTGGATTCTGTTATCAAGAATGTTTTCGCCCGGTTCATCAAACAGAATCTCATCTTTCGATATGGTATCCCAGAGAGGATCATCACAGGCAATGGTACGAATCTCAACAATACTATGATCACTGCGCTGTGCGTGCAATTCAAGATCCATCACCATAATTCTTCCCTTTACCGGCCAAAGATGAATGGCGCTGTCGAAGCCGCAAATAATAACATCAAAAAGATCATACAGAAAATGATAGTAACCTACAAGGACTGGCATGATATGCTACCATTCGCTCTCCATAGCTACCGTACCACGACACACACATTAACTGGGGCAACACCTTACTCTCTAGTATACGACATGGAAGTTGTCTTGCCTATTGAGGTCCAGATCTCTTCTCTGAGAATCATGAGGGGTGCAGGGTTGAATGAAGATGACTGGATCCAAACTCGACTTGATCAACTGAACTTGATTGATGAGAAAAGGCTTACTGCTGTATGTCATGGTCAAATGTATCAAAAATGGATGACCAAGGCTTTCAACAAAAAGGTCAGACGCCAAGTGTATCAAGTCGGGGATCTGGTGATCAAGCGCATCATACTGCCGCAGGATGATCCCATGGGAAAATGGACTCCTACATATGAAGGACCATTTGTGATCAAAAGCATATTCTTTGGTGGAGCAATGATCTTAACCACTATGGATGGTGACGACCTGCCACACCCTATGAACACGGATATAGTCAAAAGATACTATGCATAAGTGACCCGCTAGGTTAACACACCTAGGAAAAATAAGGGCATCCCGGCGAACCAAAAAGGTTCAGGCAATAATTAGGGATAAAAAAAAACTGTACACCCGACAAGTTGAAAACCCGAAAGGGCGACTTGGGCAAAAAAGGTATCCCGTTGGACTGAAGACCCAAAAGGGAGGTCCAGGAAAAAGTTAGGGAATTAAAGCGTATGACTATGTCCCGTTGATCACCTCACAGATAACCATTGGCTTCGACTGACAAACTCAACGGGTCTAATCAATCCAATCAACTTCGGACAAGGCAGCAAGTGGACAAGACGCTCAGAGACACCAAGGCTATAGCAGAATGGGAACCCCATGGGATTATTGCACATAACTATCTTTTCTTTGTATCAAATTTCCATTTTTTATGACGACATTCTCTTACTAGGATGTTCGTCTCATTGTACAAAATACTTATTCAAGTTAATACAAAGATATTCCTTTGAAAGTGCAAAACTATATGTTTTTCTTTATTTGTGTTTTACTTAAAAAACCATCCAATGATTTATTTTTGAACATATGGATTTGAACGTAACTACTGTTTTCAAATGAGCAAAAAAATAGAAAACCATCACTAATGGATTTAAGAAATAGGATAATATCTTTAGACTATTCCATAAAATCGCCCACAGTGTGCAGCTTAAAGATATCAATCTCTCTCACATTCCCGGCGGAACAAAACTTCCAGTTATCACTCCCGAGTAAAAGTCGCCCAATTTCTCAAGATTCCCCAACAGGGTTTCACAAGCAATACACGGCGTTTCCCTTATAACATAGTTTATTTCTCTAACAAATAGAAGCTCATCAACTCATCAGCACTTCAAAACATGAAGACTTACACTCCACGTCCCCAAAAGCAGTCAGGGATTTATTTTCCCTAATCCAACAATATTATAGTAGCATAGCTTACATACCCATGCATCACATCCATACGTCATAAACATCTATGACACGAATGCATACAACATATTTGCATTCATTTGTTAGAACATCATTGTACAATGCATTTCATACATCATGAAATTGCATACAACTAATCTTTCATCTCTTCAGGAAAGATCAGTCAGCAAATGGCTATCATCAACAATTTGAAAAAGGTCATAGATTGATACCTGAAACAAGCCAGGAAAATCATTTACACGACCAACTGAAGAAATCCTACACGGGCTTATTCTCATACACTCTTTCAGATACAGTTAAGATACGCTCCAAATACAGATTCCATCCTGATACTCATTCAGATTCAGCTTTCAGATATAGTTCAGATACGCTCCAGATACGGATGCCATTCTGATACTCATTCAGTTTCAGCTTTTAGATACAGTTCAGATACGCTCCAAATACGGACTCAATTCCGATACTCATTCAGATTCAGCTTTCAGATACAGTTCAGATACGCTCCAGATACGGATGCCATTCTGGTACTCATTCGCATTCAGTTTTCAGAAATAGTTCAGCTACACTCCAGATACGGATGGCATTCTGGTACTCATTCGAATTCAGCTTTCAGATACAGTTCAGATACACTCCAGATACGGATGCCATTTTGATACTCATTTAGTATCAGCTTTCAGATACAGTTCAGATACGCTCCAGATAGGGACGCCATTCTGATACTCATTCAGATTCAGCTTTCAGATACAGTTCAAATACGCTCCATATATGGATGCCATTCTGGCACTCATTTGGATTTAGCTTTCAGATACAGTTCAGATACGCTCCAGATACGGATGCCATTCTGGCACTCATTCAGATTCAACTTTCAGATATAGTTCAGATACGCTCTAAATACAGTGCCATTCTGATACTCATTCAGTTTCAGCTTTCAGATACGAGTCAAATATAACCTATTTATGGATATTATTCTGGTACTCAACCTAACACATCCACTATTTCAGTATAAATCAACCAGAAATTTATTCTAACGCTTCCTCCATTCCCGCCAACAATGTTTTTGATGGCATTTGTAAGCCCATCTCCAACAACTTTCCACCACCTCTCCAAATCCCATCTTTAAGCCCATTCCCTACACCATCAACCATCACAACCTCAAGTGCAAATTTTTGGGCACTCTAGTGTACAATCATCTTACACCTTCAAGTCACGAATGGAAAATCCTCCAATCTAACTCTTCAGGTTTAAGAAGATTGAACAAGGGCAGCTTTTGTACCCCAAAATTTCCCTCTCATTTATCAAGTATTTTCCCACAAGATCTCCTGGGGTTCAAGACTGCACAAGGATTGATCAGCTCAAGACACCTCCTTAAGCACTGATGACTAAAATTGGGGTTTTAGATTGCACAAGGATAATTGAAATTTCAATAACTCATATGACTTTCATGGATCATTATGGACCCCCAAGATTACTCATGCCAAGTTTTAAGCCTTGAATCACATTTTTTGTTTAGTCAATTGAGCAGTTGACCTAAAAATTAGCTATATTGGGGAAAAAGTCAACTATGGCCAATTTACAGTCAAACTTCATAATATTTTATCCATATCAATATTATAAACTCATATGTATCATTTGATCAAGTTTGGACCACAATTCCTCAAGAAATTTAATCAAATCATCAAAAGGGAAAAATGGTTAAAATAAGGGTTTTGAATGAGAAAGGGTAATTTCTGATTTTTGACCTAGCAAATGGTTAATTGATTTGAGGCATGATCTCAAGAGTTCAATTGCATCATTTTGACATAATGGCATGACTCAAAATATTGCTCAAGATCAATTGGGTTGATAGTTGATTTTCAGTCAACTAATCAAAAGTCAATTGTATACTAAAAAGTCAAACTTTGACTTCTTGGTCAAAATCAAGTGTCAAAGATCACAATTCATCAAAACATGTAAAAATATGAAACTTGTTCATCAAGAAAACAAAAAGTCAATATTTCATTTTGAAAAGTCAAAGTTTTCAAACTTAGAAATTTTTCTAAGTGTTGAAAACTTCATGTTTTTTCACAATTTTGAGCCAATTTTTCACCATGATGAAAGATGATTCAAAAGAAACTTTTAACATGAAAGTTGTATATCTCTATGAGATCTACAACATTTATTTACACAACTTCTTCTATAAGTGCTTGGATTTCAAGTTATTAATTCATGAAGTCATGGTCTTGAATTTAAACACTTAGTGAAATTATGCCTTAGTTTAGGCAGGATTTTGACCTAACTTCATGGAACTTTTTCATATAGTTCCAAGGGGAATTTTCAAAAGTTATTCAAAGAGGGGTTTTAGAGCATGTTACAAACTTTCTAAAAAGTTAAAGAACTCCTTGAGATCTTTCTTGAGCAAGGAGAATAGAAGAGAGGAAGTTAGGGTTTCAAACTAAAATTATAGGTCATTTTGTGATGAACAAAGATTCAAATCTCAAACCTATGCTGCATAATATCTACCTTACAGGCCTCAAAATTGTTAGGCACTCCATAATTAAATGTTTGCACAGCCGTTAGAGGCTTCAACTCAAGCATTCAATGCAATGCCATGCTTTATATCCATTTTAGGAAGAAACTGCACAATGCCATTTTGAAAAAGTAGCTTTATGCACAAAATTTGTTCTTGAGCCTTGCAATTGTTTTCTTCTAATGATACACGTCTTATAACTCAAGAGAAGTTTGCCTCAAGCCTTACAATCACTCAGCCCATGCTTGTACTTCATCTTGGAACCATGTTCCCACTTTTCTTCAAAATCAAGTAACATAGCATTCAACCTATATCTTGTACTTCTGACTCTCAAGCACAAAAACCTTCTCATTACTTATGTTAAGTCCTTGTAAAAAAAACACACGCATGCTTAAGCGACAAAACTCTTAAGAACTCAGGATTGCATCTCATACTTCCATTATTGCATATTCTGACCAGAAATCCAAAAATCAAAAACTACTCGTGCGTTTCTTAGCCTTTTGCTTCCAAAAGCTTCCAAGAATCATACACAAGCCATCCATGTCCCTGTTACACGACAGTAACACCATCTTCCTCCATTTCCAAGTTCAAAAACAGAGCATCACAGTTGGACTTCTCCAGAATATTCCAACCACTCTCCAACCAAGATAATCATTGCATTAGCTTCCTGGGACCTCAAGGAAGCTAACCTGATCCTTGCAGCACCTTGAAACAAGCTCCAACTCAAAACATAAATTCCATTTTCAAGGTGAGTTTTCTGACTTTTGAACTCTACATATAGGCATCATTTGCTTTCCATTTGTGAAGATAAAATGTAGATATCGTAGCCCTGAAACTAACCATGTCTTTAGATTTCATTTATATTGCTTGAGTAGTTAGAATTTTGAATCTGAACATCCTGGAAAAATTAGGTCAGAATTTGGTACCATTAGAAATTCTCATTCATCTTTGATCTATAGTTTTAGTTATTTATATTTTTGAAATCATGATGAAATTTTACACAACTTTCATGTTTACATTTTTGCAAATGGTTGAGAAACGAATAAGTTGCAGGGCTTCTGGTTGGAGGTTAAAGATGAAGTACATTTAGGGTAAGACTTATATTATATATTTGTTGTTTTGGATAAGTTAACGGATGTATCACCATCCCAGTGGTTAAAGCGCGCGCATGTCACCCTCAGGTCCTGGGTTCAAGTCCCATCGTGACCTTTTTGCATTTTTTCATATTTTCTTATATTTTTTTACTCTTTTTACAGCGCCTGGGCGTCTTCTTGTTAGGCCTTATTTTTTCTATGTTCTAACCCCCCTGCCTTGCTGTTCATACATCCTAGCCCATTTTGTTTTTATTTTTATTTTTTATTTTCATTATTTATTATTATATATTATTATTAATATTATTATTATTATTATTTTCATTAATAACAAAAATCCAAAAATATTTATATTTTATTATTTATATTTTGTAGTTTATTTTTTCTTTACAAAAATAAAAGAACAAAAACATTTTCTTTAATTAATTTCTTTTTTTTTACTTAGATACTTTAATTTTAAATATTATTATATTATTTTATTGTAAATTAAAATCAATTTAGAACTTAGGATCTTTTATTTAATCATTTTTATTTACTAGTTTAATTAAGTTAACAAAAACCCTAAAAAATACTTTTGCTTAAATTAATTATTTTTACTAACTTAACCTTAATTTTCTTTTTAGCTAATTATTTTATTTTAGTTAATTAGGTTAAAAAACCCTTTTCATGAAAAAAAAAACAAACAAAGAATCACATTTCTTTTTACATTTCATATTTTTGCATTTTATCCTTATTTTATACATTTATTCAAAAATTCAATATGGTTGTAATAATTATTTAGATTTAATTTCTTGCAATATTCCCCATTTGTAATTTGTACACCCCCTCCCCTAAATGATGTAATAGCATAGTAATTGTAATTTCCGCAATTTATCGATTTATATACAAATGCTAGTAATTAGGGTTTTGTGTGAAAAGACTAAAACCAACAAATAGCAAACCCTAATCAAAGATAAATAAAACATGTAAATTAATACACTTGCACACAAACACCTTTAGGGTAAACCCAATTTGTTTCCTTACAAAAATGGCCATATTATGCATGTAAGGTTGAAACAACCGGCTGAAAATCATCAAACAATAAAGTCGCCATCGAACGTCTTTTATCCCACATGTAGGGAAAGGTAAACATTGAGTAAACCTGAGAAGAGAGAAGCCACGGTCTTGCGACCGAGAGATAAGGGTAAGGGAGTCTGTTACGCAAGGGGAAGGTATTAGCACCCCACACGCCCGTAGTACTCTACGGTATCCACTCTTGTTATCTATCTTATGGGTGTGTTTAATCTATGCTTACTGTTTATTACTGCTAAAGGGAGACTGCATGCAAAAGAAAAGGAGAAAAGAATGTAGGGAAAATAAAAGTTATGCTCGTTCGGCCCTACCCCGATGCCTACGTATCCCTTTTAAGGAATCAAAGCAGCCATAGTCCGGCTTATGTGTTTTTTGTTGGTTTGTATTTTTTAGTGAACAATATTAATTTCGCCTTCTACCGCAACTCGACCTTTGGAGACTTACGCGTCAGCACAGAAGTGAACTAACATGCTCTTTTGACAAAGTTTGGAGAAAATTTGCTTAGGTGCACAAAAAGGTTTGAATTTGTTTGTGTTTTAAATGAATGATATTAATTTCGCCTTCTTCCGCAACTCGACCTTTGGAGACTTAGGTGTCAGCACAGAAGTGAACTAATTTGTTCTATTGAAAAGGTTTTGAAAGAAAGGCCCGAAGCAAAAAGAATTTGTGTTTGTTGGTGGTTTTGCTTGTGGATAACAGCTAATTAATCTCAAGAGAGAGATATTAACCATTCTTCTACTTGTTTATGAAATGAGTCTTTGAGACTTGAACCTCACCAAAGCTTCGAATAAGAGAATAATAAAGTCGAGAAGAAACCCGCTTATCATCTCCCAAACTTAACAAAGACATGCTTCTCGTCAGTAAAAATTTTAAGTATTTTGAAGTTTCTAAGGAAAAGAATTTTTTAGCTTTTAAATGCATATGCGAAAAGTGGAAAGAAAAGTCAAAAGGATACTAACCTATTTCTAAACCTAATTTTATTATGCGTTGTTAGACCTAAAGTTAGAATTTTGAGGGATTTCTCCTAATGTTTGCATGCATAGCTTGCAGTAACACCCTACTTCTGATGATTTCTAGTAAGAAATGAAGTGCTAGAATGCGGAATAAAAGTGAAGTTGCGATGATACCGAACAGAGAAAGTTCGTTGCCTCTTCAAAACCACGCAAGTGATAAGAAAACTCTACAGAAGTCGCTCTGCATGATTGATCGAAAATTAATCTCCAAGCATTTCCCATTGCGAAAGTTGCATCAATATTGTATCACAAAATATTAACTAAAAATTAAAACGGAAATGATTATTAAACATGAAAATAATAAAAAAAATCTAATAAAATTCTAAAGAGAATCTAAAAATATTTCCCAAAATATTCTACTATTTTTGTATCATTTTTATTATCACCTAGGAGAAAAAATTAAACTAGAAGAAAAAACTAGAATCTTAATGGGATTAGAAAAGTCAGGGGGGTGTTGAGTTGGATTGGGGAGTGTAGTAAAGGAACTCAGAACACTAGGACCATTAAAAGTTCATAAAGCTGTTTTTTATACCATTCAACAATACCAAAAAGTGAAACCATGGGCGCAACAAGATTATTTTCGGCCCAGATTTTATTATCATCACAATTATGAGGTTGACCTTTATTTAATTTGAATTAATAATAAACAAAAATATATGAATAAAGAAAAGAAAAAAAAATATACGATGTAAATCTGAAAGGGAGTAGGGTTAAAAATTTGGGACAACTGAGCTTCTTCTTCGCGGCGCCGTTAATATACTTCCTTCCTCCTTCTCGAGTGCAAATTCCAGCGAGTTGATACCGCCGACATCGCCTGTTCAACTCGACACCTTCTTTATGTAGACCTAGCCTTCGTTCGGGTTTCGAATCATCAATCCCAATTTGTTTGATCTGCTACTCAATTCTCAATCATCTCCGATATCTTTAGCTTTGACTTAAACTCATCTTCCAATTTAATTCATACTACCGGGGACGAGACCAGTTCTCTTTCAAAACGCAATGATAAATCCAGAGAGATATGTTCTCCCATGTACATTTCACTTTACTCTGCTTGATTTTTCTTCCTATTCATTTCTCCCCCTTTGCGTTTCTGGGGTGCGATATTACGCTCACGAATTATCGTATTTGATAGATGCGATGCAGAATCAATGTTGTTAATTGAAGAGGGGAATTGTTGCAGTTCGTTGAAGGTTAAAGCGCGACACGGAGATGATGAATCACTGAATTCTTGATGTGCATTTTGACACGTTGTGATGTTGATGCGGTTTTAGAGATCTTGCAGCGATGCTGTTGGAGAAATAGAAGATTGAAGGGAGTGATGATTGGTGGAGACGAAGCAGAGAGAAAGTAGAGGTAATCTTCTCTTTTTTGTCTCAGTCGTCTTGTCTTCTTGCTATCCCTCTTCTCTTTTTGACTTTCAGTTTAAATTATTGTTGTCGCGTTGTTGTTGAATGACACAGTCTTCGTTGTTGCTGCAGAATTGAAGAATCTCGAAAGGATGCCGACAGTAATAGATTGGAGATGAAGATTCTGGTTTAGATTCCGTTGCAGAAAGTTGAGAGAAAACCGTTATAAAGGAGTTGCAGTTTGAAGGTATGGTCATGAAGATTGAAGTTGCCTAGGGTGATGATACTGCTGAGGATGGTTAAGGGAATCGAGAGAATAATGATTTCTGGTGAGTTCTATAACTGATTTTTCTGTTTTTTGTATGTAAAATGAATTGTCATTTTTTTGGAATGAAAACTTGATTATATAGTTGGTTGAGTCTGAGAAGTTGGTTAGAGATTGATTAGGCGGTTAGAAGTTATGCAGGGCTATTAGGAGTTTTGTTATGAAGTTCTGTTATGGAATTGGTTAAAATTAGCTTTTATCAGTTAGAAAACAGTTAGGGATTGGTTATATGGCAGTTAGGAATTAGTTATCAAATAATTCTTTATAAAAATGAGAAAGTTAGTTTTCTGTTATGAAATAGGTTAGATTCAGTTGGGCACTTGGGTGAGCTGAAAAAATTGGTTGTTGAGTTTAGGTTCTATTTAGGATATTTTGTTGAAGTTTTCTTTGACAATTAGCCAATGGTTAAAGGAAATTTGGGTTTTAGTTATGATAAGGGCTGTTATGGAATTAATTTTGTTTTTCTGGTTTTTCTGAGCTTGTTGGCCGATCTGAGTTTATTGGTGCAGGTTGAAAAAATGGAAAAGTTGGAAACGGTTAGAAATTGGTTAGGGGTTTAAAATTCTGTTTTTCTGCAGTTATGAACTAACTAAAATTCTGTTACTGCCAGCTAGAGATTCTTGTTTTCTATATTTCTGTGCAGGGCTGGTGATTTGCAGAGAAATATGAAGGTGGTTGATAAGGAATTGAGAGAGGATGAAACATGAAGTGTGATGGTGATTCTCCCCAATGCTGAAGAATGATCCCCATTGAGGTGAGATTTCTTATTATATATTTTTGTTGCCGCTGTTAGAAAATGGCTAAAAATCTGGGAAGTTAGCTTCTGGTTTTTTAGAAGTTAGGAATTGGTTTTTTAGAAGTTAGTTTATGGTTTTTTAGAAGTTAGTTTCTGGTTAATGGAAAAAGGGGTTACGGCTTAGGCTCTCAGTTGTTAATTATGAAGGGTGGTTTTGAATGGGCTGTTAACTATGCAGGAAGATTAGGAAGTCAGTTTTGGAGGAAGTTAGTTGGGAAATTTTGTTGAGAGTTTATTGAAGTTCTGTTTTTTTTTGTTTGATTTTTCTGCAGGGCTGGGATTTGGTTGCGGGAGAAACCTGAGCACCTTCAGGCCATCGAGTTTCCTTCTATTGAAGCCAAGGTGTGCTGATAAAGACTGGTACGAAGCAGTAGATGCTAATTTTGGTGAAAGCATGGAGTTTTGGCATTAAGAATTTAGACCTTTAGGCTTAGAAACATAGAACCAAATTCCTTGTAATTACTTCTTTTTGTATACTTCAAGCATGTAATGGCACCATGTACTTGTAAATTGTAATAGGATAAACCTTGTAAGTAAATTTGTTCCATCTTGACTTTCTAGTCTGAGCTTCTTTTCTTTTCCAATCTTTAAACTATTTCAAGTCTTGAATGATAATAAGTTGGTTTAAGCATGACTTTGTAATAAGCTACATGACACCTTGAACTTGTATTTGAACTTGAGCAACGAAATGTACTTGAATGGATTCATATGTATTTTGAAAGGGATTTGAAGAACCTTGTTTAGAACCTTAAATGATGTTTGATTATTTGAATGGACTCAGATCAATACTCGACTGATGAATTCCATGATGTTTGAATCAAGTTATGTACCTTTCATAGTTCCTATATAGTTGAACTCCAATTACATGCTTGAAATAATATTGTCAATCAAAATCTCGGCTTTATGTTATCAAAATGCAAGTGAATCCAATACTTGCACTAACCATGACGCTTGCCTTATAACTCAAAACCTTGAATCAATACTTGGATCTTAATCAAATGTTACATCGTGCTTGAATTTCATAGAAAAAATCGGATTCAATGTTGAAGTTCATATTGTCTACACCTTGCACTCCAAGCCAAAGACACCTCTTTGTATTGACGAAATGTGGATCCTCAAGAAATCTTAATGCACCCCTTGTATTGATCCTTGACGAATCAATTTTGATGCCATAGAGAATCCATGGACCAAAATCTTAAATCATACCAATTGATCGCTTGGTAACACTAAATTCATAGCCCACATGACTGAACATTTATCAACGAATAGAAACCCTGATTTTTAATGAAATTTTCCTTTTCTGAACCAATATTTCTTTTCCTTTTTCCATGCCATTCTTCAAATGCAACTTGAATGCCTAACACATATTATATGAAAGTTCAAGGGAGACCTTGGTCCAAAAGTTAATTTTTTAAAGCTTACTTTAACCGAAGTCAACAGATCTTATCTACGTATCTTGAACTTGAAATAGCCTTGAATAATTCTTGAATGCCCTTGTACATGCATGAATTCTTCCATGAGAAGCCTACTTCAATCCAAATCTACTCGCATTACAGATAACAAATGACAATGATAAGGACAATAATTGCCTTGGTTACGAAGAAGTCCACAAATTCATATCTTAGGTCATGAGCCACGCTTCACAATTTGATCCCCAACCTTTAACGATCGGTTATTTCAACTCGAAATTGGTGTCATGAGGAACATCTTACAGATGGATGATAAAGTCTGAATCACAAAAGAATTCCCTTGACTTGAAACCCTAGTTGCGTAAATGAAAACCCCAGCATTTGCTAAGACTGGATAAAAACAATTATATCTTGAAGAGAAAGAAATCATGTTAACCACACCTCAAATTCTTGATTCCTCAGTTTAGATTCACAGAGAAATATCTGGATGAAACATCTTTGAACCATGATTCAACAAAACCTAAATTGATTAACTGAAGAGTAGATGAATGCCATTTCATAGTCATTAATACTAATCAAATGATAACCATACTTATATGAAGAGACGCCATGATTCGAAGCCCACATATGATAGGTCATGCCCTGGAGTTCTTGACCAGAATGACCTACAACCAGTTGTTCATCAGAAGATATTAGCCCTGTAACTTGGTTGCGAAGAAGTCCAAAAATGAGCATGCTCAAAAACCGTAGTTCCACAGTCTTATACACCAGGACGACCCAGAATAATCAAACTTATTCAACACATACACCTCAAATCAGCTGTAAACCCTAGCTCCCTAACTGATTGTCTTTTGAACCTCAGGCGATCTATTTTATGAAAAATGCATGCTATGCACATGACCCATTGGAATGATGCAGATGAATGCAAAAGTCTAAGTCAGAATAAAAGTGTAATTAGGAGGGCAAATTTTGGGGTGCAACATCTGCCCCTATTTATCGCCTTCAACCTGAAGGAGAGATTGGCATCAGCCTTTCGAACTTTCAAGGTGGAAGAAGATTAAATACTAAAAGAACCCGAAAATTTGGCTCTGAAGCCAATCAAGTATACACTATATTTTTTGTTTTCTGTATTTTCTATTTATATTTTTTCAGGTAAAAGAGGTTATCAGGGTTAGATGTATGTTTATTCAGAGTTTGACACACAAGAATAATTTGGTTATCAAGGAACATTTGTTGGAACTCGGTAACAAACACCTGTAAGAAAGATATCAAAAGGTATATGCCTGAAGTCTGTAGAAGACATACAAAAAAAAGGTATCAGAGATACATATCCGGGGTCGGTAGCAGATACGAAAGAGATAAACCAAAGAAAGCTTATTACAAGGATGTCACAGACACATGTCTGGGGTTGGTAGCAGACATACGAAGCAAGGTATCAAAAATACATATCCGGGGTCGGTAGCGGATATGAAAGAGACAAAAAAGATTCATATCCGGGGTTGGTAGCGGATACGCACAAAAGAGGCATCAGAGATATCAAGAACACATGTCTGGGGTTGGTAGCAGACATATGGAACAAGTATAAAAAATACATATCCGTGGTCGGTATCGGATACGTTAGAAAGAGACATAAAAGATACATATTTATGGTCGTTATCGGATACGTACGAATGAGATATCAAAGATACATATCTGTGGTCGGTATCAGATACATACGAAAGAGACAGACCCAAGAAATCTCTTACAAAGATATCAAGAACACATGTCTGGGATTGGTAGCAGACATATGAAACAAGTATCAGAAATACATATCCATGGCCGGTATCGGATACGTACGAAAGAGACAGACCAAAGAAAGCTCTTACAAAGATATCAAGAACACATGTCTGGGATTGGTAGCAGACATATGAAACAAGTATCAGAAATACATATCCGTGGTCGGTATTGGATACGCAAGAAAGAGACATACCTAAGAAAGCTCTTACAAAGATATCAAGAACACATGTCTAGGATTGGTAGCAGACATATGAAACAAGTATCAAAAATACATATCTGTGGTCGGTATCGGATATGTAAGAAAGAGACAGACCGAAGAAAGCTCTTACAAAGATATCAAGAACACATGTCTGGGATTGGTAGCAGACATATGAAACAAGTATCAAAAATACATATCCGTGGTCGGTATCGGATACGTAATAAGGAAAGAGGCCGGAGGAAAGGACTCTAACCAAGGATATTAGGAATATATGTCCGGAGGAAAGGGCGTATAACCAAGGATATCGAAAAAATATGTCCAGAGGAAAGGACATATATAACCAAAGGCTTGAAAGGGAAAGAAAAAGCCACGACTTACTAAGACAATGGGAAACACCAAAGACTCGACTGGTGGTAGATCAAACAACCTTAGTTGGGGAAACAAAATAGAATCACCCTAGGCTTCTTGTGGGGATAGTTCGAATCTGAATGCATAATATTCTGGTTACTGCAAGTAAACACAATTGGCTTGTACTTATGCATGTTTGAATTTTTTATAGCGTAATGCTCCATACAATGGAAATGCTACGCATTTTGGTAGATGCAATGTAATGATGAATGTTTAGTAATGCATTAGGAAAACACATCAATAATCAGCTGCTGAGAAGACAAAGAACTTCCGAACGATTATTCTGGCACATCTGATCTTCTGTAGAGAAAAGGAAATTTGTACTTCAATAGGGAACCGAGATTTGGAACCACCAACCTCTAAAGTTAGATATCACTGGGGAAGTAACTTCCTGGGAAGAATACTACAAATGTAAATTGCAGTTCAGAGAAAATCTTGAATTCTGATCTAACTCCCAACTTCACGGGGAACAAATTCTTTATCCTCTGTTGGAAAGAGAAAAGCTTTGCTGGGAATGGAAACTTCTGGCATATAAATTCTTTGACGAAGATCACTTCTGTTGGGAAGTATAGAAATCCTTAAATAAAAAGACTTCTACTCAGACCACACTGGGGGTAACGTCGCTGGGAGGTAAAAGATCCTCACTTGGGGAAGAAACAAACATCCCGGGATAGAAACTCTACTAGGGATATCTCAAAAAAATCTTCTACTACTAGTAACGAAAGAGTCATGACTAGAATTCTCCTGCACATCTCACTTGAGAGATAGGACACTTGCTCCATTAGGGAAGAAACAATAGTTCCATTGGGGAAATTGGATCCCATTATACGAAAAATCCTCATGTTGGTCACATACAGACCCTTCTTGATTCATTTTTTTGTATGCTTCTTGTCATAAAAGACCAACAGTACTTGCAAAACAGAAGTTGGGGCGACATGCCCCTGTTTGGAATGGAAAAATGTACTGAAGAATAGACAACTTCAACTGTCAATCACCGAGTAAAAACCGCAATGCAAGACTGCAACTTCAACATGTCAACTCTGAGGAGAAATGCCACTAAAAGTGGACTTTAGAGAAGATGCTGCAAAAATAAATTGCAGTCTGACGAAAAGGAATCGTCTTGACTTAAAACAAACTTCTACATTTCCAGGGAGAAAGAACACTCTCTTCCTGCAGAGAAATTAGGATGCTTCACTGGGGAGGAAATATCTTAGAAGAGAAATCCCTTGGTAGACAGGTCTTTGTCAAGTAGAAACAGGTATTTTACTAGAAGGAGGCATCCCCCTAGGAATCAATATTTCCATCATGTCTTGTACGAGTAAATAAACCCAAATGATATTTGCGTTACTGCTCATATACCACTGAGGATAACAATCCAAACTTCAACTAGGGATAATAACCTTGACTTAGGACAAAGGATATCAGTAAATGGACTTGAGTCTCTGATAAGTCGAAGATAACAATCCTGACTTCTCGGCATGATTTTCAAATTCATAGGTCATTTAGCCTGCATATGGACTTGGTCTGATCAACCACTGAAGAAGAGAGAAAGCCCTTGCATAAATTCTTGCCCCAGTCTGTAAGGATTTTGTAGAAGATTTCCTTTAGAGGACTTTTTGAGATTTATACTGTTGAAGACAATCTGCCCCAGGGTTATGGACTTTGGAACATGATGTTTAGGTAACCAAAATTGGAGATGACTCCAACTATGCTTGAGTGAATGCCCATACATCTTCAAATTTTGGGAAGATTCTCCTCTGATCAACGCATTCTCAGAGAGATTTGTCAAATATTAGTATAACTGCCCCAGTTTGACTACCCTTTGAGGGATAAAATCCCGACTTGAATGCCTCTGATTGGCTGAATACCTACTTGACAGAGTATTCGACACGCTTTCCCCTGCTCAACAGAATCTCGACAAATATTTTATTTGCCTCATGCTCGCGGAGGGATGATAAACTTGAGGTTTTTCGAAGGCAACATAACCTTAGAGTGATTGGCTTATCTTGAAAGTAGGTTACTTCACAACCATACTTCTCGACTTAAACTGCTTCATTCTCTAATCAGATACTTGAAGCAATATGTCCCTTGGGACCAACTGAAGGTAATGCACCACTTCTTGACAGAGGCTCTGGGAAACCACCTTTTGCAATCTACTTCAGATCATTTCTCAAAATGGTATTCTTTTCAATTAATAGGGCCAATAGAAGATTTTCCCCAGATTAAGACCATTCTCACAAATGATTTGCCTTTCAATGGTATCCTGAAGCGATTTGTCCCTTGAGATGATCAAATTTTCATCTGATGCTCATTATGCAAGCTTATTTGATGTTTAAGCACATATGCAAAGAATGTTTATTCTAAGGATGGTAATCGTAATGCAAAGCTCATGTTCGTCTTGAAGTTTAAAAACTTGTAATAAAAATATGTTGAAACATCAAAAAAAATTTGTACAAAAGATTAGTAAAAAGATGGAGTGATACCAACTCAAAAGTTTTTTGCAAGCCTCCTAGGAGTCAGATTACCGTACTTCTTGTTACAGTGTGCTTTTGAATTAACCCATGCTTCAGTTAGGACTTTTAAGGGCTGTAACGTGGCCTGGTTCACGGTTTTAGAAAGCAAGATTTAAGGCTCAAAATATTTGGCGCCCACCCATTCTCCGTGATGTTCTCCAGTCTTAAATTTAGTTAAACCAATACGAGCACTCATCCCTCAAAAGGAGTTTACCATGGTTGAGGAGGATATGGCAGTTACTCACCCCTTTCATTTTTGGTGTTTGATCACACGAATTTATTCTTTGTTGAGGATTTTTATTTGGTAATCCCTTTTTTCTCTTTTCGCGCTTTTCGATTTCTTTTGTATTCCCTAACTTTTTCCTGGACAAATTCCTTTTGAATTCGACATTGAAGTCCAGCGGGATGCCCTGACTTTTGCCTAAGCGACTTGTCTTTTCAAGTTTCGGCTTAGAGGGGCTTTTTGTCTCTTTTTTTCATCATTTCATTTAGTTTGAACCAGTCATGTGACTTCGAGTCGTTCTTTGACTTGCTAAAAAGGTGTAACTGCCTCAACTCTGTTTGGTTGACGAGGAATAACCATTATGATATCGTCATTTTTTGACCTCTTGATGTGCAAGAGATACTGTTTGGGATATCATTCTTTTTTATGCACGCTGCTGATAGATGAGAGTTAGCCATTATGGTTTTATTCTTTCTCAACCTTCTGAAGGATAACCTTTGTTGTATCATTTGATGCACACTCTTAATGAGTTTTGAACGCCTAATCAGATTAAGTGAAATCTACCCTGCCCCGGGTTAAATGTGAGGGTTTTTCTGAAAAGAAAAAGAAACTCCTACTTCAAGGCTCAAATGGGTTGACGAGGGTTTCACCCCCTTATATCTCCAGTGTTTGGGGATTTGAAACAAAGCCTGTACATCATCAGCAGGGTCCTATTCAAAAGCACACCCCTTAAATTTTCGGCATATTACTCATCATCCTCCCTTCAGAGGTTTTTTCTTTATTTAACAAGAGCTAACTATCAAAAAGTAAAAGAAAAACATTAATGAGTGACTACGAATGGATTAATTAAAGACAAACAAATTTATGCATTGTGATTAATATTCAAAAATAGGCAAGTTTTGCATACAAGAAAGTACTGAACCAAAACAAGAAAGATTACAAATGAGAATGCAAATGTAATTTGAAATTCCATGTTAAGGAGACTAGTCTTCGTATGGACTTGTTGCTTCAGACGATGATCTGGAAGTCTTGATATCTACTAAGTCAAAGGAGACTTCAAATCTGACTGACTGGCCCGAAATTAATAGCCTTTGCATCCAGCAGGTCTTGCACATCACCTATGAATGGTTTACAATCTTCAGTTGAATAGCCAGATGCCCCAGTATGGTAATCACATCGAATTCCTTCACCATATGTGATGAAGGCCTTATCAAGCGAACTCGCATAAATTGCATCACAAAGTATCTTCTACCATAGAGAAGAAATACCAACTATCTTCTATCACACAGAAGAGAAATCCAGCCGCTGAATTCCGGAGCATTTCCCACTACACAAAAGAAGCGACGTCTTCTATTACATAGAAGCGACATCCAGCAACCACACCAAAGAATCTTCTACTACAAAAAAGAGAGTAAACTTCATCTCCTACTTCACAAGAGAGAAGTTTTAGCAACCGAATTACGGAGAATCTCCTACTTCACAAAAGAGTCTCCGTCTTCTACTACACAGAAGCAAAATTCCGAAACTGTAACAAAGAATCTTCTACTACAAAGAAGAAAGTAAACTCTGAATATATCATTCGACCTTTGAGGTATTTTTCTTCTACACAACAGGAGATATCCAAGAACTCGATATTTTATACTTCTTCATCACAGAAGCATCACCCCATCTTATACTTACACATAAGAAGCATCCAACTGAGGAAAAAGAGTCTGAAATGGTTTTCCAAACATGGGCTGAACCTTGGAAAAGAATCCAAACAAGTACCAAACTTCATACTTCAACCCCTTGCAGTATTCAATATCATAACTAAGTGCCCTAGAATGGGAGACACATCCAGCATTTGTATCAAAATCAAGAGAGAAATTTGTTGGAGGATGGCCCAAAGCACGAAGCTTAATCAACTGAGCTCCAACACACGAGGAAGTAACTAGATACAAGGTATACAAATTTTATCAACCTGCTTCTCAAGCTTTTTCTGTCTCTGCTGGTAAGTTTTACCCCATGAGTTCACTTGGAGACCAGAAACTAGCTGCTAGTAAGAAAATCCGGCAACACGAAGTTCTACATTAGACCTGCAATGCATCTCTCGATTTGAAAAAATGTCCCATGGGCTGGGGATGAATGACAGCTCATGTTGCAACAACATATACAATATCACTTTTCTTTGCCGACACTGTCTTCAAAACTTCCATACCCCACTCAACTAAGTCTTCAACTGGCTATTTTTCCCCTTGAGGATTTTTGACTATGGCCATTTCTTGCATAACCCCAATAAACAGCCCCCATCTGATTCTTTTCATCTCATCCAATTCCCCACAAAGTTGTTTCATAACTTGAATCTGATCACGAAGCGGCGAGAAGTCAAGATTGGCTATTCTGAAAAGAGAATACTGAGTCCGAATAAGGATTCCCCATTCCGAGTACCTTCTGAGTATCTACTATGGATGCATGAAGATGCATGAGGTGAGTGAGAGAATTCCTCTTCTGATATGATTTGGACACTACAGTCTGCGGATTGATCTCGTCTTGGACCTTGTCTCTAGATGACGTGCCATTTTCAATCGAATGATCAATTGCCCCAAAATAATATGCGTAGAATATTTTTAGGAGAACATATGAATTCTTTTCCAAGCGAATCGATATAAACTGCATTATCAGGAATTTTGCGCTACAAAAAAATAATATAGTTTGTCTTCTATCAGAACAAAAGAGACATCCACCTGGAGAAAAAGAGTGTGACAGTTGGCCAAATAGGAATTGGTCCTTTGGAAGAGACGCTAAACAGGTGTTGGGCTTTATATTTCAACTCCTTTGTAGTCCTCAATATCAAAACTGGGTACCCCTGAATATGGGATGCACCTAGCATACGTATCGTAATCAAAAGAGATGTTTTTGGGAGGAAGACCTCAAAGATCAGAGCTAGGAAGAGCTGGGAATAATAGGATGTAATGTATTGGGCTCACATCAACATGCTCATCAGGATTCTTGTGTCTTTGCTTAAAAGCTTTGCCCCATGAATTCACTTGGGGAATAAAGACTGGCTCTTGTTGAACAAATTAGGGAACACAAAGTTGTGGAGGATTCCCCTGATTAAAAAGTCTGATGCCCCGGCGTGGCAACCACATCTGACGTTAGTCAACAAAAACGAAGCACTGATATAAGATCCTACAATAAATGGGAACCATCTGCTGATGAGATGTTTCAAGAACTCAGGATTGCGTAGCACTTCATAGTTGGAAGCAATTCCCAAAAGATTAGGAGAAGAGAGAACCTTTACTATGACAGTAGGTGCAATATTGTTGACATTGTCATCAGAGCTTTCATGACCTGGATCATCTGAGTCTTTAATCAATTATCTTCCTGTTCAAAGAAATTTCTGACCACGGGCCAAAGCTTGCATGTACCACTCGGAGTTATTCCATAACTGATCCCTGAGCATGTGACAGTAAGAAATCAAGTTGAACCTCTGAGGAGAACACATGGTTTGAGTAAGAATCCCTAATCTTCAAGTACCTGTTATGAATGCATGAATATGCATGGAGTGCATGAATGGATGCCATGTCATGTTCCGTCATTTCCAAGGAATTTACGTGCTTTGGTTTTGATTTTACGTAATTAAGGATGGAAAAGTTTGGCACAAGGCTTACAAATATGATTCCTTGGAAATAATAGAACCTGTACATTAAGCATGTGGTTAACCATGTTATGTATGCAAAGGCATGAGATCAAATGGGATCAAGGTTCCATCATTTCTGGATATGATTGCTGCACTGCTGAACCAAACGAGTATCATCAAGTCAAAGGTTTGTCATTGCTTTCGCACATATAAGAACCAAGTACTATGTAGATCACTGATTATGCGGGGTCAAGGTTTCTGGAAAATTGGATACCATTGAGCCTTTTCTGAACATGCTGGGAACACTAAGATCGAAGGCCTGAATGATCCTCCAAGTATACAAATCAGGAACTCAGAAAATAAATCTGAGAACCATATAGTCACCAACATAATACCATATGCATAAGTTACTGACAGAAATCCAGAACATAACCATTACAACCAATAGTCACTGTCTGAGCATAGTCACTATCTGATCACGAGTAACCATTTGAACATAGTCACCAATTGAGCACGAGTAACCATTTGAACATAGTCACGAACTGTACCTGTGATAAAATTTCCCTCCCCGCTCACGGGTGAAGAATAGGTCAGGGTAAGGCAAGGGTAACTCGAAAATCACGGGTTCGCTTGAATGTAAAATCATCGTAACACAGACGTGCATGATGAAAGTACCTCCAATTGAACCTCATCCGAGCGTGGTATATGACATGACTGCACTAATCAGACCACGTCCTATATTCGTCATGCCCCCACTCTATTCTTAGGTGTCCTAGTGCACTCTAGCCTGGGTACTGTGCCTTTTACCTCAATAGTAACATCCCCACCCAAACAAGAAGCAAATCCAGTACAACAGTGGTATATAGAAGACAGTAAAGTGTAATGCATACATATGTTCAAGTATATACCAAATGAACGAATAAACTGAAAGCATAAAAAAATAAACACCCAAAGAAAGGGAAAGCAAGAGCTAGGAGTGACTCCAGGATGGACCAGCATTTGGTCGACATTTCCCCAGTGAATTCGCCAGCTGAAACAACCGGCTGAAAATCATCAAACAATGAAGTCGCCATCGAACGTCTTTTATCCCATATATAGGAAAAGGTAAACATCGAGTAAACCTGAGAAGGGAGAAGTCACGGTCTTGCGACCGAGAGATAAGGGTAAGGGAGTCTGTTACGCGAGGGGAAGGTATTAGCACCCCACACGCCCGTAGTACTCTACGGTATCCACTCTTGTTATCTATCTTATGGGTGTGTTTAGTCTATGCTTCCTGTTTATTACTGATAAAGGGAGAATGCATGCAAAAGAAAAGGAGAAAAGAATGTATGGAAAATAAAAGTTGTGCTCGTTCGGGCCCTACCCCGATGCCTACATATCCCTTTTAAGGAATCAGAGCAGCCGTAGTTTGGCTTATGTGTTTTTTGTTGGTTTGTATTTTTTTAGTGAGCAGTATTAATTTCGACTTCTACCGCAACTCGACCTTTGGAGACTTACGCGTCAGCACAGAAGTGAATTAACATGCTCTTTTAACAAAGTTTGGAGAAAATGTGCTTGGGCGCACAAAAAGGTTTGAATTTGTTTGTGTTATAAATGAACGATATTAATTTCTCCTTTTGCCGTAACTCGACCTTTGGAGACTTACGTGTCAGCACAGAAGTTAACTAATTTGTTCTTTTGAAAAGGTTTTGAAAGAAAGGCCCGAAGGCAAAAAGAGTTTGTGTATGTTGGTGTTTTTGCTTGTGGATAACAGATAATTAATCTCAAGAGAGATATATTAACCATTATTTGACTTGTTTATGAAATGAGTCTTTGAGACTTGAACTGCCCCAAAGCTTCTAATAAGAGAATAATAAAGTCGAGAAGAAACCCGCTTATCATCTCCCAAACTTAACAAAGACATGCTTCTCGTCAGTAAATTTTTTAAGTATTTTGAAGTTTCTAAGGAAAAGAATTCTTTAGCTTTTAAATGCATATGCGAAAAGTGGAAATAAAAGTCAAAGGGATACTAGCCTATTTCTAAACCTAATTTAATTATGCGTTGTTAGACCTAAAGTTAGAATTTTGAGGGAATTCTACCTAACGTTTGCATGCATAGCTTGCAGTAACGCCCTACTTCTCATGATTTCTAGAAAGAAATGAAGTGCAAGAATGCAGAATAAAAGTGAAGTTGCGATGATACCGAACGGAGAAAGTCCGTTGCCTCTTCAAAACCATGCAAGTGATAAGAAAACTCTACAGAAGTCGCTCTGCATGATTAATCGAAAATTAATCTCCAAACATTTCCCATCGCGAAAGTTGCATCAATATTCTATCACAAAATTTTAACTAAAAATTACAACGGAAATGATTATTAAACATGAAAATAATAAAAAAATCTAATAAAATTCTAAAGAGAATCTAAAAATATTTCCCAAAATATTCTACTATTTTTGTATCATTTTTATTATCAACTAAGAGAAAAAATTAAACTAGAAGAGAAAACTAGAATCTTAATGGGATTAGAAAAGTCAGGGAGGTGTTGAGTTGGATTGGGGAGTGTAGTAAAGGAACTCAGAACACTAGGCCCATTAAAAGTTCATAAAGCTGTTTTTTATACCATTCAACAATAACAAAAAGTGAAACCATGGGCTCAACAAGATTATTTTCGGCCCAGATTTTATTATCATCACAATTATGAGGTTGGCCTTTATTTAATTTGAATTAAAAATAAACAAATATATATGAATAAAAAAAGAAAAAAATATACGATGTAAATCTGAAAGGGATTAAGGTTAGAAAATTGGGACGACTGAGCTTCTTCTCCCTTCTTCTTCGCGGCGCCGTGAATATACTTCCTTCGTCCTTCTTGAGTGAAAATTCCGGCGAGTTGATACCGCCGACATCTCCTGTTCAACTCGCCACCTTCTTCACGTAGACCTAGCCTTCGTTCGGGTTTCGAACCATCCATCCCAATTTGTTCGATCTGCTCGTCAATTCTCAATCATCTTCTCCATCTTTAACTTTGACTTAAACTCATGTTCCAATCTAATTTATACTACCGGGGACGAGTCCAGTTCTCTTTCAACACGCGATGAGAAATCTAGAGAGATATGTTCTCCCAGGTACATTTCACTTTAATCTGCTTGATTTTGCTTCCTATTCATTTCTTCCCCTTTGCGTTTTTGTGGTGCGCAATTACGCTCACGAAGTATCGTATTTGACAGATGCGATGCAGAATCAATGTTGTTAATTGAAGAGGGAAATTGCTGCAGTTCGTTGAAGGTTAAAGCGCGACACGAAGATGACGAATCACTACGTTCTTTATGTGCGTTTCTACACTTTGCGATGTTGATGCGGTTTTAGAGATCTTGCAGCGATGTCGTTGGAGAAACAGAAGATTGAAGGGAGTGATGATTGGTGGAGAAGAAGCAGAGAGAAAGTAGAGGTAATCTTCTCTTTTTTGTCTCAGTCGTCTTGTCTTCTTGCTATCCCTCTTCTCTTTTCGACTTTCAGTTTAAATGGTTGTTGTCGCGTTGTTGTTGAATGACACAGTCTTCGTTGTTGCTGCAGAATTAAAGAATCTTGAAAGGATGTCGACGCTAATAGATTGGAGATAAAGATTCTGGTTGAGATTCGGTTGCAGAAAGTAGAGAGAAACCCGTTATAGAGGAGTTGCAGTTTGAAGGTATGGTCATGAAGATTGAAGTTGCCTAGGGTGATGATATTGCTGAGGATGGTTAAGGGAATCGAGAGAATAATGATTTCTGGTGAGTTCTATAACTGATTTTTCTGTTTTTTGTGTGTAAAATGAATTGTCATTTTTTAGGAATGAAAACTTGATTATATAGTTGGTTGAGTCTGAGAAGTTGGTTAGCGATTGATTAGGAGGTTAGAAGTTATGTAGGGCTGTTAGGAGTTATGTTATGAAGTTATGTTATGGAATTGGTTAAAATTAGTTATTATCGGTTAGAAAACAGTTAGGGATTGGTTATATGGCAGTTAGTAATTAGTTATCAAAAAATTCTATTATAAAAATGAGAAAGTTAGTTTTCTGTTATGGAATTGGTTAGATTCAGTTGGGCACTTGGGTGAGCTGAAAAAACTGGTTGTTGAGTTTGGGTTTTATTTAGGATATTTTGTTGAAGTTAGCTTTGACAATTAGCCAATGGTTGAAGGAAATTTGGGTTTTAGTTAGGATAAGGGTTGTTATGGAATTACTTTTGTTTTTCTGGTTTTTTTGAGCTAGTTGGTCGATCTGAGTTTATTGGTGCAGGTTGAAAAATGGAAAAGTTGGAAACGGTTAGAAATTGGTTAGGGGTTTAAAATTTTGTTTTGCTTCAGTTATGAACTAACTGAAATTCTGTTATTGCCAGCTAGAGATTTTTATTTTTTATATTTCTGTGCAGGGCTGGTGATTTGCAGAGAAATATGAAGGTGGTTGATAAGGAATTGAGAGAGGATGAAAAATGAAGTGTGATGGTGATTCTCCCCAATGCTGATGAATGATCCCCATTGAGGTGAGATTTCTTGTTCTATATTTTTGTTGTCGCTGTTAGAAAATGGCTAAAAATCTGGGAAGTTAGCTTCTGATTTTTTTAGAAGTTAGGAATTGGTTTTTTAGAAGTTAGTTTTTGGTTAATTGAAACAAGGTTTAAGGCTTAGGCTCTCGGTTGTTAATTATGCAGGGTGGTTTTGAATTAGCTGTTAACTATGCAGGAAGATTAGGATGTCAGTTTTGGAGGAAGTTGGTTGGGAAATTCTGTTGAGAGTTTATTGAAGTTCTGTTTTTTTTTTGTTTGATTTTTCTGCAGGGATGGGATTTGGTTGCGGGATAAACCTGAGCACCTTCAGGCCATTGAGTTTCCTTCCATTGAAGCCAAGGTGTGCTGATAAATACTAGTACGAAGCAGTAGATGCGCATTTTGGTGAGAGCATGGAGTTTTGATATTAAGAATTTAAATCTTTAGGCTTAGAAACATAGAACCAAATTCCTTGTAATTAATTCTTTTTGTATACTTCAAGCATGTAATGGAACCATGTACTTATAAATTATAATAAGATAAACCTTGTAAGCAAATTTGTTCCATCTTGACTTTCTAGTCTGAGCTTCTTTTCTTTTCCAATCTTTAAACTATTTCAAGTCTTGAATGGTAAGAAGTTGGTTTAAGCATGACTTTGTAATAAGCTACATGACACCTTGAACTTGTATTTGAACTTGAGCAACGAAATGTACTTGAATGGATTCATATGTATTTTGAATGGGATTGAAGAACCCTGTTTAGAACCTTAAATGTTGTTTGATTATTTGAATGGACTTGGATCAATACTCGACTGATGAATTCCATGATGTTTGAATCAAGTTATGTACCTTTCATAATTCCTCTATAGTTGAACTCCAATTACATGCTTGAAATAATATTGTCAATCAAAATCTTGGCTTTATGTTATCAAAATGCAAGTGAATCCAATACTTGCACTAACCATGATGCTTGCCTTATAACTCAAAACAAGATCTTGAATCAATACTTGGATATTAATCAAATGTTACATCGTGCTTGAATTTCATAGAAAAAATCGGATTCAATGTTGAAGTTCATATTGTCCACACCTTGCACTCCAAGCCAAAGACACCTCTTTGTATTGACGAAATATGGATCCTCAATAAATCTTAATGCACCCCTTGTATTGATCCTTGAAGAATAAATTTTGATGCCATAGAGAACCCATGGACCAAAATCTTAAATCATACCAATTGATCGCTTGGTAACACTGAATTCATAGCCCACATGACTGAACATTTATCAACGAATAGAAACCCTGATTTTTAATGAAATTTTCCTTTTCTGAACCAATATTTATTTTTCTTTTTCCATGCCATTCTTAAAATGCAACTTGAATGCCTAACACATATTAGATGAAAGTTCAAGGGAAACCTTGGTCCAAAAGTTAATTTTTTAAAGCTTACTTTACCCGAAGTCAACAGATCCTATCTACGTATCTTGAACTTGAAATAGCCTTGAATAATTATTGAATGCCCTTGTACATGCATAAATTCTTCCATGAGAAGCCTACTTCAATCCAAATCTACTCGCATTGCAGATAACAAATGACAATGATAAGGACAATAATTGCCTTGGTTACGAAGAAGTCCACAAATTCATATCTTAGGTCATGAACCAGGCTTCACAATTTGATCCCCAACCTTTAACAATCAATTATTTCAACTCGAAATTGGTGTCATGAGGAACATCTTACAGATGGATGATAAAGTCTGAATCACAGAAGAATTCCCTTGACGTGAAACCCTAGTTGCGTAAATGAAAACCCCAGCATTTGCTAAGACTGGATAAAGACAATTATATCTTGAAGAGAAAGAAATCATGTTAACCACACCTCACAATCTTGATTCCTCGTTTTAGATTCAAAGAGAAATATCTGGATGAAACATCTTTGAACCATGATTCAACAAAACCTAAATTGATTAACTGAAGTGTAGATGAATTTCATTTCATAGTCATTAATCCTAATCAAATGATAAGCATACTTATATGAAGAGACGCCATGATTCGAAGCCCACATATGCTAGGTCATGCCCTAGAGTTCTTGACCAGAATGACCTACAACCAGTTGTTCATCAGAAGATATTAGCCCTGTAACTTGGTTGAGAAGAAGTCCAAAAATGAGCATGCTCAAAAACCCTAGTTCCACAGTCTTATACACCAGGACGACCCAAAATAATCAAACTTATTCAACACATACACCTCAAATCAGCTTTAAACCCTAGCTCCCTAACTGCTTGTCTTTTGAACCTCAGGAGATTTATGAAAAATGCGTGTTATGCACATGACCCATTGGAATGATGCAGATGAATGCAAAAGTCTAAGTCAGCATAAAAGTGTAATTAGGAGGGCAAATTTTAGGGTGAAACAGAGGTATCTTAGCAAAAACAAACAAAATACAAGATCATAGTCCCTCAATGATGCTATCTATGTTTCCTTTCAAAATGATCTTAGTCCCTAAAGAAAAATGCTATGATATCTTGCAACATTGCTAATCATGGTTATACGATGACCCACGTCGGACCCTTTTACATCCAAAGATAAGGTTACTTACCAAATCAATGGTAAGATAACAATGTCAAAGGAAAAAGGAAATGAACGTGAAAGACTTTTGAGTAGGTAGAAAGTTCCTAGTTACTTGCTCAATTTCAAAACCAAAACATCCTTGCTATTTTCAAAACAAACACCAACACTTTCAAAACATCTTTCAGACTTGAAAACATTTTCAAAAGATCAAACACTTTGTATACATTCTTACGAACGAGAATCATTACAAAGTTTTCCTAAACAAATGCCTCTTTACAAAATACTTTCAAAAACCACACAAAGCACATTTTCAAACAGAAGCAAGTGATCTAACAAGTAACTAAGAGCCCATGGAAAACCATGGATGAAAAGGGTGATAATACCTTCTCTTTTCATAATCTACCCCTCGAACTCAAGAAAACATCTCAAAGGTCTTTCCTGTGCTTTTTCACCTTTCCTTTTGGATAAAAGTAAAGTCAGTGGAGACTCTTGCTAACCGCAACATTTTCGATCAAACACAAAAAAACCAAGTCAGTTCTCCCACCGTATCACAAGGAGGCACCCTGACGAGGTTGATTCAGATAGTGTTTCATCTCATGGAAGCCATGTCCTACAAAATAGCATAAAGATAAATCCCAAAGTCCTTGAAATGATTAGTGCCAAAATGCAATGGTATGATGTTATGATGTTATGTACAAGTAAACATATACACCCAAGGCACACAATTCCTTAGGTATAGGCTTGCATGGATTAATAGGTAACTACCCTCTTGAAGTTTATTTGGCTCAACCTGTCCTAGAAAGTAATCGGGTTCTAGGGATCTTAATATCATTGATCCTTCTCCATTGGGATTTATTTCAACGAAAGCCTCTTTATTGGCGACCGTAATATCCCAAGAGTCAGATCTCAATGAGTCTAGTATCGAGTATAAACCAACTTCGGACTGCACCAAAGCCGGCTACCTCACTACTTCCTAATGGTCAAGTTGTTCAATTAAAGGTTCTAAGGTTCGTTAGTGCTTCGCAACACCATACATTGGCCCTATATTCTTCTTAATTCGCCATAAGGGATAATGGCACCCACAAATGTGTCACACAAAACATAGCTATTGTCCCAACCATATCGGTCTACGTTGTACAGTCTCCATAATTTTTGCTATTTACCTAAAGGTGTCCCCAGATCTGGGTAGAGGATCAATACAAGCCCAAACAAGGACCAAAAATGTAAAGAAAATAGTTCAAATAATGAAAGCAAGTAAATGTGATCTAACTCTAAGTTAACCCCACTTTTAATACTCCCCAGTAGAGTCGCTAGTTCTGTAATACGGTGGGAGAACTGACTTGGGTGTTTTGTGTTTGATCGCAATTATTGCGGATAGCAAGAGTCACCACCGACTTTTATTTTATCCAATAAAAGAAAGGATGAAAAGAATAGGAAAGACCTTTTAAAATATTTTCTTGAGTTCGGGGGGTAGGTTATGAAAAGGGAAGGTGTTAGCACCATTTTCATCCGTAGGTATCTACAGGCTCTTAGTTGCCTGCTCACTTTGAAATGCTTTGTTTGAAATTTGTTTGTGATGGGTTTTGAAAGTATTTTTGAAAAGTTTCTTCGTTTAGGCAAACTTTGTAATGATTTTCGTCTCTATAAGAATGCATACAAAGTGTTGACTTTTGAAAATATTTCATTTGAAAGTGTTGGTGTATTCTTGAAAGATGTTTTAAAAATAGTTGTGAGCAAGCAACTACGAGCGTTCTACCTACTCAAAAAGTCTTAGTTCGTTTCCACCTCCTTTAGATATTGCTATCTTACCATTGATTGATAAGAAGCCCTATCATTGGATGTGAAGGGAAGGGCGTGGGTCATCGTATAGTCATAGAAAGCAATATTGTAGGATACCTTAGTAATTTGTCTTAAGGGTCTAAGATTGTTTACCAAAGACAAAATTGAAGGGTCATCGAGGGACTACGATCTTGTATTCGAAGGTCATTGCCAAAGTATCCCACATTTGAGGGACATGACTATTTTTATTCGAGGCAACCAGTGTGGGTTTCCCTAGAGGTGCAAGTGTGCAAGTGTTTATTTTCATGCATTTTTATCTTGAATCAGGGTTGTCTACTTGTTGATTTTAGTCTTTCCATACACACCATAATTACTATCATTTATATTTGAAAGAAATAAATTGCAGAAATGTAAAGTCCTACGCTATTACATCATTTGAGGATGGGGGTACAAACTTACAAATGGGGAGATGAAAGCAAATAAACCTAATTTACTATTACAAGGATTTGACAATTACATAATTATAGTGCGGAATAATAAAATGTACAAAGAAATTAAAAGAGAAGAGAAATTGTTTTTATGGTTTTTATGAAAAAGGTTCTAATTGATTTTGAAAAAAAATTAATTAAAATCCTAATGTCTAAATTAATTTAATGAAAAGAAACAAATTGAAATAAAATCTAAGTCTAAATATTAAATTAATTTTAAGAAAATAAATTGATTTTAATAAGAAAGTGTTTTTGTCCTTTTTTTTAGTTTAGAAAAAGAAATAAAACAAAAGTGTATGCATACATATAAATATTAAATAAATTTTTTTTTTTGAATTTTTTATATGAAAATAATAATAATAAAAATATAAAGAAAAAATTAAAAATAAATAAATAAAAAGATAAAAAGTTGTTTTATGTATTGACACGTAAGCTTATGTATTGGCTCATATCTGTTTCGTATTGGCTCATGTATTGACTCATAATCATTTCTTGCTCCTGGAAGTCAAAACAAATCAGTATGAGTCGATGCATACTAGTTTTGTATCGACTCATCTCCGTTTTGTGTTGATGCATACGTGTTTCATGTTGACTTATAACCTGTTTTGAACATAATATGTGTCGACTCATAGCATTTTGTGTCGGCTCAAACTGCTTTTTTTGTTGCTTTTATCACTGTTTTGCTTTATGTAAAAGTCAGTTCTCGACACATGGTTATTGAAAATGAAAAAAAATCATGTGGTTAGCTTCAAGACAATGATATCTACATTTTATCTTCACAAACGAATCACTAATGATGTTTGTATGAAGAGTTCAAAATCAAGAAAACTTACCTTGAAACTGAAATTTGCTTTGAGTTTGAGTTGCTGTATTGGCTGTTTTTGAGCTTAGGAAGTGATGATAATGATGTTACAGAAGTTGTTCTTATGTTTGAACAACTTTTGTATGATCTATGTGGAGTGTTTGGATGGTTTTCTTGGACAACACTTGCAAGGAGTGAGAGGTTCAAGGATTTGGACTTCAAAGCTCAACAATGGGGGTTTTGTGGACAGTTCTAGTTTTTTGAGAGTGCAGGGATTTTTGAGGGCTTCTACACAAAATAATTCTGACTTTTCTCTCTCTCCTTTTTATCACCTCTTTATCTTGCAAATGGAATCTCTATTTATAGATAAGGTTTGAGACTTGAAACAACTCAGATTTTGAAATCACATGTTATAGTCATCTTGCTTGTTTTTTAAGCAAGCATGAAGAACATGTTTCCAATGTTTGTACCAAGCTATCTTAAGTGGTTGATCACTTTAAACATGTTTGCTCTGACTTGTAGAAGTTGAGTGTGATTAGAACAATAAGTTAGAGGCTCAATAAATTAACTTTACGATTAAAGTGAACTTTTCAAGAATGGATATGTTACTTTCTTCCAAAAATGGAATGGTCAATTGGACAAAGGCTCATACAATTGGATCATAGTTTAGTAAGTTGTGTAAGCATTTAATTAAGGAGTAAAATGCAAGTTAGAAACCTGCAAAGTAGGATTTATACAACATGCTTGAGGATTGGATCAAATGTTCTTCACAAATCTGCATTATAAATCAAGAATGAATGCCCAACTTCTTGCCTTTGATTCTCTTAGCTCAAAAATGATCTCAATGAGTTCTTGGAAATTTTGGAAAACTTTTAACATCCCTCAGATCCTTCATGTTAGACACTTTTGAAGATTCAATTTGGAACTAGGTGAAAAGTTGCCATGAGGTTAGGTCAAAATCCCGATTAAAATACTCAAAACTTCACTAAGTGTTTTTGTTTCATGTACATGTATTCATGAATTCATAACTCAAAATCCAAGCATTTCTATAAAAAGTTCTGCCCTACAATGTTTTGGATCTCATTGAGATCTACAACTTTCACGTTGGAAGTTTTTCTTGAATCATCTTGTATCATGGTGAAACTTTGGAACAAAGTCAAGAAAAAGTTAACTTTCCAACACTTAGAAAAATTTCTAAGTCTTAAAAATTTGACTTTTCAAAGATAATTTTGACTTTTTGATTTCTTGATGAAAAATCTTCATATTTTGACATGTCTTGATGAATTATGATTTTTGAAACATGATTTTGATCAAAAAAGTCAAAGTTTGACTTTTAAGTACAATTGACTTTTTTTTATCACTTGACCAAATTTCAATTATAAATCAATTGATCTTGAGAAGTGATTTAAGTCATGGAACATGTTATGTTTGAGTCTTTGAGATTGTACTTTAAGCCATTAGATCATGTATTAGGTCAAAAAAGTCAATGATCAGTCGTTCTTAGTCAAAAACCCTAATTTGTGGTCTCGGTGTTTCAGAGATGATTTTGTCTGATCAATTTCTTGAGAATCCTTGAGCATTGGAGGTCCTTTGTGAAATGTCTTGAGATAAGTGAGGGAAAATTTTGGAGTACAACAACAAGCATGCAAAACTCGCCTTCTTAGCCAACAATCTCATCAGTGACATCCCTAGAAGTTTGAGAGATGCAGAAAGTGTGATGGTCCCTCTCCCAAAAGATGTTGAAGACTTCCTCAAGCTTTGTAGGGCAATGGTCGATGGTTTCAGAGCAGGTATCCGCAGGTGCACTTAGAAGATTTTTGTTTCCCTTTTTTATTCCTTTCAGTAAGTTAATTTTTATGTTTTGGTTTGAATATTTTTCAATATCTGAATTTTATTCTCTTTTAAAGAGAATTATTATCAGTAAAAGTTTTGTTTCTGTATCTCATTTGTGTATTTATTTTTAAGACGCTCGCCAAATAAAACTAAAAACCTGAAAAATATATAAAATATGTCTATGAAATCAAAGTGAATAAGACATTCAAAAACAAAAAAACTCTTAGCATATTCATACGCATCCATGCATTCACAAACGTTTCTTTCCATAATTTCATACGGAAAGAAAAAAAACTTCTCATTTTTCAAAAACCTTCTCCAGTTAAATCATTGGTTAGAAAATGCCACATCTCCGACCGCTATACCAAATAAGAGCCCATCAAAATAAAGTGATGGAACAGATCAAAGAGAACCAAATTGTCTTCAAGGAATATTTGGAGCAAGTGAAAGGCAACATTTACTTGATGAAGGGAGATATGAGCCAAGTTATTATAGCCTTGAAGAACATCATCGAAAGGCAAGAACATATTCCTAGGGCTAGCCTTGAAGAAGTAGCCCAAACTATTAGTGCATCCAGCGGTTACCAAGCAAGAAGGGAACCAGAATCAGGACCTCAAAAGTCAACTATAACATAATAAGAGGTCAGACAAGATAATACTGAAGGAGTTATCCCACCTCCACCGAAGGTAGGGGCATCTCATACCTTGCAAATTCCGGTCAACAACACGGACAACTACGTGTATCTACAATATGGAGATTTTTAATTGGAAGGTATTAGTCAGCCACGCCAACCTAAGATTGTCGAGAATCCCTCAACGCTCGATCAATATATAGATCTTGAGGAAAGGTTGAAGGTTATGGAGGGTTATGATGCTTTCGATGTCGATACTCTAAAAATGGGTCTAGTTCTGGATGTGGTGATCCCTCCGAAATTCAAAGTACCTGACTTTGGGAAATATATGGGGCATACATGTTTGAAGAACCAACTATGCATGTATTGAAGAAAAATGCACGCATATGCTAAAGATCAAAAATTGATGAATAATTGCTTCCAAGAGAGTTTGAGTGGGGCATCCTTAGATTAGTACATGCAACTGGAGCGGGCTCATATCTAGACATGGGCAGACCTTGCCAACGCTTTCCTAAGACAATACAATTACAATTTGGACATAGTGACTAATTGTAGGTGTTGTACCCAAAAATTTTCCCTCTCATCTTACTCAACACATGCTCATTGAGATCCTCAACTTTCTCAAGGATGCCCAAGAGTTGACCAGACAAACTCTCTCCTAAAGCAATGGACCTCCAAGTAGGGTTTCCATTTTCATCAAGATCGGTGAGCTCCAAAGGCCTCATATTCTCTCCATAATCCTAATATGTTCTTAAGACCATCCATGTCAAATTTCATGCCTTGCACAAGAAGTTTGCTCAATCAACTACTCAGATGCTTGAAAATCAACTGTATTAGGTCAAAAGTCAAATGTGGCCCACATACAGTCAAACTTCAAGATTTTTGGTTAACATCAACACTTTTAAGTGGTACCCATAATTTGATAAAGGGTTAATCATGATTCCCCAATGAATTATCCTAATTCATCAAAACTCAAAAGTTGCTAAATTAGGGTTTCACAAGAAAAGTCAACCAAACTTTGACCAACGAAAACTTTCTCATACTTTATCAGAAATTTTCCATCCAAGGATCATTTTGAAGATAATCCAAAATCCCTATAACTTATTGTTGTACCCCAAAATTTTCCCTCTAATTTCATCAACATTTCTCATCACAAGACTCTTGGAACTCAAGATCAAGCTAGGGTTTGCTCTTCTCAAGACACCTCCTTACACTGTTGACCTAAATTAGGCTTTGAGTTTGCACAGGGATGTTTTGACCTACAATGCCCAAAGTTACTTTCATACTTCATGTTGGACTCACAAGTTTGTCCATACCAAGTTTCAAGCCTTGAATCAAATTTTTGCCCAGTCAATTGGACAGTTGACCTAGAAATCAACTGTATTGGGGAAAAAGTCAATTGTGGCCAATTGACAGTCAAACCTCATGAATTTTGACCCACATCAACATTATGAACTCATATGAACCATTTGATCAAGTTTGGATCACAATTCCACAAGAAATTTAATCAGATCACCAAAAGGGCAAAATGGTCATTTTGAGGGTTTTGACTGTGCAAAGGCAATTTTTGACTGTTTGACCTAGCCAATGGCAAATCAAGCTTAACCATGGACTCAAGGACTCAATGACATTATCTTGACCCATTCAACAATTTCAAAAGATCTCAAATGCATAGGATTGACAGATGAATTTTTCAGTCAACTGATCAAAATTTGATTGTACACTTAAAAGTCAAACTTTGACTTTTTGGTCAAAATCAAGTGCCAAGGGTCATTTTTCATCAAAACATGTCAAATTATGAAACTTTTTCATCAAGAAACCCAAAATTGCAAATTAGGGTTTAAAATGGAAAAATTTCATAACTTAGAAATTTTCTAAGTTATGAAATTTTCTTAAGTTTTCCTAACTTTGTCCCACATTTTCACCGAGATGAAAATGGATTCAAACAAAACTTACAACATGAAAGTTGTAGTCCATCACAAAGTCTACAAGTTTGATTCACAAAGTTTTCTGAAAAGAAGCTTGGATCTCAAGTTATGATTTTTGGAACAAGGGTACCTAAAACTTTTAACTTAGAAATTTTGCCCTAGTTTAGGCAGGATTTTGACCCATCTTCTTGGCCATTTTTCACATAGTTCCACTTGGATTCTTAAGTTGCATTTCAAATATGGATTATATTACATGTTTCAAGCTTTCCAAATTGTCAAAGAACTCCTCAAACACCTTTTTGGTTAGGGAGAATCGAATGCTTGAAGTTGGCAAAAACTCACTTTGTAACCATGGCCAATACATGTTCATACCACTTGCCAAATATGACCAAACTAGCTTAGTACATAATTATAGGCCTCTAAACCAATTTACACTCAAAAATTGAATGCAAATACATTGGACATTGGCATTGTTCTTATCAAGAGAGCATTGTACAATGAACATTTCCATTTTGAGCATAAAGGTCACACTTCCATTTTCATAAAGGCAACTTTATGTCAAATTGAATTTTATTGAGCCTTGGACTTTTTTCCTTGCAGCAAACAAGTTCCCTAATCTCAGGCATAGTACACCAACTTGAGCATGCTTGTAACTAGCATGTACAAGCTATAGCTTGGTCACTTCACATCTTTGCTTTCAAAACAAGTCAAATAGCCAAAAGCTCATAACACACACATATGATATATTGAACTCAAGCAAAGTTTTCAAACAAGTTTCTCATATCCTTGTAAGCCAGAAACACGAGTCTTTGACCTCTAAAACCCCCTTGTGCATAAAATCTTCATTTCTGGTATGTCCATAATACGAGTTAATGAGCTTTCCAAATCAGGAGATCCTTGTCTGTTTGTGGTTGTTACTTATGATCTTGCATTGATGGAATTGTAATGCTTCAGAACTTCTTACATCAAAGGATGAATATTACCGTTGAGAGTCCTTTACAGCTTATATCAGAACTTTGCAAATCAGAGTATCAGAGATTCACAATGCTGGTGCATTCAGAAGTTGTAACGGAACTTCTTCATATAAGTGTGTCATGCAGATTTGATACGTCTGAATCTTTCATGGTACTCTCAACTTCTGTGCTCGCATAATCATAACTTCTTGTGATGTTCTGGAAGAACTTCTAGTTGCATCAGAACATATTTTTCACATCAGAACATCCTTCATGTAAAGATGTTTTTATTAGTAAGCATATTTGTTCTTTATATCATGTGTTTGTTATCATCAAAACTCTTACTGGGATGTAGAACTAAATTATTTTCTAACAATCTCCCCCTTTTTGATGATGACAAAAACTAATATATTTTGATGGAATATAAAGAAAAATAATTAAAAGGCTCCCCCTTAGTAGAATACTCGGCTAACGAGAAAATAATATACTTCCCTAACAATCTTCTGATTGTGAGTCAAAATATTCTTCATTCTCCCCCTTTTTGTCAAGAATCAAAAAAGTGGTAAAGATTTTGTTTGGATTGCTCTATAGATGTTGCTTGAAACAGTGTGACATCCTCTTCTGGATATGTCTAAGATTATTTAGAGAGCTTCTGATGCTGTATTTTCATTCTTGTTTCCAACAGTTTCAGAGCCAGTAATCTTCTATTTCTGATTGCCTCTGAAACCTGCGAATCTTTTAAATTCCAGGCTTTGGAACATATGATTTATTTCCTCCATGTGTAGAGAGCATCCAAAGTCCAGGTGTTAATACTTGTGTTTCAACCTTTCTATTAAAGATATCTGCAACATAGATGATTTTGTATTTTGGTACCCATATTATTTTGGGTCCATGACTGTTAGAGTTTCCAAAATTCTGTTTGAATTTTGCTTTAGTATAAAATGCCTTACCAGTATGTTTTATATCATGTGTTTACCCAGTAGTGAAGTGAGAATATAGAGGAGTGCGTTTGATAACCAAATCTATAACTTTCTTAGGTTGGGATACTTTACCTTTATATCCTATACCTATTCTTCCGTTTCTGCTAACTCCATAGATCATTGAAGCCATCTTACTTCTATCTATGTTCTTAGCGAGGAATTTCTGAAAGCTGTAATCATATTCCTTTATGATTGTATCAGGATTACTAGGAACTTCTGAGACAGTTTCCTTCTGAGTAGTTTGTAAATCATTTTCAAGTTTGGAAATCTTTTCTTTCAACTCAGTTTTCTAGTCTCAGATTCTTAGTTTCTTCAGAGTCAGAAACTAGATCCTTTTGTAGATTCTTGTTTATGACTCAAAGCTTATGATACCTTTCTAGAATTTCTGACAGACTCTCCTATAATTGGGATCTAGAAAAGTTAGAAAATACCTCTTCTAACTTTGAGTCTGATTCTGATTCAGATTCTGATTCATAGGATTCTGAGTCATCAGATAAGTTATTTGTTTGAGCTATATTGGCTTGTTCATCTTCTGATTCTGTTCCATCTTCAGAAGATTCAGAGTCATCCCACATTACCATAAGAACTTTCTTCTTCTCCTTAACAAACTTCCTTTTATGTTTCTCCTTCTTAAGCCTTGAACTTTTGTAGTGACCTTGTTTATTACATTCATAGCAGGTAATGATTCTGTTACTGGATTTTATGTATCCAAAAGATTGTTCAAAGTCATTTCCTGTTCTTCTGGAGTTACAAAAATATTTCTGCCTGTGCTTCCACGGCTGATTGATTCTTCTGGATAGAAAGAACAATTCGTCTTCTTCTGACGAGGATTCTCAAGAGTTTTCTGCTTCTGCTTTTGCCTACAAAAATTTGGTTTCATATTTATTAGATTTCAGAGCGAGAGGCTTACCTTACTTTTGAGGTTCATCATCTTCTAACTCTATCTCATGGCTTCTGAGAGAGCTGACATGTTCTTCTAGAGATATTATGTTCAAATCTTTTTCCATTTTGAGAGATGTGACCACGGGTCTCCATTTTTTTGATAAACTTTTGATGATCTTCTTTACATGATCAGCAGTTGAGTACCATTTATCCAACACCTTTAGCCCAGCCACCAGAATTTGAAATCTAGAAAACATTGTTTCAATGCTTTTGTCTTCTTCCATTTTGAAGGCTTCATAATTATGGATGAGCGTAAGGGCTTTAGTTTCTTTTACTTGCATGTTGCCTTCATGCGTCATTCTCATAGAATCAAACATGTTCTTAGATGCTTCCCTATTTGTGATCTTCTCATATTCTGAATATGAGATGGCACTCATGAGAATTGTTCTGGCCTTGTGATGATTTCTGAAGTCTTGCTTTTGATGATCTGTCATCCTTTTTTTGTCAATCTTCTAAATTCATTCATCAATAGGATGTATGTATCCATCAGTTACCATATCCCAGAGGTCAACTTCATAGGCTAGGAAGAATTTTCTGATCATATCTTTCCAATAGTAAAAAATTTCACCGACGAAAATTGGAGGCTTGCTGCTGATGTTCTGACTTGTTCCCATCATACTATTTTCCCCCTTTGGATCTTTATCTGACACGGTTAAGTGTTTGCACCCAGGTCCAGGAGCTCTGATGCCAATTGAAGAAGTGAAAAATACAAGAAGTGGGGTTGAATTGGAATCTTAAAAATCAATGAAGTAAAGAACACATTTATTTTTATCCTTGTTCGTTTGAACTCAAACTACTCCAGTCCATCCGCCAAGGTGATTTCTCTTCTCTCCAATGAGGTCTTAATTCACTAATCAAACTTGATTACAAATTTATTTTGACAACTGTCAAAGTCTTCTTGAGTCCAAAACCACAACCCGATTTTCTCAAGGAAATTCACTAAGCAGTTAATTGAATAAAAGTGTACAATGATGTTTCTAATAAACAGTATCACTAACAGTGATTTTTTACACAATTTAATATTGAATGTTGAGTATGAGGAGTGATTGCTGCATTACTGACTTTTTCACTAGAGTTCTTGTTTTTGTGCGCAGTTGTTCATCATCATGAAATCTTCTTTTTGGTGTTTTATATAGGCCAGCAATAGTGACATAAGAAGATACTTTTGGTATGTCCATAACGCGAGTTAATGAGATTTCCAAATCAGGAGATCCTTGTCTTTTTGTGGCCGTTAATTATGATCTTGCATTGATGGAATTGTAATGCTTCATAACTTCTTACATCAGAGGATGAATATTACCGTTGAGAGATTCACAGCGCTGGTGCATTCAGAAGTTGTAACGGAACTTCTTCATATAAGTGTGTCATGCAGATTTGATGCATCTGAATCTTTCATGGTACTCTAAACTTTTGTGCTCGCATAATCAGAACTTCTGGTGATGTTCTGGTAGAACTTCCAGTTGAATCAGAACATCTTTTTCACATCAGAACATCCTGCATGTAAATATATTTTTATTAGCGAGCATATTTGTTCTTTATATCATGTGTTTGATATCATCAAAACTCTTACTGAGATGTAGAACTAAATTATGTTCTAACATTATGAAACTGGTAGGAAAGAGCATGCAATCTACTATCTCAGCAAGAAATTCACCATCTATGAAACCAGGCACTCACTCCTCGAGAAAACTTGTTATGCATTGGCTTGGGCTACTAAATGATTGAGGCAGTATAAGTTAACTCACACCACGTGGTTAATATCAAGAATGGATCCTTTGAAGTATGTGTTCAGAAAACTAGCTCTCACAGGAAGGATTGCCCAATGGCAGATGTTACTATTAGATTACGACATCCAATATGTTACTCAAAAATCCATAAAGGGTAGTGTACTAGCTGACCATCTAGCTCACTGGCCGTTTCCAGAATATCAACCAATGAAGTTTGACTTTCTAGACGAAGATGTCATGGTTATAGGTGACTACAAAATACCAGGACCCGACGAAGGACGTGAACCAGGGACACGTTGGACACTCATGTTTGACGGTGCTTCAAATGAATTAGGGCATGGTATTGGGGCAGTTTTGACTTCTCCGAAGAATTTTCACAAACCTTATACTGCAAGGTTATGTTTTGACTGCACCAACAATATTCCTGAATACGAAGCTTGTATCTTGGGTCTGGAAGCTCCTATCAATATAAGAATAAAAAATATTGAAGTATATAGAGACTCGATATTGGTTATATACCAATTCAATGGTGAATGGGACACTAAACATCCCAAATCGATTCCATATCGAGATCATTTTTTAAAGCTAACTATGGAATTTACTGGAATTACATTTAGTTATATTCTGCGATAAGAAAATTAGATGACAGACGCCTTAACAACTTTATCAGCCATGTCCATAGTGACCTGGCCAAATCAAGAACCACACATTACAATTAAACATTTTGAAGAACCAACATATTGCCTTGCCATTGAAGAAGGACCAAATAATAAGCCTTGGTTCTATGACATCAAAAGATATCTTGAGAAACAAGAATATCAAGAAAATGCCTTTGTAATTGACAAACAAACTCTGCAGAAGCTAACTTTAAAGTTCTTCCTAAGTGGCTATGTGTTGTACAATAGAAACTTCGATATGGTACTGCTCAGGTGCATAGAGAAACATGAAACAGATACACTAGGGAGAGAAATTCACGAAGGAACTTTTGGAACTCATAGAAATGGACACACTATGGCTAGAAAAATATTAGGAGCAGGTTATTATTGGTTGACGATAGAAGCTGATTGCTACCATTATAAAAAGACATGTCACAAATGCCAAATCTACGCCTAAAAAATGCATGTACCACTGACTCCTTTGAATGTCTTATGTTCTCCTTCGCCATTTTTAATGTGGGGAATTTATATGATAAGAATGATTGAGCCGAAAGCCTCTAACAGACACCGGTTTATACTAGTTTCTGTTGATTACTTCACCAAATGGGTGAAATCCGCATCCTACGCAAATGTGACAAGACAAGTGGTTACTCGATTCATCAAGCAAAATCTTATATGTATATACGGGGTTCCTAGAAGAATCATTATAGACAACGGGTCCAATTTGAACAAAAAATGATGAAGGAGTTATGTGATGACTTTAAGATCGAGCATCACAATTCCTCACCATATCAACCCAATTTGAACGGGGCCGTTAAAGCCGCCAATAAGAATATCAATAAAATCATTCAGAAAATGGTGAAGACATGCAAAGATTGGCACGAAAGGCTCATCTTCGCTCTACATGGCTATCGTACTTCTGTACGTACATCAATAGGTGCAACTCATTTCTCTCTTGTATATGGCATGGAGGCAGTACTCTCTGTTTAAGTAGAGATTTAATCATTATAGGTTCTAATGGAAACAAAGATTGAAGAAGCAGAGTGGGTTTAAATGCGAATTGATCAGCTTAACCTCGTTGAGGAAAAACTCTTGACATCTTTATGCCACGGTCAATTATACCAAAAGCGAATGAAGAAGACATTTGACAAGAAGGTCCATCCTCGAGTGTTCAAAGAAGGAGATTTGGTGCTCAAGAAGATCCTACTACCTCGCCTTGATTCACTTGGTAAATGGAAACCCAACTATGAAGGTCCATACGGATAAAAATAGTATTCTCAGGTGGTGGTCTTATCCTTACAACAATGGATGGGGAAGAACTGCCACACTTGAAGAATTCAGACGCAGTCCAAAAATTCTTTATATAAATAGCTCACTAAGTTCGAACCCTAAATGGGCGACTTAGGCAAAAAGGAGCGTCCTGGTGGATTGAAAACCCTAAAGGGCGATCCAGGCAAAAATTATGGACATACACAAAAATTATCCCGGTGGATTAAAAACCCGAAAGGGAGGTCCAGGAAAAATTTAGTGATCTTATCCAAAATAGACTATGATCTAAGAACCACGACTACGACCACGAAGGAGAGGGATTAATCCAAATAATTCGACTCAGAAGCAAAGGAGGTTGTAGCTATCAAAAGTACATTGTAGAAACAGTGGTAGCAATTATCATTTTCATTGCCATTTTCATTGCCATTTTCAAATTTTTGTTAAACTTTCTGTAATTACTTCTTTCAAGGAATTGCATCTTCTACTCTCACCTATTCAGAGGCATTTTTATCAATAAAACATTTACTTTTTCAATATTTCAATTGTGTTTTTTCCATTTCGAACTTGTTTGCAAAATACAACAATTATTTCTTGTGAATACTACATTGAAATCATTTTGGGGATTTAAAAAAAAATAGAAGCATTTGATAGAACATCAAAAGCATTTTGGTTAGAAAAATATCAAAGAAAATCCACGCATGCGTCCACACCTACGATCATAGCCATATCCATACCTACGTCTGCAACGACGTCCACGCCTGCGCCTACTATACAAATATCAAAATCCTACTAACACCATTCATATTGCTCAAATTAATTAAAAATACCCCGATAAGGCAACATACAACATTGGAGAGTCGGTGACACCAAAACTAATGGTTTAAAAGGAGAGAACATTAAAAAAAATTCACAACAAGCATTTGGTGCATATATAAATATTTGGGGCATATACAAACATTTGGGGCATATACAAACACTTGGTGCATATAGATTTGGGGAATATACAAAAAAAATCAGTTCATATATACTTGGGGCTCCATACCAATCTTAGACATTATGCATATACGTTGTACATGGCATTTTTAAAATAAATTTTTAAACCATAAACTTTCTTGGGGCCCATCATTGGATTATCTGGTCCATAAAACAAACAAATTCCTTGGTTGAGAACAGACACAACCAGTAAAACTCTGATCTTATCTTTGGTCTAGCTATCTATGATTTTATTACCAAAACACTCTTCAAATATTTATCCTCTAGGTTGTGGTGGATATGCGAATTTTTAGGATTACATTATTTATCCTCTAGGTCGTGATAAGTACGTAAGACTACCCCCATGTTGTTTATCCTCTAGGTCGTGATAAATGCACAAAGTTTTCAATCATCTATCCCATAGGTTATGGTAGGTGTGTGAATCGTCATGTTTATCTTATTTATTCTCTAGGTCGTAATGAATACATAAGTTTATCTTGTGTCGTTTATCCTCTAGGCTGTGATAAACTTACAAACTTTCTCAAATATATATTCCCTAGGTTGTGATAGGTATGCAAATTTTCAGGGTTATACTATTCATCCTCTAGATCCGGATGAATACATAAGCCTATCCTTGTGTCATTTATCCTCTAGTTCGTGACAAATGCACAGGATCATCCTTGTATTATTTACTCTCTAGGTTGTAGTAAAACACAATAAAATATGTGATATAATTCATTGTGTTAGTCTCCATGCGGCAATGTATTATCAAGCTCTGTTTTATTCACCCCCTAGACTGTGATGAATAGACAAAATTTGCATCTTAAAACTAGTCTCGAAGCATTATCAAATCAATTTTCAAACTTGTGTTATTTACCTCTTAGGTTATGGTAAATACGCGAAAAATCTATGATCGTTCTCTTTTAGGTATCTACGAGTTATCCGTGTTGTCGCATTTAAGTCGTATCTAAAAGAATTTGTTCAAACTCTGGTAAGATGATACGTCATCGTTTGTGCCTACTTTCTTGTGTCGTACCCCAAATTTTTCCTACCTCAAAGATCGTTTTTTCAAGATTAAAATAATAAAGAAACGTTTAACTAAGGATGGTACAGCAATATTTGATGGCCCATTCTTATAATTTAAGTCAACCGAGGGGTGTATTTTAATTGAGGGGAATGGGGCTTCCTAAATAAGAAAGACTCATATACCCATAAACCCATTTGCGAAGCATGTTGGCCAATGACCCATGAGATTCGAATATGGAAAACTATTTCAATAATAATAATAATTAAGTTCTTCACTAAGCCCATTTAAGTATTATTGTTGTTAGTAAAAGGGGAGGTGAAAATTCAATATACGAGCCCGTCTTGTGTGGTCCATTTCCATTTTGATCGTTCATTAACAAGGGGGGGAGGGGTGTTTACAAACAACAAGCCCATTAAAGTTGCTGATGTTTTGTTTTAGGAAAAAAATTGCATTATTATTAAAAAAAATCTCGTTATTACTTTAATAAAAAAATATAGATTTCTTTATTAAGAAAACGTATTGTTCTCATTATTATTACCGTTAACTATTTTATTTTCATCGGAATAATATTTTAGTTTATTATTAAAAGACATTACATATTATTTGTAAAATTTATTTATTAAAAGTTTTGGGTTTTAAACAACTAGAATTGGGTCAGGCCATTTGGGCCTAGTTATACCAAAAAAAAGCGTTTTGCTGTAATGTATTGTTGCTTGATCAAAACAACAATGTAAAGCCCAACTCAAAATAACATCTACTGTATTAATTAGACCAAAATATGTGCGTTTCTATCACAAACCAGTACTATATCAATCATGACAAAAATAGGCACGCCTTTCGTTCGGACTAACGGTTACTGTACAGATTGCCACTCAATCAAATCTTTTTTTACAGTTCAAATCCAAAATGATATTAAATCAAACCTCTGTTATGGTTAAAAACAAAATTGTACACAACCAAATACACAAAATTTGTGCTCATTACATTCAATCAGCAAATCTAATATGAAACGAGTCCCAATTACATCTCAAAATCAAATATACAAAATCAATTACAATGAATTTCAAATCCCTAAATCTCTAATAATCCTAAATCTAAGCTCTAAAATTGTAACAGCAAAAATGACCCTATAAATACAGAAAACAAAAATACAGAAAGGAGAAGACAGTATGGAAAAAATTAAGAGAAGAAGAAGGAAAACAAATTTGAACGCAGAATACATATTAGCAGAAGAAGAACAGATTTGTTGGAAGAAGCGGAAGAATCACCTTGTTGTTGAAGACCGAAGATAGAGGTGATTAGGGTTTTAACGTCTGAAACCCTAATCGTGTGACATAATCTCCGCCGCCGTTGCTTCCGCCATCCACCACCATCAACTCCAACTCGCCATCACCTATAAACAAGACGAAAGAGAGGAATTAACAAAGCTCAGAAGTCAGAACACGAACTTGTGCGAAGGGGGTTAAGAACTGAACTCATATTTTTGATTTTCTTTGATCTCGGTTTAGAGTTATGGGTTTGTAATAGGAGACGGTTGGTTTTCTAGCACCGTCACGGTGAGGATTTGGCCGTCGGTTTGCATTTAGGGTTTGGTGAGTGAAGGAAAGGGGTAGAACGAGAGAGAGGTTGAAATTAATGTAAAACAAAAATGATTTGTAAATAATATGAAAACATTGTTATATCCCGTTATAATCCAATACACACGCATACATAATAGTATCATGCTCCCTCAATTATGTACCGTGCGATCTCCATCAGACAGCCATAGGCCAAGTCTCACTGTAAGACTATGCATACTCGCAACACACAAACCCCTCAGGCCTCTTCCCAGCACATAATGGGCCTGAGCCCAGTCCTTTTCACACCCCCCTTATGCCTAATTACTAAACCACAAACAACATACATCCCCCCTGATCTGAGTTGCCAATGGGCCTAGCCCAGATCTCCTTTTAACACCCCATGTTTTACTTGTCAATTAGAAATTGTTCCCCCCCTGAGTTAATTTATTTATTTTCTTTTATAATTCAATTATTTTATTATTTCTATTTTTTATACACACACACACACACACATATATATATATATATATATATATATATATATATATATATATATTATTTACAATAAATATTATTATTATCAAACACTGATTTTTATTATTATTATTATTATTATTATTATTATTATTATTATTATTAACTGAGAAATCTACTCTGCCCCAGGTTATGATTAAGGATTTTAATTTGTGTGAAAAGAAAACTCCTACTTCTTAGGCTTAAAGGGGTTGACTAGGGATTATTTTCCTTATAACTCCACTGTTTAGGATTTGAAACAACGCATGTACATCGTCAGCAGGGTCTGTTCAAAAACATATTGTAGAGATTGTGGTATCGTTCTCATCATCCTCCCTCTAAAGGATTAGAGCTTTTGATCGAGAGTTGAATATCACAAAAAGGAAAGCAGTTTAAATATAGTGAATACGAATGAATTGATTCATAACAGACATATGCAATGCATTGATAAAGTAAAAAAGTTTGACATGAATAAATGTTTAAACAATCAAAAGAAAATTACAAATTGAAAATTCTAATGAACAACAGCTTCTTCGTCTGATCTTGTCACTTCAGATGGTGTGCCTTGGAGGGATGGCAGAAGAACTCAGCCTGACCATCTTGTGTAAACTCCAGCACTCTTTCATCAATCAAGTTTTGAATTTTATATTTCAACATCCAACAATCGTCAGTATCATGCCCCAGACTATTGGAGTGATATGCACACCTTGCATCAGGATTGTAGTTAGGAGAAGACGTCTTGGGATTCGGAGGAGGCCATATCAATGTAATAAAATTCATCCTTAACATATGTTGTAATGCTTGAGACAGTGGCATGTTGATCTTGGTAAACTGTATCTTAGGCTCGTCTTGCCTTCGCTGATTACTCTGTTGTTATGGTCATTGCATGCATGTCGAATTAGAGACCAGCACTGCCCCTACAAATTAGTGGTAGTCTCCCTTATTACGACCATTCTGGACATACACAACATTGGCTTCCCTCTTACCAGCAAATGGCTTCTTCTCAGCATTAGAATATGCATCCATCGGGATCTTCCCATTCTTGATACCACTTTCGATCCTTTCTACAGTCAGAACCATCTCTATGAACCCGAATGAGGAACTCCCAATCAGCAGATTAAAGAACGGGCCTGTCAGAGTGCCCATGAACATGTCTACCATTTCCCGATCATTCAGAGGAGGTTGTACCCTGTCAGCTAGATCCCTTCATTTCTAGGCATATTCCTTGAAGCCTTCTCTAGAACCCATAGACATGCTTTGAAGTTGTGTACAAGTTGGAGCGAGGTCAGCATTGTATTAGTACTGCTTGTAGAAAGCAGTAGCCAAGTCTTCCCAGGTATGAATGTCTGTTCTTTCTAGCTAATATAACCACTCTAGTTGCGTTCCAGCTAAACTTTCTTGGAAGAAATAGACCCATAACTTTCGGTCAGCAGTGTGAGGCTAGATCTTCCTGGCATAGGACCTTAAGTGCAACTTAGGGTAGGAGACACCGTCATACTTAGCAAATGTGGGAACCTTGAACTTTGGTGGGATGACCACTCTAGGAAACAGCCCTAACTCTTCAAAGTTCAAGCCATGTACTTGCTGAATCTCTATAGCATTGAGACGATCCTTCAACTGTTTGTATTTATCGTCAGCAGGAGGATATTGTTCCTCAGAGTAATCAGCTTCTTCTTCATTAGCCTCAGGGTTTTCGACTTCTTCATGAGTATCCCCTTCGTTTGATGGAGTTGTGATATCTATAGCTCGTTTAACCGGTCCTATGAGTCTTCTTCCCATATTCAAGATGCCATCCTGTTTCTTTTCCTTCTATTCCTTCTCTTTGATGACGAGAGCTTTCAGTTCTTTCTGCCCCTGGGCCAAAGCCATGAACATTTGTCGAAACTGAGCATTTTGAGCTTGAAGGTCTTTTACTGTTTGTTCAAGGGGCATTTCTTTTACTGAAATAAATAGCGAAAAGATGAGAAACCTGTACTGGAAGACCTGTTATGAAATGGCGTGCATGCAATGTTTTCAAGGATCTCGCGGGGTAAACAAGAAAATGTCAGAAGTTTAAATTTGCAGCTTTGATTTAAGAACTTTGTATCATTGAGTTTACTTCTACGAGAGTCAAGATCACCATATCAAGTGGGTCATATCCCCTGACTCAAGTTGTTGAGTTTTGATATTTTGACGGCATTGGCTAGAGGAAAATAAATTCCCTTGCCCCTTGCTAGACGTCTGATTTATCATAACCTGCATCACAAACCCTTGAGATCCTTGAAATGGTTAAGGAAATGTTGTGGAATGATGTTATGATGTCTATGCTATGCGTTAAGCAAAATTGTAAGTTGATGAAGACAAGTGAGTCTAAGAAGTCAAGGTTACTGGATAATGACTGTAAATAAATCCTGCAAGGAGATCATGTTGTTAGATAAAAACCCAGCAAGTAGCTCAAGTTGAAATCAAACAAATCACACAAGCAACCTTAGGTTTAGGCTTGCATAGGGTTTGTAGGTAAGTACCCTCTTGAAATTTAGTTGGCTCAACCTGTCCCATAAATAGTAATCGGGTTCTAAGGGATCTCAATATCACTGATCTTTCCTACAAGTTTCATTCGATAGGCGACTAACTCACAACCAAACAAAACTCAAGAGTCAAATCTCAATGAGTGTAGCATCGAGTATCTGCCGACTTTGGGAATACACCAAAGACGACCATCTCGCTACGTCCTAATGGCCAAGTTGTTTATTTAAACGTTCTATGGTCAGTTGACGCTTCATGACACCATGCAACGGCCCCGTATTCTCCTTGATTAACTTAAGGGCTACCGATACCAACCAAAGTGTCACATCAACGAAGCCATCGCTTCAACTGTGTCGGTATACCCTGCATAGTTTCCATGATCTATTACTACTTACCTAAAAGGTTTCCCCAGATTCGGGTGTAGGATCTATAGTAACCCCAAACAGTACCCTTAAAAATAAAGCAAACAAACAGTCAAAGAAGAAAAATGATCTAGACCCTAAGGTAAACCCCACTTTTATTATTTTCCCCAGTAGAGTCGCCAGTTCTGTGATACGTTGGCAGAACCGACTGTTAATAATGGTTTGTGTTTTTTGTTTGCAAATGTCGCGGTAAGAAAGAGTCGCCACCGACTTTTATTTTATCCAACAAAGGAAAGGATGAAAAGAACAGAAAAGACCTTTTTCGAGATTTTCTGAGTAATGGGGTAGATTATGGAAAGGGAATGTATTAGCACCCTTTCCATCCATGGTTTTCCACGGGCTCTTAGGTACTTGCTCATTTTGAAAATTGCTTGTGTGTTTGTGTGTTTTGAAAGATTTGTTTGAAAATGCCTTAGTGCAGCGATTCGCTTTATGATAACTCTTGTATCAATCCTCAAGAGTGTCATAAATCGTTTTGAAAACATTGTTTGAAAAGTGTTTGAAAGTGTGGTGTGTAAAAATTTGTTCTTGAGAAAGTACTTAAGAATTATCTACCTACTCAAAAAAAAAATTTCTTTTCCTCCTATCCTTTAGACAGTGATATCCTACTATTAGTGAGTAGGTAGCCCTATCGTTGGATGTTTGAGGGACGTTCGAAGGAACGTACAGTCGTAAAGGCAACATATAGAGACGCTTTAGCAATTTTGTTTAAGGGACTAGATCATTTATCGAAAGGCAACCGTAGGGTCAACGAGGGACTATGATCTTTTGATTTACGGGTCTTTTGCTAAAGCATCCGTATTCTCGAGGGACATGACTGCTTTTCTGAAGGGAACCAAAGTGGGAGTACCTTAGAGGTGTATATGTGCATGTGTGTTATGTTTAATTATTTTAGTCTTTGAATTTACGTTTGCTAGCACTTTGTTTTTAAGTCTTTCCATGCAATCCTAGTTACTAACAGTAATATTGTACAAGAAATGTAAAGTATGAAAAAATAAAAGCAGAAACATAAACCATAAACTATTACAATGCTTTGGGACAGTTACATAAAAAAGAGATGCAATAAAATAAAAGTACAGAATTTTAAATCTAAAACTATTACATCCATGATCAGTTACAATATTAAGAAAATGCGAAAACGATAAACGCGCGCGAGATAAAGTTGAACGTCTAAAAACCTAAGAAAATGCTAAGTAAACAAAAGAAAATCTTTTTTTGGTTTTTTCTTTTGTTAAGATAACTATTAAATAAAAATGAGGAAGATTTAGTTTTAATCCTAATTAATTAAAAAAGAAAAAAAAAGATTGTTGATTAAAAATTAATTCTAATGACACTACTTCTATTATTTTTGGTATTTTTGTTTTATATAATGAAAAAGAAATTATATAAATAAAATTAATCCAAATTCTATTTCATTTTAATTAGAAAAAAAAGTTAAAGTTTAATTAATTAATTGCACTCAAAATTAATTATTAAAAAAACTAAATCCTAAATTTCTATGTGATATTATTATTAAGTAAAAAAAATTTGAAATTAATAAAATAAAAGAAATAAAGAAATAAACAAAAGAAATGGGTCAGCCTTGAAAAATAGGGGGGTGTTGTTATCAAAATGTTTTGGCCCAAATCAGAATTGGCACTGAGATTCGGTGGGGAGCGCCTTTGAAGGCTCATGGTGCATCTGCGTATAGTGGCCTTCAATTCCTGCATTAAAACTCAAATCTAACCATACATAAAGCTTGCAAAAATAAGAGTGGTTAATAATGTATGATTAAAATGTGTTTATATCGTATGAATCAAGGAAATCGAAATCAAGTAAAAATGCAAATCATGGTGTGGTTGAAACCCGTTTCAGACAGCTTTAGGACTTGGGAATGGATGAAAACGATCTGGGAGGCTTCCAAGAATACGTATGAGCCTTTGTTTTGGATCAAAACCACCTGCAATTTGAAATTCAGTTTTAACAAATTTGGAATTTTTGAATGAAATGTGCAGTAATTCTTTAGGCTTTCTGTTGAGCTTTTTGAAGAGCTTTTGGAGAGCTTTTTGAAGAGCTTTTTGAGAGCTTTTTGGAGAGGAATTTCATGCTCCCTTTGGCTTGTAATGTTATGTATTTATAGAGGGAAGATAGGAGTGAACAAACATGGTAAAGAATAAATGCATTCATGGCCTTGGAGACAAGGATAAAACACATTGAAAATTTTCCATATTTGTGATATCTTTTCCTCTTTGGTCACTTGCATGAACCTGGTCCCTTTGAATGTATCTTGTACGAAAATATGGGATTTCTAATAGATCAAATCAAACCCAAATGTCATGGCCCATTATTCTTTGTATTTTTATTTAATTTATTTGATTTAATTCATATTTAAATGAATACAAATAAATAGAAATAGAAATCAAAATAGTGAATGGTTTGGTTTAGAATTCCTTGGGTATGTCATAAACATGTTTGAACCCTAAAAGTTAGGTCCATTAACCTAAAAACACAATTTTGCTCAAAGTTGACTTCATGCATTTTTCACAAATTTTCCCAACTTGTGAAAACCATTACTTTCCCAATATTCATCTTTTGAAGATGATCTTTGACTTTTTGGAAATCCCAATATGTACTCTACAATCTCTATGTTGATCATTTTTTCTTTTGAAGATATTATCTAGATGTAAGTTGTCTTGACAAAACGTGTCTTTTGTTGACTTTTTGAAAATAACATGTAATGTATGAACTTGTATGGTTCAAATGGTGTATTTCTTGAACTTTAGGGATGAATAGAAGTTTCAATAAATTAGATTCTTTTCAAAATGAGCTTTGGTTGGAAAATTTCTGATAAAGTATGAGAAAATTATGCTTGGTCAAAGTTTGGTTGAGTTTTCCTATAAAAACCCTAATATACCATTTTTGACTTTTGATGGGTTATGAGAATTTCTTGAGAAATAATGATCAACCTTTAATAAAATAATGGATATCACTTCAAAATGTTTATGTTTACCAAAAATCTTAAAGTTTGACTTTACATGGGCCACAGTTGACTTTTGACCTAGCATGGTTGATTTTTCAATACTTGAGCAATTGACTGAGCAAACTTGTTGAGCAAGGCATGAAAGTTGGCATGGATGATCTTGAGGACATATTAGGACCATGGAAAGCATTTGAGACCATTGGAGTTCAACCATATTGATGGAAATGGAAACCCTAGTTTGGGGTTCATTGCCTTAGGAGGAGAATTTGTCTGGTCAATTCTTGGTCAACTTTGAGCAACTAAGAACCTCTAGGAGTATGTCTTGTGTGAAAATGGGAGGGAAAATTTTGGAGTACAACAGCTGCCCCTGTCCAATCTTCTTAAACCTGGAGATTTAGACTGGCTTGTTTGCCTTTCGTGATCTGAATGTGGAAGATGATTGAACACTAGAGTGTCCAGAAATTTCTACTCGCCCAAAGTGAGACTGCTGGTGAACAATATCGGGAATGGGCTTACAGATGCCATTTGGAGAAGATGACAGAAGATTTTTGGAGATGGTCTTAAAGATTCCATCCAGGGAGTATGACGGAGAGTCGTCGGAGATGGGCTTAAAGATGCCATCCCAAGTAAATGTTGGCTTCGTAAGAATTCTCTTTGTGGGGATCCCTGTTCCTGCTGTTGAAGGAGGAGTCCACTTGGAATTTTTTTTAGGGGAATAGAGTCTAGGAGCTTCTGTTGTCCATTACTCTGCTGGGGAGTCATCTCTTGACTGAAGAGACAGAAGTGAACTGCTATCTGGTCAGGATTCAGGCTTCAGAGTGACTTGCTGAGGATGATAAGGCTGACTGCTATCTAGTCATATTCCAGGCTTCATGATGACTTACTTGGGGAAATGAGATTAAACTATTGCGTGGTCATACTCTAGGCTTTGCAGTTTCTCCAACTAGAATAGAAATCAGAAAAATCTTAGTATCGATTTAAGTGAACCCGAGCAAGTATCTACCAGAAAAGAATCAGTAACAAATCAATGCTCAATTCGAACTAAACCAACAAAGGTCTTGATTTATCTTTGACTGGATAAGAATCATAAAAATCTTAGGATCGATTTAACTAAACCAGACAAAAGTCTTGGAATATCTTCAACTGGAATAAGAATCGGGGAGATCTTAGTGTCGATCTGACTAAACAAGAGAAGGGCTTTAATTAAATTTAACCGGATAAGAATTAGAAAAATATTAGGATCGATTTAATAGAACCAGATGAAAGTCTTGGAATATCTTCAACTGGAATAAGAATCAGGGAGATCTTAGTGTCGATCTGACTGAACCAGAGAAGGTCTTGGATTAACTTTGACTAGATAAGAATCAGAAAAATCTTAGGATCGATTTAACTGAACCACATAAAAGTCTTGGAATATATTCAACTGGAATAACAATCAGAGAGATCTTAGTGTTGATCTGACTGAACCAGAGAAGGTATTATGAGGACATCTTTCTGCGGGAAAGAAATAGCCCTTCATTAGACATAGTTTTTTAGAGGAATTCCCGGTCACATAAGTAGTCAACGGTGTTTGTTGATTTGATCTTATCCCTGAAAAGAGTAAAGAGTTAGTCGTATGCAATGTCATGATGTATGAAATGCATTGCGTGATAATGTTCTCAAAATAAATGAGATTATGTTGTATGCGACGTGTATGTGCATGCCATGATGTATGAATATGGGATGCTATTGCAATATTTTATTTTGGGAAAATAAATCCCGGACTGCTGCTGGAGAGTATTGGGAAGCTGAATCCTTCATTTCCGCTGGGGATGGTGAATGGAGATGATTTGCCGGGGATTTCCTCTTTCTGTTTGAGAATACTCTGTCGGGGATTGACTCTGCTTGAGAATAACTCTGTGGAGGGAGATGCTTGTTGGAAGATTTCGCCATTGTAGAGAAATAAACTTTTTTGGGGCCTGAGCTTTTGCAATTAGAGAAATAAACTCTACTCAAGAAGAGGTTATGAACTCTTTGAGATTATAAAGCTTGGCAAGGGAACACAAATTTCAGCTCTCTGAAGGAACTTTGCTGGAGGAAGTAACTCTTATTTGGGGAAGAAGAGATCAAAACTTCGATTGTTTCTACTCCGTGGGGAACTTAGACGTCACAGGGTCGTATGCGACGGTGACTTTGTCTAAGAATATCTCTTCCCTTGTACCTGCGGAAAAAGTACCTGTGGAGACTTTATGGATAGATCTATGTCGTGATTGTACTTGAACATGTATTGAATGAGTATCAGAATGACATCCGTCTCTGGATCGTGTCTGAACTGTATTTGAAACATGTGTTGAATGAGTGTCAGAATGACATCCGTCTCTGGATCGTATCTGAACTGTACTTGAAACATGTGTTGAATGAATGTCAGAATGACATCCGTCTCTTGATCGTATCTGAACTGTACTTGAAACATGTGTTGGATGAGTGTCAGAATGACATCCGTCTCTGGATCGTATCTGAAATGCATTTGAAACATGTGTTGGATGAGTGTCAGAATGACATCCGTCTCTGGATCGTATCTGAACTGTATTTGAAACATGTGTTGGATGAGTGTCAGAATGACATCTGTCTCTGGATCGTATCTGAAATGTACTTGAAACATGTGTTGAATGAGTGTCAGAATGACATCCATCTCTGGATTGTATCTAAACTATATTTGAAACATGTGTTGAATGAGTGTCAGAATGACTTTCGTCTCAGAATCGTATCTGAATTGTATTTGAAACATGTGTTGAATGAGTGTCAGAATGACATCCGTCTCTGGATCGTATCTGAACTGTACTTGAAACATGTGTTGAATGAGTGTCAGAATGACATCCGTCTCTGGATCGTATCTGAACTGTACTTAAAAAGAATCTGAATAAGTATCAGGATAACATTCGTCTCTGGATTGTACCTGAATTATTTCTAAAAGAGAAATCTGGAATAAGTACCAGGATAACATCCGTCTCTAGACCGTACCTGAACTATTTCTAGAAGAGGACTTGGTTTATTTAGAATGTTTCCGTTGGGAATTCCTGTTCAATTGCTTTTAAGAAGAAATCCGCTGAGGAACATTGATTTTGCTTGATTGTACGTGATTCGTTGCTGGAATTCATGTCTAATGCCCCAAGTGATTCAGATGGAGATCTGCCCCTGGCTATTTGGTATTTTTGAGAGATTCCTTGAATCTTGACTTGACTGCCCGAGATGATGGACAATGATCATGTCGTGCCCCCTGGTCGGATGTGTTTTTCCACTTGAGGTGAAACTTTTCATTGAGAATGTTTTTATTCACTAGATATTCGTCATGTGAATTTCTCTGTTGTCGAACAGATAACTGTATGCAAACAACGATATTGAAATAATGCAAGGTTTATGCTTGTCTTAAAGTTTTTTAAAATTCATTTTGTAGTAAAAATTTTTTTGCAAGAGAGTGATATCAACTCAGGATTTATAGCAAGTCCTACAGGAGTCGGGATACCTTTTGTAACAGTATGCTTCCGAACTAGCCTATGATTCAGTTAGGACTTTTAAGGGTTGTAGCGTGGCCTAGTTCACGGTTTAAGAAACAAAGGATAAAGGCTCAAGTTTTATTTGTACCCACCCACTCTTCGGGATGTTCTTCGATCCTATGCTCAGATAATTGTGCATTCAGATCCCAATTGAGTCTGGCATCTTGTCCTTGATGTTCCGATGATGGTTTGGATACTGAAAGTTTATTTGGAAGAGGCTGTCATTTTGTAATCTTCTTTTTATTGAGGATTTGTAGCGACCTCTTTTTTTTTATTATCCTTGCTTTTGCATGAGCTGGTTCTTTTATGATTACAATCAGTGGGATGCCCCAGTTTTTTTCTTAAGTTTCCTTCATAGGTTTTTACTTAGCGGGCTTTTATTTTGAGAGATAATGATTGCCTGTTCTTAATGATTATGTGGAACCATCACCATATTTTAGAGAGCATCTTCTACACTATATGTCGTGTACGAAGGGAAAGCTTGCGACTGAATGCACATCTGAATTAACTAAGAAAAATACCCTGCCCTAGGTTATGATTAAGGGTTTTAATTTGTGTGAAAATAAAACTCCTACTTCTTAGGCTCAAATGGGTTGACTAGGGATTATCTTCCTTATAACTCCACTGTTTAGAATTTGAAACAACGCCTGTACATCGTCAGCAGGGTCTGTTCAAAAGCATACTGTAGAGATTGTGGTATCGTTCTCGTCATCCACCCCCTAAAGGCTTAGAGATTTTGATCGAGAGTTGAATATCACAAAAAGGAAAGAAGTTTAAATATAGTGAATACGAATGAATTGATTCAAAACAGACATATGTAATGCATTGATAAACTAACAAAGTTTGACATGAATAGATGTTCGAACAATCAAAAGAAAATTGAAAATTGAATATTCTAATGAACAATAGCTTCTTCGTCTGATCTTATCACTTCACATGGCGTGCCTTGGAGGGATGGCAGAAGAACTCAACCTGACCATCTTGTGTAAACTCCAGCACTCTTTCATCAATCAAGTTTTGAATTTTATATTTCAACATCCAACAATCGTCAGTATCATGCCTCAGACTGTTGGAGTGATATGCACACCTTGCATCAGGATTGTAGTTAGGGGAAGAAGTCTTGGGATTCAGAGGAGGCCCTATCAGCGTAATCAAATTCATCCTCAACATATGTTGTAATTCTTGAGACAGCGACATGTTGATCTTGGTAAATTGTATCTTAGGCTCATCTTGCCTTCGTTGATTACCCCGTTGTTATGGTTGTTGCATACATGCCGAATTAGAGACCAGCATTGCCCCTACAGGTTAATGGTAGTCTGCCATATTACGACCATTCTGGCCATACACAGCATTGGCTTCCCTCTTACCAGCAATTGGCTTCTTCTCAGCATTAAAAGATGCAGCCATCGGGATCTTCCCACTCTTGATAGCACTTTCGATCCTTTCTCCAGTCAGAACCATCTCTGTGAACCCGGATGAGGAACTCCCAATCAGCAAATTAAAGAATGGGCCTGTCAGAGTGCCCATGAACATGTTTACCATTTCTAAATCATTCAGAGGAGGTTGTACCCTTCCAGTTAGATCCCTCCATTTCTGGGCATATTCCTTGAAGCCTTCTCTAGAACCCATAGACATGCTTTGAAGTTGTGTACGAGTTGGAGCGAGGTCAGCATTGTATTGGTACTGCCTGTAGAAAGCTGCAGCCAAGTCTTCCCATGCATGAATGTCTGTCCTTTCTAGCTGATAGAACCACTCCAGTTGCGTGCCAACTAAACATTCTTAGAAGAAATGGACCCATAACTTCCGGTAAGCAGTGTGAGGCTCGATCTTCCTGGCATAGGACCTTAAGTGCAACTTAGGGCAGGAGACACTGTCATACTTAGCAAATGTGGGAACCTTGAACTTTGGTGGGATGACCACTATAGGAACCAGCCCTAACTCTTCAAAGTCCAAGCCATGTACCTACTAAATCTCTATAGCATTTAGAAGATCCTCGAGCTGTTTGTATTCATCGTCAGCAGGAGGATATTGTTCCTCAGAGTAATCAGCTTCTTCTTCATCATCCTCGGGGTTGTTTACTTCTTCATTATTATCCCCTTTGTTTGATGGAGTTGTAAGATCTAGAGCTCGTTTAACCGATCCCATGAGTCTTCTTCCCATATTCAAGATGCCAGCCGGTTTCTTTACCTTCTTCTCCTTCTCTTTGATGACGAGAGCTTTCAGTTCCTCCTGCCCATGGGCCAAAGCCATGAACATTTATTAGAACTAAGCGTTTTTAGCTTGAAGGTCTTTTACCATTTTTTTCAAGGGCCATTTCTTTTGCTGAAATAAACAGCAGAAAGATGAGAAACCTGTACTGAAAGACATGTTATGAAATGGCATGCATGCAATATTTTCAAGGATCTCGCGAGGTAAACAAGAAAATGTCAGAAGTTGAAATTGCAGCTTTGATTGAAGAACTTTGTATCGTTGGGTGTCCTTCTATGAGAGTTAAGCTCACCATATCAAGTGGGTCATAGCCCCTGACTCAAGTTGTTGAGTTTTGATCTTTTGACGATATTGGCTAGAGGAAAATAAATCCCCTTGCCCCTTGCTAGACGTCTGATTTATCATAACCTGCATCACAAACCCTTGATATCCTTGAAATGGTTAAGGAAATGTTGTGGTATGATGTTATGATGTGTATGTTATGCGTTAAGCAAAAGTGTAAGGTGATGAAGACAAGTGAGTCTAAGAAGTCCAGGTTACTGGATAATGACTGTAAACAAATCATGCAAGGAGATCATGTTGTTAGATAAAAACCCAGCAAGTAGCTCAAGTTGAAAGCAAACAAATCACACAAGAAGCCTTAGGTTAAGGCTTGCATGGGGTTTGTAGGTAAGTACCCTCTTGAAATTTATTTGGCTCAACCTGTCCTATAAATAGTAATCGGGTTCTAAGGGATCTCAATATCATTGATCTTTCCTACAAGTTTCATTCGATAGGCGACTGACTCGAAACCAAACAAAACTCAAGAGTCAAATCTCAATGAGTGTAGCATCGAGTATCTGCCGACTTTAGGAATACACAAAAGAAGGTCATCTCGCTACGTCCTAATGGCCAAGTTGTTCATTTAAAGGTACTAAGGTCAGTTGACGCTTCATGACACCATGCAACGACCCCATATTCTCCTTGATTAACTCAAGGGCTACCGGTACCAACCAAAGTGTCACATCAACATAGCCATCACTTCAACTGTGTTGGTATACCCTGCATAGTTTCCATGATCTATTTCTACTTACCTAAAAGGTTTCCCCAGATCCGGGTGTAGGATCTATAGTAACCCCAAACAGTACCCTTAAAAATAAAGCAAACAAACAGTCAAAGAAGAAAAATGATCTAGACCCTAAGGTAAACCCCACTTTTATTATTTTCCCCTGTAGAGTCGCCAGTTCTATGATACAGTGGAAGAACCGACTGTTAATATTGGTTTGCATTTTTTGTTCGCAAATGTCGCGGTAAGCAAGAGTCCCAACCGACTTTTCTTTTATCCAACAAAGGAAAGGGTGAAAAGAACAGAAAAAGAACTTTTTCGAGATTTTCTGAGCAAGGGGGTAGATTATGGAAAGGGAAGGTATTAGCACCCTTTTCATCCGTGGTTTTCCACGGGCTCTTAGGTACTTACTCATTTTGAAAATTGTTTGTGTGTTTGTGTGTTTTGAAAGATTTGTTTGAAAATGCCTTAGTGCGGCGATTCGCTTTATGTTAACTCTTCTATTAGTCCTAAAGAGTGTGATAAAGCATTTTGAAAACTTTGTATGAAAAGTGTTTGAAAGTGTGGTGTGTAAAAATTTGTTCTTGAGCAAGTACTTAAGAATTATCTACCTACTCGAACAAAGTTTGTTCTTTTCCTCCTATCATTTAGACAGAGCTATCCTACTATTAGTGAGTAGGTAGCCCTATCATTGGATGTTTAAGGGTTGTTCGAAGGGACGTACAATCGTAAAGGCAACATATAGAGACACTTTAGCAATTTTGTTTAAGGGACTAGATCATTTACGGAAAGGCAACCGTAGGGTCATCGAGGGACTATGATCTTTTGATTTACGGGTCTTTTGCTAAAGCGTCCCTATTCTCGAGGGAGATGACTACTTTTCCGAAGTCAACCAAAGTGGGAGTATCTTATAGGTGTATATGTGCATGTGTGTTATGTTCAATTATTTTAGTCTTTGAATTTATGTTTGCTAGCGCTTTGTTTTTAAGTCTTTCCATGAAATCTTAGTTACTAACTGTAATATTGTACAGGAAATGTAAAGTATGGAAAAATAAAAGCAGAAACATAAACCCTAAACTATTATAAAGCTTTGGGACAATTACATAAAAAAGAGATGCAAGAAAATAAAAGTGCGAAATTTTAAATCTAAACCTATTACATCCATGATCAGTTACAATATTAAGAAAATGCGAAAATGATAAACGCGCGCGAGATAAAGTTGAACGTCTAAAAACCTAAGAAAATGCTAAGTAAACAAAAGAAAATATTTTATTGGTTTTTGCTTTTGTTAAGATAACTATTAAATAAAAATGAGGAAGATTAAGTTTTAATCCTAATTAATTAAAAAAGAAAAAAAAAGATTGTTGATTAAAAATTAATTCTAATGAGACTACTTCTATTATTTTTGGGTATTTTTGTTTTATATAATGAAAAATAAATGATATAAATAAAATTAATCCTAATTCTATTTCATTTTAATTAGAAAAAAAAGTTAAAGTTTAATTCATTAATTGTACTCAAAATTAATTATTAAAAAAACTAAATCTTAAATTTCTATGTGAGATTATTATTAAGTAAAAAAACATTTTTAAATTAATAAAATAAAATAAATAAAGAAATAAACAAAAGAAATGGGTCAGGCTTGAAAAATAGGGGGAGGTGTTGTTATCAAAATGTTTTGGCCCAAATCAGAATTGGCGATGGGATTTAGTGGGGAGCGCCTTTGAAGGCTCATGGTGCATATGCGTATGGTGGCCTTCGATTCCTGCGTTAAAACTCAAATATAACCATACAGAAATCTTGCAAACATAAGAGTGGTTAATAATGTATGATTAAAATTCGTTTATATCGTATGAATCAAGGAAATCGAAATCAAGTAAAAACAAAAATTGTGGTGTGGTTGAAACGCGTTTCAGACAGCTTTAGGACTTGGGAATGGCTGGGAACGATCCTGCAGGCTTGCAGGAATACGTCTGATCCTTTGTTTTGGATCAAAACCACCTGCAATTTGAAATTCAGTTTTAACAACTTTGGAATTTTTGAATGAAATGTGCAACAATTCTTTAGGCTTTCTGTAGAGCTTTTTGAAGAGCTTTTGGAGAGCTTTTTGAAGAGATTTTTGAGAGCTCTTTAGAGAGGAATTTCGTGCTCCCTTTGGCTTGTAATATTATGTATTTATAGAGGGAATATAGGAGTGAACAAACATGGTAAAGAATCAATGCATTCATGGCCTTAGAGACAAGGATAAAACACATTGAAAATTGTTCATATTTGTGATATATTTGCCTCTTTGGTTACTTGCATGAACCCGGTCCATTTGGATGTATCTTGTACAAAAATATGGGCATTCTAATAGATAAAATCAAACTCAAATGTCATGGCCCATTATTATTTGAATTTTTATTTAATTTATTTGATTTAATTAATATTTAAATGAATACAAATTCAAATAAATAGAAATAAAAATAAAAATAGTGCATGGTTTGGTTTAGAGGTCCTTGGGTATGTCATAAACATGTTTTAACCCTAAAAGTTAGGTCCATTAACCTAAAAACACAATTTTTCTCAAAGTTGACTTCATGCATTTTTCACAAATTTTCCCAACTTGTGCAAATCATAACTTTCTCAATATTCATCTTTTGAAGATGATCTTGAACTTTTTGGAAATACCAAGATGTCATCTACAATCTATATTTTGATAATTTTTTCTTTTGAAGACAATATCTTTATGTAAGTTGTCTTGACAAAAAGTGTCTTTTGTTGACTTTTTGAAAATTACCTGTAATGTATGAACTTGTATCTTTCAAATGGTGCATTTCTTGAACATGAGGTCTGAAGAGAAGTTGTAGTACATTGTATTATATTAAAAATGAGCTTTGGTTGGAAAATTTATGATAAATTATGAGAACCTCTAGAAGTATGTCTTGTGTGAAAATGGGAGGGAAAAGTTTGGGGTACAACAATAGGCATATGATCAAAAATCGTGGCGAGTCTTTCTAATTAAAACTTAGATCCTGTTTACCCCAGACCTAAACCTAGAGCCTAGTATCCTTGTGAACAAGGTAAATGAAAGGTTCCTATCACCTTCCTTTCGTCTAATTGAGTCTGAAACCTAGAATCTATGTCTGCGAATTAGGGTTTTCTGTTAGATTCCCTTCCCTAGGATTAAAAACTAACAATGGCGACTCTGATTTTAAATCCAGTTTCTACAGCTGGCGACTCTGCTAGGGACTCTCCTTAACCCTAGGTTTAGGTATTTTTGGGTTTCTATTTGTATTTGATTTATTTATTTATTGCATTTATCTACTTATCGCATTTATTTATTTACTGTCAATTTCTCTTATCAACATATATTTACTGCGTGGCGGGATTTTTCTATCTCAAAAAATATTTCTAATATAACCTTTAGAAAGAAGGTTCGTCTATTAGCTTAGGGGGTACATTATCCCTGCGAGCTTATGTGACGACTTCTCCTAGAGTCGGTGAACTTCCGAAAAAGGAATACTTATCGAGAGATATCCTCTTGACGGGTAGGACTTTGGAAGGTCACCCATGACTCTTTGTAATGACCTTAACCTAAAATCTCATGACGAGACCTTTCACGACTTTGAGACGAAAGTTTCAGTCTGTATAGAGGCTCCACCTAAGGGAGGCCCTTGTGTTTTTTCCCTTTGGTGTCATTCATGATACCCTTATGGAAACCACCTCCTGGGAGGGTAGATTTACCGTAGGTCAGAATTAAGGAGCCTACCTTATAGGGGTACCCATCACAAAAACCTGTCACAAAATCCCGTTACTCAACCCAACACTTATACATTCATGCATTCATATATATCTCATATTCATCATTTGCTTCTTTTATTTGTCTTATTAACAAGGTACAAAATAAAGAAATAACAAAAATCAAGATTTTTGGTGATTGTCTTAAAAATGGATACCATAGGGAAATAACTTGTCTGCGTCAATGCCTACAAGCCTGACCTTTTTGAAATCAAAACTATAAAGGGGGAATTATCTGAGAGAGCTCTGAATATGTACGCTCGCCGCTATGGGGACACCCTTGACTTGACTAAAGTAGAGGTTCAAATGGATGCAGTCTCTGCCCTAATTCAGTTTTATGACCCTCCATTGAGATGTTTCACCTTCCAAGACTTCCAGCTAGCACCGGCTCTGGAAGAATTCGACAAAATTATGAGTTTTTCCAAAGAAAAGGCCTATGTAGGTATTGGGCAAACTGTTGAAGTCAAAGTTTTGGAAAAAGGCTTAGGGATCCCCTACCCTGAGTTAGTGCAAAATCACGGAAGAGAAGGTCTGATACAAGGAATCAAAAGGATATACTTGGAGGCTAAGGCACTAGAATTTGCTAATTATAAAGAATGGGAATCTTGTATTGATTGTTTAGAGCTGTTAGTATTTGGTGTAATTTTATTTCCTCAGACTGTGGACTATATTGACCCCGCGGCCATTAGCATAATTTGGGGTGTGAAATTTATTATTATGGATCCTACTTCCGCTTTGCTTGCTGACATTTATTACACTTTGCATATGATGTATGAAAGGAGAAAAGGCATACTAAATTGCTGCATCCCGCTTCTGTATACTAGGTTCATGACCCATCTTTACAAAAAAGACTATATGATCCCAGACTTGACCAAACATGAGTGGCCATAGAAATTAAGGTCTCTTACTACAAACTCTATATTATGGTATGCAAGGAAGCTAGATATTGGTGATATCACTATTAGTTATGGGGACTTTCCTAATGTCCCTCTGATTGGATCGCGAGGTTGTATTAATTACAACCCTAATTTGGCCCTACGACAATTAGGGTATCCTTTGGAAGACAAACCTTTGAACAAACAACTTCGACCATTTATCATCCACAATATGGGTATAGAAGACCAAGGGTTGCTCAACAAGGTTATTCGAGCTTGGAACAAGGTTAACAAGAGGAAAGCCGAAAGAAAGAATGCTATAGCAAGAGAACCCTACAACAAATGGGTCCAAGATAGGGTGCAAATTATCAAGATGCCATTCGAAAAATATCCAGAGTACAAATCAGAGGTCCCAGAGATAACACCTATATCTTTGGAGGAAGTCGATAATCTGAAAAGCACCTTAAAGCAAGCTCAAAAAGAAAAAGAAGCATTAGAACTAAATCTCCTCAATCTGAACAAAGAAAAGAAACAGATGCAGCTTATACTTGAGTTAAAGGACGAACAAATTGAGAGAAGTCAAAAGGAATTGGAGAAAGAAAGTCTCAAACGAAAGCGTACAACTGAAGGGCTGTTGAGTACAACATTCAACCTAGATTCCCATAACCAAAGGTTAGAAGAGGCAGTCGCTGAAATCGGAAGGTTAACTAGATGGTATGAAAAGGAAACACATTACAAGAAGGTGCTAGATAAAAATATAAGATCCCAAATCCAAAGTTTGGAACAAGCTTCCTTAGATTAAGAAGATAAAGTAAAGTACCTTGCCACCGAACTTTAAGACAGCTAGGAATCAGAGGTCAAAGCACGCCTTGAAAGGATAGGAGCAGAGAAACTCCTGACTCAGAGAACTCAAGAATATGAGCATGTATGCTTAGAGCTGCAGGGTCTTCAAAAGAATTTCCTCATCCAATGAAGGCTTTATACATAAATGAGGGGTGAAAAGATGTATTAGGAATAACAGTATACCAAGATCGACCAACCTGGGAGAGATAACCATAAGATAATCCCACATCTTTATCAGGAATACAGGTACTACAAAGACAAACATGAAAAGCTCATCTTCCTAGACAACAATCTCATCGAGGACATACCTAGAAGTTTAAAAGATGCAGAGAGTGTAATGGTTCCTCTTTCAAACGACGTTGAAGACTTTCTCAACCTTTGCCTAGCAATGGTTGATAGCTTCAGAGCACACATCCGCAGACGCACCTAGAAGATCTAGTTCCCTTTATTTATGGTTATGCAAACAAGTTTTTATTTCAAGTTGTAATATTTTTCAATATCTGGATTATGTTACTTTCAATAAAGGAATTTTGTTTCCCTCTCTCGACGGCGTGTCTATTTTAAAGCTAGTCACCAAGTAAAATAATGATTAAAATACAAACATGTATCCAAGTGAATAAGACATTTAAAACAAGAAATCATTTCATGTTCATGCATATCCATTCGCTCGGATGCATATATAAAACACCTGTATGTCATAACAAAACTCATTTTCTTTAAAAATCTCTGCAGTTAAGCCATTGGTAAGAGAAGACCTCCACCTCCTTGGCCTGCATATCAAACAAGGGCCCATCAACAAAAAGCAATGGTACAAATCGAGGAGACTTAAGTTGTGTTCAAAGAGGATCTTGACCAAGTAAAGGGTGACGTAAGTTCAATGAAAGGAGATTTGAGTCAAGTTCTTCTAGATTTGAAGAACATCATTGACAGGCAGGACCAAATCCCCAGGGTAGATTTTGAAGAGGTAGCCCAAATCATTGGTGCATCGAGCGGTCACCAACCAAGGAAAGAGCCGGAAGAAGGACCCCAAAATTCCGCCATGGCCCAACAAGAAGTTGAAACTGAAGGGTTCATCCCACCACCATCAAAAGTAGGGGCATCACATACCCTGTAAATTCCAACCAATAATGCAGACAATTACCTTAACTTGCAATATGGAGATCATGACCCAGAGGATGCTCACCAAGCACCCTTAAAGACGACTGGTACTCATGTTGCAGATAATCCATTGGTAATGAATCATTATAAAACCGTGGAGGAAAGGTTAATAGTTGTGAAGGGTTTGATGCTTTCGAAGTAGACGCTCTGGAAATGGGTCTAGTTCCTGATGTGGTGATACCGCAAAAATTCAAAATACCAAAATTTGGAAAATACAAAGGACTCACTTTTCTAAGGAATCATCTTCATATGTATTGCAGGAAGATGCATGCCCATGCCCATAATCAGAAGCTAATGATCCACTGTTTCCAAGACAGCCTGAGTGTGGCATCTTTAGACTGGTACATGCAATTGGAACAAACACATATCTGAACCTGGGAAGATCTTGCTAATGCTTTCTTGAAGCATTACAAATATAACCTGGACATGGCACCTACCCGCATGCAACTCTAAAATTTGTACCAAAAGAAGGAAGAATCCTTCAAAGAATATTCTCAAAGATAGAGGGAGATGGCATCCCATGTACAACCACCACTGCTGGAAAAAGAACTAGTAGAGATGTTCATGGAAACCCTGCAAGGGCTTTATTATGAGAAAATGGTTGGAAGTATCTCGTTGGGATTCTCAAACCTAGTGACTATTGGAGAAAGAATCGAGACTTCCCAAGGAGAAAGGAGGGAGAAGTCAATGTCGTGTCCTCACAACCAAGGGCACCACAACCATTGGTGATCCCACAAGGACAAAGGCAGGAAAAATTTAAAAGGCCACCCAAAAATTTTGAACCACTCCCCATGCCACCAAGCCAGTTATTACAACACTTGGTTAAGGCATCCTTGGTGGAAATCAATCCTTTAGCTACTCCAGTCGGGCCACTCCTGCAAAGATACAATGCCGACGCTAGGTGTGAGTACCATGCTAACTATCCGGGGCACACCATAGAATAATGTTGGGCGTTCAAGCATAAGCTTCAGGATTTGTTAGAATCTCAAGACATCACCTTTGAGAAGCCTAACATCAAATCAAACCCTATGCCTCCACATGATGGGCCAACGATAAACGCAATTGAGGTGGTTGTGATACGCAATTAAGGAAAGGTGAAAAAGCACAGGAAAGACCTTTAGAGATGTTTTCTTGAGTTAGGGGGGTAGATTATGAAAAGGGGAGGTATTAGCACCCTTTTCATCCATGGTTATCCATGGTCTCTTAGTTACTTGCTAGATCACTTGCTTTTGTTTGAAATTGTGCTTTGTGTGGTTTTTTAAAGTATTTTGTAAAGAGGCCATTGTTTAGGCAATCTTTGTAATGATTCTTGTTTGTAAGAATGTATACAAAGATGTTAATCTTTTGAAAATGTTTTCAAGTTTGTAAGATGTTTGAAAGTGTAAGTGTTAGTTTTGAAAATAGCAAGGATGTTTGTTTTGAAATGGAGCAAGTAATTAGGAGCAATTTACCTACTCAAATGTTTTTCTTGTTCATTTTCTTCTCCTTTGACATTGTTGTCTTACCATTGATTTGGTAAGCAACCCTTTCTTTGGATGTAAACGGGACGGGCATGGGTCTTCTCATAACCATGATTAGCAATGTTGCAAAGTATCTTAGCATTTTTTGAGGGACTAAGATTATTTTGTAAGGCAACTTAGAATAGCGTAATCGAGGGACTATGACCTTATATTTGTTCGTTTTGCCAAGATACTTCGCATGCGTAATATGGCCATGTATAAGGCAACCAAGTGGAGAAAACCTAAGGATGCTTGTGTGCAAGTGTGTTATATTTATGCTTTGATTTTGTCTTGGATTTAGGGTTTTCTATTTGATTTGTTTTTATCTTTCCATTCAAATCCTAATTACTAGCATGGTATGTAAAAGCGGTAAATTGCGTAATTTAAAGATTACTACGCTATTACAACATTTTATGGGAGGGGGAATACAAATTGTGAATGGGGATTTGCAATAATGTAAATCTAATTAGGCTATTACAACCAAATTGAATTTGTACGAATATTTGAATAAACAATATACAATATTTAAATATGCAATATTATTTATATGCAAGAAAAAGAAATTGTTTTTTTTTTCATATGCAAAAGAATTTTGACCTAGACCTAATAACTTAAGAAAAGGAAATTAATTCTTGAGAAAAATGGTTAACCCTAATTTTTAATTTAAAAGGAAAATAAAGTTCTTCAAGTATTATTTTTTGTGTATTTTTTGTATTGAAAATAATAAATAATATTTTATGAAAATATTTAGTCCTTTTATATGTCAAAATACACATTTACAAGTATGAATGAAAAGGAATAAAATAATTAACCTAATTCTATTTTTTATATTTACACGTTTATTTAAGAAAAATAATTAATATATAGTTTAATAAAAATATTTTTTCATGTGAAAATAAGATAAAATAAACAAAATGCAATATTTTTCATGTTTTATATTTTTCATGATTTTATGTATTAAAGAAAATATTTAATAAAAAAAAGAAAATGAAACAAATAAATAAAATGTATGGGCCAGGGGGTATCCTGAGTAATCAGGTAGTATTATGTTAGAAAGAAACGTTAGGCCCAAATATTAAAGCCCATCCTGCAAACAGCCAAAAAAGGATGAAAAATATGAAAAAATGCAAAAAGGTAGGCACCAAGACTCGAACCCATGACCTTGGCATTCTCAGCGCGTTGCCTTGCCACTGGGGTGGCTGTACATCCATTAGTTTATGTGAAACAATAAAAACATAACACAAACAGCTTCCTTTACCATGTACTTCATCTTCTTCCTCTAGCTAGCCAGACCAAGCATATCTTTCTCATTTCTCCATGAAAATGGAAACTTCCAACATCAAAATGATATTACTCTTTCCCTTGATTTCAGACATGTAACTTATGGAAACTAACAATCAAAGATCAAAATGAATTTTAAAGGCCCTAATTTCAAACATAATTTTTACAAAAATTTGAATTCTAAAATTCTCTATACATAATGATAAGAAATGAAATCTATGCACATGGTTGACTTTAGTACAACAATATCTACATTTTCCTTTCACAAATCGTGGCCAATGAATGCTTGTATAAAGAGATAAAAGTTGGAGTTCTTAACTCTTTCAGCTGAGATCCTGAATGGAGTTTGAGTGAGATTTATGAAGGCCTGAAGATTCCTTTAGCTTGCTTGAACCTCCCTGAGTATGTTCCAATCTTTACCTTACTTTGAAAGTGTCTGAAACTCTCTATCCAAGTCAACCTACAAGCTTGAAAAACAAAAATGGCAGATGAAGAACGAGGAGTTACAATGCAGGGATAATGGTCTGGATCACTTAGATATGAGGTAGGTAAAGTGTTTGAATGATTAAAACTTGAAACGCACGGGTGAATTTATGGATTGTTATGCTTATGCTCAAACTGCAAGTTTTTGACAATTTTTTGATGAGAGGGAGTTTTGGAATGTTTCTGGACTTTAGCAATCGTGTTCTAAGCTGTAATATGTTTGTGTATTAGTATGGAGAAAGTTTTAAATCCACTCCTCAACAGATTTCTGCGTTGTAGCCTTTTTACACTCTTACTTGCTTTTGAAGCAAAGTGAAGAGACAAGTCTATACATGCTTGTACTGGCCTGCTTGGAGTTGGTACAAGCTCTATACAAATTGCTTTAGGTTTGTAGTACTTGTGTGTGCAGAGAAGACAGGTCCAATGCTCAAGAATTGAAAAGTTGCAAAAGTTAAGCTTTTCCAAAATGGCAATGGCAACTTTGTGCCATTTATGGAATTAAAGCTTGGACAAAGACCCTTGGGCTTACATTAAGGCTTTGTCAACTGAGTAAGCATTAAATTATGAAGTGAGAAACAAGTTTGAGACCTGTAAAGCAAGAATTAGGCAGCATAGGTTCAGATTTGAATTTTGTTCTTCATGAAATGGTTTGAAATCAAAGTGAGAAATTGTCAACTTCATCTCTTCGATTCTCCCTACTCAAAAATGATCTCAAGGAGTTCTTGAACATTTTGGAAAGCTTGCAATGTTCTCTATAACTCATCTTTGAAATGAATTTCAATATTCCTCTTGGAACTAGGTGAAAATATGCCATGAAGTTGGGTCAAAAACCTGCCTAAATTAGGGCAAAATTTCACTAAGTTATTTTAGTTCATGGGCATGTATTCATAAAATTATATCTTGAGATCCAAGCATATTTAGGGAAAAATGTGTGAATAAAAGTTATATATTTCATGGATGTCTACAACTTTCATGTTGGGAATTTCCTTTGAATCATTTTGTAACATGGTGGAAATCTGGCTTAAAGTTGAAAAAAAATAAGAAATTTTCTATACTTAGAAAAATTTCTAAGTTAAGAAAATTTCAAATTTTAAAACCAAATCTTCAATCTTTGATTTCTTGATGAACAAGTTTCACATTTTGACATGTTTTGATGAATTGTGATCCTTGGTATTTGATTTTGACCAAAAAGTCAAAGTTTGACTTTTCAGTATACAGTTGACTTTTGATCAGTTGATTGCAAATTTCATCTGTCTATCCAATGGATTTGCAATGTTTTGAACCATGTAATTAGGTCAAGATGATGCAATTGAACCCTTGAAATCATTCTTCAAATCAATTGGTCATTTGCTAGGTCAAAAATCAGAAATTGCCCTTTCTCAGTGAAAACCCTAATTTTGACTATTTTGCCCTTTTGATGATTTAATCAAATTTCTTGAGGAATTGTGGTCCAAACTTGATCAAATGATTCATATGAGTATAAAATGTTGATGTGGATAAAAAATTATGAAGTTTGACTATAAATTGGCCATGGTTGACTTTTTCCCTAATACAGCTGATTTTTAGGTCAACTGTCCAATTGACAGATCAAAAATATGGTTCAAGGCTTGAAACTTGTCATGAGTAATCTTAGGGGTCCCTAATGATATTTGAAAGTCATATGAAGCATTGATATTCCAAAAATCCTTGGGCAAACTCAAACCCTAATTTTGGGTGATCAGTGCATGATGAGAGGTCTTGAGCTGGTCAAACCCTAATCTAGTCTTGAGTCAAAGAGATCTTGTGGGAAAAGTCTTGATAAATGAGAGGAAAAATTTTGGGGTACAACAGTGGTCACTGACTTTGGGGATACTATAAAGGCAAAAACCCCTATCAACCCGTTGAAAGAATATATGTTCGAATATGGATTCTTGTTAGAGCATAATGAAGCTTTTGAAACAACTCTGCAAAAGCTAGTGGGTCAGGGGATAGTCCAGTTAGAACTGTACCCTGAGGAAAAATAGGTAGCCACGATTGGAGGAAAAAAGCCACTGGTAATCCCTTGACAGGGCCCAAGTCTTGCCAAGAAAACTCTAGTCATCCCGTGGGGATAATCACCAGAGATTATAGGAAGAGCACCTAAGAAGACTCTCTTAATACCCGCCACTCCAAAAGCCACAATGGTAATTAGGGGACCGTCACCTATCCCTTATGAAAATAACAAGGCAGTACCATGGAGTTATGACTCAGCCTTGTACATCAATAGAGTGAGACAAGAAAGCAGGCCATCACCGAGTCAGAGACCTACAATTTCAAACATTGCAGGGACAGGAGGTATGACCCAAAGTGGTCAAATTTTTGGAGCAGAACTATCGAAAAAGACGGACGTGATTCTAATGAAGGACAAGGGAAAAGCAGTGGTTGATACAAACCAAGAAACATAATCTCCGAGCAACGACTTCACCGATCAAGAGGCAGAAGAGTTTCTGAAAATAATAAAAAAAGTGACTACATAGTGGTGGATCAGCTTCACCAAACTCTAGCAAAAATCTCCATACTCTCACTACTCATCAACTCTGAAGCCAACCGGGATTCTTTGATGAATGTGTTAAGTTTAGCTCTTGTCGCAAAAGCAATTTCAGTAAATCAATTTGACAATGTCGTAGCAAATCTAACGTCCGGATTCTACCTGGGTTTTAGCAAAAGTGAACTACCGCCACAGGGCCGAGCTCATAATAAGGCACTCCACATTACCATGCAAATAGGTACTACCCATTTGTCCAGGGTTCTTACTGACACCGGTTCCGCTCTTAATGTATTGCCAAAGTCAAGTCTCATAAAGTTAACAATAGACGACGTGGTAATGAGACCAAGTTCTATGATAGTAAAGGCATTTGACGGTTCTCGAAGCTCGGTGTTAGGAGAGGTGGACCTTCTAGTTAATATTGGGCCGCATATCTTCAATATCACTTTCCAGGTCATGGATATCAAACTAGCATACACTTCCTTACTGGGGAGACCTTGGATCCATGCTGCAGGGGCAGTAACCTCGACCCTGCATCAAAAATTAAAGTTACTAGTGGAAGGGAAGTTAATCATAATTAACAGCGAGGAAGACATCTTCGTAAGCCACATTGAATCGTACAGATATATCAGTGCAGATGAAGACTGTATATCTATCCAATTCCAAGCCTTGGAAATTGCTTCAATGGCGACATTACCAGTCGAGAAGGGTAACAAGACTAAAGTGACATCATGGAGAGATCTACAAACGACTATGGGATGTGATGCCTCGAAACACTGGGGAAAGGTCTCAAAAATTCCTGAGAAGAATAATCATTTTGGTTTGGGCTATGAATCGTCGAAAGATACTCTAAAAGGCAAAGTATGTTTCCCTCCAATCTAAGAGACTTTTGTCAGCAAAGGAACAGAGCATGGCGGATATATGGTGATGATATCAAGCAAAATTAATACCAAAAGGGAAACTGACTTCATCAAAGAGGGAGCCCCTGGAGAAGAACTCAAAGGATGTACTTCTGTGGAGATTCCTGAGATATTTTTATTTCCAAAGTAATGTTTCTTATTTTGAAAGAACCTATGTCAAACCCGAGGCATAGGGGTTGCTTATAAGGGTTTTCCTTGTTCTTGTTTCAGACAATATTTACAATTAATAAGAGTTATGTTCTGTTTTTAATTAAGATCCTTGTCTTTCTTTTGCATTTATCTATTAAATTTAAAAATGGAAATACTTTCTCTACATATGAATTTTCAAATCCCAGGCACTAAAATATTCACCAAAACATGATAAATATGCAGATCCATGCCCAAAATTCTCGATAACATTACTGTTATGACCCAATACGATTTTGATGCTCCTATCAACCAAGCCGAAGAGGAAGATGACGAAGATCTTGAACTCTCTGAGGAAATGGCAAGGGAAATAGAGCGAAAGGATGACATCATACAACCATATCAACAGGATATTGAGACCATTAACCTGGGCACAAAGGAAGATCCGAAAGAAATCAAGCTAGGGGCAATGTTGGAGCAGAACGTCAAAGACAGGCTAATCAAGTTATTACATGAGTATGTGGATATATTTGCTTGGTCCTACAAGGACATGCCAGGGTTGGATACAGACATCGTGGTGCACAGACTACCTTTCAAAGAAGGGTGTTCTCCAGTCAGATAAAAACTCAGAACAACTTATCCAGATATGTCCAGCAAAATCAGAGAAGAGGTTCTCAAACAGTTTGACGCAGGGTTTCTAGCAATGGTAGATAATCCACCCTGGATAGCTAACATTGTACCAGTATCTAAGAAGGATGGAAAAGTATGCATGTGTGTCGATTATCGATACCTAAACAGAGCAAGCCCCAAGGAAAATTTCCCGTTACCCCACATAGATGTCCTAGTGGATAGCATAACTCAAGCCTCAGTATTCTCATTCATGGACAGTTTCTCGGGCTATAATCAAATCAAAATGGCACCCGAAGACATGGAAAAGACTACCTTCATGACACCTTGGGGAACTTTCTACTACAAAGTAATGCCATTCGGTCTCAAGAACGTTGGGGCAACCTATTAGAGGCTAATGGTCACGTTATTACATGATATGATCCACAAAGAGGTTGAAGTATACATAGATGATATGATTGCCAAATCCCATACGAAGGAGAAACGCATCATACATCTGTAAAAGTTATTCGAGCAGCTGCGTAAGTTCAGACTAAGGTTGAATCCGAACAAATGCACATTTGGCGTCAGATCAAGCAAATTGTTGGGTTTCATTGTAAGCCAACAGAGTATCGAGGTAGACCCCAACAAAGTAAAAGCTATACAAGATATGCCCGCACCAAGGACAGAAAAAGAAGTATGTGGTTTCTTAAGGCGATTGAATTACATCTCAAGGTTCATATCGCATCTAACAGCTACATGCGAGCCAACATTCAAGTTTTTATGAAAAAACCAGTCGGTAGTATGGAATGATGATTGTCAAAATGCCTTTGAGACGATAAAATAGTATCTGCAAGAGCCACCAGTCTTAATGTCGCCAGTCCCCGGAAGACCACTCATCATGTATTTGACAGTACTCGAAGGGTCAATGGGTTGTGTTTTGGGACAACAAGATAAAATAGATAGAAAGGAGCATGCGATCTATTACCTCGGAAAGAAATTCACTGAATGCGAAACCAGGTACTCACTCCTCAAGAAAACTTGTTACGCGTTGGCTTGGGCTACGAAGAGGTTGAGACAATATATGTTTACCCACACTACGTGGTTAATAGCAAGAATGGATCCTCTAAAGTACGTGTTTGAAAATCCAGCTCTTACCGGAAGAATCGCACAATTGCAGATGCTACTATCAGAATACGACATACAATATGTCATACAGAAGGCCATCAAAGGTAGTATAATAGCTGATCATATGGCTCACCAACGGCTATCAGAATATCAGCCTATGAAATTCGACTTTCCCGACGAGGATGTCATATTTATAGTTGACTACGAAATACCAGGACCTGACAAAGGGCCCGAGCCAGGGGTAGGTTGGACACTCAACTTCGATGGGGATTCAAATGCACTAGGTCACGGTGTAGGGGCATTATTGACATCTCCAAAGAATTATCACAAACACTACACTGCACAGTTGTGTTTTTACTGCACCAACAACATCACTGAATACAAAGACTATATACTAGGACTGGAAGCTGCCATCGATTTGAGAATAAAGCACCTCGAAGTATTTGGGGATTCTGCATTAGTCATATACCAGGTTAACGAAGAATGGGATCTAAACACCCTAAACCGATTCCATATCGAGATCATGTTTTAAAGTTAGCTTCGGAATTTACAGAGATCACTTTCAGTCATATCCCACGAGAAGAAAATCAAATGGCGGTCGCTCTGGTAACTCTGTCGGCTATCTTCAAAGTAACTTGGCCGAACCACGAACCACGTATTACGATCAGGCATTTCGAAGAGCCCGCACACTGCCTTGCTATTGAGGAAGGAACTAGCAATAAGCCTTTGTTTTACGACATCAAGAAGTACTTGGAAAGGAAGGAATATCCAAAAAATGCCTCTATCATTGACAAGCGAACCCTGTGAAGGTTAGCTTCAAAATTCTTTGAGTAATGGAGTTGTATACAAAAGAAACTACGACATGGTACTACTCAGGTGTGTGGAAAAGAAAGAAGCAGATACGCACATGAGAGAAATCCACGAGGGTACTTTCAGAACTCATACAAATGGGTACTCCATGGCTAGGAAGATTCTGCGAGCAGGGTATTATTGGTTAACAATGGAAGTTGATTGTTGTCACTGCATGAAAACGTGTCATAAATGTCAGATCTACGCTAACAAGATAAATGTACCACTGAATCCTCTAAACATCATGAGCTCCCCTTGGCCATTCTCAATGTGGGGAATTGATATGATTGGCATGATCGAGCCGAAAGCATCCAACAGACGCCACTTTATATTGGTAGACATCGACTACTTTACCAAATGGGTAGAAGAAGCATCCTACACCAATGTAATAAGTCAAGTGGTTACACGCTTCATCAAACAGAACATCATATGAAGGTACGGTGTCCCAAGTCGAATAATTACAGATAATGGGTCTAATTTAAACAACAAGATAATTAAGGAACTGTGCGACAACTTCAAAATTGAGCATCATAATTCCTCACCGTATAGACTAAAGATGAACGGGGCCGTTGAAGCAGCCAACAAAAATATAAAGAATATCATCCAGAAGATGGTGAAGACATACAAAGATTGGCATGAAATGCTTCCCTTCACCCTGCATGGCTATCGCACCTCTGTACACACATCAATAGGCGCGACTCCTTTCTCACTAGTATATGGCATGGAAGCAATACTCCCGGTGGAAGTTGAGATACCCTCACTTCGGATCCTGAGGGAAACAAAACTATAAGAAGCGGAGTGGGTGCAGACACGACTTGACCAGCTCAACCTTATTGAAGAAAAACGATTGACAGCTTTGTGTCATAGTCAGCTACATCAAAAGAGAATGAAGAGAGCCTTCGACAAGAAAGTCCGCCCTTGAATATTCAAGGAAGGGGATCTAGTGCTTAAGAAGATTCTACTACCTCGCCTCGATTTACGTGGTAAATGAAACCCAACTACGAAGGTCCATATGTAGTCAAAACAACATTCTCCCGAGGTGGTCTCATCCTCACAACAATGGATGGGGAAGAACTACAGCATCCAGCAAATTCAGACGTAGTCAAAAAATACTATGTATAAAAAGCTCGCTAAGCTCGAACCCCAAAAGGGTGACTTAGGCAAAAAAAGAGCGTCCCGGTGGATCGAAAACCCTAAAGGGCGATCAAGGCAAAAATTAGGGGCATATAACAAAAATATTATCCCGGTGGATTGAAAACCCGAAAGGGAAATCCAGGAAAAAGTTAGGGATTTCATACAAAGAAATGAAGAACAAAAATACTGCGATCTAAGAGCTACGACTATGAACCACGAAGGGAAGGATAGATTGGAATCATGCAACTCAAAAGCAAAGGAGATAAGATCATCAAAGGATATGGGGGAACAACAGTAGCGATTATCACTTTTCATTGCCATTTACAGTTTTAAAATTTTATGTAATTACCTCTTTCTAGGAGTTACATCTTGTATTCTCTCCTACTCAGAGGCATATCAATATAACATTTGTTTTCTTTACATCTTTCGAATTATGTTTTTCTTTTCTCAGATTTTTTTACAAAATGCTACGATCATTACTTGTGAATATTTTCTTGAAATCATTTTGGGGAATTAACAAAATAAAAGCATTTGACAAAACATCAGAAAAAACATTTTGGTTAGAAAGATATTGAAAGAAAATCCACGTCTACGTCCATGCACATGGCTATGCCTACTCCTATATCCACGTGTTAGTACACAAATTTTACAGCGCCTATGCCTACACTTGCAACACGAGGACTACGTTTGCACGTGTCCATGCACATGTCTACTCCTGTGTCAACAATACAAATTATGTACGCATGTCTGCGTCTATGCCTGTGCTTACAACATAAGAGTCTACGCATATGCCAATATCTACATCTACATCTACGCACATGCCATTACCTACGTCTATGTCTACACACACACTCACAATACAAAACCAATGTTCAAATTTTGCTAACATTGTCCACTGTGTTCAAGATCAACAATCCTACAACAACACACAACGCCAGGAATCAGTAACTCTAAGCCAATGGTTTAAAGGAGAGAATGACAAAAATAGTCTTCATAATATTTCAAGGAATACGCGCATCTTACATACATTTCATACATACACACATTTTTCATATCTCGAGCATACATACACTATGCATTCTTGCATACAATACGCATATGTTCAGGGTTCCATATCGATGTCGAACATCATACATTTTGCATACATCAAAACATCTCGATATCAGACATCATACGCATGTATCATGCAGCAAACAAACAATACTACCCTCGATTTAATCATCTAAGGGTCCGTTAACCAAATACTTCTCATGCGATCCAACCTGTCATCTAAGTCTCCATGTTGTGACGCGTTCAGCCCATTACCTAAGTCTCCATGCAATAATGAACGAAACTCATTACATTTCCTCTAAGCCGCAATGCATTCTCAGAACTCAACACATTGCCTTTAAGCCGCAATGTATCCTCAAAACTCAACACATTGCCTCTAAGCCGCAATGTATTCACAAACTCAACACATTGCCTCTAAGTCGCAATGTATTTGCAAACCCATAACATTGCCTCTAAGCTGCAATGTATTCGCAAACTCATAACATTGCCTCTAAGCCGCAATGTATTATACAAACTCAACACATTTCCTCTAAGCCGTAATACATTCTCAGAAATAAACACATTGCCTCTAAACGGTAATGTATTCACAAACTCAGAACATTGCCTCTAAGCCGCAATGTATTTGCTAACTCAACACATTGCCTCTAAGTCGCAATGTATGATCCAAACTCAACACATTGCCTCTAAGCCGCAATGTATGATCCAAACTCAACACATTGCCTCTAAGCCGCAATGTATTATCCAAACTCAACACATTGCCTCTAAGCCGCAATGTATTATCTAAACCAACATATTGCCTCTAGGCCGCAATGTATTATCCAAACTTAACACATTGGCTCTAAGCCGCAATGTATTATCCAAACTCAACACATTGCCTCTAAGCCGCAATGTATTATCCAAACCAACACATTGCCTCTAAGACGCAATGTATTATCTAAACCAACACATTGCCTCTAGGCCGCAATGTATTATCTAAACTCAACACATTTCCTCTAAGCCGCAATGCATTCTCCGAACTCAAACACATTGCCTCTAAGTTGCAATGTATTCATGCTCGAAACATCGCCTCAGACTTCAAGCAGCAATGTCCGAAACCCAATTTGACTTATCGCCTCAGACTTCACGCAATGATCCACGAGCAAAACTTATGGCCTTAGTCTTCAAGCAGCCATGCACCATCAAGTGTTGTTCATCCTCTAAATTGGTGAATAAGCCAAGACATATGAAACTGCGCTTTTAAGATCAAAGACTATATGCCTCGTTATAAAACCCTGGTAAGCGATATATCATCAGCTTTACCTACTTTCCTAAAGACTCGTAAGGGTATGCTATATCAGTGTGACCTTATGTTTGTCGGACAAATTTTGGGATACTTCAAGTATTCAATAAACTTCCAATCAGAATGCGCCAGACCTGCATCTTCTCGCTCTATTCGATTGGAAGATAATTGAATAGGGGAAGTTGTCGTACCCCAAATTTGTCCTACCTTGAAGATCGTTTTTTCAAGATTAAAATAATAAAGAAACGTTTAATTAAGGATGGTATAGCAATATCTGATGGCCCATTCTTAAAATTTAAGTCAACTGAGGGATGTATTTTAATTGAGGGGAATGGGGATTCCTAAATCAGAAAGACTCATATACCCATAAATTCATTCACGAAGTATGTTGGCCAATGGCCCATGAGATTCTACTACGGAAAACTATTTCAATAATAATAATAATTAAGTTTTAACTAAGCCCATTTAAGTATTTTTGTTGTTAGTAAAAGGGGAGGTGAAAATTCAATATACGAGCCCATCTTGTGTGATCCATTTCCGTTTTGATCGTTAATTAGCAAATGGGAGTGTGTTTACAAACAACAAGCCCATTAAAGTTTTTTGATGTCTTGTTGTTGTTTTGTTTTAGGGAAAAAAAGCATTATTATTATAAAAAATTCTCGTTATTACTTTAATAAAAAATATAGATTTCTTTATTAAGAAAACGTATTATTCTCATTATTATTACCGTTAACTTTTTTTTTTATCGGAATAATATTTCAGTTTATTATTAAAAGACATTACATATTATTTGTAAAATTTATTTATTAAAAGTTTTGTGTTTTAAACAACTAGAATTGGGTCAGGCCATTTGGGCCTAGTTATACAAAAAAAAAGTGTTTTGCTGCAATGTATTGTGGCTTGATCAAAACAACAATGTAAAGCCCAACTCAAAATAACATCTACTATATCAATTAGACCAAAATATGCGTGTTTCTATCACAAACCAGTACTGTATCAATCATAACAAAAATAGGCACGTTTTTTCGTTTGGACTAACGGTTACTGTACAACTTGCAACTCAATCAAATCTTTATTTACAGTTCAAATCCAAAATGATATTAAATCAAATCTCTGTTATGGTTAAAGAAATTGTACACAATCAAATACACAGAATATGTTCTCATTACATTCAATCAGTGAAATCAAATATGAACCGAGTCCCTATTACATCTCAAAATCAAATGTACAGAATCAATTACAATAAATTTCAAATCCCTAAATCTCTAATAATCCTAAATTTAAGCTCTAAAATTATAACAACAAAAATGATCCTTTAAACACAGAAAAGAAAAATACAGAAAGGAGAAGACAGTACGGAAAAAAATAAGAGAAGAAGAAGGAAAAAAATCTGAACACAGAATACATATTAGCAGAAGATGAACAGATTTGTTGGGAGAAGCGGAAGAACCACCTTGTTGTTGAAAACCAAAGTTAGAGGCGATTAGGGTTTCAACGTCTGAAACCTTAATCGTGTGACATAATCTCCGCCACCGTTGCTTCCTCCATTCGCCACGATCAACTCCAACTCGCCATCACCTGTAAACAAGAAGAAAGAAAGGAATTAACAAAGCTCAGAAGTCAGAACACGAATTTGTGCGAAGGGGTAAAAAACTAAACTCAACTCTTTTTTTTTTCTTTGATCTCAGTTAAGGGTTATGGGTTTGTAATAGGAGAGGGTTGGTTTGCTAGCGTCGTCGCGGTGAGGAGTTGGCCTCCGGTTTGCATTTAGGGTTTGATGAGTGAAGGAAAGGGGTAGAACGAGAGAGAGGTTGAAATTACTGTAAAACAAAAATGATTTATAAATAATATGAAAAAATTATTATATCCCGTTAGAATCCAATACACGCGCATACATAATAGTATCGTGCTCCCTCAATTTTGTACCGTGCGATCTCTATCAGACGGTCATAGGCCAAGTCTCATTGTAAGACTATGCATACTCGCAACACACAAACCCCTCAGGCCTCTTCCCAGCACATAATGGGCCTGAGCCCAGTCCTTTTCACACACCCTTATGCCTAATTACTAAACCACAAACAACATACACTCCCCTGATCTGAGTTGTCAATGGGACTAGCCCAGATCTCCTTTTAACACCCCCCTATTTTACTTGTCAATTAGAAACTGCACACACACACACACACACACACACACACACACACACACACACACACACACACACACACACACACACACACACACACACACACACACACACACACACACACACACACACACACACACACACACACACACACACACACACACACACACACACACACACACACACACACACACACACACACACACACACACACACACACACACACACACACACACACACACACACACACACACACACACACACACACACACACACACACACACACACACACACACACACACACACACACACACACACACACACACACACACACACACACACACACACACACACACACACACACACACACACACACACACACACACACACACACACACAGATATATATATATATATATATATATATATATATATATATATATATATATATATATATATATGTATATTATTTATTTCCAATAAATATTATTATTATTATTATCAAATAGTGATTTTTTTATTATTATTATTATATTTGCTATTATTATTATTATCAATATTTATTTTCTATTTACTGTTTTTATATTTTATTTACTATTTAAATATTACTATACTAATAAATAAATTATCTTTATATCAAAATTGCATATATTATTTTATATATCATTTGCATTAAATTTTTCTCTAATCATGCATTAATCAAGATCTTCGCATATGATACAATTAAAGAACATAAACAAATCGTCAAACTATTTTTCGCAATAAACTAAGCTAATCAAATATTTTTTTGCAAAAGGGTTTCAAACTAGTTTTGACTTACTGCGCATTCAATCAAAATCTCCGCAATTACTATTCCCGGCCAAGTGCGAGGTGATTCAAAAATATGTTTGCAAACCCCTAAAAAACACCAACCCCATACGAACTACGAATTGGGACTCTAATTCCTCATAAGAGGATACGTAGGCATACGATCAAAATTGTGGCGAGTCTATCTAATTAAAACTTAGATCCTGTTTACCCCAGACCTAAACCTAGAGCCTAGTATCCTTGTGAACAAGGTAGATGAAAGGTGCCTAACACCTTCTTTTCGTCTAATTGAGTCTGAAACCTAGAATCTCTGTCTGCGAATTAGGGTTTTTTGTTAGATTCCCTTCCATAGGATAAAAACTAATAGTGGTCACTCTGATTTTAAATCTAGTTGCTACATCTTGGTACTCATAGGAACGATGTACAACAAATCCTTATAATCTTGTGGTTAAATTTTGGGGTCTTCCATTATTTAATAACCCTTCAATCCGAGTGTGTGAGACCTTCGTATTCTAGAACCCTTCAATCGAAGAGATATTAAATAGGGGCAACTGCCATACCCCAAATTTTCCCTATTTGTGTTAATAATAAATTTTTGTCACTAAGTCATGTTGTGATACGGTGGGAGAACTGGCTTGAGGTTTTGCGTTTGTGTTTGCAAATGTTTCGGTTTAGCAAGAGTCGCCACCGACTTTTTATTTTATCCAAAGGAAAGGTCAAAAAGCACAGGAAAGACCTTTGAGATGTTTTCTTGGGTTCGGGGGGTAGATTATGAAAAGGGAAGGTGCTAGCACCCTTTTCATCCATGGTTTTCCACGGGCTCTTAGTTACTTGTTTAGATCACTTGCTTTTGCTTTTCAATTGTTTGAAATGGTGCTTTGTGCGTGGTTTTGAAAATATTTTGAAAAGAGGCCTTTGTCTAGGCAACCTTTGTAACAATTCTTGTTTGAATGTTTTACAAAGGTGTTTGTCTTTTGAAAAGATGTTTCAATGTTTGAAAGTTTGTTTTGGGAAATTTTTTTGAAATTGTATGTTTTGAAATTTAGCAAGGATGTTTGCAAGTTTGATCAAGTAACGAGGAGCATCTACCCTACCTACTCAAAAGTCTTTCCTACACATTTTTAACCCTTTGACATTGTTGTTTTACCATTGTATTTGGTAGACAACCTTGTGTTTGGATGTTAAACAGGACAGGTGCGGGTCATCATATGACCATGATAGCAATTGTGTTAAGTATCTTAGAAAGTTTTTTTTTGAGGGACTAGATCATTTTTGTATAGGCAACCAAGATAGCGTCATCGAGGGACTATGATCTTTTAGTTTTAATTTTGTTTTGCCAAGATACCTAACATACATACCATGGCCATTTTTTAGGCAACAAGTGGATGAAACCCTAGGGGTGCTTGTGTGTATTGTGTTGTCATTTTCATGCATTCTTTGTCTTGTATTATGTCTAGCTATTTGTTTGAATTTGGATTTTAGCATACAAACCCTAATCTTTCTATCATGACATATTTGAAAGCAATAAAAGCGTAAAAGTAAATCTACAACTATTACAACATAATATGGGGAGGGGGATACAAATTTGAATAGGAGGGTATTTGCAAGAAAATAAAATCCTAAGATTATTACAACCATATTGAATTCTTTGCATAAATAAATGAATAGACAATATTTAAATAAGCAATTAAACATAAATATGCAAAAATGTTTTTTTGTATTATTTTTATATATGTAAAAATAAATTATTTAATGCATCAAAAACAAGAAAATAAAAGATTATTTTTGAGAAGGGTAAAACCCTAGTTTTTGGTTTAAGAAATATATATATATTAAAATTATTTATTTATGTACAATAAAATAAACAAAAATATATACAAATGTTAAAAAATAAAAATATGTGAGAAAATATTATTTAAGTGTATAAATAATAAAAATAAAAATATATAATATTTTTATAATATTTACAAGTTTTTATTTTGAGAAAATAAAAGTATATTATTTAATAATTATTTCTATGTCCAAAAAAATAATAAAAAATAATAAATTAAAATGTGAAAATTTAAGAAAATATTTTTGGTAATTTTTAATGTTTAGAAAAATAAAATAAAGTCAGAAATGTAAATAGAAATAGAAAAATATAAAAAAATAATGAAATGGGCCAAGGTGGTGTGAACAGCAAGCCTAGGGGTGCAAACAGTCATGCCAAGCCAAGCCCATCCTAGATGGCCTTCATCTTCAACCTCGGATCAAACAAAAACGCGTGCTTGATGTTCAAACCTGGAAATCCTGCATACGTGCTCTAAAGCAAAAACTTGCAACATGAAAGTTATAGAGCATAATCATACGATACTAACCATATAAAAAACTTAACCTAACTCTCAAAGACCAGAGAGAATTTCTCTGGCCCTAATTTCTAACCTAGTTTTTTCAGAAAGTTCATCATTCAAATTCTCCCAGCTCAGTTAACTTAAATGAAATCTATGCATATGTACAGCTCAAGGGCAATGAGTACTACATTTTTTATTCACAAACCTAAGCCTAATGTTTCCTAAATAGAGAGATAGAAGTTTGAACTTTACCTGTTTCAGTCAAGCTCGAGTATGGCAATGTAGGGGGTTTTAGTGAGGCCTGAGATACTTGGGAGCTTGCTTGAAGTTCCTTTGACCTTCCCCAATGCTTAGTTTGCTTTGAACTTGCTTGAATCTCTCTATGGAACTCAACCTGCAGAGTCAGAATTCAAAAATGGTGAAGCTTGAAAACAAGGTTACAGTTGCTGGCCAATGGTTGGGATAGCTTAGGTGTGTTGTTTAGAATGTGTTTGAAGTGGTTTCAAGCAAAACGCACAAGTGGATTTTGCTTTGGATGTTAAACTGCAGAAGTTGCCCTGGTTTGCAAGAAAATGTGATTTTGGTGTTTTGGAAGGTTTGAGAAGTGGTTAGCTCATGCTTCTGACTTAGTGTGATATGCAAAACTTGGTTCAAATCTTCACCAACTTTGTTCTTATCAGATTGCCAAGATATGTGCTTTTTGCAAGTTGACTTGGTTTTGAAGAAAGGTGAGATGAAAATGCTCAAGAGCCTGTACATGCCTCCTTCCTAGATGCACCAAGTTGGTGTACCTTTTTCTAAGTTTATGGAGTTGGTTTGCTACAAAGGGATGGGTTCAAGGCTCAAGGGAAACAAAAATGCATAAAGTGAACTTTATCAAAATGGCATTGTTAACTTTTTGCCATTTTTAGATTAATCCTTTGTGTAATCTTCCATTGGTCAGAATAATTCCTTAATCCATTTTGTTTTCATTCAATTTTTGAGTGTGTAAGGGTTTAAAGACCTGTAAACAAGTACAATCAAAGCTGGACAGAAATTGCAACTTGTAGCAACATGAAAAATGCCATGGATCAAAGTGACATTTTGCCAAATTCAAACCTTCGATTCTCCCTAACCACAAATGGTTTTAGAGAGTTCTTGGACATTTTGGAAAGATTGTAACATTGTCTACAATCCATCTGTGAAATGCATTTTGAGATTCCAATTGGAACTAGGTGAAAAATTGCCATGAAGATAGGTCAAAATCCTGCCTAAACTAGGGCAAAATTTCACTAAGTTAAAAGTTTCATAGACCCTTGTTCACAAAATCATAACTTGATATCCAAGCATCTTTTGGGAAAACTTTGTGAATCAAAGTTGTAGATTTTGTGGAGAGATACAACTTTAATGTTGGAAGTTTTGTTTGAATCCAATTGCATAATGGTGAAAATGTTGGGCAAAGTTGGGGAAAAATAAGAAATTTTCATAACTTAGAAAATTTCTAAGTTATGAAAATTTTCCATTTTAAACCCTAATTTGCAAAATTAGGTTTCTTGGTGAACAAGTTTCATGTTTTGACACATATTGATGAAAAATGACCCTTGGCACTTGATTTTGACCAAAAAGTCAAAGTTTGACTTTTAAATGTATAGTTAATTTTTGATCAGTTGACTGGAAAATTCATCTGTAAATCCAATGCATTTGAGATCTTTTGAACCTTGTGATTAGGTCAAGATGATGCCATTGAGTCCTTGAATCAAGGCTTGAACCCAATTTGCCATTGGCTAGGTTAAAAATCAGAAATTGCCCTTATACAATCAAAACCCTAAAAATGACCATTTTGCCCTTTTGGTGATCTGATCAAATTTCTTGAGGAGTTGTGATCCAAGCTTGATCAAATGGTTCATATGAGTCCATAATATTGATGTGGATCAAAAATTATGAGGTTTTACTGTAAATTGGCCACAGTTGACTTTTTCCCAAACATAGTTGATTTTTTAGGTCAACTGTCCAATTGACTGGGCAAAAATGTGATTCAAGACTTGAAACTTGGTATTAGAAATCTTAGGGGTCCAACATGAAGTATGAAAGTCACATTGAGCATTGAAAGTCCAAAAATCCTTATGCAAGCTCAAACCTTAATTTCAGGTCAACAGTGCAAGGAGATGTCTTGAGCAGAGCAAACCCTAGCTTGGTCTTGAGTTCAAAGAGTCTTGTGATGGGAAATCTTGATAAAATGAGAGGGAAAATTTTGGGGTACAACACATGTTCATACTATTTTTCTTGTAAGTTATTACATTTGCTTATGATTAATTTATTAGGTATGATAATATTTAATCAAGAGTCCTGGATATAACAAAGTCAATTTGGTTTTATTTGTATTTCTATTTGTTCTTTGGTCATTTCTTTAATAGGCTCATCATTTGGAAAAACTAAAGAGCCCATTTGTTAAGTCCATAGGAGGGGGTGTAGTAAAAATCTGGGGTCAATCTCATTGTTTGGCCCATATTAAGTAATTTAGGTCAATTTATTCTGAAGTTGACCAAGGTCAACAACATTTTATCATTGGCCTTATTATTTAAATTTATAAAAAAGGGAATGTATATATATTTTATTTTGGGTGACTGAAGTCAACGCAGTGAAAATTACTTGTAGGGTTACCATTTTTGTCATTCTATTAATTTTATTATTGAATAATTTTGGTGGTTGATGGAAGTCAAACTAAAGGGTTTGAAACCCTAATATGCACCGTCGACCAAGGTTCCACATCTTTCACCTATTAACCCTAAAATGCAGGATCTAGAACTCTATTTTGAATCAAATCAAATAAAAATCAAATATTGCAAAATGCTTTATTGATTGAATGAATTAGTCCATACAAATATGTCTAAATACATAATCAATCTGAAAACCTTAATCCTAAGATTTACAATCAAAATCAATTACAATCTCAATCAGAATCAATCTAAGTTATAACAGCAAATCACACAAATTTTCCTAATCTAATCTAATTCTAAAACCTATAAGTAAGAACCCTAATTCTAAATTAAGAGGACTGGGAAAAATTCTAAATAAGAGATAAAAAAGAAGGAGAAGAAGTAGAAGATGTGAATCAACCTTCTTGCTTGAGATCTGGGTTTCAATTTCTGAAACCCTAGATCTATATTGCATCATCATAGCCTTCAAGCCATCACCATCATCGCACTATGATCTCACACACCTGCAATCAAAGAAGAAGAAAAGGATTAGACGGAGGGAGAAAGAATCATAAGGAAATTCACATAAAGATTCACTACAACTGACGATAACCTTCAATACTTAGCTTTTACGGCTCGACTAATTATTGTGATTTTTGTTTTAATTTTGTGTTTAATTTTTTGATTTTAGTTTGAATTTTGGTTTTCATGGTTTTATTTAGGGTTAGGGTTCATTAGTGTTCTTGTTTAGGGTTAGGGTTCCTCAGGGTTAGGTTAGGGTTCTAACGATTTTTGGTTTTTAGGTTTTGGGTTGGGATAGGGTTGTAACGGTTTTTTTGTTTCTAGGTTTTAGGTTAGGTTAAGGTCCTTCAAGAACCCTTAGGGTTCATATGAACCCTAGGGTTCGTAGGTTTTTGGGTAGTATTGCTCCGTGTTTATGGGTTATACATGAAGAATGTTTGAATGTTCATAAATTTTTGGGTCTCATATGGATGAACATATGAACCCAGACGATGGTTTGTGTTGTACCCCAAAATTTTCCCTCCCATATTTCTCAAAACATTGCAAGAAAAATCTCCAAGTTGCTCAAGGTAGCCCAAGAATTTGTCAGACAAGCTCTCTCCTAAGGCAGTCTACCCCATATTAGGGTTTTGCATTGCATCAAGATCCTTGAGTCCAAATGACCTCAAGTGCTCCCCAATGTCCTAATATGTTCTTAAGGTCATCCATGTCAAGTTTCAAGCCTTGCAGAGGAAGTTTGCTCTGTCAATTGCTCAAAAGGTCCAAAAATCGACTATGTTAGGGAAAAAGTCAACTGTGACCTACATACAGTCAAACCTCAAGATTTTTTGTCAAGATTATAATTTTGAAGGATATTTAATCATTTTATCAGAGGTTGATCATGATTCATCAAGGATTGCTCAAAATTCATCAAGACTCAAAAGTTGCTAAATTAGGGTTTTGTAGGAAAAGTCAACTCAACTTTGACCTAGCATAACTTTCTCATACTTTATGATAAATGACGCATCTAAAGCTCATTTTCAATAGGATTCAATTTCCTACAATCCATATTCATATCCCAAGATCAAAAAATGCACTCACAAGAAGTTATTAATTTGGACATTATAGGTCATTTTGAAAAGTCAACAAAAACACCTTTTTTGTCAAAGCTTCTAACTTGAGCATGGAATATAAAAATGAGATGAGACTAAAAGGGTTGGTTAGAGGACTTCTCAAGCTTTCTAAAAAGTCCAAGAACACCTCCAAAAGTTCAAAATTGAAGAAGTTATGCATTGTTGAAGTTGGACTTTTTTGCAAAATTGCCAAAGGTCAACTATCCTCAAAACATCAAATTTTGCCAAATGGGCCCATTCTTTTTCACTTGTTTTGAGTTTGCCTTATTTCCCACGTGCTCCAGCTTTGACCATGTGTCCATATCACATTTTTATTATTTAATTTGATTTTTATTTGAAGTAATTCATTTTAAATCAAATAAAATCACATAAAATCTAAAGCATTGATAACACATGATTTTTTGGCTATTTCAGGTTCCCACTACAGCTAGCATGAAAATTAAATTCGTATCAAGGTCTTTATGCACAAGAATATATGATTTGGATCAAATTTGGAAAGGTTTTAAATGGAGATCAAATCAAATATCAAAGCCTTAATAGAGGAAGATTTGGACAGCCAATTGAGACCTAATGCATTGAGTAATGCATAAATGTCGTATGCAGACAAGAATGAGGGTTGAAAATCACTAGTAGAGGCAGAACAAAAACTTGCAAAATCACAAAAAAGTGGGAGATCAAAATCAAAGTTAGAGGCATTTTCAGGACTTGAGATTTGTCTCAATCGATTGCTGGCCATCTCCACAAGCTAATCCGATCCAAACCACGCATTTTCAGACCTTCTAGAGCGCTGTAAGTGGTCCACGAATCTGCCCCTTTCTTGAATTCGATTTGTGTTATTCTGGCATCCATTGAGTAAAATAATTGCATATTTGTGATCACAATAACATTTGCAAGCTTTTGGTATTAACGAATTTCATTTATCTGATCTGTAACAAGAATCACCATAGTTAGGGTTTCTTGGAATTTTTCGGGCATTTTCGTTTTAGGTAAAATCAACCTTAGTGATGGCTATAGGTGTGACTGGAAGAAGAAGGTGAGTTTAACCATGGTGCCATAAGGCATTTCTATGGCCTATAGATGATTTTGAAGTGAGACAAGCTTTTAGCTACAGACTTATGTCCGTTTGTATAGGTGGTTGTTCTTTTAGCCACGGTTGGGAGGTCAGGGATGATGCGTGGCATCCATCCATGGGGCGATTCAAATATTGCGCGCTTTTTTTTATTTTCTGGAATTTGATTTTGTTTGTATATATTATATCATGTTATTATTATTATAACAAACAAAGCAACACGCCCCAGTGGTGGCCACATAGGCGCTTAAAGACCCAAAGGCTGGAGGTCAGGGGTTCGATCCCTGCCTCCAGCAATTTGCATTTTTTCAATTTCTTTCAGGCGATTAGGTGCGTGCACAGGCCAGATCTCCATCATATTCCCTCACCATCCAAGCGCCAGATGGCCAAAGGGCCAGATCTGGTGGTCAGATATTGAAGGTCCATCCTAAGCAAGTCAACGCATGAGCATGGAATCACAAAAGTCCATACGGACCAGCAGCAATTGGGCCTACAAAATTGCTCTCTACACCTCCAAAAAGGCCCATTCTCTCCTTTTCTTTATATTTTATTTATTTAATTTAATTGTCTTATTTTATTTTAATTAACTTCTAACCAATGGATTAATTTTCTTTTTTATCATAAAATCACAAAAAAATATTTTTAATTCAGAATTTTATTTTTTTAATAAATACTAACTAAATTAATTAGGTTTAATTCTAGAACAACTTTAATTTGCTTTGTAAATATTTAAAGTTAATTAGAAATCATTAGGTTTTAATTCACTTAATTAATTTTCTTTTCTTTCTTAAATTAATAAAAACTCCAAAAACATGTCATTAATTATTTTTTTCATTTAATTAATTGATTTAGTATTTAATTTTAGGATTAACTTCTTTTCTTAAAACAAAAAACAACAAAAAAGCATTTTCTTTTAAAAGGGTCAAAACCCTAATTGTGCATCCGATTTAATTTTGCGTCGCGATTTACTTTTCTTATCCAATTAACGATTCTGCTTCCGGTATGTAATATATAATTAGGACACTTTATTTATTTACCGCTTTATTTTATTTTCAAAGGGTTGCTTTTGGCGATGTAAATACCCGACGCCTTGTATAACTGCTAGATGTTTGATAATAGGGTTTGCATGACAAGACTGAATGCCTAATCTTAAAATCAAATCAGATCACCCTTAACATGTGCAAAGATAAAAATAACTGAAAATAACACACTCGCACATGCACACTCTTAGGGTACACCCCACTTGGTTGCCTTCGTACACGGTCATTGAGTATAGGTTGTTTTAGAGGTCGCCCTCTTGTCTAAAAGATCATAGTTGCCTCAAAACGGTTGCCTCGAATATTGTTACCTCAAACAAATGATCTAAGACATTAGGGTTACCGCTAAGGCGTCCTAACATTGCTTTAGTGACCGTATGTCCCTCATTCGAATTGACCCTCAAACTCCAACGACGGTGCTACCTACTCACTAATAGTGGGATAGCATTGTCTAAAGGAAATTAGCATAGAACGGTTCCTTTTGAGTAGGTAGATAGTTCTTAGGTACCTGCTATTCCAAAACAAAACAAATTTTTCACACTTACACTTTTACAAACAAGTTTTTTCAAAACACTTCATTACAATCTTGAGCATAGAAGCAAGAGTTAAGTCGAAGTTAAAAACAAAAACTTTTCAAACCCACAAGCACAAAGAAAACAATTTTTAAAACAATTGAGCAAGTACCTAAGAGCCCGTGGATAACCACAGATAGAAAGGGGGCTAATACCTTCCCTTTCTATAATCTACCCCCCGTGCTCAGAAATATCTCAAAAAAGGAATTTTTCTGTGCTTTTTTCCTTTCCTTGTTGGATAAAATAAAAGTAGGTGGCGACTCTTGCTTACCGCGACATTTTGCAAAAACAAACGCAAAACGCAAACCAGCATTCCAAGAAACAGTCAGTTCTTCCCACCGTATCACAGAACTGGCGACTCTGTTGGGGATGATATAAGTGGGGTGTACCTTCAGAATAGTTCATATTGTTTTCAATTGCTTGATTTGTATGCTTTATCTTTGTGGGTTTGAATCGGAGTTACTATAGATCTTAACCCGGATCTGGGGGACACCCTTTAGGTAAGTAGCAATAAACTGTGAGGGAACAGTACGGCGTAGACCGATACGGTTGAAGCAGTAGCTACGTTGGTGTGGCACTTTAGTTTGTACCGATATCCCTTGTGGCGCAACGAGGAGAATATGGGTCTTCTAAGGGGTCATTAAGCACCAACTAACCTTAGCACCTATAATTGACCAACTTGGCCATAGAACAGTAGCAGTATGCTACACTCATTGAGACCAAACTCTCGCGATGATTCTGGCCGCAAGAAAAGGTTGCTGATATGGAATTATGACCGATCTAGGGTGGTCAGTGATATTGAGATCCTCTAGAACCCGTTTACTATTACTAGGACAGGTTGAACCAACTAAACTGAAAGAGGGTAATACCTAAACTCCATGCCAGCCTAAACTTAAGGCTGTTTGTGTGACTTGTGTGCCTTCAAACTTGAACTACTTGCACATTCTTGTTATCTGACAACATGAGTTCCTTGCAGGTTTTGTTTACAGTCCTTATCCAATAATTTGGATTTATTGTAGGGTTTACTTACATCACCTGACACTTTTGCTTAAACGCATAGCATACACATCATAACATCATACCATAGCATTTCCTTAACCATTTCAAGGATCTCAAGGGTTTGTGGTGCAGGTTATGGTAAATCAAACGTCCAACAAGGGGAAAAGGGGATTTATTTTCCTCTAGCCAATGTAATCTAGAGATCAAAACACGATAATTTGAGTCGGTGGCTATGACCCACTCGATATGGTGAGCTTGACTCTTGAAGAAGGACTCTTAACAACACGAAGCTTCTTCAATCAAAGCTGAAAAATTCAAATTCTAACAAGTTTCTTGTTTACCCCACGAGATCCTTGAAAACATTGCATACATATATCATACATATCATTGCATAACAAGTCTCCCAGTACATGTCTATCATGTTCTCGCTGTTTATTTCGGCAATGGCTTTCCAACAAGACAACCAAGATATTCATACTCAAGAAGCTCAGTTCAGGGACGTATTCCTAAACATATCCAAGGGGCAGGAAGAGTTGAAAACACTCCTTGTTGGGAACTTGGTCAAGAAAAGTCCTGAAGACAATAAGGACGAACGGCTTGAACAACTGCAAGCTGAGTTAGGTGCCATGAAAACCCAGATGCTGGGGCAGATGGCCCTTATCCAAAGCTTAGCCCGGGAACAAGAAGAGCTGAGAACCATTATCAGCCAGCTTCATCGAGACAAATACAACAGCATGAAGCAAACAGTCGAGGCCGGAGACCAAGTCATTAATCAGCCTCCAAGAAGACAAGGGTCTGGTATGGTGAAGAATGGACCTCTCCAAATTGCTACTACATCACGGGTCCAATAACAACCTTGCCATAAACAACAGGTTAATCAGAGGCCGTTTACCAAGCTTAACATGTCGTTGTCCCAAGCTTTGCAACACCTGTTGAGATTGAATCTAGTGACGTTGGTAGGACCTCATCTGAATCCTAAGACTTCTTCACCCAACTACAATCCTGATGCAAGATGTGCATACCATTCTAACAGCCCGGGGCATGGTACTGATGACTGTTGGAAGTTGAAGTACAAAATTCAAAACCTGATTGATGAAGGAGCATTGGAATTCACACAAGATGGTCAGGCTGAGTTCTTCTACCATCCCTCAAAGGCTCACCATTTGAAATGACAAGACCAGACAAGAAGATTTTTATTCATTAGAATTTTCAATTTGTAATTTTCTTTTGATTGTTCAGACATTTATTCATGTAAAACTTTGTTACTTTATCAATGCATTGCATATGTCAATTTTGAATCAATCCATTCGTATTCACTATATTTAAATTGCTTTCCTTTTTGTGATGTCCAAACTCTCGAATAAAAAACTGTAAGCCTTTAGAGGGAGGATGACGAAAATGATATCAAAATCTCTACAGTATGCTTTTGAACAGACCCCGCTGACGATGTACAAGCGTTGTTTCAAATCCTAAACAGTGGAGTTATAAGGAAGATAATCCCTAGTCAACCCCTTTAGGCCAAAGAAGTTGGAGTTTTTCTTTTCACACAAATTAAAACCCTTAATCACAACCTGGGGCAGGGTAGTTTCTCAGTTAATTCAGGTGCACAATGAATGAAATCAAAGAGGTCCTTCCAAAATAAAAGATGGTGATGGTTCCTTATAATCGTCAGGACAGGCAGTCATTATCTCTCAAAAGTAAAAGCCCATTAAGTCAAAACCTATAAAGGGGACTTAAGAAAAGAAAAACGGGGGCATCCCGCTGTCTGTAATCACGAAAAGAAACAGTTCAGGCAAAACAAAGGGATAATAAAATCAAAAAAGAAAGAGGTCCTACAAACTATCAACAAAAATGACTGTCTGTTCAAAATAAATTGCCAGTATCCGAACCATCACTGGAATATCAGAGCAAAGACTCAAACGGGATCTAATGCACGGTTAGCTGAGTTTAGGATCGAAGAACATCACGAAGAACGAGTGGGTACAAATACATTTTGAGCCTTTATCTTTTGTTTCTTAAACCGTGAACCAGGCTACGTTATAACCCTTAAAAGTCCTAGATGAAACATGGGTTAGTTCGAAAGCATACTGTTACAAAAAGGTATCCTGACTCCTTTAGGGCTTGCTGTAAATCCTGAGTTGACATCACATTTTACAAAATTTTCCTATCTTACTGAAAAAATTCATTTTCAAAAACTTCAAGACAGACATAAGCTTTGCATTCTTAAAATAACATTGTTTGCATATGACTATTTGTTCAAACAGCAGAGAAATTCGCACGACGAATATCTAGTGAACAAAAACCTTTTCAATAAAAAGGGTCACCTCAAGTGGAAAAAAGCACTTCCAACCAAGGGGAAGACATGATCATTGTCCATCATCTGGGGAAGTCAAGTCAAGATTCAAGGAATCTCTCAAAGATGCCAAATAGCCAGGGGAAAATTTCCATCTGAATCACTTTGGGCATTGGACATGAATTCCAGCAACGAGTCTTGCATGATCAAACAAACATCTTCTGGTAGTATGGAAACACAACACTGCCGACAGTGACAGCTCCCTACACTCTGAGAGCGTGGACATAGTCAGAAAATACCACGCATGAATAAAGACCTGCTAGGTTGACTGGCCTAGGGAAAATAAGGGCTTCTCGGCGAACCAAAAGGGTTCGGGAAAAAATTAGGGATAAAAATGAAAAAATATGCACACCCGCCAAGTCGAAAACCCGAAAGGGCGGCTTGGGCAAAAAAGGGTATCCCGTTGGACTGAAAATCTGAAAAGATAGTCCAGGCAAAAGTTAGGGATTAAAGCGTACGACTATGTCCCATCATCTCGTCACTTGCCTACCAGAAGAAGATTTGTCCTTTCAATTGGCAATTACCAAGCACCTCACAGGTTGGGATAATACTCGATCCACAAGGCCTCTGCAGGCACCTTCTCCCGCAGATACATGGGTAGAAAAGTATCGATGCAAAGCCATTGTCATATTCTCAGCACGCATCCCAGTAACATTCACTCCCCGCAGAGTAAGAAAAGACAGTAATGATAACTCTCCCCAACTGGGACTTACAACTGTGAATGAATCGGTAATACTCTCCCCAAGCAGAGTTTATCTACCATCAGCACTAAAAGGTCTTAATATTCCCAGCGGAGTATAAAAAACATATCCCTAGTGGAGTTTGAAATTTTCCCCAGTGTAGTCTGAAAAAGCTTCCCCCAGTGGAGTATGGAGAATCATCCCTAGTAGACTTTGGAAGATTGTCCCCAGAAGAGCCTAAAATGTTATCTCCAATGAATCCGCAACTGAAAGATCATCCCCAGCGGAGTTCTTTCCTTTCACAAAACGGAATTCAAATCCCCAATAGGATTCAGTATTACCAGCAACGTTAATTCATCCCCAGCGGAATTTATCAGTGGAATCCTCAGCAGAACATCTCTTCCCCACAGAGTAATCTTCTCATCAGTTTATTCCCCAACGAAGTTATCCTCTCCTGCAGGTTTATTCTCACAAACATCTTCATTCGCTATCAATGAAGAATTCAACTCTTTTCTCCAGCAGTTATTCGGGATTTATTTTCCCCAACTAAAAACATTACATTTCCATACATCATGACACATGCATATACGCATCATACAACACAATCTCATTTATTTTGAGAACATCATTTCCTGATACATATCATGCATTACATACAACTAACCTTTACCTTTCAGGAAGGATACAGTTAAGTTCTCACAAAATTAAAAGCTATGAAGCTTTTACCCACGTCGAATTACTGACAAGTTCTTAAATCTCAACAGAGTTTTTCCCAGTTGAATTACAGACAAGGTCCTAAATCTCGACAAAGTTCCTCCGTTGAAGTACAGACAGGTTCCTAAATCTCAGCAGAGAAGTTCTCTCAGTTGAATTACGGACGAGTTCTTAAATCTCGATGAAGATGTTTTCCCAAGTCTAATTACTGACATGTTCTCAAATCTCAGCAGAGATGTTTTTCTCAGTTGAATTACAGACAAGGTCCTAAATCTCGACAAAGTTCCTCCGTTGAAGTACAGACATGTTCCTAAATCTCAGCAGAGAAGTTCTCTCAGTTGAATTACGGACGAGTTCTTATATCTCGACGAAGATGTTTCCCCAAGTCGAATTACTGACAAGTTCTTAAATCTCAACAGAGTTTTTCTCAGTTGAATTACAGACAAGGTCTTAAATCTCGACAAAGTTCCTCCATTGAATTACATACGAGTTCCTAAATCTCAACAGAGAAGTTTTCTCAGTTAAATTACGGGCGAGTTCTTAAATCTCGACGAAGATGTTTCCCCAAGTCGAATTACTGACAAGTTCTTAAATCTCAACAGAGTTTTCCTCAGTTGAATTACAAACAAGGTCCTAAATCTCGACAAAGTTCCTTCGTTGAAGTACAGACAAGTTCCTAAATCTCAGAAGAGAAGTTCTCTCAGTTGAATTACGGGAGAGTTCTTAAATCTTGACGAAGATGTTTCCCCAAGTCGAATTACTGACAAGTTCTTAAATCTCAATAGAGTTTTTCTCAGTTGAATTACAGACAAGGTCCTAAATCTCGACAAAGTTCCTCCGTTGAAGTACAGACAAATTCCTAAATCTCAGCAGAGAAGTTTTCTTAGTTGAATTACGGGCGAGTTCTTAAATCTCAACGAAGATGTTTCCCTCCAGTCGAATTACTGACAAGTTCTTAAATCTCAACAGAGTTTTTCTCAGTTGAATGACAGGCAAGGTCCTAAATCTCTACAAAGTTCCTTCGTTGAATTACAGACGAGTTCCTAAATCTCAACAGAGAAGTTTTCTCAGTTGAATTACGGGCGAGTTCTTAAATCTCGACGAAGATTATGCCCTCCAGTCGAATTACTGACAAGTTCTTAAATCTCAACAGAGTTTTTCTCAGTTGAATTACAGACAAGGTCCTAAATCTCGGCAAAGTTCCTCCGTTGAAGTAGAGACAAGTTCCTAAATCTCAGCAGAGAAGTTTTCTCAGTTGAATTATGGGCAAGTTCTTAAATCTCGATGAAGATCAGACTTCCACAACAGAATCTTCCTCAATGACAGGTATACAAGCTCTCGCTAAGGAATCTCTTATGCAATCGACACTCCTTCAGATAGCATCTTTAAGCCTATCCTCCCGTCAGTAATATCCAAATGGCATCTGTAAGCCCATTCCCGAAATCACAAGGCTGATACCACTTCATTCGAGTGCAAATTTCTGGGCACTCTAGTGTTCAATCATCTTCCACATTCGGATCACGAAAGGCATGAAAGCCAATCTACATACTCAGGTTTAAGAAGATTGAACAGGGGAATCTCTTGTACCCAAAAATTTCCCCTCCCATATTTCTCAAAACATTTCAAGAAAAATCTCCAAGTTGCTCAAGGTAGCCCAAGAATTGGTCAGACAAGCTCTCTCCTAAGGCAGTCTACCCCAAATTAGGGTTTCACATTGCATCAAGATCCTTGAGTCTAAATTACCTCAAGTGCTCCCCAATGTCCTAATATGTTCTCAAGGTCATCCATGTCAAGTTTCAAGCCTTGCAGAGGAAGTTTTCTCAGTCAATTGCTCAAAAGGTCCAAAAATCGACTGTGCTAGGGAAAAAGTCAACTGTAACCTACATACAGTCAAACCTCAAGATTTTTTGTCAACATTCTCATTTTGAAGGATATTTCATCATTTTATAAAAGGTTGATCATGATTCATCAAGGATTTCTCAAAATTCATCAAGATTCAAAAGTTGCTAAATTAGGGTTTTGTAGGAAAAGTCAACTCAAATTTGACCAAGCATAACTTTCTCATACTTTATGATAAATGACCCATCCAAATCGCATTTTGAATAGGATGCAATTTCTTATAATCCATCTTCATATTCCAAGATCAAAAAATTCACTCACAAGAAGTTATGAATTTGGACATTATAGGTCATTTTGAAAGGGTTGGTTATCAAAAGGATGTCAAAGCTTCTAACTTGAGCATGGAATATCAAAATGATATGAGACAAAAAGGGTTGGTTATATGACATCTAAAAATTTCTAAAAAGTTCAAGAACACCTCCAAAAGTTCAAAATTGAATAAGTTATGCATTGTTGAAGTTGGAATTTTTTGCAAAATTGCCAAAAGTCAACTATCCTCAAAACTTAAAATTTTGCCAAATGGGCCCATTCTTTTTCACTTGTTTTGAGTTTTCCTTATTTCCCACGTGCTCCAGCTTTGGCCATGTGTCCATATCACATTTTATTATTTTATTTTATTTTTATTTGAATTAATTCATTTTAAATCAAATAAAATCACATAAAATCTAAAACGTTGATAACACATGATTTTTTGGCTATTTCAGGTTCCCACTACAGCTAGCATGACAATTAAATTCATATCAAGGTCTTTATGCACAAGAATATGTGATTTGGATCAAATTTGGAAAGGTTGTAAATAGAGATCAAATCAAATATCAAAGCCTTAATAGAGGAAGATTTGGACAGCCAATTGAGACCTAATGCATCGAGTAATACATAAAGGTCGTATGCAGACAAGAATGAGGGTTGAAAATCACTGGTAGAGGCAGAACAAAAACTTGCAAAATCACAAAAAAGTGGGAGATCAAAATCAAAGTTAGAGGCATTTTCAGGACTTGAGATTTGTCTCAATCGATTGCTGGCCATCTCCACAAGCTAATCCGATCCAAACCACGCATTTCAGACCTTCTAGAGTGCTGTAAGTGGTCCACGAATCCGCCCCTTTCTTGAATTCGATTTGTGTTATTCTGGCATCCATTGAGTAAAATAATTGCATATTTGTGATCACAATAACATTTGCAAGCTTTTCGTATTAACGAATTTCATTTATCTGATCTGTAACAAGAATCACAATAGTTAGGGTTTCTTGGAATTTTTTGGGCATTTTCGTTCCAGGTAAAATCAACCTTAGTGATGGCTATAGGTGTGACCGGAAGAAGAAGGCAAGTTTAAGCATGGCGTCAAAAGGCATTTCTATGGCCTATAGAGGATTTTGGAGTGAGACAGGCTTGTAGCTACGGACTTCTGTCCATTGGTATAGGTGGTTGTTCTTTTAGACACGGTTGGGAGGTCAGGGATGATGCGTGGCATCCATCCATTGGGCGATTCAAATATTGCGCACTTTTTTTTTATTTTCTGGCATTTGATTTTGTTTGTATATATTATATCATGTTATTATTATTATAACAAACAAAGCAACACGCCCCAGTGGTGGCCACATAGGCGCTTAAAGACCCAAAGGCTGGAGGTCAGGGGTTCGATTCCTGCCTCCAGCAATTTGCATTTTTTCAATTTCTTTCAGGCGATTAGGTGCGTGCACATGCCATATCTCCATCATATTCCCTCATCATCCAAGCGCCAGATGGCCAAAGGGCCAGATCTGGTGGTCAGATATTGAAGGTCATCCTAAGCAAGTCAACCCATAAGCATGGAATCACAAAAGTCCAAACGGACCAGCAACAATTGGGCCTACAAAATTGCTCTCTACACCTCCAAAAAGGCCCATTCTCTCCTTTTCTTTATATTTTATTTATTTAATTTAATTGTCTTATTTTATTTTAATTAACTTCTAACCAATGGATTAATTTTATTTTTTATCATAAAATCACAAAAAAATATTTTTGATTCAGAATTTAATTTTTTTAATAAATACTAACTAAATTAATTAGGTTTAATTCTAGAACAACTTTAATTTGCTTTGTAAATATTTAAAATTAATTAGAAATCATTAGGTTTTAATTCACTTAATAAATTTTATTTTCTTTCTTAAATTAATAAAAACTCCAAAAACATGTCATTAATTATTTTTTTCATTTAATTAATTGATTTAGTATTTAATTTTAGGATTAACTTCTTTTCTTAAAACAAAAAACAACAAAAAAGCATTTTCTTTTAAAAGGGTCAAAATCCTAATTGTGCATCCGATTTAATTTCGCATCGCGATTTACTTTTCTTATCCAATTAACGTATCTGCTTCCGGTATGTAATAGATAATTAGGACATTTTATTTATTTACCGCTTTATTTTATTTTCAAAGGGTTGCTTTTGGCGATGTAAATACTCGACGCCTTGTAATTTAATTTCCGCATTTTAATTCCACAAATTATATAACTGCTAGATGTTTGATAATAGGGTTTGTATGACAAGACTGAATGCCTAATCTTAAAATCAAATCAGATCACCCTTAACATGTGCAAAGATAAAAATAACTGAAAACAACACACTCGCACATGCGCACTCTTAGGGTACACCCCACTTGGTTGCCTTCGTACACGGTCATTTAGTATAGGTTTTTTTAGAGGTCTCCCTCTTGTCTAAAAGATCATAGTTGCCTCGAAACGGTTGTCTCGGATATTGTTGCCTCAAACAAATGATCTAAGACATTAGGGTTACCGCTAAGGCGTCCTAACATTGCTTTAGTGACCGTATGTCCCTCATTCGAATTGACCCATAAACTCCAACGACGGTGCTACCTACTCACTAATAGTGGGATAGAATTGTCTAAAGGAAATTAGCATAGAACGATTCCTTTTTCGAGTAGGTAGATAGTTCTTAGATACTTTCTCTTCCAAAACAAAACAAAATTTTCACACTTACACTTTTACAAACAAGTTTTTTCAAAACACTTCATTACACTCTTGAGGACAGAAGCAAGAGTTAAATTGAAGTTAAAAACAAAAAATTTTCAAACCCACAAGCACAAAGAAAACAATTTTGAAAATAATTCAGCAAGTACCTAAGAGCCCGTGGATAACCATGGATAGAAAGGGTGCTAATACCTTCCCTTTCTATAATCTACCCCCCGTGCTCAGAAATATCTCAAAAAAGGGATTTTTCTGTGCTTTTTTCCTTTCCTTGTTGGATAAAATAAAAGTCGGTGGCCACTCTTGCTTACCGCGACATTTTGCAAAAACAAACGCAAAACACAAACCAGCATTCCAAGAAACAGTCAGTTCTTCCCACCGTATCACAGTTTGGTTTGAATGTGATAGTGCCTTGGAGCACCGCTGGTGGAAGCAATTTTCGGCCAGTGGCACCCAAGGCGGAGGCAATTTCCATTAACAAAAATCCAGAGAGAAGTTGGAGCTTCTCTCTGTAACCTCCAACAAACGTTTGTTTGATTTTGTGAGAAGAGAGAGAACGAGAGCGAAAAAATGAGCCCTGTGCTCATAAGTTCGTTTTATAAGTCTCTCACATGCTCATGATGCACGCCAGGTGGATCCTTAAGAGCCCTTGGATGGGGTGACCTTTGACTGGTCACATGCACCCTTCCCCACCGTACAACCTTGTCAACTTCACATCTGAATTCTCCATTTTGATTACCTGCAAATAAATGCTCTAGGACTAGAGCTTAAGGGTTGTTGGATAGACGAACGCTTTTGATCTATGCTAGACTATCATAAACGCGTGTACTTGCCCACACACTACTCAGACAGACCCAAAGTTTATCTTGGGCTCTTTTACAAAATCTCGGGCCTTAACCCTTTCTAATCACACCCCCTGTTTTACTTCATCAACTATAATACTTACCCCCTCCGCTGGTGCGCCAAGTCTAACATTTGGACTTGGGCCTTTACTTCCTGCGCCTCTAGTTTTTACTACTGCGTTCAAATTTTCACCCCTTGCGTCTTAGGCCTAAATCCAATATCTGGATTTAGGGTCTTACTATTCATACCCCCAGCCTCTTACTAACCAACTGATTTCGCACTCCCCCTGCGCAAATTAATTATAATTAATTTATTTTTTTGTAATTTTATTTATTTATTCGTTTATTTATTTTCTATTATTTTGCATAATTAATATTTTAAATATTTAATATATTTATTTTAATAGATTATCAAATTATTATTTTTAATTAATATTCTTTTAAATACTAACTCATTTTTCTAATACTTTAATTGCACTAAATTTCTTTTTCTCATGCATTAAAAATATTTATTTTCCTCATATTACAACATTTTCGAAAACATCTAATCAATCAAATTACTAACAATTTTCTACTAAATTAATAAACTCATGATATTATTTTCAAAAAGGATTATGGAGATATCTCTCATTAACTAAGAACTTCATCTAACAATTCCGTAATTTACAAACCCGTACTTATTTCAAGGAGAATTCGAGATATGTCCATATTCCATAAAAAACACCAACCAAACAACTGCGAACTACAAATTGGGACTTTGATACATATGCATACAACATAAAAAATGTAGCGAGTTCCCCTAATTAAAAGACTAAAACCATTTCCCCCTAATTAAAATTAAAACCATATTTCCTGAATTGTAAATCTAAACCCTAGTATCCTTGCGAACAAGGTAGATGAGGGGTGCTTGACACCTTCCCTTTGTCTAAAAATGAGTCAACAACTTAGACTCTCTGACCATATTAGAGTTACCTGTTATATTCTCTTCCCTAGGATAAAAATTAATGGTGGAGACTCTAATTTTAAAATCGGTTATTACATGTATATATACCTTTGATGTATCAATTAATGAGAATGTGAATATACTTTCACCCTCAAATATACTCTCTATTATTTTCTCTCCCACTTTCATTCCACACCCAGATACTCAATTTTCACCATGTTAGAACACGATTAAACAAGAGTCTAACTAACTTTGAGTTAATTGCGAGTTATTTTATGTGATTACTTGTGATATAAGTAATCTCTCGACATGTATGAAAAGAAAGCCTTAAGCTACAAATTGAATAATGAACTTTTCTCACATTCTAACAAGGGGTACTAGGAGCATTGGTTGTTGATCCAGGCGTGCCACCTTCAATAAAGAAATGCAATTTCTATTTTTAAGGTGAGAAAATTCTCTATTTTCGTTATACTCACATATTATTCCTTCATTCCTTCTGAATCATTTCCATGTTGATTTATCAAAATTCTTGACACATCCAATTCCCAAATTCGATGGATTTTACTATCACTGGGCCATGCTTATGGAGAATCTTCTTAGATCCAAATAATATTGGGAATTGTTTGAGAACGACGTTATGGTGGCACCATAAAATGCAACTCCAAAACAAAACAAAAAACTCGTGGGAGAGAGCAAGATCAATGATCTCAAGACCAAGAACTATTTGTTTCAAGCAATTAATCAAACAATTCTTCAAATAATTCAGACTTGTGGCATGGAAAATGATATATGGGATTCCATGCAGAGGTAGTATCAAGTATCCATAGAGGTTAATAGGGCTCAATTACAATCTTTTTTATCGAGAGTGTGATGTTCTTTGCACGAAGGATAGTGAAGTGGTTGATGAATACTTCGTAAGAACCTTGGCTATTGCAAACAAGATGACTTCTCAAGGTGAGAAGATGGAACAATTCACCATTGTCGGGAAGGTGTTGAGGCTTATTAACAAAAAATCAATCATGTGGTTTTCTCCATAGAAGAACAAAATGATGTTATATCCTTGTCCATTTATGAGCTACAAAGTAGACTCCTGGTGCATGAGAAAAGGATGAAGATTAGTCAAGAAAATGAGGAAGAACTCATGTTAAATATGTCAAGCTTTGGTCATGGTGATATCAACAATCGAGGTAGGAGACGTGGTGGTTACCATGGTCATGGTAGAGGAAAACTAAGAAGAGATCAAATCCAATGTTTCAAGTGTCACAAGATAGGACACTATCAAAGTGAGTGTCCAAGTTGGAAAGAAAATGATGGCAACTTTGAAGAGTTTGATGAAAGTGATGAGTTGTTACTCATAGCTTAAAAGAAATACACAAAATCGAATAATTAAGTGTGGTTTCTTGACTCGGGATGCATTGATCATATGGTGGGAAGAAAAGAATGACTATTTAATTTTAATGAAAGTTTTCATGAACCTCTCAATCTAGGAGATGATTCAAAAATGCAGGTGATGGAAAAGGGAAAGTCGAAGATTCATATAAATGGTATCACTCAAGTAATCATTGTTATGTATTACTTGTCAGGCTCGAAGAATAATTTTCTGAGTGTTGGGAAACTAATGTAGAAGGAGTTGACAACAATGTTCAAGGATGGAGGCTGCAAGGTATTTTATTGTGACAAAGGCTTAATTATGATAATAATGATCTCTACCAAAAAGATGTTTATAGTTTTTTCACATGTGGTTCTTCCCATGTGCATGAGGATACTACTAACAATGTCACTCGCTTGTGGCATTGTAGATATGGCCATTTTATTTTCAAAGGCCTTAACACAATCATCAAGAAGGAGATGGTAAATGGTTTACCTAATTTGAAAGACCTTGAGGAGACCTTCTCAGATTTCTTGATGGGAAAGAATCACATAAAAGCCATATCTAAGCATGATACATAGAGAGAAAAACAAAAGCTTTAGCTAATCCACTCAGATGTGTTTAGACCTATCAAGCCTGTATCAAATGGTGGAAGCATGTACTTCACTACTTCCACTGATGACTTTAGCAGGAAAACCTATATTTACTTTCTACATGAGAAAGTTGGTGTTTTTGATGTTTTCAAAAAAGTCAAGGCTTTAGTAGAAAAAGAGTCAGGCATTTCATCAAATGAATTAAGACAAATAGAGGGGAGTTTACATCCAATGTTTTCCTGATTTTTGCATTCTCCATGGCATCAAGAGAAAATTGAGAACTGCATATACTCCTCAAGAAAATGGATTATCAAAAAGAAAAAATAGAACCTTGATGAATGTGATCAGAATCCTGATGTCAAGCAAAACAATTCCTAAAGGTTTTTGGCCTAAAGTAACTAAATAGGAGCCATTTAGCTATCAACAAAAGTCCTACATTATCTCTGAAGAACATGACTCCAAAAGAGGCATGGGGTGATGTGAATCCCCCAGTGCATCAACTCTAGGTGTTTGGATGTATAACTTATGTGCACATCTCTAATGTGCATAGAAAGAAGCTTGATGTCAAGAGTACAAAGTGTGTCTTCCTGGGAATAAGTGATTAATCAAAGGCCTACAAACTCTATGATACTGTGAAAAATAAGATTTTGATTAGTAGGAAGTGGCATTTGAAGAACTCAAGGGATGTAAATGGAACTTAGATGACAAAGAAGAAGGGAATCAGCTAAATGGAAATGTTTATGATGATGATGAAGAGGGTGATGAAGTTGGATTTATTGATAATGAATTTAATATGGATCATAATGATCCACATCATGAAGATGACAATAAGAAAGTGCGTATCAGGATAATGCAACTGATGAAGAAAGAAACTCCAAAAGGTAAAATTAAGGAGAGCATGCAGTAAGATAAAGAAGAAGACCAATGTACTTAGATGATTATGTAACTAAAATAGAAGAAGAAGGCAAATGTACAACTTAACAATGATATGTGGCAGTAGTGATCTTCTTAATTAGGATGAAATAGATAAACATGAGAAGTGGAGATAAGTTATGGATTAGGAAATTCAATGCATTGAAGAGAGTGAAACTTAGAGTTTGGTCAACCTTCGACCAAGAGCCAAGAAATTTGTGTCAAGTGGATTTACAAGACCAAATGCAATCAAGAGGGGAGTATAGAAGTACCAGAAGTATAAAGAAAAACTTGTGACAAAGGGATAATCACAACAACATGGCATATACTATAATGAAGTTTTTTTATCCTGTGGCAACATGGGATACCATCAGAACTCTTCTTGCACTTGCAAGATGCAAAATTTGGAAAGTATATCAGCTTGATGTCAAGAGTTCTTTTCTACATGGTGACTTGATGGAAGATGTCTATGTAGATCAACCACTTGTCTATGTACAGGAATCTTCATATGCCAACAAAAATATACCAATGAAGTTCTCATAAGATTTGGCATAGATCGATGCAACAAATATGTAACCCTATTGTGCCAATTTGTAGGTTGACAAAGGATGAGAATGGCAAGCCAATTGATGCCCCAAACTATAGGCAAATGATGGGGAGCTTGATGAATTTACTTTCTACTAGGCTTGATCTTGCATATTCAATTTTCTTGGTAGCAAGGTATATGGAGAGAACAACTTTAGTTTATTTGGAAGCAACAAAAAGGATCCTGAGGTATCTGAAGGGGACTACAAACCTAGGAATTTTGTAAAAGATGAATGATGTAGTGATGCTACAACGGTGGTCAGTCTCTGATTATGTAGGGGATATTGATGATAGAAAAAGTACCACATGATATGTGTTCAAGCTTGGATGAGAATGCAAATCGTGGTCCTCTAAGAAGCAGCCCATTGTAACACTATCAAGCACTGAAGTTGAGTTAGTTGCAGCAACCTCATGTAACGGTAGTTGTTGGAATTGTAATGGTAGTTGTTGTGAAAATCACATGATTCAAGTGTTGTACCCAAGTACTGTGTTTTGGTAACCGAGTTACCATAGTATTGAAAATTGGCTATTGAAACAGCTGTACATGAGTATTGCGTTTTGGTACAAGGGTACCATTGTGTTTATAATTATTTTTAGAATACCTATAACTCGGGTTATAGAAAGTGGTAACCAGGTTACAAGAAGACATTTCAGTTTTTCTATTTTTTTAGTTAGTTGCTTGTATCCCAATCAATTATATTTGTGTATACCTTTGAAGTATCAATTAATGAAAATATTAAATATACTTTCACCTTTCAGTTAATCAATTATACTTTGAGGTATGAGAATGTTAAATATTCACCCTTAATTATATTATCTCCCGTCTTTCCACACTCAATTACTCAATTTTCATCAGACAATCTAACTAACTTTGAGTTAGTTTGTGTGATTACTTGTGATATAAGTAATCTCTCCACATGTATGAAAAACAAGCCTTAAGCTGCAAATTAAATAATGAATTTTTCTCACATTGTAACACACCAACCTTGCGATTCCAGATTCTTAACATGTTTGCACAATTTCTTAACATTAGTTAAATATATTATTTGATACACTTGTGATTTTGATGGTATCATTTAAAACTAATACCCTGCATCAAAGTTGCTACATAATAATGTTTTTTGTTTGTCTAATGGACGAATAATACAAATCATACACTTCCATAAAAAATCTCAACTACAAATCATACAAAGTTGATGCTGTTAAATTAGCAAAGCGAGAAGTCTTTTAATTTCTTCACACTTGTTCATCTCAATCTATAACAACAAAATTACTGCTAATGATGACTTCATGATTTGGATTCTCCTCTTTGTCATTGCTATCTGTACCTTCCTTAACTGGTAATGCTTCATCTTTAATAATTGAACTTGGTGTGTCATAATCTTTGCTTTTACCCCACACCACTAAATACAATCCTACAATAATCACAACCGCGCCGATCACCCTGCAAAATTTATCAAAATATTAATAATTAGTTTACGAATTTAACTAATACATATAAATTGTTCGTGTAAAAATATTTTATACTGACAGATATACTTACCTTCCGAGGTATATTTTCTCGGCCAAAAAGAAAACGCTCATGATAGCTACAATAACCATACAGAGAGGATTGAAAGTTGCTACAAAAACTGGACCTCTATATCTCATTACAGCTCCTTGTATGTAATAGGCCATTCCTGAACAAACTACACCCTGCATGTGAATGAATAATTATTATGGTTATTATATAAATTAATCTGTGATTAATTTCTTAATTAATGACAATGTTGATCAAGCAATAAATTCATCTTTTAAATGGAAACACTTTTATTTAGTGCATGATGAATGTGTGTGTATTTTTCTATTATGTAGCCTTTACAACTTGCTTATACTAGCCTTTAGTGTGTGATTTAATTTTTAATCACTTTTTTAAATACTCTTCTTAAACTTGATCTAAAGTTAGTGATAATTGTGTGAAATAATAATAAACTTAAAAAACAAAAACTTACACTATAAACCGCAGCCAAAAGTTTTGTATCCCAATTCAAAGACCAAACGGAATAATCAGCCCTTTCCATAATCAAAGCTACGATGCCACCTTCAATTGTTCCCAATAAACATATCCATGCTGTAAGTGACAGCTCAGCAGGATATGTTTCAAGTGTAACTGTCTACAAAATTTAATTAAACCGTATTAGTATATAGCTTTGTAGCACTGATATCTTTATAAAAAGATATATTTGTGTGATATCGACGTATCAGTATTAGTATTGTGTTCTGTTTGTCTGGAGATGAAGAAAAAAACATATACATATCATTTGATTTTTTAGATGAAAACTCACTTGGAGAATCATGAAACAAGCACAACTAAAACAACCAATTGTGATCATAATTGATCCCTTTATTGCATGTTGAAGATTTGCACCACTATTGTGTTGGATTTGAGCACTGTTTCCATGTGTCCCAAAAATATTAAGTATTGGACCTCTTAACAATGTCATAACCATAGCACCTGCAACTGTTGCTAATGTCCCAACCACCTTTGCTTGACTATACACACTTTTCATTTTTATCTTCTCTAGTCTAGACACAATAAACCAATTCATTAAAAAAAATAGTAGATATTTTTCATAGCTTAATATCTATTTTGGTTCCATATCTTAAATTCGATGTTCACTTTGGTTTTTTAAATTAAAAAATATTTGTATTGGTCATTTTACTCATTAAAATTTATCATATTAATCCTTTTAGTCTAATAGTCACAGAAAAATTCAAAAAGTGATCGTTAAATTTATTGTCTATTTCACGAAAACGACTGATATAATATATTTTGAAGAGTTAAAAAATCAAGGCTTAAATAGTATTTTAATCCTTGTAAGTTGTGATCTATTTCAAAAATGCTTAGGAAAAGGATTCAAAGCAGGGATAGATTACTCCCAACAATATTGTTTTACCACCAAATCATTTAATTAGTCTTATTTGTTAAATATATGCAATGCATTATATATAATGAATGTCATTTATACATTTTCAAAATTCAATTTAGTTGTTTTTTAATTATCTTATTTTAATTATTGTTGTTTATATTTTTTCAAAATTCAATTTAATTTTTTCTAATTAACTTATTTTAAGTATTGTTGTTTATACTTTTTCAAAATTCTATTTAATTTTTTTAATTATACAATAATATTATATTTTTTTATTAAAATGTATTAAAATAGTGTAAATATTGTATTAAAATAAAATTTAATGTTATGAAAATATTAAAAACTGAAATATAATAAATAATAAAAATTGAAAAATAAATAAATAAAAGTATAGTGCAATTGTGTTTTAGTTTTTCTTATATCATAATATATTAAATAGTTTGAAACATTTTAATTAGAATTTTTTAACTAATATTATTTTATTATTAAAAATTTAAAAATTTAATAATTAATATACTAATTAAATAGTATGTAATATTATGAAATTATAATTTAATAATTAACACATTAATTATAAATATATTATTTTAGTTAAAAATATATTAACACTTTAAATATAACTATATTATTTTAGTTAAAATATTAAGAGTTAAAATCTTAAATAGTAAAACTACTAATTTAATAGTTAAAATATATTTAAAAAAATAAATATATAACAAATTATATATTTGAAATATTAATAACTGAAATATTAATAACTGAAATATTAATAGTTAAAATGTTAATAGTTTAAATATTAATAATTTAAAAATTAAATAGTAAAAAAATTAATTCAGTAATTAAAATAATATGAAATAATTACTTAATATATAATAATTGAAATATTTAATAAACTATTTCAACATTTTATTAATTAAATTTTTTAATAAAAAACTATTTAAAAACCAATTTATTACTATATTAATCTTTGAACTATTGAATTTATCATTTATTAATATTTCAAATATTAATAATTGAAAAATCCAATCACACTTTAAAAATATGTTTAAATATTTTAAAACCCACCATTCTTATTTAAAATTATTATTTAACATTTTAAATAAAACCTAATATTAATATATAAAAGCCAATTTGCTATTAATACAATAAACATGCTAAAATTATTCATTATATACATGTCCTTTGCAATTATGAAGCAATAAACATGAATGGTCTGGTGGATAGTTATAGATATGTTTACTATATATATATATATATATATATATATATATATATATATATATATATATATATATATATATATATATATATATATATATATATATATATATATATATATATATATATATATATATATATATATATATATATATATATATATATATAAGCCAGGAGTGAGAACGTTACTTGAAAATACAAGCCATGAGAAAGGTTATGGCAGGGAGGACATTGTTCATAGCGACAGCGAAAGTAGCCGTTGTATACTTCATTCCCAAGAAATATAAATTCTGATCGATTATGGGCCTGTCGTTAGAAATTCAAAACATCATAATCAAGATAAGTTTTTTTTCTTAATGAAAATAAAAATGTTTAGCCATGCTGAAAATTACTCTAGTGTACTGAGAGCCACTAGCTTCAAAAAGATTGAAAATGTCATCTTTGGCCTAACTTTCCTGTAAAAAAATTGTAGTAAAACATTAACATTCATGTTAAAAAAATATTGATATAAGCAGTAGAAGGAGATTGAACTTACTTTTCCAAGATCAGTGCAAAAGGAGCAATCACAACGAAGGCGACGGCGTGACGATAAACGACGAGTACATAATTACTCATTCCTTTGTTCAGTGCAGCTTTGGATAAAACATCCATACCAGCATATCCAAATTGCAAGAACACTACAGCTATGAATGGTTTCATTCTGTCAAACATTTTCTGGTTACAACATTCCATCTTGTTTTTTTCAGTTCAAAATTTTATCAAACTCTTTCTTGAGCCTCAAAAATGAAATAGAAGAATGAAGGTATATGTGTTTATATACTAAGTTAATGGTTGGAAAAAATGAAAGAATTATATACACTATATATATACATATATGGTAGCTAGCTAGCTCTACTGGTTCACGTAAGCAAGTGGGATGTCACATAAATCAATAGACACCTTCCTCAAAAAAAATGAAAAAGTCAGTGTCATGCTTTAAATTATTACTATCTTTTGGTTATAGTTGAGTGTTACTCATCATGGAGTAGCTTTTATCATTTTGTTCACTTGTTTTCTTATTTGTTATATTTTGACAAAAATTTGCGTATACTATCTGTGAAGATTTTAAATGGAAAGTTGTCTCTGCTTTCTCGTCAAAAATGAGAAAAAGCAATTCTATACTATATGATTTCCATTGAAGTACAAGATTCTAATTATAATGAATTATAGACTTTTATTTGTTTTTTTTATAGATAAAGTAATTGTGTATAGAGTATATATCACATGTACTAAACCAAATTTATTAAGAAAGAAAAATATAAACCAAATGTATGAAGAAAGAAAAATAAATAACAACGACAGATTTGGTTGGTGTGCTTTAAGGGTTCAAGGTGGCATAAGAGGGATTTGAGATGTCTCACTTTAAACATATTTATGGTACAGTGTTGGTGGAGGTTCTATCTATTGAGAATCTTTTGACTATTAAGGTTGTTCTCAGAAGTTTTGAGTTTGTCTGAGACATTAAACTAAATTTCGTTAAAAATTGTGTATTTAGAGAGAATGTGGGTAATAGAGGGATTTTTCCATTATAATCTTGCTTCCCTTCCTTTTAAGTATTTGGGGCTCCCGGCGGATGCAAATCCGAAGAAGAAAGGCACATGGAATCCCCTGATTGATCTTGTTTCTAAGAGGTTAGCCTCTAGGAAGAATAGATTTGTCATTCCAGTCTTGAACTCCATCCCAATGCTCTTTCTTACTTTTAATAAGATGATAATTTAGGTTTGGAAGAATTTGGTTGGTTTGTAGAGATGTTTTCTTCTGGGGGCTCTAAAGGAGGTGTTAAGGTTGTATGACTTAAGTGAGAGGATGTGTGTAAATCCGAATAGGTGGGTGATTTAGGGGTGAATGATCTTAGGCTCGTTATCTTGTCTTGTTAAGTAAGTGGAGATGGACGATTCTTTTGAAATCTCTTTCACTTTTGAAAGATATTAGTAAGGCGAGGTATGGGTAAAAGGGGCTTGGATCCCTACGGGGAGGTACAAATTATGGTCTTAGGGAAGTGTTACATTAATGGAGAGGTGTTTCTCTTTTCGGGGCTCCTCCAAATCAAGCAGCTGACTAGTTTGCATCCTCTTGTGTGAAGAGGGTTGGGATGGGTAGAAGGCTAGATTTTTCCATGATGTCTGAGTAGGTACTATCCCTTTGTATGTTCCTTTGAGTGGTTATTTTTTATCTCAGAGCAAAAGACAAAGGTGGTGGGTTCTACGAGTGCTTGGGATAAGGATGTCTGTGTTTGGAACTTTAGGTGGAGATAGTCTTTCCAAGTCTGGGAGGAGGGGCTTCTAGTGGCTTTAGAAGAACTTATTTTTGGTATTGTTAGGTTGGCCTGGAAGATATCAGGATTTGGAAGTCAAGTATGGTTAGTGGGTTTTTGGTCGGTTCTAGTTATGATATTATGGTGGCTTTGTCTGGGTCACAGAAGGTAGGTCGAAGAGGGTTTTTAAGGGACTCTCCAAGATTTGGAAGAGTTAAGCGCCTTCTAAAATTCTCAGCGCCGACAATTATCTATTTATTGTAACAAAATGGGCTTGTCACCATGGTTCTTATAATCAATCATGGTGTAAGATGCAATCATTTCATCACGGTTCATATTATCAAACATGGTGAATTGTCTTAAATATTTATATATAAGTGAAATTAGCTCTCGCTTCAGTATATAGCATCCATTTCTATCAAACAAAATTGTAACATCTCTTTCACTCGCCTCTCTCAAAATAAAACTTTGACATCTTTCTCACTCGTCTCTCTCACATGGAAACCATAGACTCATGCAGCGAATTCGTCTTCTTTGAAGGGTTGCCTTTATTGTATCAAATATTGGGAAATGGCTACTTTACAAGTTCGTCTTCACAATACTTTATGTTTCAAAATCTGTTAATGAATTATTATTTACGTTTCAATAGCTTGTTTCATAATGTTTGAACTTTTTGCTTGTTTTGACTTGTAGGTAGGTAAGGTGTATGAAAAAATTAATGAGGATCAAGCTAAAGTGATTTTTGCAAAATTGTGTGAAAGATCTAGAATGACATCCATTCAAATTTAACACAAGTTTGCAACTTTCACTTCAGCTTTATTCTCCTTTCATTGTGGATGCCATTTTGGGACATATACGTTTCTGAAATATTTTATGAGTTGACATGTTGTTGTTGTTATTAATAAAAGTTGTATGTTGTATGTAATTTATGCTATGTTTTGATGATTTTGTTATTTTTAATAAAAGTTGTTTATTGTATCTTGTATGTTATTTAAGGTTTGTTGTTGATGAATATTGTTGTTAATGTTTGTTTAAAAATGAGTTTATTATATCTTATATAGTTTGAGTGTATTTCTAACCCCTTATCTAATATATAACTTTTCGGATCTAATTAGAAAATTATAATATGTTAGATAAAATTATATTAAAAAACAAGTTACATATTGTAATACGGTAGGAGAGCTGACTTTTGGGTTTTGTGTTTTATCGCAACTGTTGCGGATAGCAATAGTCGCCACTGACTTTTCTTTTATCTAATAAATGAAAGAGTGAAAAGAACAGGAAAGACCTTTAGAGAATATTTTGAGTAAGGGGGGGGGGGGGGGGGGTAGGTTATGAAAAGAGAAGGTGTTAGCACCCTTTTCATCCATAATTTTCTACGGGCTCTTAATCACTAGCTCACTTTTAGAAATGCTTTGTGCTTGTGTGTGTTTGAAAATATTATAAAAATGCCCAAGTGCGACAATTTTGTAATGATTCTCATATCGTTGAGAATGTATACAAAATGTTTGTTTTGAAAATATTTTGAAAGAAAGTGTTGTTTTGTGAAAAGATGTTTTTGTTTTGAAAAGTTTGTGAGCAAGCGACTACGAGTGATATACCTACTCAAATAAGTCTTTGTTCTTTTCCTCCTCCTTTAGATAGTGCTACCCTACCATTAGTTAGTAGGAAGCCTTATCATTGGATGTGAGGGACAATCGCGGGTCATTTTACAGTCATAGAAGGCAACTTGTAGGACACTTTAGCAATTGGCGTAAGGGAATAAGATCGTTTACCGAAGGCAATATCGAAGGTTCATCGAGAGACTACGATCTTTTAACTGAGGGTCTTTGCTAAAACATTCCACGCACGAGGGACATAACTATTTAAATTTGAGGCAACAAGTGAAGGTTACCCTAGAGGTGCACTTGTGCAAAGTGTGTCATGTTTCAGTTATTAGTGTTCAGATTAGGTTTTCTAATGTTTGTTCTTTTTACGTCTTGCCATGCACGCCTAATTAATATAGCAGTTAAATATATACAAGTGCGGAAAGTAGAAATGCAGGAAATAAATTACGTTATTACATTGCTTTGGGGATGGGGAATTACAAAGCATCAAAATGGGGAGGAAAAATGTAAAAAAGTCCTAATTTATCTATACCATTGATAACTTCATAAAGATAATAAGGCGAAAAATAAGGTTATGAAAAGAGAAGGTGTTAGCACCCTTTTCATCCATAATTTTCTACGGGCTCTTAATCACTAGCTCACTTTTAGAAATGCTTTGTGCTTGTGTGTGTTTGAAAATATTATAAAAATGCCCAAGTGCGACAATTTTGTAATGATTCTCATATCGTTGAGAATGTATACAAAATGTTTGTTTTGAAAATATTTTGAAAGAAAGTGTTGTTTTGTGAAAAGATGTTTTTGTTTTGAAAAGTTTGTGAGCAAGCGACTACGAGTGATATACCTACTCAAATAAGTCTTTGTTCTTTTCCTCCTCCTTTAGATAGTGCTACCCTACCATTAGTTAGTAGGAAGCCTTATCATTGGATGTGAGGGACAATCGCGGGTCATTTTACAGTCATAGAAGGCAACTTGTAGGACACTTTAGCAATTGGCGTAAGGGAATAAGATCGTTTACCGAAGGCAATATCGAAGGGTCATCGAGAGACTACGATCTTTTAACTGAGGGTCTTTGCTAAAACATTCCACGCACGAGGGACATAACTATTTAAATTTGAGGCAACAAGTGAAGGTTACCCTAGAGGTGCACTTGTGCAAAGTGTGTCATGTTTCAGTTATTAGTGTTCAGATTAGGTTTTCTAATGTTTGTTCTTTTTACGTCTTGCCATGCACGCCTAATTAATATAGCAGTTAAATATATACAAGTGCGGAAAGTAGAAATGCAGGAAATAAATTACGTTATTACATTGCTTTGGGGATGGGGAATTACAAAGCATCAAAATGGGGAGGAAAAATGTAAAAAAGTCCTAATTTATCTATACCATTGATAACTTCATAAAGATAATAAGGCGAAAAATAAGGTTATGAAAAGAGAAGGTGTTAGCACCCTTTTCATCCATAATTTTCTACGGGCTCTTAATCACTAGCTCACTTTTAGAAATGCTTTGTGCTTGTGTGTGTTTGAAAATATTATAAAAATGCCCAAGTGCGACAATTTTGTAATGATTCTCATATCGTTGAGAATGTATACAAAATGTTTGTTTTGAAAATATTTTGAAAGAAAGTGTTGTTTTGTGAAAAGATGTTTTTGTTTTGAAAAGTTTGTGAGCAAGCGACTACGAGTGATATACCTACTCAAATAAGTCTTTGTTCTTTTCCTCCTCCTTTAGATAGTGCTACCCTACCATTAGTTAGTAGGAAGCCTTATCATTGGATGTGAGGGACAATCGCGGGTCATTTTACAGTCATAGAAGGCAACTTGTAGGACACTTTAGCAATTGGCATAAGGGAATAAGATCGTTTACCGAAGGCAATATCGAAGGGTCATCGAGAGACTACGATCTTTTAACTGAGGGTCTTTGCTAAAACATTCCACGCACGAGGGACATAACTATTTAAATTTGAGGCAACAAGTGAAGGTTACCCTAGAGGTGCACTTGTGCAAAGTGTGTCATGTTTCAGTTATTAGTGTTCAGATTAGGTTTTCTAATGTTTGTTCTTTTTACGTCTTGCCATGCACGCCTAATTAATATAGCAGTTAAATATATACAAGTGCGGAAAGTAGAAATGCGGGAAATAAATTACGTTATTACATTGCTTTGGGGATGGGGAATTACAAAGCATCAAAATGGGGAGGAAAAATGTAAAGAAGTCCTAATTTATCTATACCATTGATAACTTCATAAAGATAATAAGGCGAAAAATAAATAAACGCACGAAGATGGAAAATGGAAAGATGAAAAAAACTCTAAAAATTCTATGTATTTAAGAAAATATTTTTTTGATGTTTTTGTTTAGAAAAATATTTGAAATGATTAATAAAAATAATACCTAATTCTTTAATTAATATACAAACTAAATAATAAAAACAAATTATGATTAAATTAAATTAATTTTTATTTATAAAAAAAATAAATTAATTTATTAAAACCTAAATCTGATTTTTTTAATAATTTTATGATTTTAGTTTATTAAAATAAAACTAATTAAAAAAGGAAATGCTAATTAAAACAAAATAAAGAAAAATTAAAACAGGCCTTCAAACAAGTAAGATGGGGGTGAGAAAGAAGCAAAAACGTCCAGGCCCAAATCAGGGAGCCCAGGTTGTTGTGCTGGATCTAGTGGAGGTGACCCCTCTGAGGTGTATCGTGGGGTGTGCGTTTGGGGCGCATGGATCTGGAACTCTAAGATCTGATGGTCATTGGATGAGGCACACCATGCGTGCACTGGATCTGATTGTACTGCATCTGCAATGAAAACATGAGAAACTAAAAATTTCCCCATGCTTGGATCGAACCCAGGACCAAGCATAGGTAAGCCTTAAGAACATGCGTGCTGCCACTGGGGTGGCTGTTTCATCTGGTTATGAAATATCACCCAATAAATATAATATGAAGTTGAATGTCAAAATTTGAAAATGCCAGCACATCATCTTCTTCTTCCTTCTCGCGCGCACGAACAACAACAACACCATTTTTGAATTTCTCAAAGCTTCATTTCTCAATCTTTTTGAAAAGTGTAAGCACCAAACTTGCTTGAAATTTTATCATGAATTGAACCATATAAATTATTTTAACCAACACTCAAAGATAAGCAAGAATTTCAGTTGGTACCAAAAACAAACCCTAACGGTTCAGAGGAAAAAATCTCAACACACAGAAAACATAAATGAAAATTAAGGACATGGTTAGTTTTAGGGCATCATGTCTATATTTTATCTTTTGAAATCGAAAGAAAATGATGTATGGATAAGGATTTCAAAGTTTTATTTTTTTTACCTCTTTGGAGAAAACTCCAAAGCTTCATCTAGGTATTCCAGGTGCAATATTATGATTGATTAAGCTCCCTTGGACCTTACTAAAGCTATTCCAATTGGTAGAATATTTTGAAAGTTGCTAAAGCACTCCAACCAAGTCAAGTTGCAAGTCTCGATTTTTGAGTTTGGAAGATGATGATGATGATGATGATACAAAAGTCTTTTTTGTGTTTGGATGACTTCCATATGATGATTATAAGTTGTTAGGATGGTTAGATCACAATGAACTTGCAAGGTTTGAGAGATTCAAAGATAAAGTTTTGTTGGAGCTTTAATGGAGTTTTGGAGCAATTTTAGAATTTGAGAGAATTTGAGGCTGTTTTGGAGCTGTGAATTCGTTGTTGGCTTGCAAATGAGCTCTCTATTTATAGAGAAAACTCATAGGTAATGAGATGGATAAATTCTCAAGTTATCAAGTTATGTCTTGGTTGGATTTCAAATGTCAAGTTATGTGAAAATGGTGGTTCCAATGGAGAAGTACAAGAGTGTTATGTGGTTTTTGGATGTAGAGGGTTTGCTTCTTCACTTTCCTATTGATTATGATCAGAGGGAAACAATTAAGGAGCTCAATGCATTGATTTTGGTTTAAAGCTTTCTTTTTCAAAATGGAAGTGTTAACTTTGTGCCATTAATAGAATAATCACTTGGATAAGGCTTGATTCAGTTGGATAATAGCCAAAAATAGTGTGTAATTTTATGATTATGGAGTGATTTAGGATTTTAGAGGCCTGTAAAGTGAGATTATGTAGCATGGTTATGAGATTTAGTCATGAGTTTATCATAAAAATGACCTATAATTCAAGAATGAAATGCCAACTTCATGTCTTCGAAACTCTCAGCTTAAACATTATCTTTTCATGATATTGGACATTTGGAAAGCTTTAATCAAGATCTTCAACATTAATGTTGACCATTTTGGCTAAATCAATAGGGAAATTGGTGAAAATTGGCCAAAAAGTTGAGATGAAAACTGATAAAAAATATTTCTAAGTGTTAGATAAAAGTATCAGAACTTCATGGGCTCATATCTCTTAATCCAAGCAATTTTTTAGTATCATCCCATATTAACAAAGTTGTAGAATTCATTAATCCCTACAAATGTTGAAAGTTTTCCTTGACTCATTTTGGATCTTAGTGAAAAATGGCCATAAAGTAGTGACTTTGTTAAGAACAAAACACTTAGAAATTTTTCCAAGTGTTGGAAAATTTTCCAACTTTTGACTTCTTTGAGTCTTGATGATTAAAATTGATAATTTTGAATGTTTTGATGATTCTTGATTTTTGAATTCCAATATTGACAAAAAAGTCAAAGTTTGACTTTTGTGTGACTGTTGTATTTTTATCAATTGATTTAATTCTTCAACTATCAATCCCTTGTATCTTTGGAAATGTCTTGATCCATGTAATTAGGTCAAAATTTTGTATTTGAGCCCTTGAGATCATGATTTAAACCATTAGGTGATGCACTAGGCCAAAAGTCAATGATCAATCATCTTCAATCAAAACCCTAATTTGGAAAATTTTGACCTTTGATGATTTGAGGGCTTTCCTTGAGGAATCATGATAAACACTTGATAAAATGATAAGTATCACCTCAAATATTGATGTTGACAAAAAACTTAAAGTTTGACTGTATGTTGACTATAGTTGACTTTTTACCTAATACAATTGACTTTCAATCTTCTGAGCCATTGACTGAGCAAATATATGATGTAAGACTTGAAACTTGACATAAGAATTATTGAAGACCTATGATGAACCATGAAAGTCATTTGAGACCCTTTCAACCCGATCTTCTTTAAGAAGCACCAAACTCTAGTTGAAGACCCTTGCTTAGGAGGAGGTTTGCCCAGTCAACTCTTGAGTAGTTTTGAGAAAAGGGGGGTCTCATGAGAATGTATTGAAGAAAATGGGAGGGAAAATTTTAGGGTATAACAGCTGCCCCTGTTCAATCTTCTTAAACCTGAAGAGTTAGATTGCCATGTCCTCCATTCGTGACATGAAGGTAAAAGATGATTGAACACCTAAGTGACCAGAAATTTGCACTCACCGGTGCACGAAGTAACTCCGTTGGTTGATTATACCAGAAATGGGCTTAAAGATGCCATTTGGAGAGGTGATAGAGAGTTGTTGGAGAAGGGCTTATAGATGCCATCTGATCGGTCACATTTTTGTCTGGTTATCTATCTATTATCCGCCACGAAACCACATCTTTGGTAACACTTTAGCTAGTTTGTTTTACTGTTTTAGTCGCGTATGTTATCTTTCTCAATTTTTGTCTATTTATATTTTGTCTGTTAATTTTGTTAAATAAGGTACTTTTGAAATCTTGGTCTGGTAGTTCTTTTTGTATTTGCAGGTTCGGGCGAAATTACACAGGAATAATGGTGGAAAGGACAAGTTCAGAAGCATTCCCTTTGGAAATCAGTAGCTAACACGGGCGGCCGTGTCACCTGACACGGCCCGTGTCAGAAAGGATGTTGTAGGGCGAGATGAAGAAAAATACAGAAGCTGACACGGGCGCCCGTGTCACATGACACGGCCCGTTCCAGAGAAAGGCTACACGAAAAACCATGAAGCAAGATGCAGAAGCTGACACGGGTGCCCGTGTCACATGACACGGCCCGTGTCAGAATCCCTGGAGACAATTTTGAAAGATTGAATTTCAGTGTCCAACACAGTTGCCCGTGACCCATGATACGGCCCGTGTTGGCATGAGCGAAAAAGAAGAGTGATTTTTTGAAATCATTCTATTGAAATTCTTGGATGTTAGTTTGGACCTTGTGCATACGTTTTGAGTGATATGACACTATTTAGATCTAACTTTGAGGAGTAGAGAAGGGTCTTCGGTTTTGGTTTGGAAAAAAGAACAGCAGAGAACAAGAGGACGAGTACGATCAAAGGTTGGGATGATGAAGATCAACAAAAACGGAAGCAATTGAAGATCAGAGAAATTCCATCCTTTGTAATGTTTAATATTAAAATAGTATTTTCTTTGAATATTATGAAAAGCTAAACCCCCCAATGTTAGGGGGTGTCCCTGAATTGCTTCTGTGATGAACCGAATTGCTATTATATTATAATATCTATGTTTTTATGTATTCACTGTATTATGCAAATCCCTAATGCTTATCTTTTTGGAAAATTGGATATTGATCTATGGGTAAAGTAGGTTTGACTGATCACTTTATCGCTACTTGTATGATACCATCGCTAATTTCTCTTAGGAATAAGGATCTAATAGCTTTGACCGTAAATTCTTCATCTTTTAGGTGTGATCGGCATATGTTTGAATATCTAAGGAATTAGACATTAAAATTTTATGTCGCGGGTTTCCGGCTAAGGAATTAGGGGAAACTACTCTTGAGAATCGGTATTAGATTACGGAAGCATAGATAGTATAAATAGGAGTTCAATCCATTACGGAGCAATTCATACATCTTATCCCTAGCATGTTCCAACATTGTTGTGATATTACTTTTTACTTTTTGTGTTTTTTTTAATTTACAAAGCAGAATTTTCTACCTTTACTCAAACCACCCCAATGCCCTTTTTGTCTAATTGACTACTTTTCAACACTGTTAATTTCAACGCAGTCCTCGAGATCGGTACATGGGATAACTTCCTTCTATTGCTACATTGGTAAAAATAGTACACTTGCTATTTTACCGATCAAGTTTTTGGCGCCGTTGCCGGGGACTGCCAAATTTTCTGTGTTTAAAATTACTCAATTAGGATTTTGTTGCTCTGCAACCAAAATTTTATTTTACTATTTTGTAGTATTCACTCACAACTAATAATTGTCTAATCTTTTTATGCGAGGTAAGGCCTCAGCTGAATTTCTTTTTGACGCAGAACCAGAAAGATCACTGAGAGAGAGAATCCGAAAAGCTAGGAAAGAAAGTCGGAAAAGCAGAGAAGAAGTTCAAGCAAATCCTTCAGTGCAATTAGAGTCTGAAGCGATGGCTGCTGACCCACCGCTTGTGGAAAGACTTCTTGGAGACTATGGAGGAGAAAATGCACCTCTGGGCCGGATGACAATCGTTAATCAACCTGTAAACGTCGACAACTTTCAGTTACACCCTTCAACTATCCGGCAACTTGAAAGGAGATTGTTCTCTGGAAAGATTAATGAAGATGCAAACAAACATATGCAGAGGTTTCTCACCATGACCACATCATTGAAAATTGAGGGGCATTCTGAAGAAGCAAAAAAATTAGTTATGTTCCCTTTTACATTGTCAGAGGATGCTGAAGAATGGTTCTACTCTTTACCGGCTGGAAGCATCACAACTTGGCAACAGATGGAGACTACCTTTCTCAATGAATATTTTCCTACTTCTGTGTACATCCGTAAGAGGTATGACATTGTGAACTTTAAACAGAAGGAAGGAGAATCACTGGGAGATGCATATAAGAGGTTTAAACGATTGTTGGTTGCATGCCCTACTCACAACATGGATGCAATAGAACAAATGCAAAATTTTGTAAATGGCCTTGGGATGAAGACTAAGCAACTCATCGACACAGCTGCTGGTGGCTCAACTAACTTCACAACAGCCACTGGTATTAAAAAGATAATTGAAGCTATCGCAGCAAATGAGCATTTAGAGTTGTATGACCGGAGTGTGTCCCAACCTGAAGGAATAATTAATTTGAAATTGGCTAATCAAGTTGTTAAGATGGAAGACCAAATTACAGGTGAAGTAGAAAGAAGATTGAAGAAGATGGCCATTGATACATAAACTGTAGCTCAGGTTCAACCGGTTCAACCCACGCATGCTAGCAATTGTGAAATTTGTGGAGGACCTCATCTTACTGTACATTGCATTGCCACTGCACAACAAATTGAGGAGATAAATTTTCTCAGGAAAAACAACCCTTATTCAAATACTTATAATCTGGGTTGGAAAAATCATCCCAATTTCTCGTGGAAGGATCAACCAGGAAATGCCCAAAACAGACCACAGCAACAACAATCATATACCCAACCTCAGCAACAATTTCAACAACAGGGGGCGCAGAAAGCTGATTGGGAGATTGCCATTGAAAATATGGCCGCACAAAGTTCTCAATTTCAAGAAGAGACCAGAAGTAATCTAAAGAACACGGGGGCTTCCATTAAGAATCTTGAAATACAGATGAGTCAGATCGCACAACAACTTGCGGGGTCGCAACCGCAAGGCACTTTTCCAAGTGCCACGGTCATAAATCTAAGAGACAACCATCACGTGAATGCTGTGGTCACTAGGAGCAGTAAGGAAAGAGATGTGCAGGAAAAAATTCTGAAGAAGAAGATCTATTGTTCGAATTTGATTTAGAGATTAAAGAAAATAAGGGTGAGAATGAAGAAGTAACTATACCTGAAAGTGCGGTCCAAGAAGAACAAAAAGGAAAAGTTGCCGAGACAAAACCTGAAATTAAACTCCCTTTCCCCACAAGAAACAAGTAGAAGGGGCATCATGAGAAAAACTTTAAAAATTTTTTAGAGATGTTCAAAAAGCTTGAACTCAACATTCCTGTCTTGGAGGCACTAGAGCAAATGCCTACTTATGCCAAGTTCATGAAAGATATCATATCGAAGAAAAGAACCATCGATACCGACCCTATTATTCTAACTGAAACATGTAGTGCTATTTTGCAAGGTATGAAGATTCCAGTAAAGAAGAAGGATCGAGGTTCTGTTACTATCCCTTGCACTATTGGGGATAGATCTTTTAAAAAGGCCCTTATTGATTTGGGAGCAAGTGTCAGTCTCATGCCTCTTTCAATATACAAGAAATTGGGGATTGGTAATGTGCAAAACACAAGGATGACACTCCAGTTTCTGATCATTCGGTGAAAAGACCATATGGAATTATGGAAGATGTCTTGGTAAAAATTGACAAGTTTGTTTTCCCGGTGGATTTTGTTGTTCTAGAGATGCCGGAAGATGATGAGATTCCTCTCATTCTTGGAAGGCCATTCTTAGAGACCGGGAGATGTTTGATAAACATAGAAGAGGGTACCATGACTCTGAAAGTCTATGATGAAGAATTGAAAATTGATGTTCGAAACACTATGAAGTATAAGGATGATATTTCCACGAGCCAACACATCGAAGTAATTGATCAAGTGGCTGCTAATGATAATTCTTGGAAGACACAACAACTACCGTTGGAAAAAGTGTTGAGCTTATCAATTTTTGAAGAATTCTAAGAGATAGGTGAAAAAGATATGGAAGCTTTAGCTATGATGGATGCAATTCCATCATTCAAGGGGACTCGACCAAACCAGTGGGAGGATTTAAGGCAGCCTTCAATGGAAGAGAAGAAAGATGAATCTAAGGAAGGAGCTGAATTGAAACAATTACCTGAGAACCTCAAGTATGTTTTCCTCGACACCGACAATAGGTGCCCGACAATAATCAGTTCTAATCTTGAAGCCCTCTAGGAGGATAAGCTCGTCAAAGTTCTAAAAAAGCATAAAAGTGCTATCGGGTGGTCAGTTGATGATTTGAAGGGGATTAGTCCTACGGTTTGCATGCACAAAATTCTCATGGAGGATGATCATAAACTGGTTGTCCAACCCCAAAGAAGACTAAATCCCGTAATGAAAGAGGTAGTCAGAAGAGAAGTGGTGAAACTGTTAGATGCTGGGATGATTTATCCTATATCTGACAGTTCTTGGGTGAGTCCTATACATGTCGTGCCAAAGAAAGGAGGGACAACTATGATCAAGAATGAGTTGATCCCTACAAGGACAGTTACCGGATGGAGAGTCTGTATCGATTATAGAAGATTGAACCTTGCTACGAGAAAGGATCACTTTCCGTTACCATTTATCGACCAGATGTTGGAAAGGTTGGCCGACCATGAGTACTATTGTTTCCTTGATGGTTATTCGGGGTATAATCAGATAGCTGTTGTACCAGAAGATCAAGAGATGACAGCATTTACATTCCCTTTTGGTATTTTTGCCTATAGAAGAATGCCATTTGGGTTATGCAATGCACCTGCTACTTTTCAAAGATGCATGCAGTCAATTTTTGCGGATATGCTTGAAAAATATATGGAAGTATTCATGGACGACTTCTCGGTTTTTGGTAAATCGTTTGATAATTGTTTAAGTAACCTTGCGCTTGTCCTAGAAAGATGCCAGGAGAGCAATCTTATCCTTAACTAGGAGAAATGCCACTTCATGGTGCGCGAAGGAATAGTCTTAGGCCACAAAAGTTCCTACAGGGGAATAGAGGTGGACCAAGCAAAGATCGAAGTAATATCAAAGCTTCATCCTCCAACAAATGAGAAAGGTATTAGAAGTTTCCTTAGGCATGCGGGGTTTTGCCGTAGATTCATAAGAGATTTTTCTAAAATAACAAAACCTTTAACAACCCTTTTGGTTAAGGATATGGATTTTGTGTTTGATAATGAGTGTGTCAAAGATTTTGAAACATTAAAGAGTAAATTGGTTTCAGCACCCATTGTTGCTGCACCTGATTGGTCTCTCCCTTTCGAGATCATGTGTGATGCTAGTGATATTGCAGTAGGGGAAGTTCTGGGACAACGTAGAGAAAAACTGTTGCATGTCATTTACTATGCGAGTCATGTGTTGAACCCTGCACATATGAACTATGCAACTACTGAAAAGGAGTTGTTAGATGTGGTTTACGCCTTCGATAAATTCTGGCAATATCTGTTAGGTTCTAAGGTCATTGTTTATACTGACCATGCTGCTTTGAAGTATTTATTCACTAAACAGGATTCTAAGCCAAGACTCCTGAGATGGATTCTACTTTTTCAGGAGTTTGATGTGGAGATTCGTGATAAGAGAGGCTGTGAAAACACCGTTGCTGATCACCTCTCTCGTATGTCACCTATTGAAGAAACAGAGGTTAAACGGCCAATCAAGGATGAGTTTGTCGATGAGCACATCCTTGCTGTTATTGGTGTACCATGGTTCGCATATTATGCAAACTATATAGTGGGAGGTATCATCCCTGATGACTTTGATTCTAACAAAAATAAAGTTTGTTCATGATTGCAGGTTTTATTTGTGGGATGACCCTTTTCTATACAAGAGAGGAGTGGATGGTCTTATAAGAAGATGTGTGCCGGAGCAAGAGCAGGAGGACATATTGAAAGCTTGCCATGCATCAGAATACAAAGGACATTTTAGCGGTGATAGAACCGCGGCTAAGGTCCTCCAATCAGGGTTGTATTAGCCATCGTTGTTCAAGGATGCTCAAGATATGGTAAAGGAGTGTGACAAATGTCAAAGAACTGGGAATATCTCCAAGAGAAACCAGATGCCTCAGAATTCTATGTTGGAAGTTGAATTATTTGATGTTTGAGGAATCGACTTCATGGGAACTTTTCCACCATCTTTTGGGAAGAACTACATCCTCGTGGCGGTTGATTATGTATCAAAATGGGTTGAAGTTGTGGCTCTACCAACTAATGATGCGAAAGTGGTGGTGAAATTTTTGAGAGAAAACATTTTTGCTAGGTTTGGAGTACCGAGAGCACTCATAAGTGATGAAGGAACACATTTCCTAAATCACCTCATGGAAAAGTTACTCCAGAAGTACAATGTTAAGCATAAGATTGCCACTCCGTATCACCCTCAAACTAGTGGGCAAGTGGAAGTTTCAAACAAGCAACTAAAGCAAATTCTCGAGAAAACAGTAAATTCTTCTCGGAAAGATTGGGCGGCTAAATTGGATGATGCTTTACGGGCTTACCAAACGGCTTTCAAAACACCAATCGGTATGTCACTGTACCAACTAGTTTATGGAAAAGCATGCCATTTGCCTCTGGAATTGGAGCACAAGGCATTCTGGGCATCCAAACTTTTGAATATGGATTTGACTAAGTTAGGAAGTTCACGAATCCTTCAACTTCATGAATTGTAGGAATTCCGGAACCGTGCTTATGAGAATGCTAAGGTTTACAAAGACCAAACAAAAAAGTGGCATGATAAAAGAATTGTGAGGAAAGAGTTTCATGAAGGACAACTGGTCCTCTTATATAAATCCAGATTGAAGTTATTTCCTGGAAAACTTAGATCCAAATGGTCAGGACCTTTTGTAGTGCACAAAGTGTTTTCTCATGGAGCGATTGAAGTAAGAAATCAAGCAAATGGTGACATTTTTAAAGTGAATGGACAAACGTTAAAACCCTGCTATAGCGGGCAAGAAAGTGGTCAGATTCATGTTGTTCGTCTTACAGGGTGAGATGAACAACCATCGAGCCATGCGACGTTAAACGAAGCGCTACGTGGGAGGCAACCCACGTGTTTTATTTATGATGTTTTTTTGTTTGTTTTGTGCTGTTAACTTGTTTTATTTCAGGGTCTCTTATGCGGAGGAGTTTGAGGAACGGCGTTTTGAGCAGGGAAACAAAAGAAGTTTTTAAAAAAAAATATAAAAAAAAAGTTGAAAGAGTTTTTTTTGGGCAAATTCAGGTGATGACACGGTCTCCCGTGTCAACTGACACGGTCGTGTCATTCTTTGAAGGGAGTTGCAGTCTCTGACATGGGTGCCCGTGTCATGTGACACACCCGTGTCATAAACCCTGGGCGTGAAGGGCAGGCTCTGACACGGTTGCCCGTGTCATCTGACACGGTCGTGTCAGATGTTTCAGATTTTTTTTATTTTATTTTTTTTCTTTTTTAAAATTAATTGACGTTTCAGATATTTTTTTTTTATATTTTTTTTATTTTTTAAAATTAATTAAGAGGGAGAGCAATGTTGGGAGTTTTAGTTTAAAAAAAAAACAATTATATGGGCCCAGCATTTCATAACACTTCTCTCTCTCATTTTCAAAAACTTTTTGTTTTCCTTTCTTCTACCTCTCTCTCTCAAACTCCATAACCACTCTCTCATTAAAACTCTTGGCTTTCTCCATAAATCTCTTGATCTCACCTTGTATCTTTCACAAAAGTTATTCCAAATCTCGCCCTCTACATTTCTACGGTAGCTTTTTCCTCTAACGTTCTATTTCAGTTTGGTGTGATTTTGTAGGTTTACCAAAAATGCCCCCAAAGCATAATGCAAGAGGTAAGCAGCCAGCAGGCGAACCATCAAGGTCAAGACCAAGGAGCAGTCGTGACCAAATGGCGGAACCTAACGCTCATAACATTTTCTTTGACAATCCTCCTCATGAAGTGCGTTACTCACATCATATTCGGCGTAAGTTGACACCCACAAGGTACATGTGCTCCCAAACTTTGTCTCTACTGGGTTTAACTGATGAAGTATACAGAATGTTGCACGTTTTAGGAATTCTGGAATTTATGCAGCTTGAAACGCCCACTTTTGAACGCATAACACTCGAATTTCTGAGCTCTGTCGAGTGTAAGCTGAAACCAACATGGGATGGAAGCACTCAAATGCACACAGGTACTCTAATGTTCAGGTTGTTCAATGTGGAACGCCAGCTGACCCTTGAGGAATTGGGTGGGATTCTCCACCTTCCCGTTTATGGACCGGGAGCGGTTCCTGAAACTTTCAATCCAGCGGGATTCTGGGGAGATATTACTGGTTGTGGGGTTATGAGGCCAAGAGCATCAAGGCATCTCGGATTCAAAACCCTTGCTTTAGGTATGCTCAAAAGTGTCTGGCTTACACTTTGTTAGGTCGAGGGGATAGTACAGGTGTCGCATTGCAGGCAGAGCTCTTTCTGCTTCATGCTATGGCCAATGCAACCCCGGTCAATGTTGCTGCCTTCGCAGCAAATCACCTGAGAAAAGTGGGACGAGCAACGTCGGGTGATATTTTTGTTGGCAGTATGATTACCCAAATAGCCGTTTATTTTGGTTACAACCCTGTGGAATTGAATCATGTACCTGTGGCAGGTATGAGTAAAATAGATATGAATTCCTTAATTAATCAGGGGATGATTCAAGTTTTGGATAATCGTTTCAGTTATATTGTTTCTAAGCGGACTATTATGATGCTGCCTAACCCTGTAAAAGTTTCAATTTTGAATCGTCAAAATTGGGAATATGGTATTTTTAATGATGCTTTTCAGGTTGAGCATGAGTTTAACAATCCTACTGAGGAGCACCTTGTGGATGATGATGCTGAAGAGCTGGTAGAAAATCCATCTGAAAGGCCGACTCAGATGGATAGCCGATCCTCATCATTCACTCAAGAGGAATGGATGTGGCTTCAAGCAGAATGTGCTGATCTACGAGCGGAGCAAACACGTCAAGGAGTCGAGTTGTTTCGTCAAGGACACGAACAAGCTAAGCAAGGAGAGATGTTGGCTGACATTCAACGAATGATGCAGCACTTGATGTTGTAGTTTCCTCAACATCCTCCACCGCAGTGAGCTCTGTAAGACCCTTGCAGCCTTGGTTCTGAAACATTGAGGATAATGTTTAGTCCAAGTGTGAGGGAGCTTCGGTTTCGGTTTCCTTTTTATTTTTTTTTAGTATTTTGTGTGTTTTATTTATTACTTGTTATTTCAGTTTTGAAATTCTGGCTGCAGATACTCAATGTCACGTTCAATGTTATAACACCGTATCTGACTTTCTATAAGACAGTAAATACAAAAACAGTAAAGAACACAATCAATTGTTTACCCAGTTCAGTGTGCAACAACACCTACTCTGGGGGCTACCAAACCAGGGAGGAAATCCACTATAAGAGATATTAATTCAGGAATAAACCAACCAGTTTATCTCCTTCACTTAAGACCTACCCAATACAACTTCAATCTAAGTACAACTTAAACCTGAGTTCCTACTCACTCCCCCTCAATCACAGCAGTGATACATAAAACAATTTGACTAATGAATTGATGAAGACACTCTTCAAAAACATACACTTGATTATGCTTCACAGCTTTTTAATCAAGCAACACAAACACTCTTGCTTCACAGCTTTGAGTGATACACAAACCTAACTTGACTTTGCTTCAAAGCTTTAGTCAAGAGACATACAAACACTCTTGCTTCAAAGCTTTGAGTGATACACAACCCTTAAAATTAAAACCTATTCCAAGTCACTTATCACAATGATAATTGCTTGGATTACAATAGTTAAAACTATACAGCTTCTAAATGATCTTCTGTCAAAAAGGGATTGATTCCAAAACAGTAGCTCTGTTGAATATATAGCAGCTGCATCTTCAGTTAGGGTTTCCACAAAAAGCTAGGGTTAATTCTGTTTGACCTTAAGACTAGGTCACATGACTTTATCAACCAGGTTAGGGTTGAGCTAGGTTAACCCCAAGTCCACGACATTTTCTGTTCTGGAAAGACTGAGTCATAATCCTGAAAAAACTCAGAATTACCCAAACTGCATAACTGTTAGTTTAGAACATGATGTCTTAACATTTGTTATGACATCTGACAACCTGTCTACTGATTTAGGTAAATGTGATCTTTTTGCAAAATGCTCAGATACACACTTATAAACAGCAGCACCTGTATGACAATATTTTTCTGCAAAGGTACCTAATGAATCAGTACATACTAAACTAGAATGTTATGACATCAGTCATGACATTCACACACACACACTTGGTTTTACCAAAAATGCAAGCCAATAACTAAACAACTACAAACTCCCCCTTTGGCAGATTTTTGGCTAAAGACCCTAAGCAATCAGAGATAGATAGCAGCAGAAAGAAATGACTGCAGAAAAATAGAATGTCTAATTAAGTACCAAAATATATCTCCCCCTCTTTAGCCACAAATGGGCCAAAGATACATGTTCTTAAAAATTATATAGTCATCCAGAAACAGTAATAAGAGCAGCAACTAAAAACTGAACACACTTCCAAACTCCACCAGGGACCAGCAACAACTCCACCAATCAGCAACTCCACCAACCTTTAAGCACTGTCATCAGACTCAGAGGATTCGGGCTTCTTCCTTTTCTTGTGAGCAATGTCATCATTCTTCTCTTTGTCTGATGTCTCAACATCCTTAGAGACATCTGTATTTGTTTCAATATTTGAACTTTCTTGATTTAAAGGAACATAAATGCCAGGAACTAAGTGGTTCTCGTTCAGAATTCTTGAAACAATTTTAGCTACTGCTTGACGAACATAGGCTGACCCTTCCCTATTTGCAATTTCAGGGGGAACTAAAGAAGAAGGATGAGATGGATTACCAGAGGCAGAAGCTTGGGACCTTCCTGCATGTCTTGTTCTCAGCTCTTTGACCTTGGTGGGGTTAGTTTCCACTTTTCTAAGAGAAGAGATCTCCAGGACTTCAGAGTCCAGACAAGAAGAGATTGTCCTAGAATCTTGATCAGAGGAAGAGGACGAAATGGTCGTATTGGATGATGATGGTGTTTGAGACATTTTGATAGTCTTCGAAGACCAATAGCAACTGGAGAGAAAATTCAGATTGAGAGATTTGGTTTTGATGCTGAGACGAGAGAGGAAGGAAGAAAAGGAGTGTCTATTCACCTTCTTAAAAGAAATGAAGGAAATGGGAAAATATAAGTTTAACCCAATCAGAACAGACTTAACAAGCATAACTCCTTTAATCCTTGTTTTAAGCAAAATTAATTGCTACAATTCCTCATGTTGGAAAATGCCCAACTTACCCCTCAAGTTTTCAAATTGATTTGCATCAAGTGCCTTGGTAAAAATGTCAGCCATCTGTAGCTCAGTGGCAACATGTTCCAATTTGATTGTCTTCTCTTCTACAAGGTCTCTGATAAAGTGATGTCTTATGTCAATATGTTTGGTCCTACTATGCTGAATGGGATTCTTGGAAATGTTGATTGTACTTAGATTGTCACAGTACAATGTCATAACATCTTGTGTGACATTATACTCAGTAAGCATCTGTTTCATCCAGATCATTTGAGAACAGCTACTACCAGCTGCAATGTATTCAGCTTCAGCAGTATAGAGAGACACACAATTCTGTTTCTTGCTGAACCAGGAAACCAGATTATTTCCCAAGAAGAAACATCCTCCAGAGGTGCTTTTTCTATCATCAGCACTACCAGCCCAATCAGCATCACAGTAACCAGTCAGAGTTGGTTCACAGCCATGAGAATATAGCAACCCATAGTTGTAAGTTCCACTCACATACTTCAAAATTCTCTTCACTTGATTGATATGACTGACTTTAGGATCAGCTTGGTATCTTGCACAGACTCCAACTGCAAAAGCAATATCAGGTCTGCTGGCTGTTAAGTACAACAAGCTTCCTATCATGCTTCTGTACAGACTTTGATCCAGCTTAACCCCACTTGAATCTTTGGAATGCTTTAAATGAGTAGGAGCAGGAGTCCTTTTGTGACTGGCATTCTCCATACCAAACTTCTTTACAATGTTCTTAGCATACTTGCTTTGAGATAGGAAGATTGAGTCCTCCATCTGTGAGACTTGTAGTCCAAGAAAATAAGTTAGTTCTCCCATGAGACTCATTTCAAATTCAGCCTGCATCTGGTCAGCAAAATGTTTAACCATAGGTTCTGACATTCCTCCAAACACTATGTCATCAACATATATTTGGGCAACCATCAACTTCCCTCCTTCAGTTTTGACAAAGAGAGTTTTGTCCAAGCCTCCTTTTCTGTATCCTTTGTCTGAGATAAACTTTGTTAACCTGTCATACCATGCTCTAGGAGCTTGTTTCAGGCCATATAGAGCTTTTCTCAACTTGTAGACATGATCAGGGTGGTTTGGATCCACAAAGCCTTTAGGCTGTTCCACATAGGCTTCCTCATTCAGGTACCCATTTAGAAAGGCACTTTTCACATCCATCTGAAATAACTTGAACTTCAGAAGACAAGCAATTGACAATAGGAGTCTGATTGATTCCAGCCTGGCTACAGGTGCAAAGGTTTCATCAAAATCAACCCCTTCAACCTGAGTGTATCCTTGAGCAACAAGTCTTGCCTTATTCCTGGTGACAGCTCCTTCAGCATCTGATTTGTTCTTGAAAATCCATTTTGTGCCAATGATGTTAGTTCCTTCAGGTCTAGGAACCAGTTCCCAAACTTCATGTTGCTTGAATTGGTTCAGTTCATCTTGCATTGCTCAAATCCAGTATTCATCAGTTAAGGCTTCTTTGACATTTCTTGGTTCCATTTTGGACACAAAACAAGAGTTTGAGATGATTTCTCTAGATCTTGTAATGACTCCACTGTTGGGATCTCCTATGATGAGCTCTTTTGGATGATCCTTCTGAATTCTGATGGAAGGGATCTTGCTAGCTTCCTTTGATTCAGATTCTGTTGTGGTGGTGTTGGGTAGATCATTCTGTTGGGTTGAAGTCTCAAAGAATGTCTCAACATTACAAGGGACATCTATTTCCTCATGATAATCATCAATTATAACATTTATTGATTCCATCATGGCTTTGGTCCTAGAATTGAATACTCTATAAGCTCTGCTGTTTGAGGAGTATCCTAGAAATATGCCTTCATCACTTTTAGGGTCCAGTTTTCTTCTTTGTTCACGATCTGCCAGAATATAGCATTTGCTGCCAAACACATGGAAGTACTTCACAGTTGGTTTTCTTCCTTTCCAGAGTTCATATATGGTGGATGAGGTTCCCTTTCTCAAGGTGACCCTGTTATGGACATAGCAGGCTGTATTCATAGCTTCAGCCCAAAAATACATAGGAAGTCTTTTGGCATGTATCATTGCTCTGGCAGATTCCTGTATGGTCCTGTTTTTTCTTTCCACAACTCCATTTTGCTGAGGAGTTATAGGAGAAGAAAATTCATGACTAATTCCTTCAGAGGAACAAAAATCATCAAACTTGCTGTTTTCAAATTCCTTGCCATGATCACTTCTGATTCTGACAATACACCCTTCCTTTTCTCTTTGAATTCTTTTGCACAATTCTTTAAAAACTTCAAATACATCAGATTTTTCCCTAATGAAGTTAATCCAGGTGAATCTGGAAAAATCATCCACAACCACATAGGCATATCTTTTTCCACCAAGACTCTCCACTTGCATTGGTCCCATCAGATCCATATGAAGAAGTTCTAGAACCTTAGAGGTGGTCAGATGTCTTGACTTTGGATGTGACATCCTAGTCTGCTTACCAACCTGACATTCACCACAAACTCTTCCTTCATCAATTTGCAGTCTTGGAATCCCTCTGACTGCCTCCATGGAGATAATCCTTTTCATACCTCTTAGATGAAGATGGCCAAGTTTTTGGTGCCACAGTTTCACCTCTTTTTCTTCTTTTGCAATGGAACACACAGAGGAGAAATTAGTGTTCTCAGGCTCCCACAAGTAACAGTTGTCTTTAGATCTGACTCCTTTCATTACAATTTCTTGTTTTTCATTAATTACAAGACATTCAGATTTTGAGAAATTGACCTTGAATCCTAGATCACACAATTGACTAATACTAATGAGATTAGCAGTCAGCCCTTTTACCAGCAGTACTTCACTCAGACTTGGAACTCCAGGGCAGTCCAAATTACCAACTCCTTTGATTTCACCTTTAGCACCATCTCCAAAGGTCACAAAACTGGTGGTGTGAGGTTTAACATCATTGAGGAGGTTCTTGATTCCAGTCATGTGTCTGGAACACCCACTGTCAAAGTACCAGTCTTCCTTTGTAGAGACCCTCAGGGAAGTGTGGGCTATCAGGGAAGTAGCCTTTTTCTTCCATTTAGGAGCATGTGGTACCTTTTTAGACTTAGGTTTGACACATGAGTTCTGATTAGGGTATCCATGCAATCTGAAGCAGAAAGGCTTTATGTGGCCATATCTCCCACAATGATGACATCTCCATCTTTGGTACCTTTTCTTCATATGTCTCTGTTCCTGATGTTGAGAGTTGTGTTGAGACATCTGTTTTGACATTTGCTTATCAGACCTGATCTTCTTATCTGTACCAGATTTCTTTGCTTCCACAAATCCTAGTCCAGATTTGTTTCCCACAATTTGTCCAACCTGAAGGATCTCTTCCAATTTGTCTGTTCCATTAGTCAGCATCTTGAAAGATTTGGTCATTTGATTCAGTTGTGAGTTCAACAATTGAACTTCCCCTTCTAGATGACTTATAGTTTCAAGGTTTTCCCTTTTTTCAGCCTCCAGCTTTATGATGAGTTTTGATTGTTTCTCATTCTGCACACAGACTTCAGCACTTCTGATACACAATTTCTTGTAAGTATCAGCCAGTTCTTCAAATGTCACTTCTTCATCACTAGTGTCACTTTTAGAAGTACAAACACCAGTTAGAGTAGTAACTAGTTTGGCAGATTCTTCTTCAGAATTACTTTCTGAATCACAGTCAGACCAAGTAACAGTCATTCCTTTCTTTTGTTTCTTAAGAAAGGTAGGATATTCAGCTCGAATATGCCCATATCCTTCACAGCCATGGCATTGAATTCCTCTACCTTGATTTCCCTTCTCTTATGACCTTGGTCTTCTGCTGGAACTGTCAATGTCAGAGGGAAAGTTATGAACATTAGACCTTGACTTTGGATCTATTCTTTTGATGAGTTTGTTCAACTGTCTTCCAAGCATGGCTATAGCTTCTGAAATATTTTCTTCTTCATCCTCCTTGTTTTCAACATCAGTGTTGGATACAAGTGCTATGCTCTTGTTCTTCTTGTCACCATTATCAGTGATCCCCATCTCAAAAGTCTGAAGAGACCCAATTAGTTCATCCACTTTCAACTTGCTGATGTCCTGGGCTTCCTCTATGGCAGTTACCTTCATAGCAAATCTTTTAGGCAAGGATCTGAGAATCTTTCTCACCAATTTTTCTTCTGACATCTTTTCTCCCAGTGCTCCTGAGGTGTTGGCAATCTCCAAGATGTTCATGTGAAACTCATGAATGGTTTCATCTTCCATCATTTTTAGATTCTCAAACTTGGTAGTCAACATCTGAAGTCTTGACATTTTTACTTTGGAAGTGCCCTCATGGGTAGTTTTGAGAGTGTCCCAAACTTCCTTGGCTAGTTCATATTGATGTACTAGTCTGAAAATGTTTCTATCAATTCCATTGAACAAGGCATTTAAAGCTTTGGAATATCCCAGGGCTAACTCATCTTCTTCTTTAATCCAATCTTCCTCAGGCTTCAAACTGATTGTCCCATCTTTCTCAGTTATGGTGGGATGGATCCATCCTTTGTCAGTAGCTCTCCAAGCCTTTTTGTCCAGAGATTTTAAGAAGGAAATCATACGAGGTTTCCAGTAGTCATAATTTGTTCCATCCAGAATGGGTGGTCTATTTCCAAAAACTCCTTCTTTGTCCATAGTTCCAGGAAGTGATATCCCTAGATCTCACCCAGTAATACAGGCAGGGTGCCTGCTCTGATGCCAATTGAAATTCTGGCTGCAGATACTCAATGTCACGTTCAATGTTATGACACCGTATCTGACTTTCTATAAGACAGTAAATACAAAAACAGTAAAGAACACAGTCAATTGTTTACCCAGTTCAGTGTGCAACAACACCTACTCTGGGGGCTACCAAGCCAGGGAGGAAATCCACTATAAGAGATATTAATTCAGGAATAAACCAACCAGTTTATCTCCTTCACTTAAGACCTACCCAATGCAACTTCAATCTAAGTACAACTTAAACCTGAGTTCCTACTCACTCCCCCTCAATCACAGCAGTGATACATAAAACAATTTGACTAATGTATTGATGAAGACACTCTTCAAAAACATACACTTGATTATGCTTCACAACTTTTTAATCAAGCAACACAAACACTCTTGCTTCACAGCTTTGAGTGATACACAAACCTAACTTGACTTTGCTTCAAAGCTTTAGTCAAGAGACATACAAATACTCTTGCTTCAAAGCTTTGAGTGATACACAACCCTTACAATTAAAACCTATTCCAAGTCACTTATCACAATGATAATTGCTTGGATTACAATAGTTAAAACTATACAGCTTCTAAATGATCTTCTGTCAAAAAGGGATTGATTCCAAAACAGTAGCTCTGTTGAATATATAGCAGCTGCATCTTCAGTTAGGGTTTCCTCAAAAAGCTAGGGTTAATTCCGTTTGACCTTAAGACTAGGTCACAGGACTTTATCAACCAGGTTAGGGTTGAGCTAGGTTAACCCCAAGTCCACGACATTTTCTGTTCTAGAAAGACTAAGTCATAATCCTGAAAAAACTCAGAATTACCCAAACTGCATAACTGTTAGTTCAGAACAGGATGTATTAACATTTGTTATGACATCTGAAAACCTGTCTACTGATTTAGGTAAATGTGATCTTTTTGCAAAATGCTCAGATACACACTTATAAACAGCAGCACCTGTATGACAATATTTTTCTGCAAAGGTACCTAATGAATCAGTACATACTAAACTAGAATGTTATGACATCAGTCATGACATTCACACACACACTTGGTTTTACCAAAAATGCAAGCCAATAACTAAACAACTACAAGTTTAATCCTTGGTTTCTTTATGTTTTGTGTGTTTCAGATGTGTGGTGACTATGCCGAAATAGTAGATAATCTGAGAGAAGTGGATGAGACATATCAATCCCGACACTAAACTTTAGGAAAACTCCAAAAGTTGGTACGACTGAAAAAGATTGGACACAATCCCTAACACTGGAACTAGACCGGAATATGACATACCCGAATCTACATGACGCTACATGACACAGATGGCACCTCCGAAACTGTCAGTACACCCAACATGGTAAGGATCAGAAATAGCCAAACAAAAATGCACCAAGAGAGTGTTAGGTATGTACTTAGTCTCTTTTTGTTTTCATAATTGATCTGTGAATATATACTGCACACGCACATGCACTGAGGAAAAAAAAAATTTCCAGCCCTGAGCATGTTAAGCCTACCCTTTTACAATATCCCTTGTTACCCCAATTTGAGCCTTATCCCCGTTTTAAAAAAAAAAACCCGAAGTTTATAAAACCTTTAGCCTAAACACTTCCCTACCTTGCTCAGATAGGTGTTAGAAATTTTATGGTTTGTGTAAAGACTCTAAGTTTGGGGTTGTAACACTTGCAGAGGAGAGTGGAAGAGTGCAGTAAAAAAATATTAAAAAAAAAGATTGATATAATGCACTTGTCACCGAAGCAGTCAAAATAAAAAAAAAGGAGAAGCGTATCATAGTTCTTCCAATACCCTTTTGAGGGAAGAAACTGAAAAATATCAAATATTATGTGTCATGCCCTATGAGTGCAAAATAGAAAGTTCACAAACATGAGATAGATAACAACGAATCTGAGCTATTTAACCCTTTGTTTTCGTTTCTTTGTATATCCCACCTTATACCTTAGCCCCGTTATGACCTATAAAGTCCTCATATAGTGTATGTTTTGTGTGCTTGTGTTATGTTTACAGATATTGTGCAAAATCAGTAGATGACGGTACATACTTTGACAATGAGAGTATAAACACTTAAACCCGAGGGAATCTGGAGAAAGTGTGAGAGACTGACAGAGGAAGAGGTGTTATATTCGGGAGTGTAGTTGATTGCAGTAAGTCGGGGAAGCATGTAAGGCCTAAAAGAAAGTGAGGAAATTGCGAATAATCTCAGTTGTACGTGGTTTGTTGAAATTCGGATGGTACCTATAATGCGGACTTAAGCTTTGCTTGAGGACAAGCAATAAGATAAGTTTGGGGTTGTGATCGGTCACATTTCTGTCTAGTTATCTATCTATTATCTGGCATGAAACCACATCTTTGGTAAAACTTTAGCTAATTTGTTTTACTGTTTTAGTCGCGTATATTATCTTTCTCAATTTTTGTCTATTTACATTTTGTCTGTTAATTTTGTTAAATAAGGTACTTTTGAAATCTTGGTCTGGTAGTTCTTTTTGTATTCTCAGGTCCGGGCGAAATTGCACAGGAATAGTGGTGGAAAGGACAAGTTCAAAAGCATTCCCTTTGGAAATCAGTAGCTGACACGGGCGACCGTGTCAACTGACACGGCCCGTGTCAGAAAGGATGTTGCAGGGCGAGATGAAGAAAAATACAGAAGCTGACACAGGCGCCCGTGTCACAATGCACGGCCCGTGTCAGAGAAAGGCTACACAGACAACCATGAAGCAACATGCAGAAGCTGACACGGGTGCCCGTGTCACATGACACGGCCTGTGTCAGAATCCCTGGAGACAATTTTGAAAGATTGAATTTCAGTGTCCAACATGGTTGCCCATGTCACATGACACGGCCCGTGTTGGCATGAGCGGGAAAGAATAGTGATTTTTTGAAATCATTCTATTGAAATTCTTGGAGGTTAGTTTGGACCTTGCGCAGACGTTTTGAGTGATCTGACATTATTTAGATCTAACTTTGAGGAGTAGAGAAGGGTCTTCGGTTTTTGTTTGGAAAAAAGAACAACAGAGAACAAGAGGACGAGTACGATCAAAGGTTGGGATGATGAAGATCAACAAAAGCGGAAGCAATTGAAGATCAGAGCAATTCCATCCTTTGTAATGTTTAATATTAAACTAGTATTTTCTTTGAATATTATGAAAAGCTAAACCCCCAAATGCTAGGGGGTGTCCCTGAATTGCTTCTGTGATGAACCGAATTGCTATTATATTATAATATCTATATTTTTATGTATTCACTGTATTATGCAAATCCCTAATGCTTATCTTAATGGAAAATTGGATATTGATCTATGGTTAAAGTAGGTTTGACTGATCACTTTATCGCTACTTGTATGATACCGTCGCTAATTTCTCTTAGGAATAAGGATCTAATAGCTTTGATCGTAAATTCTTGATCTTTTAGGTGTGATCGGCATATGTTTGAATATCTAAGGAATTAGACTTTAAAATTTTATGTCGCGGGTTTCCGGCTAAGGAATTAGGGGAAACTACTCTTGAGAATCGGTATTATATTACAGAAGCATAAATAGTATAAATAGGAGTTCAATCCATTACGGAGAAATTCATACATCTTATCCCTAGCATGTTCCAACATTGTTGTGATATTACTTTTTACTTTTTATGTTTTTTTTTTAAATTTACAAAGCAGAATTTTCTACCTTTACTCAAACCACCCCAATGCCCTTTTTGTCTAATTGACTACTTTTCAACACTGTTAATTTCAATGCAGTCCTCGAGATCGATACACGGGATAACTTCCTTCTATTGCTACATTGGTAAAAATAGTACACTTGTTATTTTACCGATCACGATCCAAAGTAACTATTGATAGAACTTAGACTACGTCTGCGCTCTGCTTTGACTGGAAGAATTATCAGAATAAATATACACTTGATTTAATATGAGCCAAAAAATGTCTATTGGAAGAAGTATTAGAATAAATCTACGCTTGATTTAATCTGAGCTAGAAGATGTCTATGCTAGTCTACTATGGAAGAAGTATCAGAATAAATCTAAGGTTAATTTAATTTGTAGCCAGAAAATGTCTACTGGAAGAAGTATCGGAATAAATCTATACTTGATTTAATCTGAGCCAGAAGATGTCTACGCCTGTCTTTAATTGGAAGAAGTATTAGAATATATCTATGGTCGATTTAATATGAGCCAAAAGATGTCTACTAGAAGAAGTATCAGAATAAATTTATACTTGATTTAATCTGAGCCAGAAGATGTATGCGTCCATCTTTAACTGGGAGAAGTATTAGAATAAATCTATGGTTGATTTAATTTGAGCCAGAAAATGTCTACTGGAAGAAGTATCAGAATAAATCTACGCTTGATTCAATCTGAGCTAGAAGATGTTTACGACCGTGTTCAACTGGAAGAAGTATCAGAATAAATCTATGGTTGATTTAATCTGAGCCAGAAAATGTCTACTGGAAGAATGATCCTCTGAAGAAAATGCTGAAATAGCCCTTTGTCAGATGTAGCGTCTGAGAAGATTGTCGGGTCATATAAGTAGTTGATGATGTTTGTCTGTTGATTGATATTTCCTGAAAAGGTAAAGAGTTAGCTGTATGCAATGTCATGATGTATGAAATGCATTGCGTAATGATGTTCTCAAAATAAATGAGATTGTGATATATGCGTTTCTTATGCATATGCTATAATATTGGTAAGATGTATGAATATGAAATATTGTTAGAAGTGTATCAACAGTTTCGTATGACATCTTGCTAGGGAAAATGAATCCTTGATTGGTTTTGGGGATGAAGAACATGTGTAATCTCAAACCTTGTCTAGAATGCTTCCGCTAGGGATTCTTGATTGCTGTTTAAGGAAACTCTGCTGGGGAGTGTTGACTTCTGTTTGGGGAGAAGAGTTTAAGAATGTTAGTCGTTCATCACTCTACTGGGGAGCTTAATTATTATATACCCTGACTAGGGATAAAAGAGATGGATAATCTTCTTACTCGTCTGGGGAGGATAAAGTTGACTGATATATGGTCCGGATCCAAGTTTCATAGCAACTCTTTAGGGATAGTAGCGACTTCACTGGGGAGAGGAATTTTGTCGGTGATTTATAGCCATTTGAGGAATAGACTCAAGCTGGGGAGACTATATTATATTATGGAAATAAGCCCTGTTGGGGGAATCGACCTTGTTAACAGATAAATGCTCTACTGAGGAAACACCCTTGCTGAGGAAATGAGCTCTGCTGGAGAGAAGAAATCTGCAGGGGGCCTTACAATTTTGGAGGAATAAACTCAGTTGAGGAAGAGAACTTCCATGAATTATACTGATTGAAACTTCGTAGGTTGTGATATTTCTGGGAAGGAGATCATACTCCTTTATCTGCCGAGTGATCTGTCGGGGAAATTGTGGAGAATGTATCTTAATTTAAGATGAATTTGTGACGATTACTCTATGCGGATAATCTCATGGAAGTGGCTCTGTGGGGATTCTTGGACGGCTTGGACGTTATCCCAACTCCTAGAGTCTTGAGTAAATGCTTATCCCTGTTCTTATGCATATATTTGTTAACAGTTAATCGTGTTCATATGCATATGTTCATTTAATTTTAGTCATTGGACATTGCAAACAAAATAAAAAACAAATATTTTGAATTTTAGGGTGTATTTGTATTGATAGTTTTCCCATAAACAGGAGATTTTGTACAAAGAGACATAAGTCATAGTAAGAGTAAATTGTCACGAAATGAAAAGAGTACAAAGTGAAAACGAAAAACATATAGATATATGGAAATGATCTCGTTGGGTTCCAACTCCTCTATTGCCCCTATATCTTCAAACATCTCATCCCTTGCTGTCGGAAGAAGTTGGTTGAACCAATTTGTACCATTTGGACTTTTGACATTGGTAATAAATCTTGTTGTAAGTGATCCAGTGGGACATAGTCGCATGCTTTTAATCCATAAATTATTCCTGGACCGCCCTTTCGGGTTTTCTGTCCACCAGGATACGCTTTTTTTTCCCAAACCACCTTTTTAGGTTTTCGAATTGCCGGGTGTTTAATATTTTACATATATCCCTAATTTTTACCCGAACCCTTTTGGTTCACTGGGATGCCCTTATTTTTTCCTAGGTCAGTCAACCTAGCTGGTCATTTTCATGCGTAGTATTTTTTAACTATGTCCACATTCACAGGGTGCGGGAAATCTTCACCGTCCATGGTGGTTAGTATCATAACACCTCCCGAATATACTTTCTTGACAACAAATGAGTCTTTGTAGGTGGGAGTCTATTTTCCCCTATGATCACCTACGATAAAATGATGCGTTTTATTACCAAGTCACCTTCCTGATATACCCAATGCTTGATTTTCTTGTTGAATGCCTTGATCATACGTTTCTAATACATCTGACTGTGACAGACAGCCACAAGCCTCTTTTCGTCAATCAAATTCACCTGGTCTTGCCTTCTCTGAATCCACTTATCTTCGTCTAAGTCTGCATCTTTCATAATCCTCAAAGAAGGAATCTGAACTTCGACAGGTAGGACAACTTCCATGCCATAGACCAGAGAGAATGAGGTTTCTCCAATTGATGTTCGTGCGGAAGTGTGATAGCCATGAATAGAAAATGGTAACATCTCGTGCCTGTCTTTATAAGTCACGACCATCTTTTGTATGATCTTCTTAATATTCTTGTTAGCGGCTTTCACTGCGCCATTCATCTTTGGTCGATACGGAGAAGAGCTGTGGTGCTTGATCTTGAATTGCGTGTAGAGTTCAATGATCATAGTGTTTTTGAGGTTGGTTCCATTGTCCGTGAGGATTCTCTCAGGGATGCCATACCGGAAAATAAGATTATGTTTTATGAACCAGGCGACCACATTCTTGGTAACAAAGGCGAACGAGGCTGCTTCAACCTATTTTGTGAAGTAGTCAATGGCGACGAGAATGAAGTGACGTCCGTTAGAAGTAGTAGGCTTGATTTCTCTGATCATATCAATGCCCAACATTGCGAATGGCCAAGGAGCAGACAAAACATTCAGAGGAACCGGAGGCACATGAAATTTATCAGTATAGATCTGGCACTTATGATAAGTTCTCGAGTGGTGGTGACAGTCGGTTTCCATAATCGACCAATAGTAACCTGCTCTCAGAATCTTTTTAGCCATAGTATGCCCGTTAGAGTGAGTACCAAAGGTGCCTTCATGCATATCCTCCATAATTTTCTCTGCTTCCTTTTTGTCTACATAGGGAAGCAGAGTTGAATCATCATTACACTTATATAAAATTCCATTGCTCAAGAAGAACTTAGCCGAGAACCTCTGTAGGAATTTCTTGTCATTGATCGATGCCCCTTCAGGGTATTCTTGAGCTTTAAGGTAGCTTTACACTTCACGAAACCAAGTTTTTTCTCCTACTTCATCAGTATCAATTTCGTAGCAATGTGTAGGTTCGTTGAATCTTTCAATGGTAATTCTGGGAGCCTCATTGTCCTATCTGACCTTGAACATTGATGACATGGTAGCTAATGTGTCTGCCAACTGATTCTCTTCTCTTGGGATATGTTCAAAAGTAATCTCGTTGAAGTATGGAATCAAGGTTAGAACATGTTCTTAGTAAGGGATAAGATTCGAATGCTCCGTATCCCATTCTCCCTTGACCTGACTGGTTACCAAGGCTGAATCCTCATATACGCCCAAGAATTTGATTCTCAGGTCAATAGCATCTTTAATACTCATGGTGCACGCTTCATATTCATCCATATTATTGGTGCAGTCAAAGCAAAGTCTGGCAGTGAAAGGCGTATGACAACCCTGGGGAGAGATAATTACAGCACAAATTTCGTTTCCAAGTGCGTTAGAAGCTGCATCAAAAACCATAGTCTATCGGGATCCTAACTCAGATCTTTCATACGGTCCAAGCTCTTCATAATCCATAATTAGCATAATATTATCATCCGGGAATTTGAAGTTCATAGACTGATAGTCGTCTACCGCTTGATGTGGAAAATGATCTTCCAGTACACTTCCTTTGATTTCCTTTTGAGTGGTGTACTGAATGTCGTATTCTTTTAAGATCATTTGTCGTCGGGCTATTCTTCCGGAGAGAGTTCGATTCTCAAATATGTATTTGATGGGATCCAATTTATAAATCAATAGAGTAGTATAAGTAAACATATACTACCTTAGTCGGCGAGCAGCCCATGCCAAAGCGCAACAAGTTTTCTCGAGCATTGAATATCTTGTTTCACATTCGGTAAACTTTTCACTAAGGTAGTATATTGCATGCTCTTTTCGACCAGACTCGTCATGTTGCCCCAGTTCACACCCCATTGAGTTCTCTAGCAATGACAGGTACATGATTAGAGGTCTTCCTTCAATTGGTGGAATCAGAATCAGAGGTTCTTGTAAGTACTCCTTGATTTTATCAAAAGCTTTTTGACAGTCGTCGTTCCATTTTACTACTTTATCTTTCTACAGTAGCTTGAAGATTGGCTCACAGGTAGCAGTCAAATGAGAAATGAATCGGGCAATGTAGTTTAGTCATCCTAAGAAACCTCTGACTTCCTTCTTGATGCGGGGAACCGGCTTATCTTGAATAGATTTAACCTTTGCAGGATCAACTTCAATAACTACCACTGACGACGAAACCTAGGAGTTTTCCAGACTTCGCCCCAAAGGTGCATTTTTTCGGATTCAACCTCAACCTGTATTTCTTAAATCTCTCAAATAATTTATGCAGATGATCAATATGTTCTTCTTTAATATTTGATCTGGCTATCATATCGTCAACGTAAACTTATATCTCGTGATGAATCATGTCATGGAACAAAGCTACCAGGGCACACTGATAAGTTGCCACGGTGTTCATCAACCCAAATGGCATGACCTTATATTAGAAAGTGCCCCACTGTGTGATGAAGGTAGTTTTCTCCATGTCTTCAGGCGCCATCTTTATATTATTATAACCCGAGAAACCATCCATGAAGGAGAATACCTTGTGTTGAGTGGTGTTGTCAACCAAAACATCAATATGTGAAAGCGGGAAGTCATCTTTGGGGCTCGCCATGCTCAGATACCTGTAATCTACACACCTACGTACCTTTCCATCTTTCTTTGGTACTAGAATAACATTAGCAACCCATTGAGGATATTACATTACTTCTAAGTGTTAGAACACAGTTTGAATCTACTACCCTAAGTTAAAGTTTTGATGATAACAAAATGCAAGATTATATAAATTGTATGATTCTTGTAAGACATATATGCTACCTAAAAATTATATTGTCTTTTACAGAAACACTGATGAGTATCAGCATAAGAATATCATCATCAGCATCAGAAGATAAAATATCAACATCAGCATCAGAGGATGCTATATCAGATACCAGAATCAGAAGATCAAAGCATGTGCTTACGCTGAAGCTTGATGAACAGATCTGCGTGTAACAATCTAAACTCTGATCAAGACAACAACGATTCATCAGCATCTAGCAGCGTCAGAATAAGCCAAAGCCAGAACACGCTTAATTGGCAACGGTACTGTGCATTCAAGATACTTTATTATCAACGGCATTATTCCAGACAAAGATCTGCTCAATATGGAAAGAATGTAATTGGCATTGAAACGGAATAACTGACTCCAACATACCATTTCCAATGCTATATAAACAAGTCAGTGAAGAATGAATTGGATAATGCTCTACAACTCTCTACACGCCAAAAGCTATTCATATTCATCCTCATTCCCAGTTTGCTAAAGCTCTCAAATTACTTATTCTATTGTTTAAGCATTCCAGTTCTCATAAGCTTAATTTGTGTAGTATCATAGTTGTGATAAACAGTTTTGTAGAAAACATTCAACACACTTAGATTTCATTTATTTGTAAGAAAGTATTTCCTTTAGAAACCAGTTTGTGGTTTTGACTCAAGAAGGCTTTAGAAGTTGTTAAAGTAGTTGTAATATTCAGTTGAATATAGTGGATTAAGACCTCGTTGGAGAGAGGCGAAATCACCTTGACGGATGGACTGGAGTAGTTTGAGATCAAACGAACCAGGATAAAAATAACGTGTTGTCTGCATTTGATTTCAAGTTTTACAATTCAACCCCCCTTCTTGTGTTTTTCACTTCTTCAATTGGCATCAGAGCGCCTGGTTCTGAGCTAAAATACTTAACCGTGTCAGTACAAGATCCAGCGTCAGAAAAACACAACGGCAGGAACATATCAACACACCAGCAATGACAACAATGAAGATAGAGACAGATTCAACGGCAAACCTCCAGTCTTTGATGGAGAGAATTTTGATTACTGGAAAGACAGAATCGAAAGCTTCTTTCTGGCACATGATGCTGATCTGTGGGACATGGTGACAGATGGATACACGCACCCAGTGAATGCAAGCGGTCAGAAGATTGACAGGAAAGCAATGTCTGATCAACAAAAGCGTGACTTCAAAAATCACCACAAGGCCAGAACCATTCTTCTCAGCGCCATCTCTTACGCTGAATATGAAAAGATATCTAACAGAGACACAACAAAGAACATGTTTGACTCACTCAGAATGACGCATGAAGGAAACATTCAGGTCAAAGAAACTAAAGCTCTTGCGCTCATTCAGAAGTATGAGGCATTCAAAATGGAAGAAAGTGAATCCATTGAAACAATGTTCCCAAGATTCCAAATTCTGGTGGCTGGTCTCAAGGTTCTGGACAAAGGATACTCTACTGCTGATCATGTCAAGAAGATCATCAGAAGCTTGCCAAAACAGTGGAGGCCAATGGTTACAACGCTGAAGCTAGCTAAAGATCTCAACAAAATTTCTCTGGAGGAACTTATCAGCTCCCTCAGAAGTCATGAGATAGAGCGCGAAGCTGATGAACCTCAGAAGCAAGGTAAGCCTTTAGCATTAAAATCTAACAGAAAATCTGACTCTAAAGTTTTGCAGGCAGTTGAAGAAACATCTGATGGGTCCTCATCAGAAAAAGACGAACTTTCCCTCCTCTCCAGAAGAGTGAACCAACTATGGAAGCTGAGGCAAAGGAAGTTCAGGAATCCCAGAAGATCTGATTAGAATGAGTCTTCTTCCAGATACAGAAGGTCAGACTCTTCCTCTGGATACAGAAGATCTGAAGGCTCTTCAGGAAGCAGAAAGTCAAACACCAAGGACATCACTTGCTATGAATGCAACGAGCAAGGACACTATAAGAGTGACTGTCCAAAGCTTCAGAGGGAAAAGCCCAAAAAGAAGTTTGGAAGAGAAAAGAAGAAAAGTCTCATGGCTACATGGGATGACTCTGACTCGTCTGAAGCTGACTCAGAATCAGATGATGAGAGAGCAAACATAGCTCTCATGGCCAACATATCAGAAGACAGTGAAGCTTCTGAATCAGACTTAGAATCAGACACCGAAGAGATATTTCCTGACTTTGCAATTAATTTTACTAAGGCTGAACTTGCTGAAAGCCTTAACGAAATTCTGGAAAGGTACCAGCAGATCAGAGTTAAATTCAGAAACCTGAAAAGGAATCTTGACTCTGACTCTGACAAAACTGAGAGTCTCAAATTGGAAAATTCTGAGTTGAAAAATAAAATTTCAAAATTAGAAAATGTTTTACAAAACTCTCAGAAGGAAACAATTTCTGAAACTCCCAGCGGCGCTGATGAGATCATCAAGGAGTATGATCATAGCTTTCAGAAGTTCCTGGCTAAAAGCATAGATAGAAGCAAAATGGCTTCAATGATCTATGGAGTTAGCAGAAACGACAGAAAGGGAATATGATACCAAGGTAAGGTTCCTACACCAAAGAATGCCATGAATTTAACTATTAAACACACTCCTCTGAATTCACACTTTGTGTATGGTCACACACATGACATTAAATATACTAGTAGTAATTATTCTGTGAAACCAAAATTCAACCAGAGTTTTGGTAAAGCTAACAAATCAGGACCCAAGAAAATATGGGTACCTAAGGATAAAATAATACATGTTGCAGATATCTTTAGCAGCAAATTAGAAACACCAGTCATGGTACCTGGACTCTGGCTGCTCACGACACATGACGGGAAGAAGGCATATGTTCCAAAGCCTGGAACTTAAGCCTGGAGGCCACGTAGGCTTTGGAGGAAATCAGAGGGGAAAGATCATTGGCTCTGGAACTGTAGGTAATGCAAATCTTCCCTCTATAAACAATGTTCTGTTAGTAGATGGATTAATGCATAATCTGTTATCCATAAGTCAATTAAGTGATAACGGTTATGATATAATCTTTAATCAAAAATCATGTAAAGTTGTTAGTCAGAAAGATGGGACTATCCTATTTAATGGAAAGAGGAAAAACAACATTTATAAAATCAAACTTTCTGAATTGAAAAGTCAGAATGTAAAGTGTCTTCTGTCTGTTAATAACGAGCAATGGATATGGCACAGAAGATTGGGGCATGTTAGTATGAGAAGAATATCTCAAATTAACAATCTCAATCTGGTCAGAGGACTTCCTAATCTGAAGTTCAATTCAGATGCTCTGTGTGAAGCATGTCAGAAAGGCAAGTTTGCAAAACCTTCTTTCAAATCTAAAAATGTTGTTTCTACCTCTAAGCCATTAGAACTTCTGCACATTGACTTATTTGGACCAGTTAAAACTGCTTCAGTCAGTGGCAAGAAGTATGGATTAGTAATCGTAGATGACTATAGCAGATGGACATGGGTAAAGTTCTTAAGACACAAGGACGAGTCACACTCTGTGTTTGTCACCTTCTGTAACCAAGTTCAGAATGAAAAGGATCTTAGAATCGTTAAAGTCAGAAGTGATCATGGTGGAGAGTTTGAAAACAAAGATTTTGAGTCATTCTTTAATGACAAAGGCATTCTGCACGATTTCTCTTGTCCTAGAACTCCCCAGCAAAATGGAGTTGTAGAACAAAAGAACAGAACATTGCAAGAAATAGCCAGAACCATGATCAATGAGACAAATGTTGCTAAGATCTTCTGGGCAGAGGCAATAAACACAGCGTGCTACATTCAGAATAGAATCTCCATAAGACCTATTCTGAAAAAGACTCCATATGAATTGTGGAAGAACAGAAAGCCCAACATTTCATATTTTCATCCATTTGGATGTATTTGTTTCATGTTAAATACAAAAAATTATTTGAACAAGTTTGACTCTAAAGCACAGAAGTGTATTATGTTAGGATACTCTGAACGCTCAAGAGGGTACAGAGTATACAATACAGAAACACAGATTGTGGAAGAATCAATCAGTGTTTGTTTTGATGATAAGCTTGACTCTGAAAAGTCAAAGAAGAATGAAGTTTTTGCAGGTATGGAAGTTGAATTTACAGGTTCTGAAGACAAGTCATCAAAAGCTCTCAACAAAGACACTCCTTCAACATCAGAAAGGAGCACTGCAAGCAATCCAGCAACAATTGCTGATCAACCTCAGAAAAGACTACCCAGAAGCAGCATGGATCATCCAGAAGAAACAATCTTAGGAAGAAAGGAAGATCCAATCAGAACAAGTGCCAGCTTCAGAAACTCTGAAGAATCCCTCATGGGACTTGTTTCTCTGATTGAACCTTCCTCAATTGATGAAGCACTTCTGGACAACGACTGGATTCTAGCAATGCAAGAAGAGCTGAATCAATTCACCAGAAATGACGTATGGGATCTTGTTCCCAGACCAAAAGGATTCAACGTCATTGGAACAAAATGGGTGTTCAGAAACAAGCTGAACGAACAAGGTGAAGTTATCAGAAACAAAGCACGACTGGTAGCACAAGGTTATAGTCAGCAAGAAGGGATAGACTATACAGAAACCTTTGCCCCAGTCGCCAGGTTAGAATCTATCAGACTTTTAATTTCATTTGCTGTTAATAAAGGCATCACTCTGTATCATATGGATGTCAAGAGTGCATTCTTAAATGGATATATAGAAGAAGAGGTTTATGTGCACCAACCCCGTGGTTTTGAAAGTACAAAAAATCCAGAATATGTTTTAAAACTAAAGAAGTCACTATATGGTCTGAAACAAGCTCCCAGAGCTTGGTATGAAAGACTAAGTAACTTTCTGTTAGAAAAAGAATTCACCAGAGGGAAGGTGGACACTACCTTATTCTGTAAGTCAGTTAAGAATGACATCTTAGTTTTTCAAATTTATGTTGACGATATTATTTTTGGATCTACTAATCCTTCTCTTGGAAGAAAATTTGCTAAGTGTATGCAAGCAGAATTTGAGATGAGCCTCATGGGAGAACTGAAATTCTTTCTGGGAATTCAGATCAATCAAAATCCTGAGGGAACTTACATTCATCAGAGCAAATATGTCAGAGAACTTCTGAAGAAATTTGATCTCTCAGAATGTAAGTCATCAAAGACTCCAATGCATCCCACGTGCATTCTGGAAAGAGAAGAGGTAAGCAAAAAGGTAGAACAAAAGATCTACAGAGGTATGATTGGTTCTCTTCTTTATCTGACGACTTCAAGGCCTGATATTTTATTCAGCGTATGCATTTGTGCAAGATTCCAATAAGATCCTAGAGAATCTCACTTAACAGTTGTTAAGAGAATTTTCAAGTATCTGAAGGGTACTACTAATCTGGGTTTGTTTTATAGAAAATCTAGTGATTACAGCTTAGTAGGTTACTGTGATGCTGACTTTGCTGGAGACAGAGTAAAGCGTAAAAGTACTTCTGGAAGCTGCCAGTTTCTGGGAGAAAATTTGATCTCTTGGTCCAGCAAAAGGCAATCCACAATTGCGCTATCAACAACAGAAGCTGAGTACATAGCAGCAGCTGGATGCAGCACACAAATGCTCTGGATGAAAAGTCAGCTTGAAGACTTCCAGATTTTTGAGAGTAACATCCCTATACTCTGTGACAATACTTCTGCCATTTGCTTAAGTAAAAATCCAATTTTGCATTCTAGGGCTAAGCATATAGAAATAAAACATCACTTCATTAGGGACTATATTCATAAAGGCATTTTAAACTTAAAATTTATTGATATAGACCATCAATGGGCTGATATCTTCACAAAACCACTTTCTGAAGATATGTTTAACTTCATTCTGAAACATCTCAGCATGAAGCTCTGCCCAGAGTGAAAATGTTTTAATTTTATATATTAACCTTCAAAATGTGTTTTTATTTTACTGTGAACTTCTGAACAATCTCCTTTCAGAAAGTTAGACATGCAGATTGTATCAGAGTCTATCCATAAAGATCTGAGCGTCTCATTTCAAGGATAGATGTGCTGTTCACTAAATCAAACAAGTGTCATCCAGTCATCAGCTAATATTTGAAGAAGAATAAGAAGAGAAAGGCTGCTTCAGAAGGACCATCCCAGCAGACCCCAAAAAATAGAGGTAATCTATCTGCTGTTAATGTTTTAAATTCATCTGCTGTTCCAACATTGATTCCAACCCCAGCTTCATATGAACTCCCAATTCCCATACCAACTATTGATGACACCGAACCAGAGTTTGACCCTTCTGAGTCACTAACTCTCAGGAGATCCCGCACCAAAAATCCAAAACCCACAAAATCAACAGAATCAGAACTTGATAAAGTTCTTTCTGAAATTGATCAACGTTCTTCCGCTCCCCTCTCAGAAAATCCAAACACTCAACCAGAAACTGCCCACTCACCTCAACCAGAACATACACTCTCACCCATACCAGAAATTCCACAACCTCCCTCTCCATAATTAGAAACTCCACCTCCCTCTCCACAACCAGAACTTAATCCACCTTCACCTCAACCATCATCTCCACAACCTGAGTCTCAACACTCTGAAACTCCATCACCTGAAACTCAAACCACTGAACCTCAATCACCTCAATCCTCTGAACCACAACCCTTGGCAATTCAACTGCCATGTGGTACAACTGTAAATATTCCCTAACTTCCATCATCACCAGAAACTACCCCTCCTAATACTCCAAACAGTCCAATCATCATTTCTGATTCTCCCACTCCATCTCCCAAACAAAATACAGAAGACCATAGCAAAACCTTCATCGATCTCACAGTCCTTGACCATTTTGCTGCCATTATTAATAAAACCACCATTCCAAAACCTAAACAACCAGATGTTGGTTCCAGCATCTTGAATTTTGAAACAGGCATGCAGAATTGGATTACTTCTCTAAAGCAGGCGTGTCCTGGAATGATTGATCCTGCTGCTTCAGACCAACTCTGGACACAATTCAGAAGTTGGGTACGCGCTGAAACCTTCAAGCTGCAAGACATAAACTATGAACAAGCTCAACAGAACTTCAGCAAACTGCTGAAAGAAGTTGAAGGTCCAGTCATGAGTCAGCTGCTGAAGGAGGAAGTGCTCTTTCTGGATAGTGAGCCATGGTCTGAAAAGCGTCCAGCTTCAAAAGTTCAACCAGCAGAAGATCAAACAATTCAAGCTGAAGATGTTAGTCAAGAAGAAGATGTTGCAGAAAGCTCTCAGAAGCATCCTGTTTCTGACGTCTCTCAAGCTGCTTTGGACAGGAAGACTCTTGAAGAGCTGAAGCAAAATGATATTCGTCTGCAGCAAAGAATGGATGAGAATGATCAATGGATGAAGGAAAGGATGGATGTGCAAGATGGCAAGATTGATACAGTAGTCAGCATGGTGCATCAGCAGAAGGATACTGCTGATCAGATTAAGAACATGCTAGAAGCTCTGTTCACACGCCTTCCACCCCAACCTTAGATTTTGTTTTTCACTGTTTTCTTTCCATGTTTTCTGTACTATCTTCTAAGCTTTGACATATATACAATGGTTTTTCTGCTCTGATCGTTTAACTTCAATTACTTGCACTTTTTGATTGCTGACAAAAAAGGGGGAGAAAAAGAATGATATTTTTCAATAACGGTTTACTGAGACAAAAGTCTCAAACATTCTAACACTCTGATATACTTGAATGTTTTTGCATAAGCTTACAGGTACAAGAAGTTAACTATCTCTGATACACTGAATCTCTGCTCTAGTAAAAGAAAATTCTGATGCTCAAAAGAAAGTCAATAAAGATCTGATCCTAAAGGACTCATGGAATTAAAAGGGAAGCAATAAACTCAGGGGGAGTTTTTCTGATCATAACTCTGATAGTTGTTTTCTTATCTTCTTAAACTCTGATACCTCTTTATCCCTTATCTTCTTATCTTTGATAACTTCCTATTTAATTCTGATACAATTTATTAATTGGTTATCTCTGATACTTTTTTCACGTTAATTTTCAATTGAAAAATATCTAGTTTTTGTCATCATCAAAAAGGGGGAGATTGTTAGAACACAGTTTGAATCTACTACCCTAAGTTAAAGTTTTGATGATAACAAAATGCAAGATTATATAAATTGTATGATTCTTGTAAGACATATATGCTACCTAAAAATTATATTGTCTTTTACAGAAACTCTGATGAGTATCAGCATAAGAATATCATCATCAGCATCAGAAGATAAAATATCAACATCAGCATCAGAGGATGCTATATCAGATACCAGAATTAGAAGATCAAAGCATGTGCTTACGCTGAAGCTTGATGAACAGATCTGCGCGTAACAATCTAAACTCTGATCAAGACAACAACGATTCATCAGCATCTAGCAGCGTCAGAATAAGCCAAAGCCAAAACACGCTTAATTGGCAACGGTACTGTGCATTCAAGATACTTTATTATCAACGGCATTATTCCAGACAAAGATCTGCTCAACATGGAAAGAATGTAATTGGCATTGAAACGGAATAACTGACTCCAACGTACCATTTCCAATGCTATATAAACAAGTCAGTGAAGAATGAATTGGCTAATGCTCTACAACTCTCTACACGCCAAAAGCTATTCATATTCATCCTCATTCCCAGTTTGCTAAAGCTCTCAAATTACTTATTCTATTGTTTAAGCATTCCAGTTCTCATAAGCTTAATTTGTGTAGTATCATAGTTGTGATAAACAGTTTTGTAGAAAACATTCAACACACTTAGATTTCATTTATCTGTAAGAAAGTATTTCCTTTAGAAACCAATTTGTGGTTTTGACTCAAGAAGGCTTTAGAAGTTGTTAAAGTAGTTGTAATATTCAGTTGAATATAGTGGATTAAGACCTCGTTGGAGAGAGGCGAAATCACCTTGACGGATGGACTGGAGTAGTTTGAGATCAAACGAACCAGGATAAAAATAATGTGTTGTCTGCATTTGATTTCAAGTTTTACAATTCAACCCCCTTCTTGTGTTTTTCACTTCTTCACTAAGAACCCTGCATTGAATTTTTTCATAACCTCGAATTTGATTTTCTATGACATCTCAGGACGCATACGACAAACTTTCTGTTTAATCAGAGAACAACCCTCTTTCATCGGCAGCCAGTGAACCACAATATCAGTATCGAGCCCTAGAATGTTGTTGTGCCCCAAAGTTTTCCCTCTCACTTATCAAGAATTTTCTTACCAGATCTCCTTGGGCTCAAGACTGCATTAGGGTTTGATCAGCTCAAGACACCTCCTCAAGCACTGGTGGCCAAAATTAAGGTTTGAGATTGCACAAGGATTTTTGAACTTCCAATTCCCCATATGACTTTCATCGATCATTATGGACCCCCAAGATTACTCATGTCAAGTTTCAAGCCTTGGGTCACACTTTTGCTCAGTCAATTGAGCAGTTGACTTAAAAATCTGTTGTATTGGGGAAAAAGTCAACTATGGCCAATTTACAGTCAAACTTCATAAATATTGATCCACATAAACATTTTAAACTCATATGTATCATTTGATCAAGTTTGGACCACAATTCCTCAAGAAATTTGATCAAATCTTCAAAAGGGCAAAATGGTCAAAATTAAGGTTTTGACAGAGAAAGGGAAATTTCTGATTTTTTACCTAGAAAATGATCAATTGGTTTAAGGCATGATTTCAAGAGTCCAATTGCATCATTTTTACCTAATGACCTGGCTCAAAACATTGCAAGTCCAATGGATTGACAAATGAATTTTGCAATCAACTGATCAAAAGTCAACTGTATATTGAAAAGTCAAACTTTGACTTTTTGGTCAAAATCAAATGACAAAGATCACAATTCATCAAAGCATGTAAAAATATGAAACTTATTCATCAAGAAATCAAAAATTCAAGATTTCATTTTAAAAAGTCAAAATTTCTAAACTTAGAAATTTTTCAAAGTGTTGGAAATTTCTTATTTTTTCATAAATTTAAGGCAATTTTTCACCATGGTGCAAGGTGATTCAAGAGAAACTTCCAACATGAAAGTTGTATAACTCCATTAAACCTACAAATTTTCATCACACAACTCCTTCCAAAAGTGCTTGGATCTCAAGTTATAATTTTAAGAACACGTGGTCATGAAACAAAACACTTAGTGAAATTTTGCCCTAATTTGGTCATGATTTTGACCCAACTTCATGGAACTTTTTCATATAGTTCCAAGGGGAATCTTCAAAATAAATTCAAATATGGGTTGTAGGTCACATTGCAAGCGTTCAAAAATGTCCAAGAACTCCTTGAGATCATTCTTGAGTAGGGAGAATCGAAGAGATGAAGTTAGGGTTTTCACACTTGAATTACAAGTCATTTTGTGATGAACAAGGATTCAATTTAAAACCTTTGTTGGACAATCTTGTTTTTAAGGCCTCTAAAACTTAAGATCTCTCGATAATCAGAAGATTACACGTGATTTTGAGCTATTATCCACTTGATTCAAGCTTTATCCAAACAAATTTTCCATTCATGGCACAAAGTAACCATTCCATTCTTGTAAAGAGGCTTTAATCACAAAGTCAATGCATAGAGTTCCTAACTTGTTCCTTCTGATCACAAGCAATGTCAAAGGAAAAAAGCAACATCTCTACATCCTCCCATAAACTCAGGCCATACTTGTACTTCATCTTGGAACCATATTGTCACTTTTCTTCAAAATCAAGTAACATAGCCATAAGTTTATATCTTGCTTTTATGACCTCCTGAAGTCCTCTAATATTTTTCATATAACCACACAAGTATTTTCAAGAAGGACACAAATTTACAAAGCCCCAAAACTCCCTGAAAACTCAAATTGCACAAAACCTCCATCTTTGTGTCATTTCTGATTTTGAACTTCAATCTTCAAAACCACTTGTGCATTTCTTGGTCTTTTTGTTTCAAAAGGTTCCTCATTCCAAATACAAACCATCCCTGTCCCTGTTTGCACACTGTAACTCCATCTTCATCAACTTCCATATCTAAAAACAGAGCATTGTAGTTGGACTTCTCCAGGCCATTTCAGCCACCCTCAGCTCGAGCTAGCCATTGCATTAGCTTCCTAGAGGTCCAAGGAAGCTAACCTGATCATTACCACTGCCTGAAACAAGCTCAAATCCATTCCACGATTTCCAGTTTTGAGGTATTTTTCTTGAACTTTTATCTCCATATTTAAGCATTGTTAGGTCTTGATTTGTGAAGATAAAATGTAGATACCATTGCCACGAAGCTGTATATATCCATAGTTTGCATTTATATGGCCTGGGATTAGAGAATTTTAGAGTTGAAGTTTTCTGAGATTTTTAGGTTTTAAATTAGGGCCAGAGAAATTCTCATTCATCTTTGATTGTTAGCTTAAGTTATTTACATGGTTGGATTCGTGGGAAGAAATTCCACAACTTTCATGTTTGAACTTTTCATTTTTGTTGAGAGATGAAGAAGATACATGTCCTTTGGCTGGAGGTTGAAGATGAAGTGTAATCAGGGCACGTTTTGTATCATATATTTATTGTTTTACTTATATTAAGCGATGTATAGCCACCCCAATGGTAAAGCGCGCGCATGTTCACCCTTAGGTCCTGGGTTCAAGTCCTAGTGTCACCTTTTGCCATTTTCACAATTTTTTGACTTTTTTGTGTCTTTTTTGGCCGCGTTTGGGCTCTTCATGTGGGCCTGAGCATTTTTTCTCACAATACCTCTTGATTTACTGATTAACCCTCCAGATCAAAGGGGAATGGGACACCAAACACCCTAACCTTATCCCCTATAAATAACATGTGTTGACATTGATCCCACATTTTGAGAAGATTACCTTCGAGCATTTCTCGCGAGAAGAAAATCAGCTAGGAGATGCACTAGCCACAATGTCATACATATTTAAACTTAAATGGGATAACGAAGCTCCCCAGCTCACCATTGAACGAATGGATGAACCAGCTCACTGTCACGAGATTAATACTGTAGAATTAGTGGACCAACCTTGGTTTCACGAAGTCAAGAGGTATCTCGAGGCTCAAGAATATCTGGAAGGAGCTTCAGTCAATGATAAGAAGTTCTTAAGGAGATTCTCTTCTAAATTCTTCCTTAGTAATGGCATTCTCTATAAACGCAACCATGACTCGGTGTTACTTCAGTGCGTAGATAAGGTTGAAGCGGAAAAGATCATGGTTGATCTTCATGCGGGCACTTTTGGCACCCATTCCAGTGGGCATACAATGGAAAATAAGATCCTACGGGCAGACTATTACTGGTCTACCATGGAAGCAGATCGCTATCAACACTCTCGAACCTTCCACAATAGTTAGATCTATGCTAACAAGGTGCACGTACCTCCGGTTCCTCTGAATGTCTTGACGACTCCTTGGCCCTTTGCTATGTGGGGCATCGATATGATTGGCGAGATAAAACCAAGGACCTCTAATGGACACCGCTTCATCTTAGTGGCCATTGACTATTTTACAAAGTGGGTTGAGGCAGCCTCTTTCGCTTCCATTACTAAGAACGTTGTAGCCCGGTTCATCAAGTAGAATCTCATTTGTCGGTATGGTATCCCAGAGAGGATCATCACAGAAAATGGTTCAAATCTAAACAATACTATGATCATCGCCCTGTGTGAGCAATTCAATATCCAGCATCACAATTCTTCCCCTTACCGGACCAAGATAAATGGTGATGTCGAAGGCCTAAATAAGAATATCAAAAAGATCATACAAAAAATGACAGTCCCATAAAAAGACTGGCATGAGATGCTACCATTCGCTCTCCACAGGTATCGTACCATAGTTCACACATTAACCGGGGCAACACCCTACTCTCTGGTATAAGGCATGGAAGCTGTCTTGCCTATTGAGGTCTAAATCCCCTCTCTAAGAATTATGAAGGATGCAAGGCTGAACGAAGATGATTGGATCCATACTAGACTTGATCAACTAAACTTGATTTATGAGAAAAGGCTTACTACTGTCTGTCATGGTCAAATGCATCACAAACGGATGATCAAGGCTTTCAATAAAAAGGTCAAATGCCAAGTATATCAAGTCGGGTATTTGGTGATCAAATGTATCATACTACCGCAAGGAGATCCCAGGGGAAAATGGACTGCTACATACAAAGGACCATTTGTAATCAAAAGCATTTTCTCTAGTGGAGAAATGATCTTGACCACCATGGATGGCGACGACCTATCGCACCCTGTGAATGCGGACATAGTCAAAAGATACTACGCATAAGAGACCCGCTAGGTTGACACACCTAGGCAAAACAAGGGCATCCCAGTGAACCAAAAGGGTCCGGGCAAAAATTAGGGATAAAACCAAAAAGTATGTACACCTGGAAAGTCGAAAACACAAAATGGCGACTTGGGAAAAAAAGGGTATCCTGGTGGACTGAAAACCCGAAAGGGCGGTCCAGGCAAAAGTTAGGGAATTAAAGCGTAAGACTATGTCTCGTTGGATCACCATACAGACAAATTGGAAAACTCAGAGGTTCTGATCAATTCAATCAACTTCGAATAAGGAAGCAAGTGGACAAGATGCTCAGAGACACGAAGGCTATAGAAGAATGGGAACCCCATGGGATTATTTCATATAGATATATTTTCTTTGTATCAAATTTTCATTTTTTACGACGACATTATCTTACTAGAATGATTGTCTCATTGTACAAAAATACTTAGTCAAAGTCAATACAAAGATATCCCTTTAAAAGTGAAAAACTATCTGTTTTTCTTTACTCTTGTGTTTTATTTACAAAAACGTCCAATAATTTATTGTTGAACATATGCATTTGAACATAATTGATGTTTACAAATAAACAAAATGGAAAAAAAAGTCACTGATGGCTTTAAGAGATAGGGAAATATCTCTGAGCTATTTCTATGAAATCCCCCACATTGTGTAGTTTAATCCCCAGCTGAATAAAACTTCCAGTTATCACTCCCCGGTAGAAGTCGCCAAATTTCTCGGGATTCCCCAACTGGATGTTACAAGCAGTATACGACATTCCCCTTACAACATAGTTTATTTCTCTAAGCGGAAATTTGTCAACACTTCAACTTCAAAACATGAGGACTTATACTCCATATCCTCAGCAGCAGTCAGGGATTTATTTTTCCCAATCCAACAGCAGTGCAACAGATTAGCTCACATACGCATACATCGCATCCATATATCATAAACATCGATAACATGAATGCATGTATCACAATCTCATTACACCGTGCATTTCATACAACATGACTTTACATATTAGCTAACATTTTACCCTTTTCTGGATAAGGTTAATAAATAGCTACCATTAACAATGTTCAAATTCCTTTTAGATACAGTACAGATACGCTCCAGATACGGATGTCATTCTGATACTCATTCGGATTCAGCTTTTAGATACAATACATATATGCTCCAGTTACGGATGTCATTATGATATTCATTCAGATTCAACTTTCAGATACAGTACAGATATGCTCCATGACATGGACGCCATTCTGATACTCATTCATATTCAGTTCTCAGATACAATTCAGATATGCTCCAGACATGGACGCCATTTTGATACTCATTCAGTTTTAGTTCTCAAATACAGTTCAGATACGCTCCAGATACGGATGCCACTCTAATACTCATTCAGATTCAGTTTTCAGATACAGTTCAGATACGCTCCATACATGGATTCCATTCTGATACTCATTCAGATTCAGCTTTCAGATACAGTTCAGATATGCTCTAGACATAGATGCCATTCTGATACTCATTTAGATTCAGTTTTCAGATATGCTCCAGACATGGATTCCATTCTGATACTCATTCAGATTCAGCTTTCAGATACAATTCAGATACGCTCTAGACACAAATTCCATTCTAATACTCATTCAGATTCAGTTTTTAGATATAACTCAGATACGCTCCAGACACGGATGCCATTCTGATACTCATTCAGATTCAACTTACAAATATGGTTCAAGAATCATTTATAGATGGAATCTACAAACCCATCTCCAACAAATTTCCATCAACTCTCCAAATGGAATCTTTAAGCCAATTCCCTATACCATCAACCATCAACATCATCGAGTGCAAATTTCTGGGCACTCTAGTGTCCAATCATCTTCCACCTTCGAGTCACGAGTGGAAAAACTAGCCAATCTAACTCTTCAGGCTTAAGAAGATTGAACAGGGGCAGCTGTTGTACCCTAAAATTTTCCCTCTCACTTATCAAGAATTTGCTCACAAGAGCTCATTGGGCTCAAGACTGCATTAGGGTTTGATCAGCTCAAGACACCTCCTTAAGCATTGATGGCAAAAATTAGGGTTTGAGATTGCACAATTATTTTTGAACTTAAAATGCCCCATATGACTTTCATGGATCATTATGGACCCCCAAGATTACTCATGTCAAGTTTCAAGCCTTGGGTCACACTTTTGCTCAGTCAATTGAGCAGTTGACCTAAAAATCAGTTGTATTGGGGAAAAGTCAACTATGGCCAATTTACAGTCAAACTTCATAACTTTTTATCCACATCAACATTTTAAACTCATATGTATCATTTGATCAAGTTTGGACCACAATTCCTCAAGAAATTTGATCAAATCTTCAAAAGGGCAAAATGGTCAAAATTAGGGTTTTGACAGAGAAAGGGCAATTTCAGATTTTTGACCTAGAAAATGACCAATTTGTTTAAGGCATGATTTCAAGAGTCCAATTGCATCATTTTGACCTAATGAACAGGATCAAAACATTGCAAGTCCAATGGATTGACAGATGAATTTTACAATCAACTGATCAAAAGTCAACTTTATACTGAAAAGTCAAACTTTGACTTTTTGGTCAAAATCAAATGCCAAAGATCACAATTCATCAAAGCATGTCAAAATATGAAACTTATTCATCAATAAATCAAAAATTCAAGATTTCATTTTGAAAAGTCAAAATATCTAAACTTATAAATTTTACTAAGTGTTGAAAATTTCTTATTTTTTCATAACTTTAAGGAAAATTTTCACCATGATGCAAGGTGATTCAAGAGAAACTTCCGACATGAAAGTTGTAGATCTCCATGAAACCTAAAACTTTGCTTCACACAAATCCTTCCAAAATTTCTTGGATCTCAAGTTATAATTTTAAGAACATGTGGTCATGAAACAAAACACATAGTGAAATTTTACCCTAATTTGGTCAGGATTTTGACCCAACTTCATGGCAATTTTCATATAGTTCCAAAGGGAATCTTCAAAATCAATTCAAATATGGGTTGTAGAGAACATTTCAAGCTTTCCAAAATTTCAAAGAAATCCTTGAGATAATTCTTGAGTAGGGAGAATTGAAGAGAAGAAGTTAGGGCTTTCACACTTGAATTACAAGTCATTTTGTGATGAACAAGAATTCAATTTCAAACCTATGCTACACAATCTTAGTTTGCAGGCCTCTAAACCTCAAGATCTCTCCATAATCAGAAGATTACACTTGCTTTTGAGCTATTATCCACTTGATTCAAGCTTTATGCAAGCAAATTTTCCATTTATGGCACAAAGTAACAATTCCATTCTTGTAAAAAGGCTTTAATCACAAAGTCAATCCATAGAGATCCTAACTTGTTCCTTCTGATCACAAGCAATGTCAAAGGCAAAAGCAACATGTCTAGAGCCTCCCATAAACTCAGGCCATGCTTTTACTTCATCTTGGAACCATATTGTCACTTTTCTTCAAAGTCAATTAACATAGCCATAAGTCTATATCTTTCTTTTCTGACCTCCTGAAGTCCTCTAATCTTTTTCATATAACCACACAAGTTATTTGCAAGAAGGACACGAATTGACAAAGACCCAAAACTCCCTGAAAACTATGATTGCACAAAACCTCCATCTTTGTATCATTTCTGATTTTGAACTTCAATCTTCAAGATCACTCGTGCATTTCTTGGCCTTTTTGTTTCAAAAGCTTCCTCATACCAAATACAAACCACCTCTGTCCCTGTTTGTAAACTATAACTCCATCTTCATCAACTTCCATAGCCAAAAACAAAGCATTGCAGTTGGACTTCTCCAGGCCATTTCAGCCACCCTCAGCTCGAGCCAGCCATTGCATTAGCTTCCTAGAGGTCCAAGGAAGCTAACCTAATCATCACCACTGCTTGAAATAAGCTCAAATCCATTCCACTATTTCCAGTTTTAAGCTATTTTTCTTGAACTTCTATCTCCATGTTTAGGCATTGTTAGGTCTTGATTTGTGAAGATAAAATGTAGATACCATTGCCACGAAGTTGTATATATCCATAGTTTGCATTTATATGGCCTGGGATTAGAGAATTTTAGAGTTGAAGTTTTCTGAGATTTTTAGGTTTTAAATTAGGGCCAGAGAAATTCTCATTCATCTTTGATTGTTAGCTTAAGTTATTTACATGGTTGGATTCGTGGGAAGAAATGCCACAACTTTCATGTTTGAACTTTTCATTTTTGTTGAGAGATGAAGAAGATACAGGTCCTTTGGCTGGAGGTTGAAGATGAAGTGTAATCAGGGCGAGTTTTGTATCATCTATTTATATTTTTGCTTATATTAACGGATGTATAGCCACCCCAATGGTAAAGCGCACGCCTGTTCACCCTTAGGTCCTGGGTTCAAGCCCTAGCGTGACCTTTTGCCATTTTTCACAATTTTCTGACTTTTTTTATGTCTTTTTTGGAAGCATTTGGGCTCTTCATGTGGGCCTGAGCATTTTTTCTCACAATACCTTTTGCTTTACTGATTAACCCCCTAACCTTTTTCTCTATATTTTTATTTTTTATTTTATTTTTATTTTTTTCTTTTTTATTACTATTAATATTATTATTATTATTATCACTACTATTATTTTCATAAAATAATAAAAAAAAATCATAATTAATATTTATTTATTATTTATACTTATATATTTTTATTTCTCCATAAAACAAAAAGATAAAAAAAGCATTTTCTTAAAATAAATAAATTTCTTTCTTTTTCCTTAAATAATTATTTTTTTAGACTTAGGTTAAATTAATATATTATTATTTTATTTTTAGGTGAACTTAATTTAGAACTTAGGTTATTACAATTAATCTTCATTTTATTTTCATTAATTTAAAACCTTTCATAAAAAAACCCTAAAAAATCATTTTCAAATTAATTTCTTTTCTTAAATAGTTTAAGATAATTTTATTTAATTTTAAGTAATCATTTCCTTTATTTAAGTCAAAACTAAACCCTTTCATAAATCCAAACAAAAATATCCATTTTCTTCATATTCACATGCTTGTATATTTATTCATTTTTGTATATCATTTATTTCCATTCTTGTACCAATTCATTATGGTTGTAATAGATTAACTAGGTTTATTTTCTTGCAATCCCCATTTATAATTTGTAAACCCCCTCCCAAAAGTATTGTAATAGCGTAATAACTTTAAATTCCACAATTTATCGCTTTATATAACATGCTAGTAATTAGGGTTTTGTATAGAAAGAATAAAACCAATACTTAGAAAACCCTAATTCAGGACAAAATCAAGCATGAAAACAATACACTGACACACAAGCACCCCTAGGGTAAATCCACTTGTTTTCCTTTACAAAATGGCCATATCACGCATGTGAGGTATCTTAGCAAAAACAAGCAAAGTATAAGATCATAGTACCTCGATGACGCTATCTAAAGTTTCCTTTCAAATGCTCTTAGTCCCTAAAATAGAATGCTAAGATACCTTGCGACTTTGCTAATCAGGGTTATACGATGACCCACGGCCGTCCCATTTACATCCAAAGATAGGGTTACTTACCAAATCAATGGTAAGATAGCAATGTCAAAGGAAAAAGGAAATGAACATGAAATACTTTTGAGTAGGTAGAATGCTCCTAATTACTTGCTCAATTTTAAACAAAACATCCTTGCTATTTTCAAAAACAAACACCTACACTTTCAAACATCTTACAAACTTGAAAACATTTTCAAAAGATCAAACACTTTGTATACATTCCTACGAACGAGAATCTTTACAAAGTTTTCCTAAACAATGGCCTCTTTACAAAATACTTTCAAAAACCGCACAAAAGCATAATTTCAAACAAAAGCAAGTGATCTAGAAAGTAACTAAGAGCCCATGGAAAACCATGGATGAAAAGGATGCTAATACCTTCCTTTTTCATAATCTACCCCCCGAACTCAAGAAATAATCTCAAAGGTCTTTATTGTGATTTTTCACCTTTCCTTTTGGATAAAAGAAAAGTCGGTGGCGACTCTTGCTAACCGCAACATTTGCGATCAAACGTAAACATTCAAGTCAGTTCTCCCACCGTATCACAGAACTGGCAACTCTGCTGGGGAGAACACTAAAAGTGGGGTTACCTTAGGGTTATATCACATTTACTTGCTTTCTTTATTTGACTTGTTTGCTTTACATTATGGTTCTTTGTTTGGGTTTGAATCCTCTACCCGGATTCGGGATACCTTATAGGTAAGTAGCAATACATTGTGGAAACTGTGCAGGGTATACCGACATGGTCTAAGAAATAGCTACGTTAGTGCGACATATTTGTGGGTACCAGTAGCCCTTGAGTTAATCAAGGAGAATACGTGGCCGCTGAGTGATGTCATGAAGCACTAATGAACTTTTAGAACCTTTACTTGACCAACTTGGCCTTTAGGACGTAGTGAGATGACCGGGTTTAGTGGAGTCCAAAGCTGGTAGATACTCGATACTACACTCATTGATGTTTGGTTTTTTGAGATATTTTGGTCGCCATTAAAGAGGCTTGTGCTGAGACAATGCTCAAGGAAACAAACTGGTGATACTGAGCTCCTTAGAACCCGGTTACTATTGCTAGGATAGGTTGAGCCAACTAAAATTCAAGAGGGTACTTACCTATGAGACTCCATGCAAGCCTAAACCTAAGGACTTGTTTGCTTTGTTTGTGTATATTTACTTTACATAAAATCATGAACATTATAACATCATACTCATTCACTAACCATTTCAAGGATTTTGGGATTTATCTTTGTTGTGTTTTGTAGGACATGGATTCTATTCGCAGGAAAACTATTCAAGTTAATCTTGCGAGGATCCCTACACAACTTAAGGAGCTAGCTTCAAGGATTCCTGAAAATTCTCCATTTACCGAGATACATGGTCGCCTACTCAACTTGGTCACCTCCAACACTGATGAGGACATGATCAAGGTGCTCTTTCAGTTCTTTGATCCTTTACACTATTGCTTCACATTTCCTGATTATCAACTTGTGCCAACTTTGGAAGAATTCTCATAACTATTGAGGATTCCCATTATCAATCAACTACCTTTCAACCCTACAGAAAGAGACCCAAAGCCATAAAAGATTGCTCAAGCTCTACACTTGCAGTCATCTTATGTCACAACTAATTGGGAAACAAGGAGTGGTGTCAAAGGTTTCCTAGCAAAGTTCTTGTTTGAGAAAGCCCGAAACTGTTGGAACTCCTTGGATTTGCAAGCCTTTGAGGAAATTGTGGCTCTCCTCATCTATGGGATGGTTTTGTTTCCAAATCCTGACCAACTCATAGATGTAAACACCGTCAAGATCTTCATGTCTCGTAACCCGGTGCCTACTTTTCTAGGGGTCATCCTACATTCTTTTCACACTCTCACTATGAGGAAAAGAGGTGTCCTTATGTGTTACACTCCTCTCTTGGCAAGATGGTTTATTTCGCATATTCCCCAATCTGTATTGAAGAACGAGCAAGGTTCAAGGTGGTCACAAAGGTTGATGACACTCAAACATTCAGACATTCATTGGTGTTCCCGATCCCTAGAAAATGTTACTATTGTCGACCATTGTGGAGAATTCCCTAATGTCCCCTTACTTGGCATTAGGGGAGGTAACACCTACAACCCTTGCTTACCCTTAAGACAGTTTGGTTACGCCCGAAGGGATGGCCCACATGAGATGCTCATTCAAGGTTTGGTATTTGACTATGAGAACGACGATCAAGGTCTTCGCCAGAGGTTTATCCGAGCTTGGAGGATGTTGAACAAGGTAGATAGCAAGACATTGGGGAATAAAAATTCCATCCCTATTGAGCCTTACCTCAAATGAGTATGAATTCGTGCTCAGAGTCTTATGATGCCTTATCCCTCCATTTTCCCGGTAATCATTGAGCCTGTTATGGAAGGAGATATTCCATACACTATCCTACATCCTGACATTCCCACCCCTCTTGAAGAGTTACAAAGAGATTGAATACAACTCAAGGAGGAGTGAGACACATTCGAAGCCCAATTCTACGCTAGCGAGAAGAAGGTTTTGGAGCTCACTAAGAAACTTCATGAGGAGCGGATTCTGAATGCCTACATTTCACCAAAGAGGATGCGTACTACCTTTTTTATCTTAGAGTTTTTTGTATTGTTTTTCCCAAAGAGGCATTGATGTACTCAAGCTTTAATTTATTAATATAACGTGTGTTTCCTTTTTATCTAAAACAAATTTTAATCTTTAAAATCCTTGAAATCATTGCATATGCATTTACCATTTATCATAACATAAGCAGGTTTCTGGCAATAAGTATCCTCATCTTTCTACTGTTTATTTCAGTAAGATGGATCTCGAGCAAACGGTGAAGGACCTCCAAGCCCAAAATGCCCAGTTTCAACAGATGTTCTTAACTCTAGCCAAAGGACAAGAAGAGTTGAAGACCTTGCTGGTTGAAGAGAAAAAGAAGAAAAAGAAAATAACTGGAGTTCTAAACATGGGAAGAAGATTCCAAGGGCAAGCAAGAAGGACCCTAGACTTTGCAACGTCATCTGGCGAGAAAGACAATCAAGATGGGAAAGGAAAGGAAGCAGTTGTTCAGCCAGATTCAGAAGAGGAAGAAGAAGAAGAAGATTATTCTGAAGAATAATACCCTCCGACCGACGACGGGTATAAGCATCTAGAAGAACGGTTAAGTGCAATGGAAACCCCAAAAGTGCCTGGATTGGGCTTTGAGGAGTTGGGTCTAGTATCTGGGATTGTCATCCCTCCAAAATTCAAAGTACCGGTGTTCGCCAAATAAGATGGAGTTTCATGTCCCAAAATGCATCTCCTGTCCCATGTAAGGAAAATCCAGCCTCATACCGTTGACAAGGATTTATGGGTACACTTCTTCCAAGACAGTCTGTCTGGAACTTAACTTGATTGGTTTTATCAGTTAGAAAGAGCCAATGTTCATAACTGGGAAGATCTGGCTGCCGCCTTTTTACAAACAATAACAATACAATGCTTATCTTGCACCCACCCATACTCAACTCCAGAGTATGGCCATGGTTTCAAGTGAGGGCTTCAAAGACTATGCGCAAAAATGAAGGGACTTAGCAGGAAGGGTTCAGCCTCCCCTATCTGAAAGAGAATTAGTAGGCATGTTCTTGGGCACCTTGTCTGGTCCTTTCCTCAACCACTTAATTGGGAGTTCATCGGCAGGTTTTACTGAATTGATATTGACCAGAGAAAGGGTGGAATCCGGGATAAAGAATGGGAAGATTAAAAAAGATGCATCCTCTGCTGTTGTAAGGAAACCATTCATCGGAAAGAAAGAAGTTATTGTTTTATATCCTCAGAGAAATCAAGATAGGGCTGAACGCCGTCCAATGGTGGGGGCTATCATGATTCCTAAACCAACGCCTGCTCAGCAAAGAAGCAACCAGCCAAGAACGGAAAGACCAGTCCGACAATTCACTCGAATTAATACGACACTATCTTAAGTATTGCCACATTTGTTAAGATATAATCTAGTGACTTTGAAAGAAGCTCCAAAGAACCCTAACACAACCTCTTGTTACTATCATCCTAATGCCCGTTGTGCATACCATTCTAAGAGTCCCGGCCATCACACTAACAATTGTTGGGCTCTGAAGAACAAAGTACAAGACCTTCTTGAAGCCAAAGAGATTAAATTCGACGCACCATAAATTCCAAATGTCATCACTGCCCTATGCCCAAGCACGACCGTAATGTCAACGCCATTGAAGAAGATATGCTTGTTGCCTCAGTTGATGAACTTGTGACCTCACTCCTAACTAACAAATAGAATTTGTTGAGTGTCGGTGTATTCCTAGGATGTGATGAAAGCTGTCATTTCTGTTTGTCCTTACCAACCAGCTGTCCATTGTTTAAAACAGGCGTTCATAGCCTAATAGATAACAAGGATATTTTGTTCGAGAAGACTTTAATTCCAACTGTTTCTTATAATGATGTTTCCATCGTTACCACTTCCGACAATTCTTCCAGGGTCTCCACCAAAAGACCCATTATAATTACATCAGTTCCTAAAGTAGCTTCGTTGATAATTACAATGCCTGGACCAATCCCGTATTCGTCAGACAAAACCGTACCATGGAATTATGGAGGGGATGTCTACTACCACGGTATCAAGCAAGGTTGACCAGCTGCTGAAGATTCAAGTTCTGAGAAAGATGACTCTGATGTTAGTAATATTGTAGGGACTAGCAAGATTACCCGAAGTGGAAGGGTATTCTCTCCAGAAATTGCTCCTCCAAAAGATAATTCTGGACCCGTAATCATTCCAGTTACTGTTGCTCCTCCAAAGGCTATTCAAAGTCCTACAATCACCTCTGCTAATACTCCTGTTGACAAAACTATTACAATCCCTGTTATAACCCCTACTGAAATTCCTGCTGCCGAGTCAACTAAAACTCGAGGTAAAGGTATTCTGGTTGAGTCTGTCTAGACGAAGGCCTAATCAGTAGCTATCCCTGAGACCTCCCGAAAAGAGATGGAGGAAATTCTAAAGATTATAAAAAGAAGCGACTACAATGTAGTTGAAAAACTGGGGCAAACTCCATCAAGAATTTCCATGTTGGCTCTATTATTATGTTCCGAGGCTCATGCAGAAGCCTTGGTAAAGTTCTTCAAAACTGCCCATGTACCCCAAGAAACATCTGCCGATCAGTTCCGAGACTGCGTAGCCAGCTTGACTGCAGATAATGTTTTAGGTTTTTCAGATGCTGATTTAATGCCAAGGGGAAGGAAGCATAATGAGGCATTGCATTTCTCAGTGGAATGCAGGGGCACGACCTTGGCTCATGTCTTGGTGGATAACGCTTCGTATCTGAATGTGTTACCTAAAAAGGCTCTTGATAGGCTTGACTGTGAAGGATTGACATTGAAACCAAGCAACATAGTAGTGAGAGCCTTTGACGACTCAAAAAGGATGGTACATGGGGAAGTGGGCATCCCCATAAAGGTTGGAACCCAAACATTTGATTCAACTTTTTATGTAATGGATATTCGCCCTTCATATTGCTGATTACTAGGCCGACCGTGGATTTACAATGCTGGTGTCGTTACCTCGACGTTGCATCAAATGCTGAAATATCCAATTCAAGGGAAAATCATCATTGTTCATGGAGAAGAAGAATTTATGGTCAGCCATTTAAATTCCTTCAGATATATGGAATTAGATGGGGAATTTATTGAAACTCCATTCCAGCACATTGAAGAAGTCCCGCAGACTATGGCAGTAACCAAGGCTGTGTCTCAAGTCACCAAGGTTACAAGGCCTCCGCTCAAGATGTCATCTTTGAAGGATGCCAAGGCAGTGATAGAAGAAGATGGGTGCACTATTTGGGGTCAACTCCCAGATATCCCATACAAATCTGAAAAATTTGGTATGGGTTTCACTTCAGGTGCCCAAAAGGTTGTACGTCGCGCTCGTACTGGAGGACCACCCTTGAAGATCAGCAACCGCGAGGTCAACACCGTGGAGGATGACGAAGACATCTACAACCTGGAGGATTGGATTTTCCCAACTGTCAGTGGAGGGCTCAGCAATTGGGAAGCTAGAGACTTTGTCCCGATCACTTTTATCCAACAGTAATTTATCTTTACATTTTGTCGGATCTGTAATATTAAAATAATTCAGACTCTTATAACCTTGTGTCTTACCTGAGGCACAATGGTCCATTTGTAAGGGTTATTATCTCATTTCCATATGACATCAATGAATTATGGACGTTTTTTCATACAAACTTTTTGCTCATTATTTTTTCTTTTTTACCTTTTAATTTCTTTCAAAGATAGATATACTCTTACACACACTCACACTCACAATGCAGGTCTACGTCCATTCGGGATCCCATGGGTAACAGTTCTGCTATGGCTTTTTGTGACTCTGAAAATCTAATCTACCAAGCTGTAGACGAAGGTGAGGAAGATTATGAAGTACCAGGGGAACTCGCCAGGTTACTACAACAAAAAGAGAGGACCATTCAGCCCCACGAGGAACCAGTGGACACAATCAACCTAGGTACCGAAGAAGACAGAAGAGAAGTCAAGGTGGGTGCCAATCTGGAACCCAGTGTCAAGGAGTGTCTGATTCAATTGCTACACAATTATGTTGAGGTCTTTTCCTGGTCGTATGAAGACATGCCAGGACTTGATGCTGAAATCGTAGTACATCATCTACCTACAAAAGAAGATTGTCCACTGGTGAAGCAAAAGTTCCGTCACATGAGACCAGACATGTCAGAGAATATTAAAGCAGAAGTCATGAAACAATTCAATGCCAGATTCTTGGCCGTCACCTTCTATCCGCAATGGGTTGCCAATGTTGTTCCCGTGCCTAAAAAGGACAGCAAAGTACGAATGTGCATGGACTACAGAGATTGGAATTGGGCGATCCCTAAGGATGATTTCCCACTTCCCCATATTGATATTCTAGTTGACAATACGGTACAACACAAAGTGTTTTCCTTCATGGATGGTTTCTCAGGCTACAACCAAATCAAAATGGCGCCTGAGGACATGGAGAAAACAACCTTTGTCACACAGTGGGGCACATTCTGCTACAAGGTTATGCCATTCGGACTAAAGAATGCTGGGGCAACCTATCAACGTGCCATGGTAGCTCTATTTTACGACATGATACATCACGAAATAGAGGTCTATGTGGACAACATGATAGCTAGATCTCAAACAGAAGAAGAGCATCTTGATCACTTACAAAAATTGTTTGAGAGGCTAAAGAAATACAAGTTGAGGTTGAACCCAAATAAATGCACGTTTGGGGTAAGGTCTGGTAAACTCCTAGGCTTTGTCGTCAGTAATAAGGGTATTGAAGTAGATCCTGCCAAGGTGAAAGTGATGCAAGAGATGCCTGTTCCTCGTACCGAGAAGGAAGTCAGAGGATTTTTGGGACGCTTAAACTACATTGCCAGATTCATTTCTCACGTGACAACTACTTGTGAACCAATCTTCAAATTACTGAAGAAAGATCAAGTAGTCAAATGGAATGATGAATGCCAAACTGCTTTCGATAAGATCAAAGAGTACTTACAAGAGCCTCCTGTTTTGATGCCACCAGTTGAGGGAAGACCGTTGATCATGTATTTAACTGTTTTGGAAAATTCAATGGGGTGTGTGCTGGGGCAGCATGACGAGTCTGGCCGAAAAGAGAACTCTATTTATTACCTGAGAAAAAAGTTTACCGACTTTGAAACAAGATATTCACTGCTCGAGAAAACTTGTTGCGCTCTGGCATGGGTTGCTCGCCGGCTAAGACAGTATATGCTGACCCATACTACCTTATTGATTTCTAAAATGGATCCAATAAAATACATCTTCGAGAAACCTGGCCTCTCTAGGAGAATAGCGAGATGGTAGATGATCCTGACAGGATATGACATACAATATACTACCCAAAAAGCAATAAATGGCAGTGTACTAGCTGATCACCTTGCTCACCAAGCTGTGGAAGACTACCAGTCCATGAAGTTTGAATTCCCAGATGAAGACATCATGATGGTAAACAACTGTGAAGAATTGAGACCATATGACATTCTTGATCAAGGATCCCGATGGACCCTGGTTTTTGATGGGGCATCCAACGCACTCAGCAATGGTATTGGTGTTGTACTCATATCTCTTGAAGGATGTCATACTCCCTTTACAACAAGAATCTGCTTTAATTGTACAAATAACACGGCTGAATATGAAGCGTGCATTTTTTGTCTCAAAGCTGCCATAGATTTGGGGATCAAATCCTTAAATGTATTCAGAGATTCAGCTTTGGTCATTAGCCATATCGAAGGGGAATGGGACACCAAACACCCTAACCTTATCCCCTACAAAGAACATGTGTTGACATTGATCCCACATTTTGAGAAGATTAACTTCGAGCATTTCCCGCGAGAAGAAAATCAGCTAGCAGATGCACTAGCCACAATGTCATCCATGTTTAAACTTAAATTGGATAACAAAGCTCCCCATATCACTATTGAACCAATGGATGAACCTGCTCACTATCAAGAGATTAATACTGAAGAAGTAGTGGACCAACGTTGATTTCACGAAGTCAAGAGGTATCTGGAGGCTCAAGAATATCCGGAAGGAGCTTCGGTCAATGATAAGAAGTTGATAAGGAGATTCTCTGCTAAATTCTTCCTTAGTAATGGCATTCTCTACAAACGCAACCATGACTCAGTGTTACTTTGGTGCGTAGATAAGGTTGAAGCGGAAAAGATCATGGATGATCTACATGAGGGCACTTTTGGAAACCATTCCAGTGGGCATACGATTGCAAAGAAGATCCTACGGGAAGGCTATTACTGGTATACCATGGAAGCAGATTGCTATCAACACTCTCGAACCTGCCACAAGTGTCAGATCTATGCTGACAAGGTGCACGTACCTCTGAATGTCTTGACGGATCCTTGGCCCTTTGCTATGTGGGGCATCGATATGATTGGGGAGACTAAACCAACGGCCTCTAATGGACACCGCTTCATCTTAGTGGCCATTGACTATTTTACAAAGTGGGTTGAGGCAGCCTCTTTCGCTTCCATTTCTAAGAATGTTATAGCCCGATTCATCAAGCAGAATCTCGTCTGTCGGTATGGTATCCTGGAGAGGATCATCACAGACAATGGTACAAATCTAAACAATACTATGATCACCTCCCTGTGCGAGCAATTCAAGATCCAGCATCATAATTCTTCCCCTTACTAGCCCAAGATGAATGGTGTTGTCAAAGCCGCAAATAATAATATCAAAAAGATCATACAGAAAATGACGGTCACATATAAAGACTGGCATGATATGCTACCATTCGCTCTCCACGGGTATCGTACCACATCTCGCATATCAACCGGGGCAACACTCTACTCTCTGGTATACGACATGGAAGCTGTCTTTCCTATTGAGGTACAGGTCCCCTCTTTGAGAGTTATGAAGTATTCAGGGCTGAACAAAGATGATTGGATCCATAATCGACTTGATCAACTAAACTTGATTGATGAGAAAAGGCTTACTGCTGACTGTCATGGTCAAACGTATCAAAAACGAATGATCAAGGCTTTCAACAAAAAGGTCAAATGCAAAGTATATCAAGTCGGGGATTTGGTGATGAAACGTATCATACTACCGCAAGGAGATCCCAGGGGAAAATGGACTCCTACACACGAAGGACCATTTGTAATCAAAAGCATTTTCTCTGGTGGAGCAATGATCTTGACCACCATGGATGGTGATGACCTTCCGCACCATGTGAACGCGGTCATAGTCAAAAGATACTACGCATAAGAGACCCGCTAGGTTGACACACCTAGTCAAAACAAGGACATCCCATAGAACCAAAAGGGTTCGGGAAAAAATTAGGGATACAAAAAATGTACACATGGCAAGTTGAAAACCCAAAAGAGCGACTTGGGAAAAAAAGGGTATCCCTGTGGACTGAAAAACCGAAAGGGTGGTCCAGGAAAAAGTTAGGGAATTAAAGCGTAAGACTATGTCCCGTTGGATCACCTTACGGAAAAACTAGAAAACTCCGAGGTTCTGATCAAATCAATCAACTTCGGACAAGGAATCAAGTGGACAAGATGCTCAAAGACACGAAGGCTATAGAAGAATGGGAACCCCATGGGATTATTTCACATAGATATCTTTTCTTTGTATGAAATTTTCATTTTTTACGACGGTATTCTCTTACTTGAATGTTTGTCTCATTGTACAAAAATACATACTCAAAGTTAATATAAAGATATCCCTTTGAAAGTGCAAAACTATCTGTTTTTCTTTACACTTGTGTTTTGTTTACAAAAACGTCCAATGATTTATTGTTGAACATATTCATTTAAACATAATTGTTGTTTACAAATAAACAAAATGGAAAAACAGTCACTGATGGCTTTAAGAGATAGGGAAATCTCTCTGAGCTATTTCTATGAAATCCCCCATAATGTGCAGTTTAATCCCCAGCAGAATAAAACTTCCAGTTATCACTCCCCGATAGAAGTCACCAAATTTCTCGGGATTCCCCAACAGCATGTTACAAGCAGTTTACGACATTCCCCTTACAACATAGTTTATTTCTCTAAGTGGAAATTTGTCAACATTTCAACTTCAAAACATGAGGACTTATACTCCATATCCTCATCAACAGTCAGGGATTTATTTTCCCCAATCCAACAACAGTGCAGCATATTAGCTCACATACACATACATCACATCCATATATCATAAACATCGATAACACGAATGCATGTATCACAATCTCATTACACCATGCATTTCATACAACATGACTTTGCATATTAGATAACATTTTACCCTTTTCGGGATAGTTAATCAATAGCTACCATTAACAATGTTCAAATGCCTTTCAGATACAGTACAGATACGCTCCGGATACGGATGCCAATCTGATACTCATTCGGATTCAACTTTCAGATACAGTATAGATACGCTCCTGATACGGATGTCATTATGATACTCATTCAGATTCAGCTTTCAGATACAGTACATATACGCTCCATGACACGAACGCCATTCTGATACTTATTCAGATTCAGTTCTCAGATACAGTTCAAATACGCTCCAAACACAGACGCCATTCTAATACTCATTCAGATTTAGTTCTCAGATACAGTTCAGATACGCTCCAGATACGGATGCCATTCTGATACTCATTCAAATTCAGTTTTCAGATACAGTTCAGATACACTCCAGACACAGATTCCATTTTGATACTCATTCAAATTCAGCTTTCATATACAATTCAGATACGCTCCAGACACAAATGCCATTCTGATACTGATTTAAATTCAGTTTTTAGATATAGTTCAGATACGCTCCAGACACAGATGCCATTATGATACTCATTCAGATTCAGCTTTCAGATACAATTCAGATACTCTCCAAACACGAATTTCATTCTAATACTCATTCAGATTCTGTTTTCAGATACAGGTCAGATACACTCTAGACACGGATGCCATTCTGATACTCATTCAGATTCAGCTTACAAATATGGTTCAACAATCATTTATGGATGGAATCTACAAGCCCATCTCCAGAAACTTTCCATCACCTCTCCAAATGGAATCTTTAAGCCCATTCCCTATACCATCAACCATCAACATCACCGAGTGAAAATTTTTGGGTACTCTAGTGTCCAATCATCTTCCACCTTCGAGTCACGAGTGGCAAAACTAGCCAATCTAACTCTTCAGGCTTAAGAAGATTGAACAGGGGTAGCTGTTGTAGCCCAATATTTTCCCTCTCACTTATCAAGGATTTGCTCACAAGATCTCCTTGGGCTCAAGACTGCATTAGGGTTTGATCAGCTCAAGACACCTCCTTAAGCACTAATAGCAAAAATTAGGGTTTGAGATTGCACAAGGATTTTTGAACTTCCAATGCCCCATATGACTTTCATGGATCATTATGGACACCAAAGATTATTCATGTCAAGTTTCAAGCCTTGGGTCACACTTTTGCTCAATCAATTGAGTAGTAGACCTAAAAATTAGCTGTATCTGGAAAAAGTCAACTATGGCCAATTTACAGTCAAAATTCATAAATTTTAATCCACATCAACATTTTAAACTCATATGTATCATTTGACCAAGTTTGGACCATAATTCATCAAGAAACTTTATCAAATCTTTAAAAGGGCAAAATGGTCAAAATTAGGGTTTTGACTAAGAAAGGGCAATTTCTGATTTTTGACCTATCAAATGGTCAATTGGTTTAAGGCATGATTTCAAGAGTACAATTGCATCATTTTGACCTAATGGCCTGGCTCAAAACATTGCAAGTCCAATGGATTGATAGATAAATTTTGCAGTCAACTGATCAAAAGTCAACTGTATACTGAAAAGTCAAACTTTGACTTTTTAGTTAAAATAAAAGGCCAAAGATCACAATTCATCAAATCATGTCAAAATATGAAACTTATTCATCAAGAAATAAAAAATTCAAGATTTCATTTTGAAAAGTCAAAATTTCTAAACTTAGAAATTTTTCCAAGTGTTGGAAATTTCTTATTTTTTCATAACTTTAAGGAAATTTTTCACCATGATGCAAGGTGATTCAAGAGAAACTTCCAACATGAAAGTTGTAGATATCTATGAAACCTACAACTTTTCTTCACACAACTCCTTCCAAAAGTCCATGGATCTCAAGTTATAATTTTAAGAACATGTGGTCATGAAACAAAACACTTAGTGAAATTTTGCCCTAATTTGGTCAGGATTTTGACCCAACTTCATGGAACTTTCTCATATAGTTCCAATGGGAATCTTCAAAATCAATTCAAAGATGAGTTGTATAGAACATTTAAAGTTTTCCAAAATATCCCATAACTCCTTGAGATCATTCTTGAGTAGGGAGAATCGAAGAGATGAAGTTAGGGTTTTCACACTTGAATTACAAGTCATTTTGTGATGAACAAGAATTCAATTTCAAACCTATGCTGCACAATCTTGTTTTGAAGGCCTCTAAACCTCAAGATCTCTCCATAATCAGAAGATTACACTTTCTTTTGAGCTATTATCCACTTGATTCAAGCTTTATCCAAGAAAATTTTCCATTTAAGGCACAAAGTAACCATTCCATTCTTGTAAAGAGGCTTTAATCACAAAGTCAATGCATAGAGCTCCTAAATTATTCCTTCTGATCACAAGCAATGTCAAAGGCAAAATAAACATGTCTAGAGCCTCCCATAAACTCAAACCATGATTGTACTTCATCTTGGAACCATATTGTCACTTTTCTTCAAAATCAAGTAACATAGCCATAAGTCTATATCTTACTTTTCTGACCTCCTGACGTCCTCTAATATTTTTCATATAACCACACAAGTTATTTGCAAGAAGGACACGAACTGACAAAGCCCCAAAACTCCCTGAAAACTCAGATTGCACAAAACATACATCTTTGTGTCATTTCTGATTTTGAACTTCAATCTTCAAAACCACTCGTGCATTTCTTGGCCTTTTTGTTTCAAAAGCTTCCTCATACCAAATACAAGCCATCTCTGTCCCTGTTTGCAAACTGTAATTCCATCTTCATCAACTTCCATAGCCAAAACAGAGCATTGCAGTTGGACTTCTCCAGGCCGTTTCAGCCACCCTTAGCTCGAGCCAACCATTGCATTAGCTTCCTAGAGGTCCAATGAAGCTAACATGATCATCACCATTGCCTGAAACAAGCTCAAAGTCATTCCACGATTTCCAGTTTTGAGGTATTTTTCTTGAACTTCTATCTCCATATTTAGGCATTGCTAGGTCTTGATTTGTGAAGATAAAATGTAGATACCATTGCCACGAAACTGTATATATCCATAGTTTGCATTTATATGTCATGAGCTTAGAGAGTTTTAGAGTTAAATAGTTTAAGATAATTTTATTTAATTTTATTTAATTTTATTTAATTTTATTTAATTTTATTTAATTTTATTTAATTTTAAGTAACCATTTCCTTTATTTAGGTCAAAACTAAACCCTTTCATAAATCCAAACAAAAATATCCATTTCTTCATATTCACATTCTTTTATATTTATTCATTTTTGTACGTAATTTATTTCCATTCTTGTACCAATTCAATATGGTTGTAATAGATTAACTAGGTTTATTTTCTTGCAATCCCCATTTATAATTTTTACACCCCCTACCACAAGTATTGTAATAGCATAGTAACTTTAAATTCCGTAATTTATCGCTTTATATAACATGCTAGTAATTAGGGTTTTGTATGGAAAGACTAAAACCAATACTTAGAAAACCCTAATTAAAGACAAAATCAAGCATGAAAACAATACATTGGCACACAAGCACCCCTAGGGTAAACCCACTTGGTTGCCTTTACAAAATGGCCATATTACTCATGCGAGGTATCTTAGCAAAAACAAGCAAAGTATAAGATCATAGTCCCTCGATGACGCTATCTAAAGTTTCCTTCCAAATGATCTTAGTCCCTAAAAGAGAATGCTAAGATACCTTGCAACATTGCTAATCATGGTTATATGATGACCCACGCCCGTCCCGTTAACATCAAAAGATAGGGTTAATTACCAAATCAATGGTAAGATAACAATATCAAAGGAAAAAGGAAATGAACATGAAAGACTTTTGAGTAGGTAGAATGCTCCTAATTACTTGCTCAATTTCAAACAAAACATCCTTACTACTTTCAAAAACAAACACCTACACATTCAAACATCTTACAAACTTGAAAACATTTTCAAAAGATCAAACACTTTGTATACATTCTTACGAACAAGAATCATTACAAAGTTTGCCTAAAAAATGTCCTCTTTACAAAATACTTTCAAAAACCACACAAAAGCACAATTTCAAACAAAAGCAAGTGATCTAGCAAGTAACTAAGAGCCCATGGAAAACTATGGATGAAAAGGGTGCTAATACCTTCCCTTTTCATAATCTACCCCCCGAACTCTAGAAATAATCTCAAAGGTCTTTTATGTGCTTTTTCACCTTTCCTTTTGGATAAAAGAAAATTCAGTGGCGACTCTTGCTAACCGCAACATTTGTGATCAAACGCAAACATTCAAGTCATTTCTCTCACCGTATCACACATGTCTTCGTATGACCAAGCAAATATCTCAATATAGTCTTGCAACATTTGAATCAATATGTTCTTGACACTGCCCTTTAAGTTGGCGCCTATCTTGACCTCTTTTCTGTCTGTCTTAGAACCTAAGTTTACCACTTCGATCGACTCTTCGTGTGGTTGGATAGCCTTTTCTTCTTGTATTAAGAGTCTGGCAAGTTATCCACGCATTTCACAATCTTCTTCACCTTTGTCCTCAGCTTGGTAGATCGGATTTTCAAAGTCATACGCGCCAATACCATAATCAGTATCAACGAGATCTAGAGTGGATGTGGATCTACAATGTAGTGTGTGGGTATGTATAAGAACACATATCTATTCGAAAGTGCAATAAAGTAAAAGAAATGAAGAGATCGCAAAATTTGAATGCAAAACGTCTAATGTTTTCATTAAATGAAAATATGACACATGAAATGACAACCCTTAACAAATGGACCTTTGTGCCTCGGGAAAGACACAAGGTTTAAAGTCATTGTTTTAAAAGAAATTACGTAACCAAACTTCTTAAAGCAATATACAAAAATAGCTATTACTCCTGACTAAAGGAGATAAAGATGATATCTTCCGCCATCCAATTGTTGAGTCTGTTGCCCATGGTAGGAAATATCCAGTTTTCAAAACCATAATCATTATCAGCGTCTTATATAGAATTGATTCCTTTGTTGCTGATACAGAACAAAGGTCTTCCAGCTTGAGCACGATGAACAACCCTTTGACCTTCTGCAGTAAAGCCCAAACCAAACTTGTCAGATTTGTAAGGGATATTAGGAAGCTGGCCCCAAATAGTACAACCACCTTCTTCTATAGTTGCTTTGTCATCTTTTAAGGAAGACATCTTTTGAGGAACCTTGGTAGTCTTTGGAATGGAAGAAACATCTTCAACAGTAACAGCGGAAATTGCTTCAAAGGTATGACATGGAGTCTTGATAAATTCTCTATCCATCTCCATGTACCAGAATGAATTCAGGTGGCTGACCATGTACTCCTCCTCTCTGCAGACAGTAACAACTTTCCCTTTTACATGATATTTTAATTTATAATGTAAGGTGGAGGTAACAACACCTGCCCCATGAATCCAGGGGCGTCCTAATAGACAAGAATAAGCTGGTCAGATGTCCATTACATAGAAGGTGTATTCAAAGATCATTGAACTCACTTTGATAGGAAGATCCACTTCTCCATGTACCATTCTTTTGGACCCATCAAAGGCTCAAACTATAATGTCACTGGGTTTCAGCATATTCCCTTCATAATCCGGTCTGTCAAGAGTGACCTTTGGCAGAACATTCAGAGAAGAGCTAGTATCAACTAACACATGAGCCAACGTAGTGCCCTTGCATTCAATGGATACATACAAGGCCCTATTATGATTTCTCCCCTCCGGAGTCAGGTCAGCATCGGAGAATCCTAATCCATTATTAGTTGTTAAACTAGCCACATAACTTCCAAATTGATCAGCCGAAATTTCTTGTGGCACATGAGCAGTCTTCAAGAATTTTACTAAAGCCTGTTCATGGGCTTCATAAATAGTAGTAAAGATAGCATGGAGATTTTGGACGGGGTCTACCCCATCTAATCAATAATTTTATAGTCGCTTTTGCAGATGATTTTCAAAACCTCTTCGAATTCTTGTCCAGAAGTGGCCTTGACTGCAGCTTCTTTTGGCGCCTCTATCTGGGCAGGCTATATCATTGGCTCTTTACCCCGAGCCTCGACAATTGTCTTGGTTACTATGACTTGAACAGGTGGAGAGATTTCCAGGGAGAAAATCCTTGCACTTCTAGTAATTTTGCTGGTCCCTGCAATATTGTCAATATTAGGATCAACCTCTTCATCATCTTCGTCAGACTACTCTTGTTTAATGCAGTGGTAATAGACGTAAGACCCATAATCCATGTAATAGACTTCTCCGAGGAATATGGGATGGGCGTAGGTGTTGTAATGATTAAAGGAAAAGCTTTTGGATTGGCAGTAATCCTTACAGGATCCTTGGAAGTGATCTTGAAAGGATCACCAGATATGACAGACAAATTTTGGCACAAATTTTTAGCATACAAAACTTTCTCAATCAAAATTACATGTTCATCCATCAGGCGTTGAACGCCTTTCTTCAGTAACCCGCAACCATTGGGTTGAACTGCACAATAATAATATTTTTTAACACAACCCAGAAATAAACCGACTTGTAGCAAATTCTCCTTGTTTGTTGAGATAGGAGTAACCACATCACTTACGGAGGTAACATACAAAACATCATTAATAGCACTTATGCCTTTTTTATGCTTAGGCAAAGGTGTAGTAATCACGTTCAGAGTCTCCGGAGGATAAAACTCAATTTCCTTATTATCGATCATATCCTGAATCTTCCTTTTCAGGGCCCAACAGTTGTTGGTGTCGTTCCCGGAACTATTAGAATGATATGCATATCTCGAATTTGGATTGTACTTTGGAGAGGATGTGTTCGGATCCTAAGGAGGATCCCACAGGGAAATGAGTCCATCCTTTAAAAATTTTTGTAATGCCTAAGATAAAAGGCATGCCGATCTTGGTAAACTAGCTTGACGGAGCGTCTAGCCTTTGACGGTTGCCCTGTTGTGATTGTTGAACATGCGCTGGATTAGAGATCAATACCCCTCCCCCACAGACTGATGGAAGTAATTTTTATTATATCCCTTCTGGCCATAGATAACATTGGTTTCTTTTTTACCACCGAACGACTTCTTCAAAACATTAGAAGTTGCAGCCATTGGAATCTTCCCACTTTCAACTCTTTCTCCTGTCAGAATTAGCTCATTAAAGCCAGATGAATAACTCCCAATCAAATGATTAAAGAATGGACCTATCAGAGTACCCATGAACATATCAACTAGTTCCCGGTCAGACAAGGGTGGTTAGACCCTTCCAGCTAAGTCTCTCCACTTCTTGGCACACTCCTTGAACCCTTCATTCGAGCCCATGGACATGTTTTGCAATTGTAGACGAGTCGGTGCAAGGTCAACATTATATTGATACTGCTTGTAAAAAGCAGCAACCAAGTCTTCTCACGTGTCAATGTTGGTTCCTTCCAGCTGGTAGAACCATTCAAGTTGAGTACCAGACAAACTTTCTTGAAAGAAAAGGACCCATAATTTCCTGTCAGTAGTATGAGGTTGGAGTTTTCGAACATACGACCTCAAATGAAGTTTGGGACAAGAGACCCCATCATATTTAGCAAACATAGGGACCTTGAATTTGTGAGGGATGACCACCCCTAGGATCATACCTAGCTCTCCAAAATTCAATCCATGCACTTTCTGGGTTTAGCTTTAAGACAGTCTTCTAACTACTTGTACTTGTTATAGATCCTTCTAAAGTTTATACGGTGTTGCAATGGGAAACTCCAAAGTTGGCGACTGAGTTTCGAAGTTATTGGTTTGGTAGGTTATTATCAAAGGTTCATTGAAGGATTTTCTATGTTAGCATTATCATTAACTCAGTTGACTCGAAAGAGTCAAGTTTATGTGTGGGATATTGTGTGTGAAGAAAGTTTTATGGAATTAAAGAAGAAATTGACGACCGCTTTGATATTGGTTTTTCCTAATATGATTGAGTCTTTTGTGGTGTATTGTGATGCGTCTAAGATGGGTATTGATGGTGTGCTGATGCAAAATGCGCAAGTTATTTCTTATGCTTTTAGGAAACTAAAAGTCCGTGAAAGGAATTATCCTACGCATGACTTAGAGTTGGAAATTGTGGTATTTGTGTTGAAAATTTGGAGACAATATCTTTTTGGCTCTAAATTTGAGGTGTTCAATGATCACAAGAGTATGAAGTACTTGTTTGATCAGAAAGAGTTAAATATGAGACAAAGAATATGGCTTGAACTTTTGAAAGATTATGACTTTGATTTGAGTTACCATCCTGGTAAAGAAAATGTGGTAGTTGATGAATTGAGTAGAAAGTCATTACATATGTCGATGCTTACGGTTTGAGAGTTAGAAATGATCAAACAATTCAGATATATGAGTTTGGTGTGTGAAGAGACTCCTAATAGTGTGAAGTTAGGAATGTTGAAACTGACTAGTGGTATTATAGAAGAAATCTGAGAAGGTCTGGAGTTCGATTTAAAGTTGGTTGATCAATTATCCTTAATTAACCAAGGTAAAGGAGGTGAAATCTGAGTTGATGAGAATGGCTTGATGAGGTTCAGAAATAGAGTGTGCGTTTTGAATGTTCCAGAACTTAAGAGGAGTATTCTTGAAGAAGGGCATAAAAGTGGTTTGAGTATTCATCCTAATGCTACAAAGATGTATCAAGACTTGAAGAAGTTGTTTTGGTGGTCGGGTATGAAGAAAGAAGTTGCCAAATTTTTTTATGCTTGTTTGACTTGTCAGAAGTCAAAGATTGAGCATCAGAAGCCTTTGGGTATTATGTAACCTTTGAGTATTCCATAGTGGAAATGGGACAATGTCTTTATGGATTTTGTGTTGGGTTTGTCAAATACTACTAACACAAATGATTCGATTTGGGTGATAGTGGATAGGTTGACTATGTCGGCTCATTTCTTACTGATGAAGATCAATCATCCAATAGAGAAACTAGCTGATATGTATATTGAAGAGATTGTGAAATTTCATAGGATACGTTTGAGTATCGTATCAGATAGAGATATGATGTTTACGTCTAAATTTTGGGAAGGTTTGCATAATGCTTTTGGTACTAAGTTGATGTTGAGTTTCGCAAATCATCCCATACGGACAGTCAGATAGAGATAACTATTTAGTCTTTGGAGGATTTGTTAGGGGCTTGTGTGTTGGATCAAGGAGGTACTTGGAACAACCACTTGCCATTGATTGAGTTTACATACAACAATAGTTTCCATGCGAGTATTCGGATGACACCGTATAAAACGTTGTATGGTAGTAAGTGTAGAACTCCATTGTGTTGGTATGAGCCAGGCGAGAGCGTTGTGCTCGGACATGAGATTGTACAGGAGATAACTGAAAAGATTAAGATAATCCAAGAGAGGATGAAAGCTTATCAGAGTTATCAGAAGAGTTACGATGACAAGAGGAGAAAGGCTCTTGAATTCCAAAAAGATGATCATGTGTTTTTGAGAGTTACTCCAGTGACTGGTTTTGGTAGAGCTTTGAAATTGAGAAAGCTTACGCTGCATTTTGTTGGTCCATATCATATTTTGGAGAAGATAAGTGAAGTGGCCTATTAGATTATCTTACCTCCATCACTTATGAATATTCATGACATGTTTCTTGTGTCTCAATTGAGGAAGTATATTATGGATCCTTCGTATGTGATCTAAATGGATAATGTACAAGTGAGAGATAACTTGATTGTTGAAGCATCACTCGTTCTGATAGAAGTAGGAAAAGTGAAGCAATTGTCGGGTAAAGGCATCACCTTAGTGAATGTATTGTGGGGTGGACTAGCTGGTGAAATATGGGCGTGGGAACGTGAGGATAAAATGAGAGAGTCTTATCTGATTTTTTTCTGCCAGGTAATTTTTTAGGGCGAAAATTCTTTTAAGTGGGGGAGTGTTATAACGCCGCAAAATAATTAGATTATTTATTTAATTATCTAATTGATTTATGATGAGTATTTGTTACCTATTTGTAAAGTATATGTGATGTTGTGATGAACATGATGCTTAATATGATGTTTTGTGTAGTGTATGATGGGGAAGTGAGAATTAAGATGATATTGAGTATTTTTAGGACAATTAGATAACTAGAATAATTAGTTAGAATTTTTTTAATTAGTTAAATAGAATAATAATAAGAAGTGGAGACTATGAGGACAAGGTAGTAATATTGTGATGAAAGTGAGGGTAAGATGAGAAGACCATAGAAAATTTCCAAGGGTTAAACAAGGAATAGAAGGAAAAGTGTGTCATTATGTACGATCGTGAAAGTAAGAAAAACGTTTTGAAGAAAGCTAAGGCACTAAGGAACTCAGAAGGTTCTATAGAACATGAAAAGGAATCGATTGATAGGAATAATATAAGGTAAGGGGGCTTTATCATTGTTTTTATAATTGATCTAAGGTTTAGATAATTGTAGGTTTGTGTTGGGGTTTTGGGATGATCGTGTAAATATGATGCTGTGATGAAAATTGATGAATTTGTGAGATTGTTTTCCAATAAATTGAGGTATATGATGCATGATAACTTTTGTTGGTACTGTATGATGAAACTATGTGAAACCATGATGAATTGAGATATGTAATGTGAATAAATCTTGTAAAAATTGGACTGGTGCAGTGCAGAGATTGCAACAGGGAATTACTATTCGCGCTGGCTCGCCAAGTGAGCATGATGCATTACCGGGAGAAGTGAGTTCTCCTCTCATGCATTGGGAGAGACTGAGGAAAAGGGAAGGGGTGAAAAACAAAGCCCCTGAACTTTTTTATGAGAGAAGGACTCGATCCAGCTTTGTCGGGCGAAGCAGAGGCGAGTTAAGCTCGCCAAGCGAGTGAACAACCCCTTTGGGTGAAGGATACAGGAGGGAAATGCATGCTTCTGGATTTTGTATGGGGGAAATTGATTCTCCCCATCCTTGTCGGGTGAGCCTCAGGCGAGCAACCAACTTCGTCTGGCGAGCCTCAGGCAAAGGGTTTCTAATAGAACCTTAACAAGTCGTAACTTGAATTTCAGGACTCTGTTTGATGCATCGTTCAAAGCATTAGAAAGCTAACGCGATGAAGTATACTTTCGTGAAGTAAAATGAGTCATATGATGTGTTTTCCAGTGTCTATGTTTTGATGAATTAGATGATTTGGCGGTTGTTCTATTATGATGTATGTGTATATGATGAATTATCGTTGCTATGATGATGACATGTGTAATATGAAGTATGTGATGATATTATAATGATTATATGAATGATGATGTGTTTTGACTAGCAGTGGTCAAGTGGTTATTTAGATGTTTTGTATCATGCATTCATGACATATGATTAGAACTTCTGTTCAGTGATGTCGTTAGATCTTAGGTCCAGTGAAATTTATAGGACAAATAATCCAGTGATGGCCTTAATGCTATAGTGTGGATTTGTGAGAAATTTTATGATATGATTTGGTTCCAAGCGGGAATCGATCCTATTGGTGGGTGTTAAATCTCTGCTTTGTTATGATTGGCATTATGTTTGGTAAAACTAACTTAGCTTATACATGTTGAATAAATATGTTCGATCAACTGGAGCAACATGTCAAACATGATGTCCTATGGAGTTTCTTTCGACATCGTGATTTTGCACAGCTATACTGTTGGATATTTTAGTTTGTTACAAGTGGATATTAATTTGTAAATACTATGCTATCATATGTGGCCCACAAGTTAAAGATTAAAAAAATTCAAGCTGATTTTGAGGAGAATTGTTAATTTCTAACTATGGAGATAATTTAGGAAACTAATTATTGATGTCATATATTTAAGGAGATAATCCTACAATGCCTCTGTCATGTCCATCTCCACACGTGAAGCCCAAATCCAGTTCATTGTAAATTATAAATAGAAGGCTTCAACCCTAGTACAAGTGTCGAACTTACTCTATATTTTTGTTATAGTTTGTATGTTTATTATGAGCCTCTCGATTATCATTTTGATAAAAGAGTAGGAAATTATTTTTTAGTTATATGTTTTGTCAGTCATTTCAAAGCTTTTAAGCAGTGAATGATTGTGTGTCTTTGAAGTATGACTTCTGTGTTTTTCTAAGTGTTTAGAATAGTTCAGTCACTGGTTTGTGATTGGAAGGGATTTGAGAAGGGTCTCATGCCTAGGTGAGTCTTAGGTAGAAGTTAAGAAAGGGTAGTGATTAAGTGAGAAGTTGTAAATGGGGGAGTTTAGCTTCAAATTGATACTATTTTAGTTAACTTAATCCCTGGCTTGGTATCCCCCAGTGTAGGTGTTGGTAGACACTGAACTGGGTTAACAATCATGTGTGTTCTTTACTTTTTTGTATTGTGTTTATCGTTTACATTGTCATTGTGTGTTTGTTTAAAGAAAGGTGTCTTAACATATTTTAGGACATCTAAGATCTGAATACCAGAATTTCAATTGGTATCAGAGCAGGCATCTTGCTCTGTCTATAGGTGAGGTTCAGGGAAGATACTTTTTGGTACAATGGACAAGGAAAGAGGATTTATGCACAAACCAACCATCCTTTATGGAACCAGCTATGATTATTGGAAAGTTTGTATGGTGGCCTTTATCAAATATGTGGACAAAAAGGCTTGGAAAGATATGGTTAAGGGATGGGATCCACCAGAGGTTGTAGGTATGGATGGGAAGGTTACTGATGCTGTGAAGGCTGAGGAAGACTGGGACGATAAAGATGAAAAATCAACAGAGGGAAAATCCAAAGCGTTAAATTCCCTATTCAATGGAGTGGACAAGAATATCTTCAGGATAATAAGTAATTTCCTTATGGCCAAAGAAGCTTTGGAGGTCTTAAAGACTGCTCATGAAGGAACCTCTAAGGTAAAGATGTCAAGATTTCAACTTCTTACCAATTCGTTTTAAAACTTATAAAATGACAAAGGATGAGAGTATTCATAACTTTCACATGAATATTATTGAGATAGCCAATGCCTCAGGATCCCTAGGGGAGAAGAAGTCAGAAGCCAAGCTGGTGAGAAAGATTCTCAGATCTCTTCCAAGGAGGTTTGGCATGAAGGTGACTGTCACTAAAGAATTCCAAGACATAAGAAACATGAAGGTTGATGAGTTTATGTGATCCCTACAAACTTTTGAGTTAGGGATCAGTGAAAAATATGAAAAGAAGAAGTGCATAGCCTTTGTCTCCAATACTAATGATTCAAAAGATGAGTGTGACTTGGATACAAAAGAAGGGATGTCCAATGATATTGGGTTGCTTGGAAAAACTTTCAACAAAGTGTTGAAGAAGGTTGACTGGAAATCAAGATCAAATTTCAAGAACAAGTCATCTGATAAGTCATTCGACATAAACAAATATCAAGATTTTGGAGGAAGAGACAAAACTAATGACAAATCCAACCAAGGAAGAGGAGTTCAGTGTTATGAATGTGAGGGATTTGGTAACATAAGAAGTGAGTGTCCCACTTATCTAAAAAAGCAGAAGAAAGGACTGTATGTGTCATGGTCAGAAGAAGATTATGAAAGTGATCATGAAGAGGAAAGTGCCAAACATGTCACAACCTTGAGTGGAATCTGTGACTCTAATAGAGACTCAGACTGTTAAGAGTTTTACTTTGAATAACTTACTGCTTCTTACAAGGAGTTGTGCCTCAAAAATCAAGAGGTGGGTCGATTAATAGAAGAGAAAAAGAGAACAATTGCTCAGCTGGAGACTAAAAAAGTGGAGCACTTATCTACCATCTCTGGTTTGGAGAATGAAAAAATGGAGAACCTTTCCACAATCTCTAGTCTGAAGGGTGAAGTTATCTTGCTCAATTCAGAACTTGAGAATATGACCAAGTTTGAAAGAATGCTTAACAACAGTTCCGATGTGCTTGATGAGATTCCTCAATCTAGGAAGAATGCTGGAAATATTAAAGGGGTTAGTTATGTCAATCAATCTATGAATAAAAAAGGCAAAAAGGCTGAAGTGAAGTTTGCTCGCTCAAAGAAAGAACTGAAATAGAAGATGTCAAATAAAATATTCAAACATTAGCCTGGACAACAGAAAAATCACTTAAGACATAATGACTTTACTGTTCTGGATGAAATGATGATTCTAATTGGGAAGAATGCTGTCAAGATCAAGGATCTTGGTTATGATAATCAAGTTGTAAAGAATAAAGGAGAAAGGTCTGAAGTGGAGAGTGTGCCTCCAAAGAAGAAACAAAAGCAGAAGATGTTGAACCACATGTATGTACATCAGTAGAGACATCAGAAGAAGTACAATGGAGGCCGGAATCAGCAATAGAGATGTGATTATCGTGGAAGGTTTAGGCACTTAAAATCTTTCTGCTATAGATTATATGGTTATTCAAATCTTTTTACACAACATAGAAGAATACAAGATGATGTTAAATCCAAGTCTAAAAGGATTCCCAAGAACGACACTCGTGGACTCATAGTTCACACTGCACTCAGAGCTTCTACAAGAGAGGATTGCTTTTTTGATAGAGGTTGTTCTAGACACATGACTAGTGTCAAGAAATTTCTTGTGAACTTTAAACCACTTTCCTCTAGTTATGTCACCTTTAAAGATGAGTCAAAAGGTGAAATAAAAGTTGCTCGAAAGATGAGTTACACTAGTCTTCCAGATCTCAAAAAAGCGTTATTTCTTAAAGGGTTGACTTCTAGTTTGATAAGCATTAGTCAACTGTGCGACCAAGGTCTATAAGTAAACTTTACTGTGTCTAAATGTATGGTAACTAATGAGAAGAATGAAGTTATCATGAAGGGAGTCAGATCAAAAGATAATTGTTACTTGTGGATTCCATAAGAAACAAACTGCTCATCCACATGCTTGATACCCAATGAAGCTAAGGTGAATTTACTGCATAAAAAACTTGAGCAATTACTCCTGAAAGATATGAAGAACGTCCAATCAAAGGAAGCAACCATAGGTACTCCAAATTTGAACAAGGAGGCAGGAAAAAATTATGGTAAATGTGAAGTAATGAAGCAAACCAATATGTCACACCCAAAGTTTCATCATCAAGTTACTTCCAAGAGGTCATAAATTCTTCATATGGCCCTAATGGAACCTAAGCAGATTGATAGTTTTGATAAATAATTATACCAATTACCAATGGGAAGGAATGCAACAGATTCTCTATCCTCCCTCCATGTTGTTATGGTAACAACTGTCAAAGGGTGGAACAAGAAATCTCTACAAAAGGCTTACTTGAAGAAAAGTCTGATGATAGGAAAGGTCATTGAGAACACTCCTAGAACTTGTGACAGACTCAAGGAGTGCAGGATGCTATTTGAAAGAGGCAAGAGGCAGATGATCACCTAAAGGTGATCAAGACTCTCTTGTTACCTTGGTTATAGTATGCCCCTACTACTATTACTAAAGGTGGTGTGTGTGAATGATGTCCTACCAAATGTTATGACATATGTCCTGTTGTGTGAACGTGAAAGGTTCATATCGGTGTATTGCTTTTGGATTTTATCTTGGGGGGGGGGGAATAATCATCTAAAAGAACAACGGATAATGGTATACAACTACTGTGAAGAAGACATCTGCTATGTCTGGATTCATCATGAATTATTTTGGTCATCCATGTGTGTTGGGTGTTTATAGATGGAACTCTATATAGTAAGTCCAATGTTATAATCATATCTTTGTCCAAGCTGGTGTTGGGATATAATATCATCATTTTATGTCTCCAGGAGTCAAGAGGAGCTATATTTGGAAATTCTCTAGTTCTTATGTCTATTTTCATATAGCTATTACTTTGGTGGTTATCTCTTTGGCGAAATGCTAAGAGTAACACTCTTGGCCAAGTCTAATGAATTCAGAGGGTTGAATGGCTATTATGTGTGGCTCCTAGTTCATGCTTAGTCTATAAATTCAAAAGAGTGGATAGTATGACAAGGGGTGTGAAGGGAAGCAGTGCAAACTTTTGTGGACGATGAGACAACATTGTCTCTTCATCTAGGGACAAGTGAAAACTGCTTTCAAGGGTGTGAAGTATGGCACTCCCAATTGTTGTACCCCAATTTTCCCATTAATATTCCTCTATCATCTCATATCAACTTAATCACAACAAGATCACACTATGGTTTGGTTCTTCTCCTTATCTTTAGGTTTGCTCATTGGGGATCACCAAGCACGCTGATTTGTATATTGTGATCATCTATGTTTTGTGTTGATTAACTTTAACTAATAAATACAATGAATGTTTGCTCTAATTGATTATATTATAGGTAAGGGCACAACACATTTCATCAGGTTGATTCATAGGTTCATGAGTTTGTTTCCATGCCTTCACCAACAGACTTTCATTGAGGTTCAAGCTTCATAATTGAATATAATTTGAAGTAATATCATTACAAGGTCTACTATGATTCATAATGGCTCAATTTATCAAATAAAGTCAAAAAATGCAAGAGTTGATTGAAGAAGTTTGACCTAGTTGGACAAGTTCTTGATTTCTTGATCACAAGTGCATAACTATCTCAATTCTTAACATTTGGAAGTGTTTTTTATGCCTATGGGTTCTTATTATCATTCACAACAACTTCTATTCACAAGGAAAGAGTAATTGTTCAAGAATGTTTGTCAAAATTGAAAGGGGTTTCCAAGTCATTTTGGTGCTCTAAGAGCTAGGGTTTTGAACTTCTAACGGCTATATCTTGCTTATCTTTTGGTATTTTTGAGTAATTCCAAAGACATGCTTCTCTTTAATGATTTATAAACCAATCACTTCAAAATTTTCAAGAAAATTTTATGTGGAAGATTCCTAATGATGAAGAAATATTACAAGTCCTCTAGATAGGCCATCAAATTCCCTTGCGTGACTTTAAAAGACAATAACTTGGTCAATTTTTATCTCCTTGATCCAATTATTTTTCCAAAATGATCTTAAGGATGTGAACTTCAACTCTTACGTTATGTGCAAAGCTTGAAAATGGATGAAAAATGCCTTAAGAATGCAAGAGATTATAGGTCATCTCAGGAATTTTCACCAATTTTGCAAGACCATAACTTTTTCACTACTTGGTATTTTTAAGTGATTCAACTTTATCAATGCTCTTTGGGAAGTTTATTTCAAGCTAATATGATTTATCAAATCTTAATTTCGGAGGAAGACCTCGTTTGGAGTCAAAACATTAAAGGACATTTTTGAGAAAAAACTCAGAATTTCTAAATACAAAAAGTCAGCATCTTTTTCTCAACTTTGACTCATCACAACTACTAGCTCAAGTATCCATTGGATTCCATTCGTTTCACATTGTAAATATTATGACCTTATCTTTCAAATGCTTCAAGAATCATGCTCTAAGACCCCTTGAGCTATGAACACCATGGATTCAAAGTTGGTACCTTGAAACTAAAGTTTTCTCCAAAGTTAGAATTTGAAATGCACAATTCAGCTTCTAATCACTAATTTTTTTGCATGTTTTTACTTTTAATCATGTTTAACAATACTTCCAGAAGTGATTAGCACCTTGAAACACATGTTCTGGTTAAGTTTTGAGAAAAATATGAGTCACATTTTTCATGCTTGCAACTTCACAAAATTCCCGCCAAACTTCGTCATTCCACACGCTTGAGCACCCCGTTTGCTTCCTTATAAATAGATGGTTATATTTCACTAATTCTCTCAAGCTTTTGATAGACAATTGACCCTTCTTCAGATCCCACACAAACTCTGAATTTGAATTTCTAAATTCTTCTTTTCTCACTCCAAAACACCAAAAGCTTCATTCAGTTAGCTTCATTGAACTTCTTTGAAGCTAACCACACTCTTACCTTCAAGAATTGTAACCTATACTGATCTACAGAAGTCCAGTTTCAGAGCCACCTTGTGCTACTCCGTTCAGGTAGATTCCCTGGTCAAATCAATCCAAATAAAAGACCAATTTACTCTCTGCATCCTTCTGATTCTCGTGCTTTTTATAATTTGCAATTTCATTGAGAATTGAGTGAGATATTCCAGAATTTCGTGCTCGCTATTATTTATGAATTTTTCTAATTTAAGCCTTGCTCAGTTCATATAAATTTGGTGCGGTAGTACCATTTGAATTGTTTTGAAGATATAAATCTAATGGTACCAGTCTCGTCTTCTAATTTTATAGTTTGAGGAATCCCAATCTAGGGCGTCTGGAGGTTGAAGACGGCCTACATGTCGTGCTTCAACCAATGAAAGTGTGACATGTGATTTTTGGAATTCAATCCATTGTGTTTTCTTTACCATACGGGCGCTTTGAGAGCTCTTATATCTGATTACTTCTATTAGTCAGACTCCATCCAATATTCCACGGTTTTAGTTGTTTTAAATTATTAAAAGGTGATCCGGTGCAATTTTCAAAGTTGACCATGATATGTACAACGTGCTTGATCCTTTGGATCTGATTACTAGCGTGTTTTGACTCTCATCCAATGGTCCATATTTTTTTTTGGTTTGTTATTTTATTTTTGATTTTTGATTTTATTTTAATTGATTTAAACTTCAAAAAAACATAGAAAATTCATTTCTGACTCAAAAGTCATGAAAAAATGCACAAAAATATTTTCAAATATTCTCTTTCTAATTTTTATTTTTTCATGATTTTATTTTAAGATTTGATATTTTTTATAATTTTTTTCTTTATTTTGACTTCTTTCTAATTATTTAAAAAAGATACTTTTTGATATTTTTAAATTCTGAAATTTTTTATAAAAATCATTTTACTCATTTTTGATTTTCTGAAATTTTTCGAGAATTTTATCTTGACTTATACTATTTTTTATCTTTTTCTTCTCTTATTTGAGTGATTTTAATTAGTTTAAAAATACTTTTCTATTTTAAAAAATTACCAAAAATTATAAAAAAATATTTGAGATCAACTTTGATTTTTCGAGGGACCTTTTAAAATTTTCCTTGATACTTTGAATATAGTTTACTATTTTACCTTTTATTTTCATTTTTAAAAACAATTTAAAAAAATCATTTTTCCTTTGTACTTTATTCATTAAATTCTATTTATTTTTTGAATATATTCAGGCCATGTGATTTTTGACCATAAACTTCATTAACATCATTGAATCTTGGGTGTTGAGTTTAACTCCATTAAAATGGATGGATGATTTTAATGATAGTTTAATTAAATTTTTGATTCAAATGTATCCCCTCCCTCTTCATCTCATCCTCTTCTCTTTGTGCTACATGTTGTTAGAGGATGAACTACATATCATCACTCCAAAAATATGGCACATAGATTGCTATTGACCGACCTCAAAATAGGTGCGACTTATATATACGTCCACTTACGATTACTTAACATAGTGCTAAACTTTGTCCCGATTCGAGAAATGATCATTCGTAGCCCAAACCTATGATTGTAAGCCCAATCATGCTTACTTTTAAACCTTTGATCCAATAATCTTGAGGTTCATTGTTAGGAGACTTTGGTCTTATCAATCCTCTAATGAATTTTCATAAATTTTGGAACTAAGTTAATCATTTAAACATCGTTGATCATTTATTTTTGCCTTGAGATTTTCAAATGAATATAATACTTGACAAAAATAGATGAAACTTTTTGTTGAGAGGATTTGATTTTATCAATCTTCTAATGAGTTCTCAAATGCAAGGTTCAAGATGGTCATTCAACCAACCTCTAATTTCTAACAAATTGACTTTTATTTTTATGCTTTTACTTTATGCCTTTACTTTTATGCACCATTTATTATTAGCATTTTCATTTCATGTTATTTTCATCTTTTCTCACTTGAGCATTTATCCTTATGTCATTTTTATTTGGCTCACCTGAGTTTACATTTTCTTTTGGAAGATACCTAATAATCAACTTGAACAATAAAAATCTTTAATGTTACTTGGAATATTTGGTTATTATCCTTGGTATTTTGGAGTTATGGACTTCTTGGACTTAGGATTAGAGACCTTGACCTACCTTGAGACTTCTTGGAGTTCTTGTGGTTTACCCCAAGACATTGGGTTGCTTGTTTTCTTTGTGTGCAGGTTATTCTGATAATGTGTTTTGTCTATGATTGGGAATTCATCTGTATACAACCATTACTCTGCCTAATTTTTGTGAAGACTTAAGGCCTTTGATGTTTGGTTTTCTTAAGAGGTTTTATTATATTTGATTGTTTGGTCTCAATCCAATGGATGAGAAGTCTACATTGACTCATTGTGTTAAGTGTTGGCTTCTTGTTGGTTAGACGATTCTTTTCCCTAGCTTTTACCTGATGCTCTAGGATAGTCCCTTCATCTCCTCCCATCTTCTTTAATTTCAAAAATATTCTCCCTCCTTTTGAAAACTCTTCTCTTTTTTTTTTAAAACTTGAACCCCTTTTCACAAGAAACTTGGACTTAGGTCCATGCATTTTCAAAATATTTTCTTAATCAAATTTTAAACAACTTAATCATACTTTGACATTTTTGTGAGAAGACTAAAAGTCAATCAATATCATTCAAACCATTTTTCCACTTTTGCTTTTTACCTTAAAAGTTTTCTCAAAAGATTAGACTCTTGACAATCTTTGTAGTGATGTGAGCTATTATACTTCTATGATATGTAGTGAAGTGGGATATTTTCCACTTGGGTGTTGAGTGAGGCTTTGTTGATTTTAAAATCCAAGCCATATACCCCACTTTGAGATGATGCAAATTATCCTTTTCTCATAATCGTGGGTAGTAAGTATGTTCTTCCACTCGGATAAGACTATGATGTCCCATCTCTTAAAATTAACCAACACACTTGTGTTTTAAATTTTTAAAGGTGAACTACGAGTACCCTAATCCCCTATTGCACGGAAGGTGGTACGTAGAAACTAAAGGTTCGCAACTGCGGTGGATGCAAAAATTGTAAAAAGATTTCTTATCTCACCTCCACCATCTATTTTGTACACACCACTTATAGGCAAAATACATAAATTTACAAAGAGGTTCATGCGGAGTACCATATATGTTTAGTGTGGTAATACGTTCCCTTTGCATAACCAACCCCCAAACTTTGATTCTCTCTCTTTTTTTTGGGTTATTCGCTCTTTTCCCATTCCTTTGGAAATAATAAAGCACGGTGGCAATTTTTTATTTGATCTGTGCGAGTTAAGTCAATACAATGGCTTAGTCACAACATTTCTACCGCAACAGAAAAAATGGCGACTTCACTGGGGACAAATTGACTAATTGATGGTCCATCCTAAAGTGGGTTAAGCCTATCCTTGTTTGTTTGTGTATATGCAATTATTTTTTGTATATTATGTGTTTTATATACGTTTGTCTAGATTTTTCTGATTTTCAGGGTGCTTGGTGATTTGTCATAAGTCCTCTACCCAGACTTGGGTAAACTTAAGATAAGACGGGCGGTATAGTGATGTTAAATTTTAGGGAGTAATCCCAAAAAAGGAGGCATGAGATCCCCCACTCAATGGAGGCCCCTTTGATTGTAGTGTCATTTAACGAGTAATCGGGAAGACGTGATGCTTTCGACCTAAGAGCCTGCTGAAACCGAGGATTGTAGAACCTTTAACCCATCTTGGCCGTTTAGGTGTAGTGCGGAAAATATGATGAAGTAATCCGGAAATAGTTTTCACGCGATACTACACTCAGACGAGTTTTTCTTGAGAATATTACTAATTATCGAGTCAATCAGGACATTGGGAATATCCAAAGGAAGGATGTAGACTATGGGAATCTCTTAGAACCTTGTTCGATAGGTGATAAATTATTAGACCATACATTGTAGGTAGTACCTTTGACTTCATGCTCGTGACGTCAAACCTATGAATACCCCATGTTTGTGATCTTGTTCGTGATTGTTGCATCAGGAACTCATGCACCCATGAGCATCCTTTAAGACATTTTGGAAGTACAGTTTCAAAATCCCAAGATAGATTATTTGATGAGTCTAATTCTCGAGATTGAGAGTTCTACAGATTTTCGGAAGAAGTATGGATCCACCATGTCTCTCATGAAGCTCAGGATGAAGAAGGGGATTCTATCAACTTTGATCCAATTCTATGATCCTATGTATCGATGTTTCACTTTACCTGATTATCAGTTGATGCGTACAATTGATTTTGAAGCCAACTTTGCTCTGCTTGCTCACGGGGTTGTTCTTATTTCCGAACATCGACAACTTTGTGGATATCAATGCCATCAGAATATATTTGATAAAGAATACAGTCCTTACATTATTAGGAGATGCTTAGTACTCTTTTCATATTCGGGATTCTTATCATGAGGGGATGATCATTTGTTACACGCCTTTGTTGTATTAGGGGTTTATCTCTCACTTACCTCGGTCCGAGGCTTTCTGGGATGTCAAGAAGGAACCTCGTTGGGATGCAAATATTATGACCCACACTCACTCAGATATTGTTTGGTATCATCCTGATTACCATGATGCAGATATTATCGATAGTTGTGGTAGTTTCCCCAATGTACCTCTTCTTGGTACAAAGGGAGGAATTAACTACAATTTCGTTCTTGGACGACAATAACTTATATCTGATGAGAGATAAGCCAAATAGTATTCATCTGAGTGGTATCTTTCTCAAAGAGGGAGAGGATCATAAGAAAGCTAAGGAGGAGATTGCAAAGTCTTGGCACCATATTCATAGGAAGAGTAGAAAGGGCAATCTAGTTAAAGATTCCGTATTCCAGTGAAGCACTTATGCCTGATATGTTTGTGAATACCACTCCTCCTTTTTTAGATGATGTGGAAGAGCTTCAGCTTTCCCTAGTCAGGATGCAGCCGGAGAAGGAGGCTTGGAAGAACAAGTGTCAGACTTTAGAGATGTCCTACCGAGCAGACTTGAAGGAGAAGAATGTCCTAATTGAGATTCTTGAGATTCGTGCTGTAGAGATGATGGAGAAGCAAGAGGATTTATTTTCCTCTAGAGCTCGGTCAGAACTTAGTCATTCACTTCCTGACTCTGGTGATTGGAAAGTGGTTACCGACAGGTATGCAGAAGATAATATGCAGTTGAAGGCTCAGATTGCAAGACTCACAAGAAAGCGTCGGTGTGTAGAGTGATCTTCATCATCTTTGATTTCTTAGGATTTTAGATTCTATCTTTTCTTGTACTTGGGATTGTTAAAACTTGTACTAAAAAGTTGTAATCCATTTTGAAGTTATTATAATGAGATTTTCAGTATTTCAAAATTTGTTGGTACCTTAATATTTACAAAATTGTCTGTAATTCTTTAAGTCCCCTGAAATATTTATAATAATAAAATAAAGCATGTGCATTGCATATCATGCGTCATCTTGTACATATTTCTTGCATTTTTGTTCATACCCAGGTGTCTTACTGGGTTTCTCTGACTTTGTTCAGCAAGTTGTCTCATCGGTACAATACTCGAGCTAATTCCAGGAAGAAAATGGAGAATTTTGAAAAAGAGAATCGCGAGATACGCGAAGAAGTTACTGCTTTGAAGGCAGGTATGTCCAATGTGACTGCTTTGATGGAATCATTGGTGGATGCTCAGAATTAGCCACCACTTGCTTAGTCTCAATAAATAACAATTGCTTCTGAAGGTCCATTAGTTCCCGTTTCCGTTACCCCAATAACTGTTGCTCAAAACCGCATGCCTCAGGGTTACCCGTGGGGAATTCCTGAAAACCTCATGCCAAAAGGTTTTAATCTTGACACTCAAGCTTCTTAAGTTGTGCAAGCTTCTTATACTCCCGCACCTCCTGTGGTGCATATTACTCCTGCTGCTAGAAATGAGATCCACTGTACTGCACCTCCTTCGGTGAATGCTATGCCATTTGTTAATGCTGAATTTTATCATCCTGTTCCACCACCGAGTGAAAGTGTGGGTTTCTATGACCTGGTGGATGACTTTCAAGACCAGTTAAATGAGATGCATAAGGAAATGAAGGCCCATTCGAGGAAAATAATTGCTTGGACAAAATTTCAGTGAGCTCTGCCTAGTTCCCAATGTAAAGGTACCAACCAAGTTTAAAGTACCGGAATTTAAGAGGTACAAGGGTAACTATTGCCCTCATGACCACTTTGTGATTTATATCAGAATGATGTCCACCCATACTGATGATTCGTGTTTGCTCATTCATTTCTTCCAAGATAGTTTAACTGGTGTTGCTCTGAAGTGGTATATGAGTCTGGATAGTAGTAGTATCCGTACCTTCAATGATCTGGGAGAAGCCTTCACCAAACATTATAAGTATAATATGTTCATGGATCCTGACAGTGACAAATTAAGGGCAATGGCACTGAGAGACAAGGAGTCGTTCAAAGAATATGCACAGGGTTGGCGTGAGATAGCTGCCCAAGTGGTGCCACCTATGGGACAACAAGAAATGACTAAAGTCTTCCAGAAAACCCTTAGATCATTTTATTACGAAAGAATGGTTCCCAGTGCGCCGAGTGATATTACCGAAATGGTAAGCATGGGTGTTCGCTTGGAAGAGGTTGTCAGAGAGGGGAGTTTGACAAGAGATAAAGGGACCAAGAAGTTGTCATACGATTTCTCTCAAAAGAAAGAAAGTGAAATGAATGTTGTTATTGGAGAAAGGAAGATTAGACCAGCTAGAAGGCACCAACGATACCAGTAACAGATTTCTTCTATGACTCCAGACATCAATGTAGCTCCAACTACAGTTTCCTATTAGAGACCATCTCCTCAGGGGAATCAAGGGCAAAGTCATAAGAGAGAAGCTTTTGACTCTATTCTAATGAGATATGCAGAGTTACTGCCGACTTTGATTCAGAAGAAGTTAGTTCAGACCAGGCCTCCCCCTACTTTACCCTCACCTCTACCCTGGTATTATAAGGAAGACCAGACGTGTGCTTTTCATTAGGGAGCACCAGGGCACTATATTGAGAATTGTTATCCTTTAAAATCTGAAGTATAAAAGAAGGTGAGATCTTGCCTTTTATCCTTTAAAGATGTTGGTCCTAACGTGAAAGATAATTCTTTGCCAAAGCATGGAGGAGCAAATGTTGTGAACATTGTGGCTGGTTGTCATGGCGACTTCCGGATTTTGACATAAACCTGGTTAGAGGGGATTTGGTAAAGATGCATGCTGACCTCTGCGAGTTTAGTTACTATATGCATGACCATGCTGGTTGTGAAAATTGCATTACTGATATCCAGGAATGCGAGAAGATAAAAGTTGATCTTCAGGAAATGATGGATGAAGGCGTCATTCATATAACCAGGCATAGGGCAGAGTACGAAGAAGATGTGAATATGGTCTTTGGATGTCCTGGAGAATTCCAATTTTTTTATGTGAATCATAAGAATGAAGATTTGGTGTAGTTGCACGCTACCTTCTATCACATGAATGGTCAAGAAGAACACCATTATGGGTCTTATCGGTTCTGCTGCAGAGATTCTCGTTGATGTTCCATAGTGAGAAAGGGTATTCAATTGTTATTGGACGATGGTACTATCAATATTTCAGGAAATAAATATGATTATCATGGGATTAATGGGATTTAAGATTGTTTGGCTGAGACTGTCAGATGATGAGTATGCTTCTGCATATGAATTCTTTTCCTCAGAAGAAGATGTGTTCTCCAACAATGATTTTGTGATGTCTAAGTATTCTGAAGAAGGGGTGAATGTTATTGTGCCTTGTTTTGGTGTTCCTGGCCCTATAGAGATTGAGTACCATAGACAGCCAATTGTTGCTCCATTGGTGATTTTCTTGCCAGGTCCTGTTCCTTACGAATCAGACAAAGTCGTGTATAAAATATACAGTGCTACAATCTTGGAGGAAGGTGTGGAATTTCCCATCCAACCTTTGTCTAATGTCAAGAATATTGATGAATCCAGCCGAGTGACCTGCAGTGGCCTCATTTTCACACATATCATTCGAGGGAATGTTAATGCTAATAAGAAGGTTATTGAAAGTGTTGAACCCAAGTAAGTAGTGGCGGGATCTAGTGGTACTACTCTGGAAAAGGATGTGGACAATATATTAAAGATTATCAAGATGAGTGACTATAGGATCGTAGATCAATTGTCGCAAACGCCATCAAAGATATCTATTCTAGCCTTTCTAGTGAACTCTTCTCCCCACAGGGAATCTTTGATGAGAATGTTGGACCAGGATTTCATGGAAAGTGATATGCCTTTAGAACAATTCAGTAATGTTTTTTGGAACATTACCTCCTGTAATAACCTGAGTTTTTGTGATAACAAGTTTCCCGATGAAGGAAAGAATCATAATTTGGCTCTCCATATCTTCATGAACTGTAAGAACGATTCATTGTCAAATGTGATGATCAACAATGGATCTGCTTTAAATGTCATACTGAGGAGCACACTTATGAAGTTTAAGTACCAAGGAACTCCCATGCGCCCAAGTGGCATAACTATGAAAGCTTTTGATGAATCAAGGAAGTCTTTCATCGGGGAAGTAGATTTGCTTATTCATATAGGCCCGCACTTATTTCATATTACTTTCCAGGTTATAAATATTGTGCCCGCTTACAGCTGTTTACTGGGATGACCGTGGATCCACGAGGCAAGGTCTGTTACTTCAACTTTGCACCAGAAGCTGAAGTTTGTTTGTGAAGGAAAGGTGGTCATAAGAAATGGAGAACAAGCTTTGTTAATATATCATTTATCCTCTTTCAGTATTGTGGAAGTGGATGAAGCTGTTGTTGGAACTCAATTCCAAGCTTTATCTATTGAGAATGTGGGAGAAAATGATAATTCTATAGCTTCGTTTAAGGATGCTCAACATATAGTGTGTAATGACCCTAGTAAAGTATGGGGGCAGATTGTAGATCCACCCGTGAATAAGATAAAGTTGTTTTGGGATTCTCTGCGAAGAATAGTAAAGGCCAGAATATGAAGCCGGAGTCTGCTTTGGGAAAATATCAAGATATCTTTAACAATGGAGGTTATCTTCATCCAATTGTTCCAAGGGTCAATGCTATTATGGAAGGTGAAGCAGAGTAGGAGATGCCGAACTATGTGACGCATGGAGTTAGAGTCAAAAATTGGATCACTATTTATGGTGCCTCTTTCATTCATGTCTCAAAGTAATTTTTTTTTTGTTAATCTTTTCAAAAATCTTTCACTCTGCCCAATGTGAAAGTATTGATGTTTTATGGGATTATCTGTTGCTTTGATGTTTAAAATCAATAATAAAAGTTGTCTTTGATTCTCAAATTGTGTCTTTATTTTCTTCTTTTTCTTGGATAATGGTAATCAGAAAAAACCTTTCAAAATAAATAATAACTATAATTGAATCTACATAATCACTTGCTATATGTGTCAGTCTCTAAAAGAAATCATAAATAATATGTGCAGATTAATTAAAAAACCTGTTGAATACAATGACCCTGCACTCTCTCCCAACTTTGAATTTCCTGCATATGTGACCGAAGAAGAAGAATATGATGAAATCCTATAAGAGGTTTCACGGTTGCTAGAGTGCAAGGAAAGTAACACTCGACCATATAAAGAGTCTGTTGTACCCCAAAATTTGCCCTCTCTATTCACAAAGAATCGCCCTGAATCCTCAGATTTTGCTTCCATCCAGTTTCCAAGCCTTGAACTACAAATTTTCCAAGCAAACCATTCACAAGGACAAAATGGTCATTTGCACACAAGAAAAGTCAAACTTTGACTTTTGGATCAACATCAAATCTCAAGAATCATATTTCATCAAAAATATGTTGGAGTATGAAGTTTGTATCATCAAAAGGTTCAAAAGTAAAAATGACTATGGAAAAGACTAATTTCTAAATACTTGGGATTTTTCTAAGTATTTAGGAAAAATGACACTTCAGAACTTCTGAGCCAGCCTGCAGGAAAGTGCAGTCAAAAGTTGCAAACTTAGTTCAGAATTTGGCCTTCAGTCAGAACATGGCTCTTCAGCATCTACGCAAGTTCAGTCAGAGTTTTCTAGGGTAATGCAAAGAAGGTTATAAAATGTGATACAAAGCCTGAAGGCTCCATCAGAACATGGTGGAGCGAGAAGATATAAGGATCAAAAAATGGGATGCTACGCTGAAGCAGAACTTCTGATCCAGAACTAAGAAATGATACAGAGTTTCACATGGTAGGATTTTTGGTTGTGATAAGTCTCATCATCATTTAATGCTCATTTAATTCTCGCAACCACCTTCTGAGTCTTTATCCAAAGGATTCTCACCACATGTACCTCTACTGTCTTGGGATAACAACTTTGTTATTAAGCCCATGCTTTTCTTTTTTCTTTTCCTTAATTCCTGCTGACAGCCACCATGCTTGCTTCAAAAACAAGGGAGCACTTCAGCACATGAAGGCTATTTCAACGCTTTGGTAAGAACTTGACCAAATCCTAAAACCTTGTTCATCCAACTTGCTGCAGACCTATAACCAACAGCTCGCTCAGCCCACGCCTGCATCCCATGATTACACCAAACTAGCATACAAATCTGTGATGAAAAAGCAAAGGAACGGGATGCCAAAACAGGTTCAAATCCTATTTGTTTTTCCCCCCAAAATCACAACAAATTCCTCTATAAATACTTGGCTCCATCATACGTTCAAAGGGGATTTTATTTGGACGAGAGGCTGAAGGCTGCTAGCTGGCTTTTGGAAAGAGAGAATTATCAAGAGAGAAAACGAAGTTGTCAAACCTTCATAAAAATCCAGAATTCCCATATACAAAAATAAATCTTTGTTCTTCCCTTGGAGCCAAAGAATACAACCACTCTTCCATTTCTCTTGCTGACTCAGAACATCCAAAGGTAGCCACTTAAAGCTCCAAGCACGCCCCAGGTAAGTCTTTATGACTTTACTTTCTTTTCATTCTGAACATCATTAACATGTAAATATGATAGTATTAATGTTGTACATATCATTGTATGAATAGAAAAACTATGGATCATAACTTCTAGAATAATGCTAGGCTTAGACTTAGGGTTGGAACTTCTATGATTTGTTGTGCTATGATCATTCTGATTTGTTGAACTGAATAAATTGCTGATGTGCTGATTAAGAGTTGAAATATTGCATAGAAATTATGATGTTCACTCACAGCTTTAGCGTAACACAAAACTTCTGTTTTTCACTCACTGTTAACACACATTGAACTTATGATGCTTACATACTGTTAGCACATCATAAAACTTCTGAATTCTCCTTGCATGTAAAAAATAATGAACTTTTGATGTTTTCACTCGCTGCTTTCAAACACTCAAAGTTTCTGATTTTTACACGCTGATAACGCATTAAACTGCTAATGTTTGCTCACTGTTTTAATTTAATACAGAACTTATGACTTGTGGCCCACTGTTTGAATACCACCAAGAACTTCTGTGTTTTCCATCTAAAATTTCTTGCAGGACTTCAGAGTTTACCAATTCAGAACTTCTGATACCCACTGACGTCTCCTTCTGAGTCACAACGCTCTTAGCTCCAGAACTTCTGATTCTGATGCTTCCTTCTGAGTCACACCGCACCTGGCTTCAGAACTTCTGATCCTTGCTGTTTTTCTTGCAGCAGCACGCTTTTTCTATCTTGCAATTATTTTCGTTTTCATCTTTTTTTTAAATATTAACATAAAAAACATAAAAATATTTTCCTTTTAATTTATTTCCTTAAAGACAAGAACATTTTTTAAACGAGTCCATTTCTTTCTTATATTATACATTTCAATATGGTTGTAATAATAACTTAGGACTTATTTTTACTTGCAATCCCCATTCATACATATGTACCCCCATCCCCTAAATATTGTAATAGCGTAGAATTTCATTTTCCGCAATTTACTGCTTTCCTTATACTATATAGTAATTAGGCGTGTATGGCAAGAGATAAAATCAACAAGTAGACCACTAAAACTCAAAGACAAATGCATGCAATCAAACACACTTGCACACATGCACCCTTAGGGTAACTCCACTTGTTGCCTAAAAATGGCCATGTTATGCATGTGGGATGTCTTAGCACAAACAATAAAAATACAAGATTATAGTCCCTCGATGGTGCTATAAATGTTTCCTTTCGAAATGATCGTAGTCCCTAAAGAAAAATGCTAAGTCATCTCACAACATTGCTATCATGGTCATACAATGACCCAACACCCGTCCCTTTACATCCAGCGATGGGGATTCTTACCAAATCAATGGTAAGATAGAAACATCTAAAGGAGGAGGAAAAACACATCTAAGACCTTTTGAGTAGGTAGATTCGCTCCTAGTTACTCTCTTGCTCAGAACAAAAACATTTTATGCACCAACACTCTCACTTTGAAACATTTTCAAAAGATAAACACTTTGTACGCGTTCTTAGAGAGACGAGAGCCATTACAAAGGAAACCCTTTTCAAAATCACTTTCAAAAACACACCTCACAAACACATCTTTAAACTGTTTTCGAAACAAACACTTTGTATGCGTTCTTATAGAAACGAGAATCATTACAAAGTTACATTTTCAAAATACTTTCAAAAACCACACTACAAAGAACATTCAAACCAAAGCAAGTGATCTAGCGAGTAACTAAGAGTCCATGGAAAACCGTGGATGAAAAGGGTGATAATACCTTCCCTTTTCATAATCTACCTCCCGAACTAAAAAAAAACATCTCTAAAGGTCTTTCCTGTGCTTTTTCACCTTTCCTTTTGGATCAAAGAAAAGTCGGTGGAGACTCTTGCTAAACCGCAACATTTGCAAACATAAACGCAAAACACCTCAAGTCAGTTCTCCCGCCGTATCACAGAACTGGAAACTCTGCTGGGGAAAATACTTAAAAGTGGGGTTACCTTAGGGTTATATCACATTTACTTACTTACATTGTTGATTTGCATGCTTTACATTTCGGTTCCTTGTTTGGGTTTGTTTTAAATCCTACACCCGGATTTGGGGACACCTTTTAGGTATGTAGCAATAGACTGTGAGGGAACTGTGTGGCGTATACCGACATGGTTGAAGCAGTAGCCAAGTTGATGTGGCACTTTGGTTGGTACCGGTAAGCCTTGAGTCGAATCAAAGAGAGTACGGGGCCTCCGTGTGGTGTCGTGAAGCATCAACTGACCTTAAAACCTTACTTGACCAACTTGGCCATTAGGAAGTAGTGAGATAGCCGGTTTTGGTGTAAAGCTGAAAATTGGTTGATACTCGATGCTACAATTATTGAGACTTGACCCCTGAGTTTTGTTCGGTTGTGAGTCAATTTCTTATTGAACGAAGCTTGTGGGAAAGGCCAGTGATATTGAGATCTCTTAGAACAAGGTTACTATTAACTTGGACAGGTTGAGCCAACTAAAATTCAAGAGGGTACTTACCTACAAACTCCATGCAAGCCTAAACCTAAGGAATTGTCTACTTTGTGTGAATATAACTATTTGTATATAAACTTGCTTACCTCGCATATTTGTACATAACATCATGACATCATACCATAGCATTTTCAATAACCATTTCAAGGATCTCGAGGGCCTTTGATGCAGGTTATGATGAACCAAACGTCTAGCAAGGGGCAGGGGGATTTATTTTCCTCTGACCAAACACCGTCAAAGATCAAGTACAACAACTTGAGTCAAGGGCTATGACCCACTTGACATGGTGAGCTTGATTCTCATGGAAGGACATACACCGATACAAAGTTCTCCAATCAAAGATGTTGATCAAAATTCAATCTCTAACCTTTTCTTGTGTTTACCCCGCGAGATCCTTGAAAACATGCATCCACATATCATGTATCATATCATGACAGGTTTCTCCCATACAGGTCTCCTTATCTTCTTTCTATTTATTTCAGTAAGATGGATATGGAACAAACGGTGACAGATCTCCAAGCTCAACACGCTCAATTCCAACAAATGTTTCTGGCTATGGCTAAGGGGCAAGAGGACCTGAAAGCTCTACTTCTCAAAGACAAGAAGAAAAAGCCCAAGAAGTCAATAGGCGTCCTGAACTTGGGAAGAAGACCTGGAGGACCAGTCAAGAGAACTCTAGATCTTTCAACTCCATCCAACATGGGGGATAGTCTTGAAGAAGACAACAGTGGGAAGATTGATGAAGTTGAGGCTGACTACTCCGAGGAACAATATCCTCCCACTGATGACAAGTAAAAACAGTTGGAGGATCGCCTCAGTGCTATGGAGATACAAAAAATACCTGGCTTGGATTTAGGAGACATGGGTTTGGTTTTTGGAGTGGTCATCCCGCCAAAGTTCAAAGTCCCTACCTTTGCCCTGTAGGATGGAGTCTCTTGCCCTAAGATGCACTTAAATTCTTATGTCCTCAAGATTCAACCATACACAACTGATCCAAAGCTTTGGATCCATTTCTTCCAAGAAAGCCTGGTAGGGACTCAACTCGAATGGTTCTATCAATTGGAAAGTTCTCGCATTCACACCTGGGAGGATTTAGCTACTGCTTTCTACAAGCAGTATCAGTACAATGCTGATCTTGCACCAACTCGTGTGCAATTGCAGAACATGACCATGGGTTCCAACGAGAGCTTCAAAGGGTATGCCCAAAAGTGGAGAGATATGGCTGGTAGGGTGCAACCCCCTTTAACTGACAGGGATCTGATTGACATCTTCATGGGAACTTTGACAGGGCCTTTCTTCAAACACTTGATTGGAAGCTCCTCAGCCGGGTTCACCGAGCTAATACTGACCGACGAAAGGGTCGAAGCTGGCATCAAAAGTGGAAAGATTCAAGAAGCTACACCTTCTGATGCTCAGAAAAAGACATACAATGGGAAGAAAGAGTCCAATGTTGTGCATGGTCAAAAGAGTCGTCATGATCAACACGTAGGGGCAATCCTGATCTCTAATCCCACGTCTATTCAACAAAGACAAAGCAATAGGCGTAGGGTAAGATATCAAGAAAGGAAGTACACTAACATCAACATGACTTTGTCTCAAGAGTTACAACATTTTCTGAAGTTGAAGCTGATCACGCCAAAGGATCCTCCTCAAAATCCTGACACCTCCTCTTCTAAGTACAATCTAAGCGTAAGACGCGCCTATCATTCTGATAGTCCCGGACATGACACCGACGGCTGTTGGACTTTGAAGAACAAGATTCAAGACTTGATTGATGCCAAGGAGATCGAGTTTGACCCTCCGGAGACTCCAAACATAATCACTACTCCTATGACGAATCATTGAAAGCTTTTGTTCATTTGAATTTTAAAGTTGTAATCTCTTTTGTTATTCAAACAATTATCTATTAATGTCAAACTTTGTTTTCATTAATGCATTGCATATGTTTGTCTTGATTTGATCCACTCATTTTCATTACATTTAAACTATGCTTTTTACTCTCTTTATGACATTCAACTCTTGCTAAAAAGTTACAAGCCTTTAGAGGGAGGATGACGAAAACAATGCCATAATATCATACAATATGCTTTTGGACAGACCTTGCTGACGATGTACAAGCATTCTTTCAAATCCTAAACACTGGAGTTATAAGGAAGATAATCCCTAGTCAACCCCTTCGAGCCAAAGAAGTAGAAGTTTTCTGTTTTAACACAAAATGAAACCTTTAATTAAAACCTGGGGCAGAGTAGTCTCTCAGTTGATTCAAACGTGCGTTTAGCCGCAAATTCTCATCTCATAATACAACTAATGACATCAAAAATATTCCTATGGAATCAAAAGACGGCGATGGTTCCCTATCACATAGGCAATCATTATCTCTCAAAAAGAAAAGCCCACTAAGTCAAAACCTACAAATGAGACTTAAGAAAACCGGGGCATCCCGCTGACTGTAATCTCAAAACAAGAACAGTCAGGCAAAAATCAGGGATAACAAATCAAAAAGAGGTCACTACAAATCCTCAACAACACAAAAAATGTTGCAGAAATGACTGCCTTCTAGAAAACTTAACTTGTTTGAACCATCACTAAAATGTCATTCCAAACTCAATTGGAGTTCAAACGCACAATTAACTGAGCTTAGGAATGAAGAACATCACGAAGAACGGGTGGGTACAAATACACTTTGAGCCTTTATCCTTTGTTTCTTAAACCGTGAACCAAGCCACGTTACAAACATTCAATAGTCCTAATTGAAGCATCGTTTAGTTCGAAAGCATACTGTTACAAAAGGTATTCTGACTCCTGTGAGGCTTTACTCAAAATCCAAAGTTGAATTACAAACTTCTTTACTTGCTAAAAATGCATTTTTCAAAACTTCAAGACAAACATAAACTTTGCATTACTTGAATATCACTGTTTGCATATGGCTATTTGTTTGACAGTGGAGAAATTCACATAATGAATATCCAGTGAACGAAAGCTCTCTCAGTGAACAAAATCACTTCAAGTGGGATGGCACTTCCATTACAAAATATTCTATCAACAAGGGGGAATGACATGTCACTATCCAGCACACCTAGGACAGTCCAGTCAAGATTCCAATAAATCTCTCGAGAAATGCAGAGTAACCAGGGGCAAGTCTCCATCTCCGTCACTTGGGGCATTGAATGTCAATCCCGACAAAGGGTTATGTACAGTCAAACATTTCCAGGAAGTACTACAAACACTCGCTGCTAGGGGCAGTGACAAGTCTCCCCAAAATCCTTCTCATAGGATGATTCCCCAGCCAGAGATTAATCTCTGAAAACCTTTCCCCAGCTGAGACAACTTCAAGAATCCTCGAGGACTTCCCCAATGAAGTCGTCACCTCTCTAGAAGACTGGCAATAGGATTTATTTCCCGAACAAACTACAAATTCCCCAACTTTAGTTTGCCTCTCCGACTACTACAGGTCAAAGGACCACGACTACTCTTCCCCAGTAGACTACTCTACAATCCCCGACAAGTTACTGTGAAACCTGGACCCAACCAGATATCAGTTCAACTTCGACTCCCCAGTAGAGCGAAGGACAACTGAGACTCCTAAACTCTTTTCCCAAGAAGGAATAAACATTATCCCCACAGAGTTTTCAATAATCCCCAAAGTAGTTCTCCTCAAACAACAAAACAGGAATCCCCAGTGGAAACATTCTAAGCAAAGTTTGAAGATACACATACTCTTCAACTGCAGTCCAGGATTTAACAAACTCCCCAACACTTGTCAAGGATTTATTTTCCAAGACAAAATTAAATCTCAATAACATTCATAACATATGCATACAAAATACATATGACACAGATCTCCTTTATTTTTAAAACATCATTACGCAATGCATACATCATGACATTGCATACAACTAACTCTTTACATTTCCAGGAAATATCGATTGACAAATAAAGGTTATCATCCTTTTGGAGTAGCAGTCGTCAAAGATTCTTTCATCATCTTTTTGGAGTAGAAGTCATCCAAGATTCCTTCATCATATACTGAGGTAGTAGTCATCCAAGATTCCTTCATCATTCTACTGAGGTAGAAGTCTCCCAAAGATTCCTTCATCATCCTGCTGAGGTAGTAATCATCCAAGATTCCTTCATCATTCTGCTGAGGTAGTAGTCCCCCAAAGATTCCTTCATCATCCTGTTAAGGTAGAAGTCGTCCAAGATTCCTTCATCATCCTGCTGAGGTAGTTGTCGTCCAAGATTCCTTCATCATCCTGCTGAGGTAGTAATCGTCCAAGATTCCTTCATCATTCTGCTGAGTTAGTTGTCGCCCAAAGATTCCTTCATCATCCTGTTAAGGTAGAAGTCGCCCAAAGATTCCTTCATCATCTTGCTGAGGTAGTAGTCATCCAAGATTCCTTCATCATTCTGCTGAGGTAGTAGTCTCCCAATGATTCCTTCACCATCCTATTGAGGTAGAAGTCGCCCAAAGATTCTTTCATCATTCTGCTGAGGTAGAAGTCTCCCAAAGATTCCTTCATCATTCTGTTGAGGTAGTAGTCGTCCAAAGATTCCTTCATCATTCTGTTGAGGTAGTAGTCGCCCCAAGATTCCTTCATCATCCTACTGAGGTAGTAGTCATCCAAGGTTCCTTCATCATTCTGCTGAGGTAGTAGTCGCCCAAAGATTCCTTCATCATCCTGTTGAGGTAGAAGTCGACCAAAGATTCCTTCATCATCCTGCTGAGGTAGTAATCGTCCAAAGATTCCTTCATCATCCTGCTGAGGTAGTAATCGTCCAAGATTCCTTCATCATCCTGAGTCTAGATACAATCACCTTTGGATGGCATCTTTAAGCCCATCTCCAACAACTATCCATCATCTCTCCAAATGGCATCCTTAAGCCCATTCCCTACATAATCAACTAACACATCTTCGAGTGAAAATTTTCTGGGCACTCTAGTTTTCAATCATCTTCCACCTTCAAGTCACGAATAGTAGAATTACCAATCTAACTCTTCAGGTGTAAGAAGATTGAACAGGGGAAGTTGTTGTACCCCAAAATTTCCCTTTCTTTTCTCAAAGAATCATCCTGGATCCTCAGATTTTGCTTCCTTCCAGTTTCCAAGCCTTGAACTACAAATTTTCCAAGAAAACCATTCACAAGGGCAAAATGGTCATTTATACACAAGAAAAAGTCAAACTTTGACTTTTGGGTCAACATCAAATCTCAAGAATCATATTTCATCAAAAACATGTTGGAGTATGAAGTTTGTATCATCAAAAGGTTCAAAAGTCAAAATTACTATAGAAAAGCCAAATTTCTAAATACTTGGGATTTTTCTAAGTATTTAGGAAAAATGACACTTCAAAACTTCTGAGCCAGCCTCCAGGCAAGTGCAGTCAGAAGTTGCAAACTTGGTTCAAAATTTGGCCTTCAGTCAGAACATGGCTCTTTAGCATCTACGCAAGTTCAGTCAGAGTTTGCCAGGTTAATGCAAAGAAGGTTATAAAACGTGATACAAAGCCTGAAGGCTCCTTCAGAACATGCTGGAGCCAGACAATATAAGGAAAAGAAGATGGGATGCTACGTTGAATCAGAACTTCTGATCCAGAACTAAGCAATGATACAAAGTTTCACATGGCAGGATTTCTGGATATGATAAGTCTCATCATCATTTAATGCTCATTTAATGCTCGCAACCACATTCTGAGTCTTTATCCAAAGGATTCTCACCATGTGTACCTCTACTGTCTTGTGATAGCAACTTTGCTAATAAGCCCATGCTTTGCTTTTTTCTTTTACTTAATTCCTGCTGACAGCCACCATGCTTGCTTCAAAAACAAGGCAACGCTTCAGCACATGAAGGCTATTTCAATGCTTTGGTCAGAACTTGACCAAATCCTAAAACCTTGTTCATCCAACTTGCTGCAGACCTATAACCAACAGCTCGCTCAGCCCACGCCTGCATCCCATGATTACACCAAACTAGCATACAAATCTGTGATGAAAAAGAAAAGGAACGGGATGCCAAAACAGGTTCAAATCCTATTTGTTTTTCCCCCCAAAATCACAACAAATTCCTCTATAAATACTTGGCTCCATCATACGTTCAAAGGGGATTTTTTTTGGACGAGAGGCTGAAGGCTGCTAGCTGGCTTTTGGAAAGAGAGAATTATCAAGAGAGAAAACGAAGTTGTCAAACCTTCATAAAAATCCAGACTTCCCATATACAAAAACAAATCTTTGTTCTTCCCTTGGAGCCAATAAAAACAACCACTCTTCCATTTCTCTTTCTGACTCAGAACATCCAAATGCAGCCACTCAAAGCTCCAAGCACGCCCCAGGTAAGTCTTTATGACTTTACTTGCTTTTCATTCTGAACATCATTAACATGTAAATATCATAGTATTAATGTTGTACATATCATTGTATGAATAGAAAAACTATGGATCAAAACTTCTAGAATAATGCTAGGCTCAGACTTAGGGTTGGAACTTCTATGATTTGTTGTTCTGTGATCAATCTGATTTGCTGAACTGAATAAATTACTGATGTTTTGATTAAGAGTTGAAATATTGCATAGAACTTCTGATGTTCACTCACAGCTTTAGCGTAACACTGAACTTCTGTTTTTCACACACTGTTAACACACACTGAACTTCTGATGCTTACATACTATTAGCACAACAAAGAACTTCTGAGTTCTCCTTGCATGTCAAATATACTTAACTTTTGATGTTTTCACTCGCTGTTTTCAAACACTCAGAGTTTCTGATTTTTAGACACTGATAACACACTGAACTGCTGAAGTTTGCTCACTACTTTAATGTAATACAGAACTTCTGACTTGTGGCCCACTGTCTGAATACCACCCATAACTTATGTGTTTTCCCTCTAACATTTCTTGCAGGACCTCAGTGTTTACCAATTCAGAACTTCTTATACCCACTGACGTCTCCTTCTGAGTCAAAACGCTCTTAGCTCCAGAACTTTTGATTCTGACGCTTCCTTTTGAGTCACAGCACGCCTGGCTTCAGAGCTTCTGATCCTTATTGTTTTGCTTGCAGCATCACGCTTTTTCTATCTTGCATTTATTTTCCTTTTCATCTTTTTTTAAATATTAACATAAAAAACATAAAAATATTTTCCTTTTAATTTATTTCCTTAAAGACAAAAACATTTTTTAAACAAGTCCATTTCTTTCTTATATTATACATTTCAATATGGTTGTAATAATAACATAGGACTTATTTTTACTTGAAATCCCAATTCGTACATATGTACCCCCATCCCCTAAATATTGTAATAGCGTAGAATTTCATATTCTGCAATTTACTGCTTTCCTTATACTGTATAGTAATAAGGCGTGTATGGCAAGAGATAAAATCAACAAGTAGACCACTAAAAATCAAAGACAAATGCATGCAATCAAACACACTTGCACACATGCACCCTTAGGGTAACTCCACTTGTTGCCTAAAAATGGCCATGTTATGCATGTGGGATGTCTTAGCACAAAATATAAAAATACAAGAGTATAGTCCCTCGATGACGCTATAAATGTTTCCTTTTGAAATGATCGTAGTCCCTAAAGAAAAATGCTAAGTCATCTCACAACATTGCTATCATGGTCATACGATGACCCAACGCCCGTCCCTTTACATCCAATGATGGGGCTTCTTACCAAATCAATGGTAAGATAGAAACATCTAAAGGAGGAGGAAAAACACATCTAAGACCTTTTAAGTAGGTAGATTCTCTTGTAGTTACTCGCTTGCTCAGAACAAAAACATTTTATGCACCAACACTCTCACTTTGAAACATTTTCAAAAGATAAACACTTTGTACGCGTTCTTAGAGAGACGAGAGACATTACAAAGGAAACCCTTTTCAAAATCACTTTCAAAAACACACCTCACAAACACATCTTTGAACTATTTTCGAAACAAACACGTTGTATGCGTTCTTATAGAAACGAGAATCATTACAAAGTTACATTTTCAAAATACTTTCAAAAACCACACTACAAAGCACATTCAAACAAAAGCAAGTGATCTAGCGAGTAACTAAGAGTCCATGGAAAACCATGGATGAAAAGGGTGCTAATACCTTCCCTTTTCATAATCTACCCCCGAACTAAAAAAAAACATCTCTAAAGGTCTTTCCTGTGCCTTTTCACCTTTCCTTTTGGATAAAAGAAAAGTCGGTGGCGACTCTTGCTAAACTGCAACATTTGCGAACACAAACGCAAAACACCTCAAGTCAGTTCTCCCACCATATCACAGAGTCGTTGGAGACAATCAATTTGGGTACAGAGGAAGTTCCAGAAGAAGTCAAGATTAGAGCATTGTTGCATCCCAATGCAAAGAGTGGGTGGATATATTTTCTTGGTCTTACCAAGACATTCCTGGTTTGGATACTGATATTGTGGAACATCATTTTTCGCTAAAGCCAGAATTCCTGCCAATCAAGCTGAAGTTGCAAAGAAGTCACCTTGATATGGCAGTAAAAATTAAAGATGAAGTTTGAAATTAGATTAATGTCGGTTTTCTTGTGACATCGATGTACCCTCAGTGGATTTCCAATATCGTCCCTGTACCAAAGAAAGACGGAAAAGTTTGCACGTGCATTGATTATAGAGATTTAAACAAAGCTAGTCCAAAAGATGATTTTCCATTGCCACATATTGATATGTTAGTTGATAGTACAACAAAATTCAAAGTATTCTCGTTCATGGATGGATTTTATGGATATAATCAAATCAAAATGGTTCCTGAGGACATGGAAAAAACAACGTTTATCACACCCTAGGGAACATTCTGTTACAGAGTGATGCCCTTTGGGTTGAAGAACGCTAGTGCAACGCACCAAAGGGGTATGACAACCATATTCCATGATCTGATGCACAAGGAAATTAAGGTATATGTTGATGATATGATTTCTAAGTCCCATACTAAATAAGGGCATATAAAAGATTTGTTGAAATTGTTTCAGCGTTTGAGAAAGTATCATCTCCACTTGAATCCAAATAAATGCACCTTTTGTGTCTGATCAGGAAAATTGTTAGGTTTCATTGTCAGCCAAAAAAGGATTGATGTTGCCCCTGATATAGTCAAAGAGATTCAAGAAATTCCAGCACCAAGAACTGAAAAGCAAGTTGGAGGCTTCCTTAGGCATTTGAATTACATTTCCAAATTTATTTCCCATATGACTGCAACATGCGAACCGATCTTTAAGTTGTTAAAGAAAGATCAAGATTGTGTGCGGAAAGATGATTGCCAAAGGAAATTTGAAAGTATTAAAGAGTATTTTCTTAGACCTCCTATCTTGCTCCCGCCTGTTGAAGTAAGACCATTGATTATGTATCTAACAGTTTTAGATAACTATATGGGCTGTATTTTGGGACAACAACATAAAACAGGGAAGGATGAATATGCCATTTATCATTTTAACAAGAAGTTTACTGACTGTGAGTTGCGGTATTCTATGTTGGAAAAGACATGTTATGCTCTGACCTGGAAGGAAAAACGGTTGCGGAAATATATGTTAAATCATACAACTTGGTTCATTTCCAAAATGGATCCAATTAAGTATATTTTTGAAAAGCCTTCTCTTACTGGAAGAATTTCCCATTGGAAGATGTTGTTGTCTGAATATGATACTGAATATCGTACTCAAAAGGCTATAAAAAGCAGTGTGTTGGAAAATTTTCTTGCTCACCAACCGGTGGATGATTATCAGTCTGTTAAATATGATTTCCTTGATGAGGATGTGATGTTTTTGAAGATAAAACATTGCGATGAACCTTTACCTATGGAAGGTCATGATCCTGAATCTCGTTAGGGCATGGTGTTTGATGGAGCTGTTAACGCTTATGGGAAAGGAATTGGTTCCGTAATTATCAGTCCTCATGGATCGTATATTCCTTTTACAGTAAGATTGTCATTTGATTGCACCAATAACATGGCAGAATATGAAGCTTGTATCATGGGTCTCGAGGAGGCTATTAATCTCAGAAACAAAAGTCTATATGTGTATGGTGATTCAGCTTTGGTGATAAATCATATTAAAGGAGAATGGGATACTCGTCATCCTGGCTTGACTCCTTACAAAGACTATGCTAGAAGATTATTACCCTTCTTTAATAAAGTTGAGTTCCATCATATTCCTAGAGATGAAAATCAGATGGCAGATGCTTTGGCAACTTTATCTTCTATGTATCAAGTAAATACTTGGAACAATGTGCCTCGTATCACAGTTCGACATATGGATAGGCCGGCTCATGTGTTTGCAGCAGAGGAAACGTCAGACAAAAAACCTTGGTATTATGATATGAAGCATTTTCTTCAGACTCAAGAATACCCGATTGGTGCATCGAACAAAGATAGAAAGAAATTGAGAAGGATGAAAGGTAGATTTTTCCTCAATGAAGATGTGCCATAAATGCCAGATTTATGCTGACAAAATTCATGTGCCTCCGACACTTCTCAATGCCATTTCTTCCCCTTAGCCTTTATCTATGTGGGGTATTGACATGATTGGAATGATTGAACCCAAGGCATCGAATGTACATCATTTTATCTTGGTGGCAATAGATTACTTTACCAAATGGGTGGAAGAAACTTCATATGCCAATGTGACTAAGCAGGTGGTAGTACACTTCATCAAGAACAATCTTATATGTCGGTATGGTGTGCCAAGTAAGATTATCACCGACAATGGCTCGAATCGAAATAACAAGATGATGATAGAACTTTGTGAAGATTTCAAGATTGTCTATCACAATTCATCTCCTTATATGCCTAATATGAATGGGGTTGTTGAAGCTGCTAATAAAAACATCCAGAAGATGATTGTTACCTATAGAGATTGGCACGAGATGCTCCCTTTTGCTTTGCATGGGTATCATACATTTGCCCGCACTTCAACAGGACAACCCAGTTTTCTCTTGTGTATGGTATGAAAGTAGTTGTCCCCATCGAGGTTGATATTCCATCTTTACATGTGGTAACAGAGACCGAGTTGTTAGAGGCTGAATGGGTCCAGAACAGGTTTGACCAATTGAATTTGATTGAAGAAAAGAGAATGACAGCTTTGTGTCATGGTCAGTTATATTAGAAGGGAATGAAGAAATCTTTTGATAAGAAGGTCAAGCCCCGCAAATTCAGAGAATGAGACCTCGTGCTCAGGAAGATCATGTCTTTTAACGCTGATTCTAGGGTTAAGTTTAAAACCTGAAAGGGCCGCTTATGAAAAAAAAGAGTGTCTCGGTAGGCTTAAAACTCGAAAGGTCGGTCTAGGAAAAATAAGAGACATAAACAGAATAAATTCTTCCCGCTAGGTTGAAAACTCGCAAGGGAAACCTAGGAAAATGTTAGGAATTTCTTGGCAAGTAACTACATCAGACAAGACTTGATCATTGAAGAAACAATCTTCTTGGATCCTCACCACACTTCAACAGAAGTCGCTGCTTAGGAATTCAAAGTTGTTAGGGAGAATAGTGGTCATTGTATTTCAATATATATTTTCCAATATATTACCATTTTCTAAACTTTGTAATCCTCTATGGAGTCTCTCCATTCACAGACTACCATTTTGTTAATAAAGTTTGAGCTTTTATCCAATTCTTTGCAATTCTTATTTTATTCTGCTTACAAAGACTCCATTTATTATTGATAGTAATTCTCAAAACAAGAAAGAATAAATAAATAAAATTGTTTTTTGAAATAGAATTTACAAAATACATTTCACTTTAGATTTTGTGACACAAGAAAAAAATGGTGATTCCAAGGATGGATGAACTCTGAAATTTTTGAAGAATGTATTCCCCAGGAAGGTTTTCCTAGGTCACTTTTACTGGTATGTGTATGATCTTCTTGTGTTTCTTAGATAGTTAGATATGATACCAATTGATGTATGGTACGGTGTTGGGTTTGTAATCCCATTTTCCCCAATCAAGTCTTGATTCAGTTTTCTCCAGGATTGATTATTTTGATTTCGGGTTTGCATGGTATGAATCCTCTATCCCAGATTCCCCAGTAAGGTCTTCGCTCATATGACGAAAGTTACTTCTCCCTTTGTATGCTTAGGTGGAATCATTTGTAGAACATCGCCCCTTTGCAGTATTGGCATTATTTTTGTTGTTTATTTATCAGGAAACTAGACAAGGGCAATATATTTTCTAAGAGGTGTTGAAACAATTATCAACTTTTTGGGTTTTCTCTCACCAAATGTTGAGTCTGATTTAAAATCCCCATAATTTTGACTTCTTGTTTGTATTGCTTGACTTCTTAAATCCCCAAGTAAAGCTGAGATAATGTTTCTCTCTGAAAGTTGTTATCCCCATGTGGTTTCATAATTCCTCCCCAGGAAATTTGCGTATTCATCACTCTTGGCATTGAAGAATGTGTTTTGGGCTTCCCTCAACAATGAGGTATTGTCCTCCCCAATGAAGTCAGCACGTGATCTCCGGTTGATATCTCGATGATGCGATTTTCATATGCCCTAATGAAGTCAATATTATTATCTCCAGTAGACATTTAGACTTTGAACTCTGTTTTCCCAATTGAAGTTTGTGTGATGTTTCCCGGTGAAGCCTAAAGGAGGATATTATATCCCTGTATCTGTTTGATGTTTCTTCCCATAGGAGTTAAGCGGTGAAGTAGGAATTTCTTTCCTCAATTGGTGCTTACTTTCTTATGAAATTTTCACCCTGTATGTGATTTAGCCGATTGTTGACTTTACCTAAGCTGGTTTTGTCTGGTTATTCCTAGTGTTGTATGTTTGTGTTGTTAGCATATACATAATAAAATTTATACATTCATACATACATCATGCCTAACTGAATTTATTCATTTCTCATTTTTATTCATTGATATTTTTGTTGGCATATTACCCTATTTTGTAGAGTTATGTTACCCTCCCTCCAATAGAGTGTCAACCTTAAGCATAAAGTGTATATCCTTTCAATTTCACCACTGATTTATCCCTCGTGGAAGAATTTTGCTTCAAGCCTTCCTTTTCAGCTCAATGTCTGGTTATCTCCATGTTTCCCTTTTGAGTTTATTTCTCATCAGGTGCTATCCTGGTTGATTGTTTCACTTCGGTTTATTTCTGGTTTGAATCTGTGGTCCCCAACAACATTATTATCCTGATTTCTACAGGCTTTAAGCCCTTATTTGAGGATGTGCATTTATTTTGCACGAGAAGACTTTACTTCCTCAACAGGAATATATTGGCATTTCCCCAGGAAGTCATTATTACAACTCCCTCTCAAAACAACAAGTGGCAGGTCTCTTTATTTGAGCAACTTGTACTTCCCTAGTAAGTCTGTTAGTTCCCATAGAAGATTCATGATTTGTACTCCAATGAATGGTAGTCTCTTCATTATCGGAGATAGGTTGTTGTTGAGATTTATTACTCCAATGGATGGTAGTCTGGTTATTATGGGAGATAGTTCGTTGTTGAGATTTGTTACTCCAATGGATGGTAGTCTCATTATTATGGGAGATATTTTGTTATTGAGAATTGTTACTCCAATGGATCGTAGCCTCATCATTACGGGAGATAGTTCATTGTTGAGATTTTGTTACTCCAATGGATGGTAGTCTCGTTTTTATGGGAGAAAGTTTGTTGTTTAGATTTTTTAGTCCAATGGATGGTACTCTCGTCATTATGAGAGATAGTTCATTGTTGAGATTTGTTACTCCAATGGACGGTAGTCTCGTCATTATGGGAGATAGTTTTTTATTGAGATTTTGTTACTCCAATGGATGGTAGTCTCGTCATTATGGGAGATAGTTTGTTGTTGAGATTTGTTACTCCAATGGATGGTAGTCTTGTCATTGTGGAAGATAGTTCATTGTTGAGATTTGTTTCTCCAATGGATGGTAGTCTCGTCATTATGGGAGATAGTTCGTTATTGAGATTATTTACTCCAATGGATGGTAGTCTCGTCATTATTAGGATAGTTTGTTGTTTAGATTTGTTACTCCAATGGATGGTAGTCTCGTCATTATGGGATATATTTCGTTGTTGAGATTTGCTACTCCGATGAATGGTAGTCTCATCATTATAGGAGATAGTTCGTCGTTAAGATTCACTCTGCTCTGAAGAAGTTTGTTTGTTTCCAATCATAAGTACTGACGCTGGTCATTTATGGCATACCCTCATATTGATGTTTGCTGGTATTATGCTACCACTTCTTTCCCCTTGTGGGTCGACATTAAATTTTTTTCTATCTTCTTAGTGAGTAGATAGTTTGCGGTAATCTGTTGATCACTATTATCCTTTATTTTCTCCCCTCAATGTTTGAGTTGATGTTACTTTGTCTCCTCCTTGGGATTTACCCCAATAGAGTCGAGTCTTCTGTTCACTAGTGATTTATTTTCCTGGTCTATTTTCTTTTGATCTTTTATTTTCTGTTTCCCCAGTGGTATCCCGTGTCACCTTTGGGTCTGTTTATTTGAATGCACAATCATAAGCATTACATGGCCTCTTATGGCCAAAAATAGGGTTTGTTTTGTATTTAAGTATCTTCAATCGCGTCGACACGAGGATTTTAAACTTCGTATCTGTAGATAGAAGAAACTTAAATAAGGGAAGTTGTTATACCTAAATTTTTCCCTCTAAGATTCCTTTATCATCTCATATCAACTCAATCACAACAATATCACATTAGGGTTTGGTTCTTCTCCCTATCTTTAGGTTTTCTCATGGGGGATCACCAAGCACCCTAATTTGTATATTATGATCATCTATGTTTTGTATTGATTAACTTTAACTAATAAATACAATGAATGTTTGCTCTAATTGATGATATTATAGGTAAGGGCATAACACATTTCATCATATTGATTCATAGGTTCATGAGTTTATTTCCATGCCTTCTACAACAAACTTTCATTGAGGTTCAAGCTTCATCATTGAAGATACTTTGAAGTAATATCATGAGAAGGTCTACTATGATTCATCATGCCTAAATTTGTTAAATAAATTCAAAATATGCAAGAGTTGATTGAAGAAGTTTGACCTAATTGGACAAGTTCTTGATTTCTTAATCACAAGTTCATAAGTCTCTCAATTCTTAACATTTGGAAGTGTTTTATGTTGCTATTGGTTCTTATTATCATCCAAAACAACTTCTATTCACAAGGTAAGAGTAATTGTGTAATAAAGTTTGTCAAAATTGAAAGGGGTTTCCAAGTCATTTTGATGCTCTAAAAGCTAGGGTTTTGAATTTCTAAGGGATATATCTTGCTAATTTTTTGGTATTTTTGAGTTATTCCAAAGACATGCTTCTCATTAAAGAGTCATTAACCAATAATTTCAAAATTTTCAATAAACTTTTATATGGAAGATGCCTAATGATGAAGAAAGATTACAAGTCCTCTAGATGGGCAATCAAATTCCCTTGTGTGACTTTAAAAGACCATAACTTGGTCAATTTTTATCTCCTTGAGCCTATTATTTTTCCATAATGATCTTAAGTATGTGAACTTCAACTCTTCTTTTATGTGCAAAGCTTGAAAATTGATGGAAGATGCCTTAAGAATGCAAGAGATTATAGGTTATCTCATGAATTTTCACCAATTTTGGAAGACCATAACTTTTTCAATACTTGGAATTTTTGAGCGATTCAAGTTTCACAATGCTCTTTGGGAAGTCTATTTCAAGATAGTATCATTAATCAAAGCTCAATTTTGGAGGAAGGCCTTGTTTTGAGTCAAAATAATATAGGACATTTTTGAGAAAAAAACATAGAATTTTTCTAAGTAGAAAAAGTCAGCATCTTTTTTCTCAACTTTGACTCATCACAACTCCTAGCTCAAGTATCCATTTGATTCCATTCTTTTCACATTGTAAAGATTGTAATATTATCTTTAAAATTCTTCAAGAATCATTCCCTAAGACCCATTGAGCTATGAACACTATGGATTCAAAGTTGGTACCTTCAAACTGAAGTTTTCTCCAAAGTCAGAATTTGAAATGCAGAATTCAGCTTCTAATCACAAAATTTTTGTGCGCTTTTACTTCTAATCATGTTTAACCATATTCCAGAAGTGATTAACACCTTGAAACGTAAGTTTTGGTTGAGTTTTGAGCAAAATATGAGTTACACTTTTCATGCTTGCAACTTCACACGAATTCCCTCCAAACATCATCATTCCACACACTTGAGCATCCCATTTGCTTCCCTATAAATATAGGGTTATATTTCCCTCATTCTCTCAAGCTTTTGATAGCCAATTGACCCCTATTCAGATCCCACATGAACTCTAAATTGGAATTTCTGATTTCTTGTTTTCTCACTCCAAAACACCAAAAGCTCTATTCAGTTAGCTTCACTGATCTTCTTTGAAGCTAACCACCCTCTTACCTTCAAGAATTGTAACCTATACAGATCTACTGAAGTCCAGTTTTATAGACACTTTCTGATACTTCTCTCAGGTAGATTCCATGGTCAAATAGATCCAAATAAAAGACTAATCTACTATCTACATCCTTATGATTCTCGAGCTTTTTATAATTTGCAATTTCATTGAGAATTGAGTAAGATATTCAAGAATTTTGTGCTCGCTATTATTTCTGCATTTTTCTAAATTTAACCTTGCTCAGTTTATATAAATTTAGCGCGATGGTACCATTAGAATCATCTTCAAGAGGCGAATCTAATGGTACCGCTCTGGACTTCGAAGTTTACAGTTTGAGGAATCCCAATCTAGGGCGTCTGGAGGTTGAAGCCGACCTACGTGTCGTGCTTCAACCAATGAAAGCGTGACATGTGATTTTTTAAATTCAATCCAGTGTGATTACTTTACCATACGCGTGCTTTGAGAGCTCTTGGATCTGATTACTTCCATTAGTCAGACTCCATCCAATGCGCCAGAATTTTAGTTGTTTTAAATTATTAAAAGGTGATACGGTGTAACTTTCAAAGTTGACCATGATATACACAGTGTGCTAGATTCTTTGGATCTGATTACAAGCGTGTTTTGACATCATCCAATGGTCCACATTTTTTTTGGTTTTTTATTTTATTTTCTGATTTTTTTATACATTTTAATTGATTTAAACTTCAAAAAAATCATAGAAAATTCAATTTTGACTAAAAAATTAAGAAAAATTCACAAAAATATTTTTAAATATTCTCTTTCTGATTTTTATTTTCTCATGATTTTATTTTCAGATTTGATATTTTTAATAATTTTTTCCTTTATTTTGACTTGTTTCTAATTATATAAAAAAATACTTTTTGATATTTTTAATTTCTGAAAAATTTTATAAAAATCATTTTACTCATTTCTAAATTTCTGAATTTTTTCTAGAATTTTATCTTGACTTCTATTATTTTTTATCTTTTTATTCACTTATTTGAGTGATTTTAATTAGTTTAAAAATACTTTTCTATTTTAAAAAACTACCAAATAATTATAAAAAATATTTGAGGCCATCTCTGATTTTTCCATGGACCTTTAAAATTTTTCCTTGATACTTTGAATATAGTTTACTATTTTACCTTCTATTTTCATTTTTAAAAACAATTTAAAAAAATCATTTTTCCTTTGTACTCATTAAATGCAATTTATTTTTTGAACATATCCTGGCCATGTTATTTTTGATCATGAACTTCATTAACATCATTGGATCTTGGGTGTTGAGTTTAACTCCACTAAAATGGATGGATGATTTTAATGATAGTTTGATTAAATTTTTAATTCAAATGTATCCGCTCCCTCTTCATCTCATCCTCTTCTCTTTGTGCTACATGTTGTTAAAGGATGATTTACATATCTTCACTACAAACATATGCCATATAGATTACTATTGACCGGCTACAAAATATGTGTGACTTCTATATAAGTCCACTTACGATTGCTTAACATAATGCTAAATTTTGTCTCGATTCGAGAAATGATCATTCGTGGCCCAAACCTATGATTGCAAGCCCAAACATGTTTAATTTGAAACCTTTGATCCAATAATCTTGAGGTTCATTGTTAGGAGGTTTTGGTCTTATCAATCCTCTAATGAATCTTCATAAATTTTGGAACTAAGTGAATCATTTAAACATCGTTGATTATTTATTGTTGCCTTGGGATTTTGAAATGAATGATATACTTGAAAAAAAGCAGATGAAACTTGGTGTTCAGAGGCTTTGATTTTATCAATCTTCTAATGAGTTTTCAAATGCAAGTTTCAAGATGGTCAGTCAACTAACCTCAAATTTCTAACAAATTGGCTTTTATTTTTATGTTTTACTTTATGACTTTACTTTTATGCACCATTTATTATTAGCATTTTTATTTCATTCTATTTTCATCTTTGTTCACTTGAGCATTTATCCTTATGCCATTTTTATTTGGCTCACTTGAGTTTTCATTTTCTTTTTGAGGATACCTAATAATCAACTTGAACAATAAAAATTTTAATGTTACTTGGACTATTTGGTTACTATCCTTGTCATTTTGGAGTTATGGACTTCTTGGACTTAGGATTAGATACCTTGACCTACCTTGAGACCTTGTGACTTCTATTGTTATTTTGTCTGGAGTTCTTGGGGTTTACCCTAAGACATTGGGTTGTTTGTTTTCTTTGTATGCAGGTTATTCTGATTATGTGCTTTGCCTGTGATTGGGAATTCATCTGTATACAGCCATTACTCTGCCCAATTTTTGTGAAGACTTAAGGCCTTTGAAGCTTGGTTTTCTTAAGAGGTTTTATCATCTTTGATTGTTTGGTCTCAATACAAAGGATGTGAATCCTACATTGAATCATTGTGTCAAGTGTTGGCTTCTTGTTGGTTAGACGGTTCTTTTCCCTAGCTTTTACATGATGCTCTAAGATAGTCCCTTCATCTCCTCCCATCTTCTTTAATTTCAAAAATCTTCTCCCTCCTTTTGAAAATTCTTCTTCTTCTTTTTTTAAACTTGAACCGCTTTTCACAAGAAACTTGGACTTAGGTCCATACATTTTCAAAATAATTTCTAAATTAAATTTTAAACAACTTAATCATACTTTGACATTTTTGTGAGAATACTAAAAGTCAATCAATCTCATTCAAATCATTTTGCTACTTTGGATTTTTACCTTAAAATTTTTCTCAAAAGATTAGACTTTTGTCAATCTTTATAGTGATGCGAGCTACTATAATTCTACGATATGTAGTGAAGTGAGATATTTTCAACTTGGGTGTTGAGTGAGGCTTTGTTGATTTTAAAATCTAAGCCATATCCTCCCCTTTGAGATGACACCAATTCTCCTTTCTCATAATTGTAGGTAGTAAATATGTTCTTCCACTCAGATAAGAAGATGATGTCTCATCTCTTAAAACTAACCAACATACTTGAGTTTTAAATTTTTAAAGGTGAACTATGAGTACCCTGATCCTCTATTGCATGGAAGGTGGTACGTAGGCACTAAAGGTTCGCAACCGCGGTGGATGAAAAAATTGTAAAAATATTTTTTTTCTCACCTCCACCATCTATTTTGTACACAACACTTATAACCCAAATACACAAATTTACAAAGAGGTTCTCGCGGAGTACCGTAGATGTTTAGGGTGCCAATACCTTCCCTTTGCATAACCAACCACCAAAATTAGATTCTCTCCCACTTTTTTTCGGTTATTCGTTCTTTTCCCATTCCTTTGGAAACAATAAAGCGTAGTGGCGATTTTTTATTTGATATGTTCGAGTTAAGTTAAACCAATGGATTAGTCTCAATATTTCTACCGCTACACCAATGTTGGAATTGTTCAATGGTCAAGACTTAGAAAGAGAGAGATAGATCAGTCCTTTGTCTCTCTCCTGAATTGAGTGGTGCACTGATAACAAGAATGACCATATCATTCTTGGAATACACTTGCATTTATCAATTGTTTGTTTATAAGCAAGGCATCATTAAAATCTATAGTAACTTCCTTAATGTTTAAATACCCCTTATTTTTTCTCTCAGTTTATGTTGTGTCTCTCTTTCTGGTTTCCTTTCAAGTCAGTTCATCTGTGTGTTCCTTCTTGCTCAAACTCAGTTGTTGCCAATTTTGGCTAAAAAGGGGGAGAGTAGTATTTTGTGTTGTTCGTTGAGTCTTGTTTTTGTTGTTGAGTGTTGTTGCTTCTTACTTGCAACAATTAAGGGGGAGTATGACTTTCTGAGATAACAATTTTATGTTCCTTCATCTGATGAGTCTTATGTTGTGGGTGTATACAAGATGACGTTTAAGATGTTATAACATCTTGTTTGGTCTGGTGTGTCATTTTGCTTATATCACATGATCTTCTAATATGTGTTTCTTTTGACGCATTATCTTATAACTTTGGTTATTCAAGTTATAATCTTCTTGGTTTCTTGAGGTTACAGGAAAAATCTCCTAAGACTCTATGATGAATTGGTTCTGAGTTTGAGAGGGAGTAACTTGGATAGTTCTGAAGATGCAGATTATCTTTTTCATCATGTACACCTACTGGTGTTGTGTAAGAAGTGCTTTTTAGAAGGTTTTGTGTTCTAGACTAAACTAGTATAAAGTTGTGTTAGACATGATGTTCTGACATATTGGGAATTTGGTATTCTCTTGGTTGTTGTATTAAGTAGCTCCCACTAGTTGTTGCTATGATATTTGATATACTGATTTCTGTTGCTGTGTCTCTGACTTTTTGTGTGTTTGAGGTTCTTCTCAAACCTGAGCTACTACTATTTAGGAAAATTGTTAGTTTCTAATTATAGAGATAATTTAGGAAACAAATGATTGATGTCCTATATTTAAGGATAAAATTATGCAGCACCTTTGTCATGTCCAGCTGCATATGTGAAGCTCAAACCAAGTTCACTGAAGATTACAACTAGAAGGCTTCAACCCTAGTACAAGTGTCGAACTTACTGTGTATTTTTATTAGGGTTTGTATGTTTATTATGGGCCTCTTGATTATCATCTTGATAAAAGAGTAGGACTTTGTTTTTGAGTTGTAAGTTCTGTCAGTCATTCCAAATATTTTAAGAAATGAATGATTGTGTGTCTTTGAAGTGTGACTTATGTGTTTTTCTAAGTGTTTATAATTGTTCAGTCACTGATTTGTGATTGGAAGGGACCTGAGAAGGGTCTCATACCTAGGTGAGTCTTAGGTAGAATTTAAGCAACAGTAGTGATTAAGGGAGAAGTTGTAAACATGGGAGTTTAGTTTTAAATTGATACTATTTTACTTAACTTGATCCCTGGCTTGGTATCCCTCAGAGTAAGTGTTGGTTAACACCGAATTGGATTAACAATCTTGTGTCTTCTTTACTTTTGTGAATTGTGTTTATCATTTACCTTTTCATTGTGTGTTTGTTAAGAGAAAGGTGTCACGACATATTTTAGGATATTTGAGATCTGAATACTAGAATTTCACTAGGGATCTTTGGAGAAGTGATGACTGAGTCATCAATGAAGTTTTGGTACCACATGCATGAGTCATTGACGTTACATTGTATTATATGTGACATTGCATAATGGTTGCTTAAGTGATTCTTTGTGAGTATATGAATTAATGATGTCTTGATGATGATTTTTGACTGATGATATGATGATTCTATGAATAAATAATGAACTAAAGGTGTGGGTATAATATGAAGTTTTGATGGTGTGTGGTGTCTTGCTATTATGCTATAACTACTATATTTATTCCTTATATTTTTTATAATGATTATGATTACTCACCCTTTTCTGCTTAGAAATGTTGCCTCTATACATGGATAACTTACAAGTGATCAGGATTAGTGCATTGAAGCTTAGATGATTAGCTTCAGAGTGCGTTATTTATTTATGTGGAGTAAGAGGGTCTTTCTTTATCAGGGTTGAGAACTTTTATTGTGAAACTATTATGTTTTCTTGTTTAATTTGAGATGAAGAGTCACCTTTCATGGTATTTAGTTATTTGATTTATGAATCATGAACAATAAAGTGTGAGGAAGACTCTGTGAAGAATTTTCAATAAAGATATTTTGAGACTATAATTCTGCTGCGATAATCTGAATTTTTTATATTCAGTGATATTTGTTGTACCCCAAAATTTACACTCTTCATTTCGACTTTAATTTGGCTTATATTGCATCATCATATGTATACATATATTTGGTTCTATGTATGTGATCAAGGTGTTTCAGATGAGCCTCAGTAAATTTCAAGAGACGTTTATTTCGTCAATAGACGCTCTCAGGATATTTTTTATGCTAATAATTGGTCCGCCTTTTTGCAACGGTGTGGATATTCAGAAATTCACAAGGCCAATCTGGTTCATCATATTCAAGTGTTCTTACGCCAAGATATCTCTGGTTATGTATTCTCAAATTCATGAAAGGATTGAGATCCCATCCTTTGAAGAGGGTCTCTGAATGTGCAAGTTGTTTTGAAGAAATACAGTGGAAAAGTGTGTTGGAAGTGCAGTTTTTGGACACTAAGTAATTTATAACTTGAAGCCTGTGGCTCATTTTGAACCCGTTCCAATGGCTGAATTTCCTTCTCGACATCATCTACATTTTCATTTCTCAAGGCCGGAAGCTAATTGTTCTCAGAAAGGACCCAAAAATGTAGATTTATCAAGTTTTTTCGCACAGGAAAATTGTGGGAAATGTTTATCTGCACCACATCAAAAAAATCATAACTCCGTTGATTTTTATTGTATTGAGCCCGCTCTAGTGAAATTGTCTTAAACGTTGAGTTAGATAAATTTTAGTTTCCATTTTCAAGAGCAAAAGGTACTCCGAAGGCTTCCGTTTTTGGCCGGAAGCGTGTGCAACTCACTGAAAATTCTGAAGCTGGGAATTAAAGTTGTATGAGGCGACATTTCAAAAATTCATAACTAAATCACTGTTTATCCGGTTGAGCCTATTTTCGGACAGGAGTTTATTCTCAATGTAGGCTACATTTTGGTTTCATATTTCAACATCAAAAATCGAACTTAGGTTCCTGTGAATTTTCCCGGAACATGCACTCAAGTGAATTAAAATTCTGCATTAGTATTTATGGATATTTGAGACCCATTAACCAAATCCACTCACATAAGCCCATATTATATATTCTTTTTTACTTCAATTTCTCTCATAACTCACCAATCTCCACAAACAATCTAAATTTTTCTCTCAATTATCTCAAGGATTAAATTCAACTTTCTCTAAATTTTGTTCAAGAACACAACAACAACTTCATCAAGATCCAAAAGTCAAGATCAAGAGCAATTATTCTCTGATTGTTGATCTATTTGTTGTGATATCTATACCTAAGCCTCTTCTTCACTTCAATCAGTGAGTTTTCTTGAATTAAGTGCTTTTTGAATTAATTAATTTTTGAATAAGTGTTTTTTCTTGATTTTGTTGTTGATTGAGGCTTTAATTGTATAACTGAAGCTTAATTATTGTGAAGTGATTTGAATTGAGGATTTAATTCCATTTTGTTGAATTGCTTATTGAAACAAGTGATTAATTGAACTTGAGAAGTTGATTTCGATTGTAACTTGAAATTAACATAGTGTTGTTGTGTTGGTCTTTAGCCTTAGGTGTAGTTACACTAGTGTTTAGGTTAAATTTAGGCATAGACTAATTTAGTGTTGATATACTAACTAGGATTCTTGTTGATTTAGTGTGAATTTTAGGAACACTTTAGGTACTTGATTAGTTACCTAGGTGAATGAAACTTAACACTAAAAAATGTAGAAAACTTATAATTTGATATAATGTTGAATAAGTGTGGGATAGGATAGATCCTTGATTGTTAGGTTCCCTTGTGTATATTAATGTAGTTGTTTAGTGTTTATCAACACTTGTTAAAATCTACTTTGTGCATAATTTTTGTGAAGCTTTGTGTTGTTACATGAGACTTTTTAATAGATTTTTTGTGATGTTTTGTGTTGTTACGTGAAACTTTATAATTGAATTTTGATTGAGTTTTTATGTGGTTACATGAGACTTTATTATGGTATTTTGAATTTGTTAATGGATGGTGAACTTTTGTTTGTTGAGATGTTACTAACACTTTGCTAATTCATGAGTTAACACATTATTTGAATTGAATTGAATGTTTATTTCAAGTTCTTAATTCAAAACTTTTCAATTAAAATATTGTGTTAACAATTGAATCTCTTTCACTTTTTGTTCTTGAAAGTGTATGTTGTTTGTATCCATGAGTTGTGACATATTCCAATTAACTCAAGAGGCATTACAAACCATTTTTTTAACACAAAAACTTGAGATAAATGGAAAATGTCATAATTCTTGATTATTATTCTAACACTTGACATAATCTCAATTTTGAGCTGATTTCTTAACTGTGGTGAGTTTTTACACTTGTGATTAATGAAACTTGACTTTGTTGATGCTTGTAGAGCCATTGTTGTACGTTTTAGTCGATTTTGGATAATTTTTTTGACGAATTTTGCTACTGTACTATTTCAGAAATCATACTTCCATTAGAATTTGGACGAACCGAGTTTATTTTTGGATTCGTTGGTAGGTTTACAAGTCACCATGTAAATTTGGTGTGATTCCAAGGAGTTTGATTTTTCGCCTAATTTCTGGATTTCGGTATTTTTGTACACTTTTTGACATGTGTTTGTTTCTAATAGATGTATAATGTGTGTTTACATGTTATTTGATTGTTCTTGAGCTTTGATGAGCTATTTGTGTGCTTCTGATTTATTTATTTTGGTTTATGTGTAATTTCACTTTATTATTTCTAACATTTTTGTGGATTTATGCAAGGTACATTTCTTTGGTCAGATGTGTATCGACACATATTTTTTGCTATTTGCACACATCTTTGTGCATTATTATTACTTTCTTGGATTGTTATCTGCTGCAGGTCCCCTAGTATACTGTCTGTGATACGGATGCTTTTGAGGCACGCATTGCACATGTGATTTATTTTCACATTGTCGATTTCTGGCTACTCTCTTGGTATTGGTGAAGCTCACTCAAAGTATTTCGGGTTTCCCTGGTTTTCTTGTTGCGCCACAAACTTTTGTTCGTTCGGTATTTTCTCTGATTTATCTCATTTCACACTATATTGCTTTCTAGAGATCATGATAAGTAGAAAATAAAGAGCGTGCGCTCGAAGTCGCTGTTAAAAGTACTGTAGCAGGCACCGCCTTCTGTATGATAATTGTGATTGTTTAAAGCCATATCTTTGAATAGGAAATTCTAAATGTGTGCTTATTTTCTCGCCTGTTGTTGTGTCATTCTCGATGATGAGTTTGATACTTGGTCTTGGATTCATTCTCGATGATGAGTTTGTTCCAAGTGGATTCGGTTTGCATTACTTTTTGTCATTTGTAATTATGTCAAAAATACAAAGAAAGAAATAATAATGTTGTGCGCCTGGTTCATACTTGGATGGGATGTTCTTTTGGGGCTTGGTTTGGTTCACTCTCAATGATGAGTTTGTTCCCCATTTATTTTACTTGTTACACAAGCATAAAAAGGAAAGAAATACTTAGATATTATTTGTCGTGGTTCACTCTCGAGGATGAGTTTTTTCCCTTTGTTAGTTTTTCCTACGTGCTTATCTCTTTGTACCTTTTGTACTTGCTTTCTTCCATTTGCCATTCTCTCTTAAGATTTTCGGTTTACTCTCGATGATGAGTTTATTCCGAATATCAACTAGGATGTTTCTTTCTGGGATGAGTTGGTTCCTAGAAAACCTTGATCTGAACCCTAAGGCAATCTTTGTATGATGACTCTAGGATTAAAAAATATATTAGTTCCCCGTAGACTCTTCCTTTTTTTCCCACTTTGCATGTGAATATAATACACTCTTTCTTGGCAAATCTTTAAAACGCCTATAATAAACTCAAAATCTTTTCATAAATGTAAAAGATACAAACAAATTCAAGTTTCTCTTACTTACCTTTTGGCTTTTCAATATAAAACTGGGTGTGTTGTTTTCCGCTCTATGAAATACGACACGTAATTTACCAAGGGTCGGGTTGCTACTTGCTACGAGTTACGATTATAGCATTATCCGCCTCCAGGCACTTTTTGAGCACATTAGTTCCTTTCTACTCCAGATGTGTGAGTCTCCAAAGGTCGAGCTGCAGGTAGAATGCGAAATTGATGTCATTCCATAAAAAATACAAACCTACCAAAACTATTAAGCCGAACTACGGCTACTCTGATTCCTTAAAAGGGATATGTAGACAGAGAATTTTGTGGGGCCTAATCTAGCATAATTTGTAAATACTTCTTTCTTTTCCCCACACTTTTTCTTCTTTCTTTTACATACATACCTTGTACAACTTAGATATAGATACTTACACACCTATTATCTAAACAAAACGAGTGGATATCATAGAGTACTACGGACGTGGGGTGCTAGCACCTTTCCCTCGCGTAACCGACTCCCTTACCCAATTTCTTGGTCGATAGACCGTGATTTCTCCCTTTTAGGTTTTCTTCGATATTTACCTTTCTCCTTCACGAGATAAATAGATGTTCGGTGGCGATTTCATTGATTTTTATCTGATGAGTTTTGTCCAGTTCCTTCCATATTAAATAATTATTTATTTTAGATGTTTTGAAACATGTGTTACAGAGTAAGACGTGTTTGTATGATGTTTATATGAAGATGTGACACCCTTCTTGATGATTTTATTTGATTGAATTTCGTAAAAATATATGTGAAATGTATGTGAGTTTAGAAGGGTGTTACAATTTGTATCTTTTAGATTTTGGCTCTGTAAATGTGATTCGAATCAGAGGCTTTCATGATTCGAATCACAAAGTTAGCTTCCTTGGTTCAAAACACTAGATATCTTGACTCATCTTATACTATTTTCTTATGACTAGAATCAAATGCCATTTTTATTTCATTTACAGGCTTGATCTCCTACATTTTAAAAAACCCCTTTTCTAAAAATCCAGTGTTGAAAAACATACACATCCACTAATGATTTAGAATTCACAACACACTTGTTCTCTCAACTTTCAAAAGAATTTTGAACCATAATTTGAGTTTTGCAAATTAAATCTTTCATCTTTAACCTATTTTTCGTCCATTTTCATGTGGATCTAGATCTCATCATAGAATGTGAGAACTTTGAGAAGGATTTTTATCATGATTAACATTTTCTTTGATGATTTCTTGAGGATTTTAAGGGTTTGAAATTATGTGTGTGGTTGCGGTCGAGAATGACCAAACCAGCGGAAAAGAAAGAGGTTCTTCTATCTAGAATTACTTAGGTAGAGCTGGGTTGAAGCCTACAGACAAAGTTGTAGTTTTTTGAAAGTTCAAAGAGGCCAAAGCTCAAGACATCGATAGGATCGAGTAAATATTGTTGTAAAACGGGTACTTGGAGCAACATTTTTGGAGTTGGAAGATTTAAGTCATTTTTGAGTAAAGATGTTACAAGGATTCAGTGGCAGATATTGTGTACAATTCAACAAAGATTTAGATAGAAGATTTTATATTTTCAACATTTTCAGATGATGATTGTACTAAACAACTCTGCAATATTGTCAAAATCATAGTGGAAGAACAATAAAATTTTAATGGGAAACCATCGAAATGTGGCGTATGTATAGTAAGAACGAATTATTGAACCATTATACATATGGCATACCATCTTCTTCCTTCTCTCTTTCTCTCTCTCTCACACACACAAACACACACATTTACTTTTTTTTGTACTCGTATGCTTAACTTTATTTCTTTCTTTAAATTTCAAGGGGTTAGGTTTTTTTCCTTAATAGAAATTTTGTTTATAAGTATAGGTTTTGTTATAGAATTCAACATTGGTATATTCTTGTTGTTGATTAAACCTTAAGACAATAATTTGTGAATTCTTATTGTATTGAAGTTAAATGTTCACACAACTCATGTATAATGATTGTAGTTCAATATTTCAGTTGATTAATTTTGGTTACACATTTCATCTATTTTTCTATTTTCTATACCGATCAAGTGTTGTGTATATTTCATTCTAAAGTATATATTTTGTATGCATTTTTCTTTCGTCGTACTAACAATTTTAAACTTTGATCTTTTTAAAATATTTTTACTTGGTTAACTTTTAAAGAGAACTATTATAATACATTCCACCTATATTGGTGTATTCTCATATTCTTACCCAACAATTAGCCTCAGAGCTGGTATTTTGATCGCGTCTAATTGTCTCCAAATGCTAATAATATGGGTAATGATAATCTGAGTAGAGCGTACAACAAAGTCCCAATATTTAAAAGCAAAAAATATGGTCATTGGAAGGGAAATATTTAAGGTCACTTAATGTTAGTAGAAAAAAAGTTTTGGATGGCTATCATCGATGGACCTTTTATTCCTAAAAGGGAAATTGATGGTGTTTTTACTAAAAAAACTTCCAAATAATTGAACATATCCAGATACCAAAAAGGCATCATATGATTTGAAAGCGATGAACATACTCATTTCCACATTAAGTGCTAACGAATATCAATCTATCTCACATCATAAGAGTGCATAATCAATGTGGAACACTCTTCAAGTTCTTTGTGAGGGTACTTAAGACGTTAAGGATTCTAAGAGTTATATATTGACAGAGGAGTATGAACTTTTTCGTATGGAACTCAGTAAAACCGTGGAATCCATGCAGACTCGTTTTCTCCATTTATTCAACATGTTTGAAAATTTATGTAAGTCCCTTTATAAAACATATTGTGCTAACAAAATTTTAATATCTATTTGTAGAGAAAGGCAACCAATTCTTACAACCATTGAATAAACAAGTAATTTCAAATTTGGATGTCACAAAATCATTTGGAAAGCTAATTGAACATGAAAATGAATTAAAAAGGATCACTACAAGCTATGTTAAAGAATAAAATTAGATATCTTCTTGAAGGCCTCTTCATTGAAGACAAGGAAAGTATATGATGATAGTGAAAGCTCTGATGAAGACTCTTCAAAATAAGAAGATATGGGGTTGTTCATCAAGTGTTACACTCGATATATAAAGAAACACAAGCTAAAACACTCCAACAATAATTTGATGAAATTTAAGAATGTCATCCATATAAGATATAAGATATGATAAAGGTACAAAAGTTTACAAGCTACAAATGTGGAAAGGGAGGTCATTGTCCTACAACATGTTCAAGGCTCAACAAGCACAACAAAAAGAAGGATAAATACTCCTACAAGGCTAAGGTTAATCATGCTAAAGGTCATATAGCTTATATCACTTGGGAATATGAAAATGTGATCTCCTCTTTATCTTCTAAATCTAGCTCAAATGATGAATTTCTAAATTTGTGCTTGATGATGCACAAAAAGAATTAAGACTGAAATTTTGTTCCATAGGGGACAAATGTCGAACGTGATATTCTGGCAGATAGTTCGAAAAGTTAAACCAGAACCACCATAATTAATACAGTCTAATTTGTACAAGATAATAGATCATAAAAGTAATAAATAACACAACCAATTGATAATCCATTTCGATGCAAATAACACCTACATCTTGAGAGTTGGCTTCCAACGCAAGAAAGGAAATTCAATATTAGTAGTTTATAACGCTTAGTCTTACGAGCAACAAAAAACCCTATGGTGTTCAATGCCTCTTTCTAACACTTCCTAATGACTTTCTATTTGGGAATCCCCTTAAATATGAGACACCCTCTCACTCTCTTTTCTATAAAACACTTACCCCTCAGTGTTTTTGATCACTATACCATAGTGATCAACTTCAGTCAACAATATGAATAATGTTGAATTTACTACACGACTACACAAACCTAGAACCATGCCAATTTACTGAAACATTGTGTGGTGTACATAAAATAAAAAGGACTCTTGTAAACCTATTACTATAAAATCTTCAATGTGAATGCTTGCTTTACAATGTAGGTTTGAGCTCCTTATGTAGCATATTAATTCTTGGCTTTTCTTCATGGATATTTAATTTGATTTCATTTAAAAAAATGCAGAATTTGTTGGATATTATTTGTTCCATAAATCTCTCCAACAAGATATGATTTGTTACAGTTTAAATTCAAATTTAAATCTCTATTTAAATACGATTTGATCTATGTCCAACTGTCAAACAAATCACATAATCATATTGTTAAATCAATAGCAATAAAATTTTGCATAACCTTTGAACAGAAGCTATTCTAGAAAGAAGTAGCATTAACTTGTTGCACAAGGCCTAGATGTCATACCAATATGATGGGACATCGCATTCAGCATGTGTCCCTTATGCACCTTCATACAACTTAAGCAAGCTAGATTAATATTGAACACTTTGAAAACTTCTCCATGTTTTTGTTTTGAAAATGAAGCCAATCCAAAGGGCCAATCCAAAATGAACTACAATCCCCCCTTTGAAAAACTGTGTAAAAAAAAACTCTTCAAGATATGACATTTATTCAGAACCACAACAGAGATAAGCACCGGCAGCAACTACAGAAATCAGTAACATCAAACATTTAAATGCTTACAAAAATCCATTCAGTTGCTCTAAACTGAACACACAATCAATCATGAAATCATTCACAACCTTAGTAATACATGTATCAAAATAGCACATAGTTAGTAGCATACAATCCTACTAACTAACAATTATCATCATGCAATTCTCACTACTATAAAAAGATATACAACAACACCGATATTACCACGACCAAAGGACCTAACATGGTAGAATGTATTAAATTAGGCGCTTTCTTTTTATTTTAATTTTAAGCCACTTTTCACCATTGTTGGATGTTCCAACCGCGATAAAAAGTGGTGCATGATCATGAGTTAGAATTTTGTTGTTGTGGTTGTTCTACTGCTGTATTTTATTATAAAACATACAACAACAGTTGTTTAATACAATCATTTTTTGTATGTAGAATGTTATCCACAATTCGAATCCTAACACCAAAAGTTTTTTTAATTTATTTTTATGCCAATTTTCACAATAGTTGGAACTTCTAACCGTGGTGAAAAGTCACTCAGGGTCATGGGGAAATATAAGCGTGTTTATTGAGTTTCTTCATTGTCTTTAAACAAATATTAGAAATACATTTAGTGAGTATAAACACTCAAAACACAACGATTAGTGATCCACATGAAACCTAAAACTTAGACGAACTTTCAACTACTACCTCCAAACATCGTCTTTCATTTACGTCACTCTATTTATCAACTAAAACAAACTCGAAAATATAATTTCTTCTATAAACATAATTCAAAAAAATCATTTCTTTCATTAACAAATTTCAGAACTCCATCATCTCTTCTCCATCTTAAATGAGACAAGAAAAGTATGGATTCAAGTTAACAGTGTTTACTTTTTGTTCTTCTTGTTGTTCTTGTTGATATTATTTTTGTTATTATTGTTGTTGTTGTTATTATTATAGTTTTTTGTTGTTTTGTTGTTGTTATTATTATTGTTGTTGTTGTTATTGTTCTTGTCGTTCTTGTTGTTGTTGTTATTGTTGTTGATCTTCTTCTTCTTCTTGTTTTTTTTTGTTCTTGTTATTATTCATGATGTTCTTGTTGTAGTTGTTGTTATTATTTTAGTTGTTTTACTGCTTCATTTTTTATTTATTAAAAGACATACAACAACAGTTGTTTAATACAACCGTCATTGTATGTAGCGTGTTATCCAGTTTACTACATGGGAAATAGAATGTGATTGTAAATAACTAAATTACAACCACGCCTTACCTAACAATGGTGGTTCAACCATTATTATAGGTATTTTGTAACTGCTGTTATGTGTATTTTTCGTAGTAGTGCATTTTGTAGCGCCTCGAAAAAATTATTAGTTGTTTCAATGAAGTCGCCATCTAACTTTATTTACTCCTAAAAGGAAAGGGGAATATAGAGAAAATACAACATAAAAATGAAATGGTCATCGCAACCAAAGGATGGGTTTGGGAGTCGGTTATGCAAAGGGAAGATATTAGTACCCCTCACATTCATTGTACTCGATGGGAACCATTTACTTCATGTGTGTTGGTATGTTTAGAAAGTAAATTTACAATCTTTTTTATGGGAGAAAAGAGAAAAGAAAGGTGAAATGTTTTTTTTAGGTTTTTTGAAAGTGGGCTCTCCTTGGTTTCACAACCGTGTTACTAAGTATTCCCCAAGTGCCATGGGAAAGTCAAAGCTTACGTAGTTCTTGGTGAACTAAAATGTTTGTTGGTTGGTTGATTTTATTTATGAAAATAGAAGTGTAAACATACATGGACGATAAGACTCACTAAGTGATTCGCATGTGAGCGAAAGTTTGAAAAGGACTTTCACGTGGGCACAGTTTGATGAGTTTGAATTGATTTTATAGGACACGAGTGAAGGTGTGGATAAAATGCAAGAAAGGGGGGTTTGAATTGGGTTTTCACTCTTTGATAACTTTCTCTTCTAATAATTATTCGTGGAACAATGTGTTTGAGTGTTACTTCTAAGTAATGCTTCTAATTAAGTTAAGAAAACATAAACTCTAAAGCATAAGCAAAAGTAAAGAACATATGATATATCCAGGTTCACTTGATAAACCCGCAAGCTAGTACAGTCCACCTGCCAAGGTGATTTCTCCTTAATCAAGGACTTAACCAACTATAACCAAACTGATTACAATCGCACGGGCAACCGCCAGTGACTAACACACAATGAAACGTCCAGTGATCCAACTGGATATAATGTTCATTGACCCAATAGAATCTAATCCCTCAAGATCTCCTACCAGGAATTCCTTGTAATAATATCCATTAGTGATCTCACAAGGTTCCCCTTCAGTCAGTCCCCTTTGAGATATGACTACTATTGACCCAACAGATTCTGATTCCTCAAAATCTCCTATCAGGATTTCCCATAATGACCATAACCATTACCTTCTTGAGATCAGACCTTCACTTAGTCACTCAAGGAATAATACAATGATACGTTTAGTGATCTTCAAAATATATAATGATCAAGGACCCCTTAAGAAATCTGACCAACCTAGTCTTTCTTCATAGGTTTTCATCTATGATGGCCGCATCCAATGTCTTCTTGAGAATCCTGACTCAACTGAGTGTCTCAAGGAACTATCAACATTAATTTGATAATTTTTGTGTTTAAATTATTTCTTCTTTCTAAGCATATTATACAAATGATTAATTCCTGATTGTTTGACACAATTATGAGCAACAACTCTTGTGTACAAATCGTTTACATGAAGAACTAAAGATATAAAACAATATGAGCAATGACTCTTGTGTTTACATGATTCTACAAAGATGAATATGATCTAAGTTTAAGTGCAACATCTTGTAGTATTCTTGTCTTCATTTTCTTTAATCAAGCAAGCTATGAGAAATTACTCCTTGTTTCTTTATACTTCTACCAAGAAGTATTTGCTAAGAATTTAAATATAATCTTGTTGAATTATTCTTCATCATCTTCTTGATTTCTTTTGGGTTAGCTTCAGTATGTTCAGTGTAACAACTCTAACAATATTTGAACACCAACAACATTTTAAACATACGATTCTTTTCTTATACAGCCAAGCAAAATAGAGTCATTGGTTATTTGAAAAAAATTTGTTACAAATAGTACTGCTACATCCTTTTGTCTTCCACAATTCAAGCTAGTGGAGAGGTAGTGGAATAAGGAATTTTCGTATTGTGTACTATTTTACCATGTTAACGTTATATTATTTCCTTCTGCACTTCAGAGGCTTCTGCGAGCATGAGTTTAGAAGTGGGAACATAACATAAGGTCTTCAGAACTTCAATTCTTCAGAGTCTTCAGAATTGTGTCTTCAGAGTCTTCAGCACTTGATCGTGAGAATCTGTTGTACATAACCTTGGATCAGAAGAGCTTCAAGTCTTCAGAGTCTTAAGAGTTATGTCTTTAGAGACTTTGTCACTTGGTCTTGAGAACCCCTTGTAGAGAACCTTGGACTTTAGAACCTCAAGTCTTTGGAATCTTCAGAACTTCCGTCTTTATAATCTTTAGCAATTGGTTCTTCAAAACTCCTTTTAGGAACCTTTTAGAATCTGGACTTTAGTAGAAATTTTGTCTTCAAATATTTTAACTTTTTATTCTTAAAACAGGTTGTCTTTTTAGAAACTAAGTGTTGTACCCCAGTTTTTTCCCCTAAGATCCCTTTATCATACCATGTTAATTCACTCACAACAAGATCACACTAGGATTCCTGGTTCCCCTCCATACTTTGAGCTTTGCTCCTTTTGAGGAATTACCAAGCACCTTGACTTATGTTCCTTTTTTGATCATGAATATTATTTTGATTTCTACACTTAACTAATAAAATACAATGTTGGCTTGTCTTGCTTGTTGTCCATGTAGGTAAGGGCAATGAGATTTAACAAATTACTCCATAGGTTCATGAGTTTATTTCCATGCCCTAGACAATAAAAGCTTGAGAGGTTGAAACCTCACCATTGGAGTGGTTTTGGTGGCTATTAGTCCTCATTATCATCCTCAACAACTTCTATTCACAAAGCAAGAATATTGGTACAAGAAGTTTGTTCAAACTTGTCAAAGTTCTCCAAGGCATTTTCTTGATCTAGAAGCTAGGGTTTTGAACTTCAAAGGAATATATCTTGATCACCTTTTGGTATTTTTGAGTGATTCCAAATACATCCTTCTCTTTAAAGGGTTATCAACAAATCAATTCAAAAGTTCCAAGCAGTTTTCACGTGGAAGAAACTTGGTGAAGAAGAAAGATTACAAGTCCTCCAGATGAATCCACAATTTTACATAAGTAACTTCAATTGATCATAACTTGGTCAATTTTAATCTCCTTGGGTCCATTATTTTTCCATAATGATCTTGAAGATGTGAACTTTATTCCTTTTTTTATGTGCAAAGTGGGAAAATGGATGGAAGTTTCCTTAAATATGCAAAAGATTATAGGTCATTTCATGATTTTTGGCCAACTTCAACAAGTCATAACTTGCTCAATTTTTGGATATTTAAAGTGGTTCAAGTTTCTAAATGTCATTCAAGAGATCTAATCCTTTCCATATTTTTTGGTTAAGAGCAAATTCCAAGTGGAAGGCCATGTTTGGATGCAAAAGATTATAGGTCATTTTTAAGGAAGGATTTTTTATATATTTCTAAGTATGGAAAGTCAACCATTTTTCTTCAACTTTGACTAAATGCAACTGTTAGCTCAAGCATCCATTTGATTCCATTATTTTTCCATTGCAAAGCTTGTAATGTAATCTTTCTAAAGCATCAAGAATCATGCCTTAAGACCCCTTGAGTTGGAAATGCCATGGATTTGAATTTGGTAACTTGAAACTGAATTTTCCACAAAGTCAGAATTTTTCAATCCATAATGTGACTTCTAAACACAAGATTTATGCGCGTTTTGGATTTAAACTTGATTAGCAAACCTGCCAAAAGTGATTGGCACCCCAAAACGCAAGATTTGGTTGAGTTTTGATGGAAATGAAGTCACACTTCACTCGTGCTCGACCTTCATCTAATTTCCCTCCAAACTTCCTTGTTTCTTCCAATTTTCATTCCCATTCACTTCCCTATAAATAGAGGGTCATCCCCTATTCATTTATTCAAGCTTTGAGAGCCAAAAACACCCTTCCATAACCTCACACGAACCCATCTTTTTTGAATTCAGTTTCTAATATTTAAGATCCCTTTTCCAAAATTCTTTGCACATTCATCATCCTTAAGCATCATACAAACTCTCCAACACTTAAACCAATCAAAACGAGCCATACTTCAAGCTACAGAAGTCCAGTTTCAGAGCTTCTTCCTCGAATTTCAAAAAGGTGGAATTCTCCACCATTTGGATATAAATCAAGCACTAATCTATTCTACTTCTTCTCCTGATTCTAATGCTGCTTACAATTTTTAAATCCATTGAGAATTGAGAGAGAAATCTCAAACTGAAGGTGCTCGCTATTTTCTTGGTTTTTGATTCATATCTGTCTCCATACCTTATATAAATTTTGCGCAATAGTGGTGTTAGAATCGTCTTGAAGAGACGAGTTCAATGATACTAGCCTGGGATCCTACTTTTTCCATTTGAAGGATCTCACAAAATTCCCATTGTAGGGTGTCTGGAGGTTGAAGACGATGACATGTCTCATCTCAGCCAATGATAGCGTGCCAAACGTTTTAATTTCACGGGTTGCCCTTTTTCTAATCCTATGTGTATCTCACTAAGGTCCATATCAAGCACATCGCGTCTGGTCCACTAGATCACCTTACTAACGCGTTTTGACTATGATCTGATGGTCCACATCTTTTTGGTTGTACATTATTTTCTGATTTTATATTTTTTATTTATTAAATTTTTAAAAATTCATAACTCTTTTATTTTTTATCCTAAAATTATGAAAAAATTCACAAAAATACTTTGAATTATTTCTGATCTCATGACTATTTTTTCATATTTTTATTTTGATATTTGATTTTTTTTTGTATTTTTTGAATCATTTGCTTTCTTTTAATTACGTAAAAAATACTTTCTGACATTTTTTAATTCTGAAAAAATTCATAAATATTATTTTGCATATTTTTTACTTTCTGAAAATTTTATGGAATTTTATATTGAGGTTTACTATTTTTGACCTATTTACTATTTGTTTGAGCAATTTTAAATAATTTAAAAATAGTTTCTGACTTTTAAAAATTACTAAAAATTTTATAAAAATATTTGGATCCATTTCTGATTTTTCTATGGTCTTTCTTTTTATTTTTTGATTAATTTGAACATAGTTGGTATTTTTTCTCTTTATTTTCTATTTGTAAACATTATTTTTTTTAACCCTTTGGTATATATTAAAATGTGATATTATTTTGTGACTATTTTCTGGTTGATCTTGGGTTAGATTTTGGATCATGAACTTTATTAACATCATTGGATCCATGGTGTTAAGTTTAACTCCACAAAATGGATGAATGATTTTAATAATAGTTTAATTAAAATTTAATTCAAATGTGGTTTGTATATTTTTTCCCTATCCCTCTTCATCTCATCCCCTTCTTATTGCACTAGGTGTTATTAGAGCATGATCTATATATAATGTCTCAAAACAAATGATGCATAAATTGCTATTGACCCGCCTCAGCATAGGTGCGACTTCTATATAAGTCCACTTTTGATTGCTTAACATAGTGCTAAATTTTGTCCCGATTCGAATAAATGATCATTCGTGGCCCAAACTTATGATTGCAAGCCCAAGTATGTTAATTTGATCTCTTTGATCAAATAACCTTGAGATTCATTGTGTGGAGGCTTTGGTTCTACCAATCCTCTAATAGATCTACAACACCTTTGGTCAACGTGGATCACTTAAACATCGTTGATCATTAAATGGTACTTATGAGAATTCCAAATGGATGATATACTTGACAGAAAGCAAATGCAACTTGTTGTGTGGAGGATTTGGTTGTACCAATCCTCTAATGAGTTCCAAATGCAAGCTTCAAGATGGTCATCCTACTAACCACTAATTATTGACTTGTTTTACCTTATGTTTTATTCTTTCTTATGCTTTATGTACTATTTACTTTTAGCATTTACATTTCATGCCATTTTCATCTTTTCTCATTTGAGCATTTATTTTCTTGCCATTTTGTACTTTGCTCACTTGAGCTTTTCTTTTCCTTTCTTAAGATACTTAATAATCAATATAAACCCTAAAAAATATTTAATGTTAGTTGGACTATTTGGCTACTATCCTTGGCATTATGGAGCATGAGACTTTTCATGGACTTAGGATTAGAAACCTTGGCCTATCTTGGAGACTTTGTAACTTTATCTGATTATTTTGTCTGGAGTTCTTGAGTTTTACCTCAAGATATTGGGTTGCTTGTTTGTTTTTGTGTGCAGGTTTTTGTGATTACACCCTTTGTTTGTAATATGGAATTCACCCGTATACAGCCTTTACTCTGCCCAATTTTTGTGAAGACTTAATACACTTGAAGTTTGGTTATCTCAAGAGGCCTAGTATTTTTTGCTTATTTGGTTTCAATCCAAGGAATAAGAATTCTATCTTGGCTCATGATATCAAGTATTGGCTTCTTGTTGGTTAGATGGTTCTTATCCCTAGCTTTTACCCTATGCTTTAGGATAGTCCCTTCTTCTCCTCCTATATTCTTTAATTTCAAAAATCTACTTTCCCTTTTTGAAAACTATTCTTGTTTTTGAACTTGAACCACTTTCATAATAAACTTGGACTTATGTCCATACATTTTCAAGACATTTTTTATAAATAAACTCCAATCAACTTAATAATGCCTTGGCGTTTTTGTGAGAAGACTAAAAGTCATTCAATCTCATTTCAAACCATTTTGCCACTTTGGCTTTTTATCTTTAAAACTTTTCTTAAAGGATTAACCTCTTGTAAATCCTTGAAGTGGTGCAAACAACTATACTTCTACAATATGTAGTGAAGAGAGATATTTTCCACTTGGGTGTTGAGTGAGGCATTGTTGATTTTGAAATCCAAGCCATATCCTCCACTTTTAGATGATGAAAATTCTCATTTCTCATGATTGTGGGTAGTAGGTGTGTTTTCCACACGGACAATGACGATGATGTTTTATTTCATAAAATTAACCAACACATTTGTGTTTTAAATTTTTAATAGAGGAACTACGTGTACCCTGATCCCCTATTGCACGAAAGGTGGTACGTAGGCACTAAAGGTTCGCAACCGCGACGGGTGCAGAAATCATAAAATATATATTTATTTTCTCATCTCCACCATCCATTTTATATAACAATTTTTTATAGCCAAAATATACAGATTTTTTATAAAGAGGCTCTTGCGGAGTACCATAGATGTTTTGGGTGATAATACCTTCCCTTTGCATAACCAACCCCCTTACCTTGAATCTTACCCCATCTTTTTGGGTTATCCGCTCTTTTCCCATTCCTTTTGAAACAATAAAGCGCGGTGGCGATTTTTTTTTGATTTGTATGAACTCTAATTAATCCCATGGCTTAGTCATGAACATTTCTACCGCTACAGAAAAATGGCGACTTCACTGGGGACAGATTGACCTCTTGCTGGTCCATCCCTAAGTGGGTTAAGCCTATCTTTGTTTATATCTGTATATGTGTTATTACTGTTTATGTGTTATATGTTATATATATGTTTGTCTGGATTTTCCTTGTTTTCAGGGTGCTTGGTGATTACTCATAAGTCCTATACCCAGAGTTGGGAAAACTTTAAGATAGGACGGGCGGTATAGTCATGTTAACTTTGAGGGAGTAATCCCAAAAAAGGAGGCATGAGATCCCCCACTCAGTGGAGGCCCCTTTGACAATAGTGTCATTTACCGAGTAATCGAGAAGACATAGTACTTTCGACCTGGGAGCCTGCTGAAACTGAGGACCGTAGAATACCAAACCCATCTTGGCCTTTTAGGTGTAGTGCGGAGGCTATGATGGAGTAATCTGGAAATAGTTTTCACGCGATACTACGCTCGGACGAGTCTTTCTTGAGAATATTACTAACTACTGAGTTAATCGAGAAGTTGGTAATATCCGAAGGAAGGATGTAGACTCTGGGAACCTCTAGAACCTTGTTCAACAGGTGATAACTTTGTAGACCAACACCTTATGGGTAGTACCTTCAACCTCATGCTCGTGACATTGAACCTATGAACCCTATATGTGTGATCTTGTGTGTGATTGCTGCATCATGCATCCGTGCACTCAAAAGCATCTTTTAAAGAAACCATGTTTCAAGGGATTTTAAAGGTTGACTATTTTTGAATATCTCAGGTACTTTTAACCATGGATTTTGGAAAGAGAAAGACCAGGAAGTACAGTTTCAAGGATCCCAAGATAGATGAGTTGATCAGTCTAATTCCCGAGATCGAGTATTCTGTAGACTTTCAAAAGAAGTATGGATCCATTATCCCTCTCATGAAGCTGAAGATGAAGGAGGGTTTTCTCTCGACAATTGTCCAGTTCTATGATCCGATGTATAATTGCTTTAATTTTTCCGACTATCAGTTGATGCCTACACTGGAGGAGTATTCTTACCTATTGGATTTACCTATTACTGATAGTGTTTATTTTACTGGTTTTGAGGGTGAGCCAAAACCACATGACATTGCTTCTTTGATTCATCTGGGGAAGTCTGAGGTGGAAGCCCATATGACTATTAATGGAGGGATTAGAGGATTACCAGCTCAGTTCTTATTGGAGAAAGCTCGTTACTTTGACAGAATGAAAAGTACAGGTACTTTTGAGGCCATCTTTGCTCTACTTGCTTACGGGTTGTTCTTATTTCCTAATGTGGACAAGTTTGTCGACATTAACGCTATCAGGATTTTCATGATTGGAAAACCAGTTCCTACACTGTTGGGTGATGCTTATTACTCTGTTGTACCGGTGGTTTATCTCTCATATGCCTCAGTCCTATGCTTTTTGGGATGTCAAGAAGGAACCCCGTTGGGCTCCTAAGATCATGGCACTTACTCGCTCGTATATTGATTGGTATCATCGAGCCTATCAAGATATAAAGATTATTGACAGTTGTGGTAGTTTCCCCAATGTACCTCTTCTTGGTACAAAGGGAGGAATTAACTATAACACTGTTCTTGAACGACAACAACTTGGTTATCCGATGAGGAATAAACCAAATAGTATTCATTTCAGTAGTTTCTTTCTGAAGGAAGGGGAAGAGCATAGGGAAGCTAGGGAGAATATTGTGAAGGCCTGGCGTCACGTTCATAAGAAGGGTAGGAAGGATTTTGGACCTAGGGGTGTTGTTTCTTTGAAGCCATATCTTCAGTGGATCCGATCAAGAGCCATTCAGTTAAAGATGTCGTATACCCAGGAGACACCTATGCCTGATCTGTTTATGAAGACCACTCCTCCCTTATTAGATGATTTGGAAGAGCTGCAACTTGCTTTAGTTAGGATGCAACAGGAAAGGTATGCTTGGAAGAACAAGTTCCAAACTTTAGAGAGTTCCTACAGAGCAGACCTGAAGGAGAAAGACGACTTGATTGAGATCCTTGAGAGTCGGGAGATAGAGTCTATGGAGAGGAAAGGGGATTTATTTTCTTCTAAGCCCCAATCAGGTGTTGATCACTTACTTCCTGATTCAGATGATTGGAAGGAGATTGCCATCAGATATATGGAAGAAAACCAGAGGTTGAAGGCTCAAATTGCCAAGCTCATGGGGAAGCGCCAGCATATAGAGTGATCTTCATCAGTTCTTTTTCTCAAGATTTTAGATTGTATTTTCATCTTGTATTTGAGATCATTGAAACTTGTAATCCATTTTGGAGTTATTATTATAAAAAATTTCAGTATTTCAAAAGCTTTATTACTTTGATGTTTGCAATATGTCAATAAACCTTAAATCTCTTGAAATATTAAATAATGAAGTAAAAATAATCATATGCATTGCATACCATGCATCATATTGCACATATTTCTTGCATTTATTGTGCATATCCAAGTGTCTTACCAAGGTTCTTTACTTCATTCAGCAAGCTGACTCATCACTACAATACTCGGGCTAATTTTAAGAAGAAGACGAACAACTTAGAACAAGAGAACCGCAAGCTGCGCGAAGAAGTTTCTGCTTTGAAGGCCGGCATGACCAATCTGACTACTCTGATGGAAGCTCTGGTGGCTGCTCAGAATCATCCACCGAGTGTTCAAACTCAACCAACAAGGGCAACTACTAAAGCTCTGATTGTTCCCGTATTTGCTACTCTGGCTATTGTTCAGAATCGCATTCCTCAAGGTTATTCATGGGGAATGTCAGATAATTTTGCACCTGAAGGTTTCAATCTAGATACTCCAGTGGTTCAGAATATTGTTACTCCAGCACCTCCTGTGGTATATGCTGCTCCTGTTGTGACTCCTTCGATGAATATGGTTCTGTTTGTTAATGATGATATATGTGCGTGAAGGGAAGGTGGTGATTATAAGTGGGAAGTAGGCATTGTTGATATCTCATTTGTCCTCCTTCAGTATTGTAGAAGCGGATGAGGCTGCTAATGGAACCCAGTTCCAAGCCCTATCGGTTGAAAACATAAGGAGAAATGAGAATTCCATGGTTTGGCTGAAGGACGTGCAGCAGGTTGTGCGCAATGGTCATAATGCAGTTTGGGGGGGAATTATGGATCCACCAATGTACAAGAACATAACTGGTTTGGGTTTCACTTCGAAGAATGGCAGAGTCAAAGGTTTGAAGTCAAAATCTACTATGAGCAACTATCATGATGTTTTCCGTAGTGGAGGTTACCTCCATCCAACCGATTCTGACGTTATTGTTGTTGAATAGGATGAAGCAGAGCAGGAAATGCCGAATTATGTGACGCATGGAGTCAGGGTTCAAAACTGGGTCACCATTGATATTCCCTCTTGCACACATATTTCAAAGTAATTTGATTTGATTAATCTTTTTTTTTTCTTGAAAGGCTTTCACTCTTCCCAAGGTGGAGGTATTAATGTTGTATGGCTTATCTATTTGCTGTGACTTTTAAGATCATTAATAAAAGTTGACTTTGTTACCCAAATTGTATTTTTATTTTTTGATTTTTTTCTTGGAAATGGTAATAAACAAAACCCTTTCAAAATAAATAATAACTGAAATTCAATCTTCTTGATCACTTGTTATATGTGTCAGTTTCTAAAAAGCAATCATAAATGATATATGCAGATTAATTAAAAAACCATTGAATACAATGACCCTGCACCCTCTCCCAACTTTGAATGTCCTGTGTTTGGGGCTGAAGAAGAAGATTATGACAAGATTCCAGAAGAGGTCTCATGGTTGCTTGAGCGCGAGGAAAATACCATTCAGCCATATAAAGAGCCTTTGGAAGTGATCATTTGGGTTCAGAAGAAGATCCGAAAGAAATCAAGATTGAAGCCTTGCTGCATCCCGATGTGAAGAGAAGGTTGATTGAGTTGTTGAAAGAGTATGTGGATATTTTTACTTGGTCTTACCAAGATATTCCCGATCTAGATACAGATATTGTCGAGCATCGTTTGCCGTTGAAGCCAGAGTGTCCGCCAATTAAACAAAAGTTGAGAAGAAGTCACCCAGATATCGCAGTAAAGATCAAAGAGGAGGTTCTAAAGTAGATTAATGTTGGTTTTCTTGTGACGTCAGTGTATCCTCAATGGATTGCCAATATTGTCCCAGTACTGAAAAAATACGGAAAAGTTCGCATGTGCGTAGATTACAAAGATCTAAATAAAGCTAGTCCAAAAGATGATTTTCCATTGCCTCACATCGACATGCTAGTGGATAGCACAACAAAATTCAAAGTATTCCTGTTCATGGACGGATTTTCCAGGTATAATAAAATAAGAATGGCTGTAGAGGACATGGAAAAACAACATTTATCACACCCTAAGGAACATTCTGTTACAGAGTGATGTCGTTCGGGTTGAATAACGGTGGTGCAACGTACCAGAGGGCTATGAAAACCCTATTCCATGATCTGATGCAAAAGGAAATTGAAGTATATATTGATGATATGATTGCCAAATCCCAGACTGAAGAAGAGCATATAGAATATTTGTTGAAGTTGTTTCAGCGTTTGAGGAAGTATCGTCTCCGCCTGAATCCAAATAAATGTACCTTCGGTGTTCCATCGGGGAAGTTGTTAGGTTTCATTGTTAGCCAGAAAGGAATTGAAGTTGACCCTGATAAAGTCAAAGAAATTCAAGAAATACCAGCACCAACAACTGAAAAGCAAGTAAGAGGTTTCCTCGGGCGTTTGAATTATATTTCCAGATTCATTTCCCACATGACTACAACATGCGAACCGATCTTTAAGTTGTTAAAGAAAGATTAAGGTTGCGTGTGGATGGATGACTGCCAAAGGGAATTTGAGAGTTCATGGGTTATGTTCTGGGACAATAGGTTGAAACAGGGAAGAAGGAGTTCGCCATCTATTATCTCAGTCAAAAATCCACTGATTGTGAGTTGCGGTATTCCATGTTAGAAAAAACATGTTGTGCTTTGGCCTGGGCGGCAAAGCGTTTGCGGCAATATATGTTGGATCACACCACTTGGTTGATCTCCAAAATGGATCCAATCAAATACATTTTCAAAAAGCCTGCTCTTACTAGGAGAATTTCCCGGTGGCAGATGTTGTTATCTGAATATGATATCGAATACCGCACTCAAAAGGCTATTAAAAGTAGTGTGTTGGCAGATTATCTTGCTCACCAACCAGTGGAAGATCACCAGTCTGCAGAATATGCATTCCCCGATGAGGATGTGATGTTCATGAAAGTGAAAGATTGTGATGAACCATTACCTGAGGAAGGTCCTGACCCTGAATCTCTTTGGAGTATGATATTTGATGGAGTTGTGAATGCTTATGGTAAAGGAATTGGTGTTGTGATTGTTACTCCTCATGGATCGCTGTTACACCCCAAAATTTACCCTCTTGATTTAGGCTTATGTTTCATCATAAATATCATATTGCATTCATACATTGTGATGGGATCAAAACACTTTGGTTATCAAGTCTTCCTCAAGCTTTGAAGGTTGTTTGCATTGAAAAGTTGCTCAAGTAGAATCTTATCATCTAAATCTTTGGATCTTTCAAGCTTAAAATTTATTGCATATCTCAAGATATTTTATTCATATCTTTGGATCATCAGAGGATTGAAGTTTGTGTTTGATTATAAGAGGAATCACTCTTTTGATTCACCAGTCAAAATTAGGGTTTTGTTTGATCAAGGCTATTGATCAATGTGCAAGTCTTGATTTGGAAGCTACAACATCTCAGTGGTATTTGAAAAGTCTTTGTACAAGAAATTGGTTAAGATGCCAAGAGGATTTGAAATTTTGGAGATGATTCATCAGTCTCCTAAGGTATTAACCAAAACTAGGGTTTGGGATTTTATTAAGATTTCTTGAGAATTTTAAAGTGAAAATTTATACATGGCCTATATATATTTGGAAGATAATATGTTTGAAGTCTTGATCATCAATTTTGAAGGGAAGTGGACCAATTGATTCAGAGGGGCAAAATGGTCATTTTGGTCAAATTCAGTCAAAGTCAAGGTTGACCAAGTGAACTTTTGGTCAACCATCAATTCAAGGGTGTACTTTTAATATTTCAAGTCCATTTTGATCATTGGATCAAAAAGATTGAGGTTTGGGTTGAAACTTGTTCATGAAGAAACCCTAAAAGTTTCTAATTTTGGAAAATGAAGACTTAACTTCAAAAATTCATATTTTATTCACCTTTGATCAAAAAATGCAAATGAAATATGCTTGGAAAGATAAGAGGGTGATATTTCATCTCCTTTTGGTCTCATGTCCAAATTGGAAAAGAGTCAAGAGTTATGGTCTTTGCAAGTTCATGCCTCAAGTTAAAATTATAGGTTATTTTCCAAAATTAGTGAATTTCATGTCAAATTTTGAGGACCTTAATGGATTCAATTGCAAAACCTCAAAACTAATGGATTGTAGATATTTTCAATACCTTTCCAAATTGTGCTCATTTGTGTCCAAATTCAAAAGTATGGGCAAGTTATGGTCTTTTGAATTTCATGCCAATTTATTGAACTTTAGCCATGCAAGCAAAATGCCAAAACTTGAGAACTTCATTTTCAGCCATTCTCTTCACTTCTAAACAGGCCCATGACACATTTGTGATTTGAGGAAGCCCATAATGGCAGCAAAATCGTGCCCCATGTGCAGTTGTACCACCATGACTCCAAAATTGACAAAACTTGCCAAATTTGCAAAAACACTAGCATGATCTCATCATGAAGAATCAAGGGCCAAGATTTGGTGGACCAAAATCTGAGTAAGAAATGCCTCAAAATCAACTGAAATGAGGAAAAATGCACGAGGCATTGGCATGGTCAGAATTTCACTTTTCAACATAGCAAAAATTCCAATTGGGCATTGCACTCATTTTGAAGCCCATTTCTCTTGAAAAACCAACTCTACATGTCATATATAATGAGAAGCAAGCACTGAAGGTGGGGGAGAGAGCTCATAACTTCCATATTCCTGATCTGAACTCAGAATTTCCATAGCTGCACTTTTCTTCGAATTTCAAGTTTCAGTGGTGCATTTGGAGTTTTTCTTCTTGCTTATTCATCCTCGAGTGCTAAGGATGCTAAATCAAGCTTTGAATCACATCTGGAGTGAGAGAATCAAGCATTCGGATTTTGAATTGAGGTAGGTTCATTCAACTTTGATTTTTGAAATGTAGTCGTTTATTGTTGAAATTAAGCATTAATATCTATTTGTGGATGTTATATGAATGATTCTGAAGCAATTTGAGGTTTCATTTGGTATATAATGCTTGTTTGAGATCAATGCAACTCTAGGTTTTAGTGAGTTTTTGGTGATTTCATGCTGAGATTTCTAGATCCATGGTCGTCTATTTGATGTGATTTGAATTGTGTTTAATTCCTTGCCATGTTAGCTTTAATTTGCACTTGATTTGATGAAAAATGGTTGAGAAACGAGTTTGTTTGGAGGGACAGAAGTTGGGGTGCAAACAGATGGGCGCAGGTGTTTTCTGGTTTGGCTGGAGGTTAGGGATGATGAGGTGTCATCATCTGAACGATCCATTTTAATTTTTGAATATTTAGTCTATATTTTGATTTCAATTGATTTTCTGATTTTTATTTCTTGATCAAAACAATTTCAAAAATTCTGAAAAAATTATCACAAGTCCAAAATAATTGCTACTATCTTGTGTAATTTTATTGGAATTTTTAAAAATGGTTTGATTGGTTTAAAATTTCATAAGTTTAATTAATTGTTTGTTCAAAGATTATTTTTTATTTTAATAGTTCTTTTGATCTAAAAATTCCACAAAAATTATCTTTGACTCATGAAATAATTTAGAAACTGATTCTGATTTTGGTTTAGCATTTTTTCTATTTTTGATTAGAAATTTAATTTGAGAAGTTTATTTCATATTTTTGCTTCATAATTTTTATTATAATATTTCCTTTAATTCAAATATCCTCAAAAAAATCATATAAGTTTGTTTTTAATCATATTATCTGAATATAATTTTGTTTTGACCTTTTTGTGATTTTGGCTAGGGTTTGCATTTTTGTCATTAAATAATAGTTTAATTGTTTAATTGTTTGTTTGATTTTATTTTTATGTTTCCTTTAATTAAAAAATTCCACAAAAAATCATGGATGCTGGTTTTTAATTCTAATATTTGGATATAATTTTGGTTGGATATTTTTCTGAATTTTGATTGGAATATTTATTTTTGAGATATAAATTTTTGTTTAATTCTTTAAAGATTTGAATTTTGATTTTATTTTTGACTTTTCTTTAATTCTAAAAATTTGAAAAAATAAATTCTTTGATCTTTGGAGTTTTCTTTATTTTTGTATGATTTTAGTTTGAATTGTTTAGAATTGGAACTTGATTAATCAATAATTGAGTTCATTTTCTAAATAATTAGGCTTTGCTATTTCCCTTGTTTGTTTTGATTCCAAAAAGCAACTAGCCTTGAGTTTCAATTGATTTTGGTTCTTGTTTAAGGTTCAGAGATGGATTGAGGTCCTTAAAAGGATTTTTCATGAATTAATTGATGAGGTTTGGTATTTTACACAAAATATTTTGAAAACTTGTCTAGTTTGGTAGTTTTTGCCAACTAGTTTTGATATTTGAAGTTTAATTGATCCTTTCCTCATCCATCCATGAACTTAAAACAAGTTTTCTGACTGTGGTACATCTCAAGGATGCTAAGAAAATTTTTGTTTGAATTATGGAAGCCTTTTTCTTTTTTTGATGTATTTTTGAAGTGAAGGTACTCAATTAATGTTGCATATCTTGTTGCAATTTGCTTGATGGCCAATGAACTTGAGTGAGGTCTATAATTGGGCACCTAATGATCATTTTGGTTCTGTTTATCCACATAAACTCATGTCATTTCACTTATTGCCCCGTGTTTGAATGATTGAACCTTTTGATGCATGTTTTATGACTTTTTGCTTTCTTGTTGATCTTCAATTTGAAACTTGAGTTTTCAATTTGAGTTTGAGGTCATTAGATGGCCAATTATAACATGAAGGGAAATCATACTTCAATGATAGTCTCATGAGGACATGATAGTAATTGATCCCTATTACTTAAGTTAGTTCCAATTATGAATGGAGTTTGACTTCTTTCTCTTATCCTTCTTGAATTTTTGAGGCATTTTGAATGTACTTGTACAACATGTTATAAAATCAACACTTTAACCTTTTGATCATGTCCTAATCATGTTTTGGAAGCTTTACTTCAAATCTTTGATTGTTACAAACTCTCTAATTTTGTCCTTGATTGACTTTCTTCCATGGTTAGCTTGAGATCTAAGTTTTTGATGCATTGTGTGGGATTCCTCTTCTATTACGCTTGTGAGTTGTGATGAAGTAATTGAGTATGATTGAATTGTGGTTGCTACTGACCTTCATGTTCTTTAATTGTATTCTTCTTAAGGTCCCATGATCCTTGATTGATATTCAATTTTGAATTCAATATGATGATATAAAGGAGCAACATTCCTCTAACTTTTGACCAAATTGTACATATGTCTTTTTATTTTTGTCTATCATATCTAATGTTTTAATAGTTGCTATCATGTTTTGTCACTTCATTATGGTGTCATAATCCATCCCTTATGTGAGTCATCATTCTATTTATGGGAATACTAACTTGGCTTTTGAATGTGCGAGGTACTCTGAGAAAAGTTTTCCATTTTTGACTTGAGGCTACTGTGTTTCACTTTATTTGTGGAACACAATTTATTATATTGGCACTACTCTTGTGCTTGGCATATCTGATAGTCTATGCAGGATATATATATATATATATATATATATATATATATATATATATATATGTGTGTGTGTGTGTGTGTGACTATGAATGCTATACATTGCCCATGGGATCTGTTCATATATGAAATTATCAATTCTTAAATCCTGATGGCGTAATTTCTGACATGATTTGTCTACTGATGCCAGCTTGCTTGATGTTCTCTGGGTTTCTTTTATTCTTGCTCAGTTGCTATGGATAGTTATCCGTTTGGTATTACACTATTTCCTTTCTTCTATTTTCATAGTTCTATGTTGCATGATGGGACCTCTGTTGCTGATATATGTCAGGAGGCCCTCTGTTTTGTTTGATACATGTGTTTGTGTTTGTTTCTTTAATTGCTGATCGATGAGTCACTCAACTTAGAAATTGAGATCACGACCTCGCTCTTATTGCATGTTCCCCATAGGATATGTTTCTTTTAATTGTTGATCGATGAGTCACTCAATTTAGAAATTGAGATCACGAATTCGCTCCTAGTGCATGTTCCCTATAAGATGTTTATTGTTTTTTCTTTAATTGTTGATCGATGAGTCACTCAATTTAGAAATTGAGATCACAACTTCCCTCTCATTACATGTTTCCTATATGATGGTTTTGTTCAGCTTCCTTTGACATGTTGATTAAGGGACGAATCCATGTATGCTAGCATAGGTTAGGAATTTCCTTTATCCTCAATCTTAGGGTCAATCATTGTATGATAATACTAGGGATAATGCTAGGCTAGTTTCCTTTAGCTATTTTTTCCTACCTTTTCATTTTGCATCTTAAAACAAAAATTGTTTTCTTGGCAAATCATAAAACACCTCTAATAAATTCAAACCCTTCTTCAAGGTAAAAGATACAAATCAATCTTATTTGTTTGTGCGCCTCTTGGCTTTGTTTTTTTTAAAAAAAACCTTGTTTATTGATGTTTTGCCATCTTTGCTATGATACCTTGTTATCTTTTAGCCAATGTTTCGCCATCTCACATTTGTTTGAAGCCGATGTTTCGCCATCGCACATGTTTGTTATCCTACTTTGATTCTCAATATCATTGTTAGGTGTGATGTTTTGTCACCTGATTTATTGATTTTTCACCATCTTTGCTATGATACCTTATTATCTTTTAGTCGATGTTTCTCCATCGCACATTTGTTTGAAGCCAATGTTTCGCCATCGCACATGTTTGTTATCCTACTTTGATTCTCTATATCAATGTTAGGTGTGATGTCTTGTCATCAGTTTTTTGATGTTTCGCCATCTTTGCTATGATACCTTGTTATCTTTTAGCCGGTTATTCGCCATCGCACATTTGTTTGAAGCTGATGTTTCGCCATCGCACATGTTTGTTATCCTACTTTGATTCTCAATATCATTGTTAGGTGTGATGTTTTGTCATCCGTTTTATTGATGTTTCGCCATATTTTCCATGATACCTTGTTATCTTTTAGCCGATGTTTCGCCATCACATACTTGTTTGAAGCCGAAGTTTCGCCATCGCACATGTTGGTTATCCTACTTTGACTCTCAATGTTATTGTTAGGTGTGATGTTTTATCATTTAGTGTTTCGCTATCTTTGACATGTTACTTTGTTATTATTTAGCTGATGTTTTACCATCACATTTGTTTGTTGTTTTATTTGATGTTTTGCCATCTTGACTGTTTTTGTTGTCTTAACTAAAAAACACAAACCAACCAGAATATATGAGCCGAACTACGGCTGCTCTGATTCCTTAAAAGGGATACGTAGGCAAAGGGGTAAGGCCCAACCGAGCATAACTTTTATTTTCCCTACGATGTTTTATTTTTTTTTCTTTCGCATGCATTCCCTTTTCAGCTTTAAGCCATAGACATAGGTTTTGACCACACCCATTAGATTAGACAACAAGAGTGGATACCGTAGAGTACTACGGGTGCGTGGGGTGCTAATACCTTCCCCTCGCGTAACAGACTCCCTTACCCGATATCTCAATTGAAATACTGTGATTTCTCCCTCTCTAGGTTTTCTCGATGTTTACCTTTCCCTCTTAGCGGGATAAAAGACGTTCAGTGGCGACTTCATTGATGTCTCATTAGAAGATGACGGTTCCGCCAGGTCGTTTCAGCTAGTTTGTTTGGAGGGACAGAAGTTGGGGTGAAAACTGATGGGTGCGCGCGTTTTCTGGTTTGGCTGGAGTTTAGGGATGATGAGGTGTCATCATCTGAACGGTCCATTTGAATTTTTTAATATTTAGTCTATATTTTGATTTCAATTGATTTTATGATTTTTGTTTCTTGATCAAAACAATTTAAAAAATTCTGACAAAATTATCACAAGTCCAAAATTATTTCTACTATCTTGTGTAATTTTATTGGAATTTTTAAAAATGTTTTGATTGGTTTAAAATTTCATAAGTTTAATTAATTGTTTGTTCAAAGATTATTTTTATTTTAATGGTTCTTTTGATCTAAAAATTCCACAAAAATTATCTTTGACTCACGAAATAATTTAGAAATTAATTCTTATTTTGGTTTAGCATTATTTCTATTTTTGATTAAAAATTTAATTTGAGAAGTTTATTTGAGATTTTTGCTTCATAATTTTTATTTTAATATTTCCTTTAATTCAATAATCCTCAAAAGAATCATATAAGTTTGTTTTTAATCATAGTATCTGAATATAATTTTCTTTTGACCTTTTCGTGACTTTTAGCTAGGGTTTGCATTTTTGTCATTAAATAATAGTTTAATTGTTTGTTTGATTTTGTTTTAATGTTTCCTTTAATTCAAAAATTCCACCAAAAATCATGGATGCTTGTTTTTAATTCTAATATTTGGGTATAATTTTGGTTGGATATTTTTCTGACTTTTGATTGGAATATTTATTTTTGAGATATAAATTTTTGTTTAATTGTTTAAAGATTTGAATTTTGATTTTATTTTTGACTTTTCTTTAATTCTAAAAATTTGAAAAAATAAATTCTTTGATCTTTGGAGTTTTCTTTATTTTTGTATGTTTTTAGTTTGAATTGTTTAGAATTGGAACAAGATTAATCAATAATTGAGTTCATTTTCTAAATAATTAGGGTTTCGCTATTTCCCTTGTTTGTTTTGATTCCAAAAAGCAACTAGCCTTGAGTTTCAATTGCATTTGGTTCTTGGTTAAGGTTCATAGATGGATTAAGGTCCTTAAAAGTATTTTTCTTGAATTAATTTATGAGGTTTGGTATTTTCCACAAAATATTTTGAAAACTTGTCTAATTTGGTGGTTTTTGCCAACTAGTTTTGATATTTGAAGTTTAATTGATCCTTTCATCATCCATCCATGAACTTAAAACATGTTTTCTGACTCTTGTACATCTCAAGGATGCTAAGAAATTTTTTGTTTGAATTATGGAAGCCTTTTTCGTTTTTTTATGTATTTTTGAAGTGAGGGTACTCAATTAATGTTGCATATCTTGTTGCAATTTGCTTAATGGCCAATGAACTTGAGTGAGGTCTATAATTGGGCACCTAATGATCATTTTGGTTCTGTTTATCCATATAAACTCAAGTCATTTCACTTATTGCCCCATGTTTGAATGATTGAACCTTTTGATGCATGTTTTATGACTTTTTGCTTTCTTGTTGATCTTCACTTTGAAACTTGAGTTTTCAATTTGAGTTTGAGGTCATTCGATGGCCAATGATAACATGAAGGTAAATGATACTTCAATGATAGTATCCTGAGGACTTGAGAGTAATTTATCCCTATTACTTAAGTTAGTTCCAATCATGAATGGAGTTTGACTTCTTTCTCTTATCCTTGTTGAATTTTTGAGGCATTTTGAATGCACTTGTACAACATGTTATAGAATCAACACTTTAACCTTTTGATCATGTCCTAATCATGTTTTGGAAGATTTACTTCAAATATTTGATTGTTGTTGTTGTACCCCAAAATTTTCCCTCCCATATTTCTCAAAACATTGCAAGAAAGATCTCTAAATTGCTCAAAGTAGTCCAAGGGTTGGTCAAACAAGCTCTCTCCTAAGGCAGTCTACTCATATTAGGGTTTTGTGTTGCATCAAGATCCTTGAGTCCAAGTTACCCCAATTGCTCACCAGTGTCCTAATATGTTCTCAAGATCATCCATATCAAGTTTCAAGCCTTGCAGAGGAATTTTGCTCATTCAATTGCTCAAAAGGTCCAAAAATCGATTGTGCTAGGGCAAAAGTCAACTGTGACCCAAATACAGTCAAACTTCAAGATTTTTTGTAAACATTCTCATTTTGAAGGATATTTCATCATTTGATCAAGGGTTGATCATTTTTCATCAAGGATTGCTCAAAATTCATCAAGATTCAAAAGTTGCTAAATTAGGGTTTTGTAGGAAAAGTTAACTCAACTTTGACCAAGCATAACTTTCTCATACTTTATGCGAAATGACCCATCCAAATATCATTTTGAAGAGGATGCAATTCTCTACAATCCATCTTCATACCCCAAGATCAAAATATGCACTAACAAGAAGTTATGAATTTTTACATTATAGGTCATTTTTGAAAGTCAACAAAAACACCTTTTTTGTCAAAGCTTCTAACTTTAGCATGGAATATCAAAATGGGATGGGACCAAAAGGGTTGATTAGAGGACATATCAAGCTTTCTAAAAAGTCACAAAACACCTCCAAAAGTTCAAAAATGATGAAGTTATGCATTGTTGAAGTTGGACTTTTTTGCAAAATTGCCAAAAGTCAACTATCCCCAAAACTTCAAATTTTGCCAAATGGGCCCATTCTTTTTCACTTTTTTTAAGTTTGCATTATTGCCCACGTGCTCTAGCCTTGCCCATGTGTCCATATCATAATTTTATTAATTATTTTGATTTTTCATTTGAATTAATTTGAATTAAATCAAAATAAATCAAATAAAATCAAATACATTGAAAACTAAAGATCTTGTGATCATTTCTGGTCTTGTTACACAACTTGCACCTTTCCAAACTCGTATCAAGGCATAAGTGTACAAAAAGATGGGATTTGGGTGAAATTTGGAAAGCTTTGAAAGGAGGATCAAATCAAATATTCAATCATCAATGGAGGAAGATTTGGACAGCAAATTCTAACCTAATGTATTGTACAATACATAAGGAAGCGAGGGGGACAAGAATAGGGGTTGGAGATAAATTAGAGAGGCAGAACCGAATTGGCAAAAAACACCAAAAATGTGTGACTTCGAAATCAGTCATAGAGGCAATTTCAAGACTTGAGTCTTGTCTCAATCTCTTCCTGGCCATCTACACAAGCGAAAGCAACCAAGACAACGCGTTTTCAGACCTTCCAGTGCGATGTAAGTCATCCACGAATTCACCATGTTCTTGAAATCGAAAATCTCTATTCTTGCATCCATTGTATAAAATAATTGCATATTCTGATTCACCACATCACTTGCAAGCTTTTCACAATAACCAATTCCATTTATCTAACCTATATTAAAGATCACCATTGCTAGGATTTTTTGTTCGTTTTTAGGGCTTTTTGTTTCAGGAAAAATTAGCCTTTGTAATGGCTATGGTTATGATCAGAAGAGGATTACGAGTTCAACCATGGTCTTGGAAATCATTTTCATGGCCTGTAGGAGTTTTTTGAATGAGCACAACTTGTAGTGACGGCCTGCGTCCGTAGCTATAGGTATTACAGGGTTTTAGCAATGGATGAGGGAAGGGGACGATGAGTTGTTGCCCATCCATTGGCCTTTTCAAACGAGCGCGACTTTTTTTTTCCAATAACGCTTATTTTTGTATATTATATTTGATTTGTATTCTATTAACAAAACAACAACGCAGCCCAGTGGTAGACACGTCAGCGCTTAAGGCATCCAAAGGCTGGAGGTCAGGGGTTCGATCCATGCCTCCAATAAATTACATTTTCTTGTTATTTTTCAGGAAATACAGTGCACACGCCAACATGATGACCATCATACTCCCTCACTCTTCAGCGTACCAGATGGCCAGGTGGCCAAATCTGGTGGTCAAGCTTTGAAGGTGTACCATAAGCCAGTCAATGCACACGCAGGGAATCAGAAAAGTCAATTGGACCTTCAGCTAACGGGCCAACAGAAATGCTTTCTACACCCTCAAAAAAGGCCCATTCTCACTCTTTATCTTATATTTTCTTTTTTTTATTTAGTTACTTTATTTTATTTAATTAATTCCTAACCAATAAACAAATTTCTTTTTTATCAAGAAAATCACAAAAATACTTTTTATCCAATTAAAATTTAGAATTTTATTTTTTATTAATAAATAATAATTAATTAATTAGGATATTAATTAGGTAACATTAATTTATTTGGTAAATAAATAAAATCATATAGAATTAATTAGGTTTTAAAATAGTTTAATTATTTTTATTTCATTTCTTAAAATAATCAAAACTCCAAAAATATGTCATTTATTATTTTTCATTAATTAATTTATTTAATATTTAATTTAGTATTTAATTTAGGACTTAATTTCTTTTCTTAAATAAAAACAACAAAAAAAGCATTTTCTTTTAAAAAGGGTCAAAACCCTAATTTCGCACCCGATCTAATTTCGCATCGTGCTTTATTTTTTCTTTATCCAATTGATGTATCTACTTCCGGTATCTAATAATTAATTAGGACATTTACTTTTTACAGCTTTATTTTATTTTCAAAGGGTTGCTTTTGGCGATGTAAATACCCGACGCCTTGTAATAATTTAGTTTAATTTCCGCATTTTAATTCCGCAAATTATATAACTGCTAGATGTTTGATAATAGGGCTTGCATGACAAGAATGAATGTTTAATCTTAAAATCAAATTAGATCACCCTTAACATGTGCAAAGATAAAAATAACTGAAAACGACGCACTCGCACATGCGCACTCCTAGGGTACATCTCACTTGGTTGCCTTTGTACATGGTCGTTGAGTATAGGTCGTTTTAGAGGTCGTCCTCTTGTCTAAAAGATCATAATTGCCTCAAAACGGTTGCCTCGGATATTGTTGCCTCAAACAAATGATCTAAGACATTAGGGTTACCGCTAAGGTGTCCTAACATTGCTTTGGTGACCGTATGTCCCTCATTCAAATTGACCCTCAAACTCTAATGACGGTGCTACCTACTCACTAATAGTGGGATAGGATTGTCTAAGGGAAACTAGCATAAAACGATTCCTTTTTTGAGTAGGTAGATAGTTCTTAGATATTTGCTCCTCCAAAATAAAACAAATTTTTCACACTTACACTCCTTTTCAAACAAAGTTTTCAAATACACTTCATTACACTCTTGAGGACAGAAGCAAGAGTTAAATCGAAGTTAAAACAAAAAACTTTTCAAACCCACAAGCACAAAGAAAACAAATTTGAAAATGATAAGCAAATACCTAAGAGCCCGTAGATAACTACGGATAGAAAGGGTGCTAATACCTTCCATTTCTATAATCTACCCCCCGTACTCAGAAATATCTCGAAAAAGGAATTTTTCTTTGCTTTTTTCCTTTCCTTGTTGGATAAAATAAAAGTCTGTGGCGACTCTTGCTTACCGCGACATTTTGCAAAAACAAAATGCAAAATGCAAACCAACATTCCAAAAACAGTCAGTTCTTCCACCGTATCACAGTTACAAACTCTCTAATTTTGTCCTTGATTGACTTTCTTCTATGGTTAGCTTGAGATCTAAGTTTTTGATGCATTGTGTGGGATTCCTCTTCTATTATGCTTGTGAGATGTGATGAAGTAATTGAGTATGATTGAATTTGTGTTGCTACTGACCTTCATGGTCTTTGATTGTATTCTTCTCAAGCTCCCATGATTCTTGATTGATATTTAATTGTCAATTCAATATGGTGATAGAAAGGAGAAACATTCCTCTAACTTTTGACCAAATTGTAGGGGTGTTCAAAACCAAATCGGCCCAATAGAAAACCGCAAAACCGAACCGAACCAAACCGAAACCGCAAAAAATCGCATTTGGTTCGGATGTGTTTGGGTCATTTTCTCGTGAAACCGCATGGTTCGGTTCGGTTTGCGGTTTGTATTTTACAAACCGAACCAAACAAAACAAAACCACATTATGTTATAAAATCTTACTAACCAATATATATTTCTATAATTCTTTAGAGAAATCAACATGTATTATGTGTATATTTTATCATACTTTGTATTATATTCATTTTAATTTACAAATCATAAAAAATAAAATATTATTCATTTATAAATACTATTTTCACAAAATATATTTTATCATATTCTTTGTATAATATTTATTTAAGAATGCAATCTTGTTGATATCATTATTTAGATTTAGATAAAATTATAATACGCAATTTTATGTATCAAATTATAAATTTATTTTGACAATTATAAATTTTTTATGGTAATGTATGAACAATTAAATATAAAATTATATTTTCCTATATATTTGTATGTATGACATAATAATTATTTTTGTAAAAAACCGAAACAACCGAACCAATCCAAACCACATTAGTTTGGTTTGGTTTGGTTCAGATTTATTTTTAAAAGCCAACCGAACCAAACCGAACCGCATGTTCTTTTCTCTTGCGGTTCGGATGATTTTTTGCTTCAAAACCGCCCAAACCGCACCGCGAACACCCCTACCAAATTGTACATATGCCTTTTTCTTTTTGTATATCATATCTAATGTTTTGAGAAGTTTATTTGAGATTTTTGCTTCATAATTTTTATTTTAATATTTCCTTTAATTCAACAATCCTCAAAAAAACCATATAAGTTTTATTTTAATCATAGTATCTGAATATAATTTTGTTTTTACCTTTTTATGACTTTTGGCTAGGGTTTACATTTTTGTCATGAAATGATAGTTTAATTATTTAATTGTTTGTTTGATTTTATTTTAATGTTTTCTTTAATTCAAAAATTCCACAAAAAATCATGGATGCTCGTTTTTAATTCTAATATTTGGATATAATTTTGGTTGGATATTTTTCTGACTTTTGATTGGAATATTTATTTTTGAGATTTAAATTTTGGTTTAATTGTTTAATGATTTGAATTTTGATTTTATTTTTGACTTTTCTTTAATTCTAAAAATTTGAAAAAATAAATTCTTTGATCTTTGGAGTTTTATTTATTTTTGTATGATTTTAGTTTGAATTGTTTAGAATTGGAACTAGATTAATCAATAATTGAGTTCATTTTCTAAATAATTAGGGTTTTGCTATTTCTCTTGTTTGTTTTGATTCCAAAAAGAAACTAGCCTTGAGTTTCAATTGAATTTGGTTCTTGTTTAAGGTTCATAGATGGATTTCGGTACTTAAAAGGATTTTTATTGAATTAATTGATGAGGTTTGGTATATTCCACAAAATACTTTGAAAACTTGTCTAGTTTGGTGGTTTTTGCCAACTAGTTTTGATATTTCAAGTTTAATTGATCCTTTCCTCATCCATCCATGAACTTAAAACATGTTTTTTAACTCTTGTACATCTCAAGGATGCTATGAATTTTTTTTATTGAATTATGGAAGCCTTTTTCTTTTTTTGATGTATTTTTGAAGTGAAGGTACTCAATTAATGTTGCATATCTTGTTGCAATTTGCTTGATGGCCAATGAAATTGAGTGAGGTATATAATTGGGCACCTAATGATCATGTTGGTTCTGATTATCCACATAAACTCATGTCATTTCACTTATTGCCCCATGTCTTAATGATTGAACCTTTTGATGCACGTTTTATGACTTTTTGCTTTCTTGTTGATCTTCACTTTAAAACTTGAGTTTTCAATTTGAGTTTGAGGTCATTCGATGGCAAATGATAACATGAAGGGAAATGATACTTCAATGATAGTCTCATGAGGACTTGAGAGTAATTGTATTACTTAAGTTAGTTCCAATCATGAATGGAGTTTGACTTCTTTATCTTATCCTTGTTGAATCTTCGAGGCATTTTGAATGCACTTGTACATCATGTTATAGAATCAACACTTTAACCTTTTGATCATGTCCTAATCATGTTTTGGAAGCTTTACTTCAAATATTTGATTGTTACAAACTCTCTAATTTTGTCCTTGATTGACTTTCTTCCATGGTTAGCTTGAGATCTAAGTTTTTGATGCATTGTGTGGGATTCCTCTTCTATTATTCTTGTGAGCTGTGATGAAGTAATTGAGTATGATTTAATTGTGGTTGCTACTGACCTTCATGGTCTTTGATTGTATTCTTCTCAAGCTCCCATGATCCTTGATTGATATTCAATTGTCAATTCAATATGGTGATAGAAAGGATCAACATTCCTCTAACTTTTGACCAAATTGTACATATGTCTTTTTATTTTTGTCTGTCATATATAATTTTTTAATAGTTTCTATCATGATTTCTCACTTCATTATGGTGTCATAATCCATCCCTTATGTGAGTCATCATTCCATTTATGGGAATACTAACTTGGCTGTTGAATGTGCGAGGTACTCTGAGAAAAGTTTTCCATTTTTGACTCGAGGCTACTGTGATTCACTTTATTTGTGGAACACAATTTATTATATTGGAACTACTCTTGTACTTGGCATATTTGATAGTCTATGCAGGATATATATATGTGACTATGAGTGCTATACATTGCCCATGGGATCTGTTCATATCTGAAAGTCTAAATACTTACATCCTGATGGCGTAATTTCTGACTTGATTTGTCTGCTGATGCCAGCTTGCTTGAAGTTCTCTGAGTTTCCTTTATTCTTGCTCAGTTGCTACGGATAGTTATCCGTTTGGTATTGCACTATTTCCTTTCTTCTATTTTCATAGTTCTATGTTGCATGATGGGACCTCTGTTGTTGATATATGTCAGGAGGCCCTCTGTTTTGTTTGATACATATGTTTGTGTTTGTTTCTGTAATTGTTGCTCAATGAGTCACTCAATTTAGAAATTGAGATCACGACTTCGCTCTCAGTGCATGTTCCCCATAGGATATGTTTCTTTAATTGTTGATCGATGAGTCACTCAATTTAGAAATTGAGATCACGACTTCGCTCTCAGTGCATGTTCCCTATAATATGTTTATTGTTTTTTTTCTTTAATTTTTGATCGATGAGTCACTCAATTTAGAAATTGAGATCACGACTTCGCTCTCATTGCCTGTTACCTATATGATAGTTTTGTTAAGCTTCCTTTGACATGCTTATTAAGGTAGGAATCCATGTATGCTAGCATAGGTTAGGAATTTCCTTTATCCTCAACCTTAGGGTCAATCATTGTATGATAACACTAGGGATAATGCAAGGCTAGTTTCCCTTAGCTGTTTTTTCCTTCCTTTGCATTTTGCATCTTAAAACAAAATTTGTTTTCTTGGAAAATCATAAAACACCTCTAATAAATTCAAACCCTTCTTCAAGGTAAAAGATACAAATCAATTTTATTTGTTTGTGCGCCTCTTGGATTTGTTTATTTTAAAAAAAACCTGGTTTATTGATGTTTCGCCATCTTTGCTATGATACCTTGTTATCTTTTAGCCGATGTTTCGCCATCACACATTTGTTTGAAGCCGATGTTTCACCATCGCACATGTTTGTTATCCTACTTTGATTCTCAATATCATTGTTAGGTGTGATGTTTTGTCACCTGGTTTATTGATGTTTCGCCATCTTTTCTATGATACCTTGTTATCTTTTAGCCGATGTTTCTCCATCGCACATTTGTTTGAAGCCGATGTTTCACCATCGCACATGTTTGTTATCCTACTTTGATTCTCAATATCATTGTTAAGTGTGATGTTTTGTCATCCGTTTTATTGATGTTTCAACATCTTTGCCATGATACCTTGTAATCTTTTAGCCGATGTTTCGCCATCACATACTTGTTTTAAGTTGATGTTTCTCCATTACACATGTTGGTTATACTACTTTGACTCTCAATGTCATTGTTAGGTGTGATGTTTTATCATTTAGTGTTTCGCTATCTTTGACATGTTACATTGTTATTATTTAGCCGATGTTTTACCATCTCATTTGTTTGTTGTTTTATTTAAGGTTTTGCCATCTTGACTGTTTTTCTTGTCTTAACTAAAAAACATAAACCAACCAGAATATATGAGCCGAACTACGGCTGCTCTGATTCCTTAAAAGGGATACATAGGCAAAGGGGTAGGGCCCAACCGAGCATAACTTTTATTTTCCCTACATTGTTTTATTTTTTTTCTTTCACATGTATTCCCTTTTCAACTTTAAGCCATAGATATAGGTTTTGACCACACCCATTAGATTAGACAACAAGAGTGGATACCGTAGAGTACTACGGGCGCGTGGGGTGCTAATACTTTCCCCTCGCGTAACAGACTCCCTTACCTGATCTCTCGGTTGAAAGACCGTGATTTCTTCCTCTTCAGGTTTTCTCGATGTTTACCTTTCCCTCTTAGCGGGATAAAAGACGTTCGGTGGCGACTTTATTGATGTCTCATTAGAAGGTGACGGTTCCTCCAGGTCTTTTCCGCTGGCGACTTCACTGGGGACAGATTGACCTCTTGCTGGTCCATCCCGGAGTCGATCCTAACTCTTGTTTGTTTTCTTTTTGGGTGTTTATTTTACTGCTTTGAATATTTATCTATTTGCATTGCATCCTATGTGCGCTTTACTTTCTACATACTGGATTTGGCTGGACTTTTTGGATTCTAGATTTCATGGTGGGTGGGTTGTTCCATGAGGTAAAAGGCCTCATACCCAGGCTATGAGTGAATTCCATAGGAACTATGAATAGAGTGGCCATGGCAGCTCTGAGGCAGATTCTTTGTAGACCTGACCATGAGACCCATGACTTCAGAGGTAGTTCAGATAGGTGTTATCGTATGATGATACCAACAGTCAAGCTCTTGTACTCTGATTTGGCTTTTTAACCTTACATTGACCTAGAATACACCCGTGAGAGGGGAGGGAAAACTTTTCTTACAGGTACAGGTACTTTTGGTGACTTTGTGCTGCGAAGGTTACTCAGGTTCCCATGATAGTTTTGAAACTTTGGAATTTTCTTTTGATCTTGAGTGGTGTTGTTCTACAATGGTCCAGCCATTATCCAGTGTGAAACTTTGATCCTGTCATGTTGCATCATAGCATATTTATTTCTATAAAAAAATTATGTATAAAAAATAACTAGCATGCGCATGTCATCTTCCAGGGACATTCGAGAGTCTTCTTTCCATCAGAAATGGCAGGCCTCCCGTCAGATGAGTTTGATTCAGTTCGTGTTAAAGAGCCCAACAGGCATACATTCGCTTATTAGATTCCTACTATTGATGTGTCCGAATTGAAGAGGTTGAGTTCTTATCTGAAGAGTGATGTTCTGAATAATTTCAACAAAAATTATGGCAATTTGTTACTAATCCTTAACACTCCAGTTGACCCAATGGCTTTGATCACCCTCTTCCAGTTCTGGTTGATTTCTTATCTGATGAGTGATGTTCTGAATAATTTCAAATAAAAATAATGGCAATTTGTTACTAATCCATAACACTCCAGTTGACCCAATGGAAATTTGTTACTAATCTTTAACACTCCAGTTAACCCAATAGCTTTGATCATCCTCTTAACTAAAAAACACAAACCAACCAAAATATATGAGCCGAACTACGGCTGCTCTGATTCCTTAAAAGGGATACGTAGGCAAAGGGGTAGGGCCTAACCAAGCATAACTTTTATTTTCCCTACATTGTTTTCTTTTTTTTCTTTCGCATGCATTCCCTTTTTAGCTTTAAGCCATAGACATAGGTTTTGACCACACCCATTAGATTAAACAACAAGAGTGGATACCGTAGAGTATTACCGGCGCATGGGGTGCTAATACATTCCACTCGCGTAACAGACTCCCTTACCCGATCTCTCGGTCGAAAGACCGTGATTTCTCCCTCTTCAGGTTTTCTCGATGTTTACCTTTCCCTCTTAGCAGGATAAAAGACGTTCGGTGGCGACTTCATTGATGTCTCATTAGAAGATGACAGTTTCGTCAGGTCGTTTCAGCTGGCGACTTCACTGGGGACAGATTGACCTCTTGCTGGTCCATCCCGGAGTCGATCCTAGCTCTTGTTTGTTTTCTTTTTGGGTGTTTATTTTACCGCTTTTCATATTTATCTGTTTGCATTGCATCTTATGTGCGCTTTACTTTCTGCATACTGGATTTGTCTGGACTGTTTGGATTCTGGATTTCTTGGTGGGTGGGTTGTTCCATGAGGTAAAAGGCCTCATACCCAGGCTATGAGTGAATTCCATAGGAACTAGGAATAGAGTGGCCATGGTAGCTATGAGGCGGATTCTTTGTAGACCTGACCATGAGACCCATAACTTCAGAGGTAGTTCGGATAGGTGTTATCGTATGATGATACCGACAGTCGAGCTCTTGTACTCTGATTTGACTTTTTTAACCTTACCTTGACCTAGACTACACCCGTGAGAGGGGCGGGAAAACTTTTCTTAAAGGTACAGGTACTTTTGGTGACTTTGTGCTGCGACGGTGACTCAGGTTCCCATGATAGTTTTGAATCTTTGGGATTTTCTTTTGATCTTGAGTGGTGTTGTTCTGTAATGGTCCAACCATTATCCAATGTGAAACTTTGATCCTATTATGTTGCATCATAACATATTAATTTCTAAAAAAAATGATGTATAAAAAATAACTAGCATGTGCATGTCATCTTCCAGGGACATTCAAGAGTCTTCTTTCCATCAGAAATGGCTGGCCTCCCGTCATATGAGTTTGATTCAACTCGTGTTAAAGAGCCCAACAGGCATACATTCGCTTATCAGATTCCTACTATTGATGTGTCTGAATTGAAGAGGTTGAGTTCTTATCTGAAAAGTGATGTTCTGAATAATTTCAACAAAAATTATGGAAATTTGTTACTAATCCTTAACACTCCAGTTGACCCAATGGCTATGATCACCCTCTTCCAGTTCTATGACAAAGAATTACGGTGTTTTACTTTTCAAGATTATCAACTGGTTTCCACACAAGAAGAGTACGTGTACCTACTTAATATCAAGTTGTCTGATGAAGTTCCTTTTGTCCAAGTGCCGGAGAAGCTGAAGTTTGAAGTTATTGCTGAAATTCTTCATTTGAGTTGGAAAGATGTGAAAGACAATTGGAAATCAAGTGAGGATACTACAGGGTTTTATTTGGATTTCTTAGTGAATAAAGCTGAAGACGGGGAAAAGAAAGGGAATTGGAATGACTTCAGCTCTCTATTTTCTCTCATGATATACGGGGTCATCCTTTTTCCTCACAAGAGAAATTTTGTGGATTTTACAGCTATTTGTGTTTTTAGAAGTAAGAACCCGGTAACGACACTCTTGGCAGATACTCTTTACACCATTCATTTCAGGCATGGAAAAGGAGGTAATGTAAGTTTATGTCATTTGATGTTGTATCAATGGTTTAAGTTGCACCTATCGACAAGTGGCCCTTTCGTGGATACCATACATTTTCTCCGATGGTCATTAAGACTTGTCAACCTTACTTCATTTGATATCCGGTGGAATTATGACATGGGGGAAGTACGAAGTATTATCACTAGCTGCGGAGATTTCCCTAATGTTCCCCTCATAGGAACTAAGGGGTGTATCAACTATAATCCTGTGCTTGCTTATCGTAAAATTGGGATATGCAATGGATGGACCGCCAAAGGTTGAAGAGGTGTCTGAATTAGTGTATTTTGTTAGAGGAAGTGATCCTGTGATGTTGAAAAGAGTGACAAGTGCTTGGAAGGGAATTCACAAGAAGGATAGAACTACTTTGGGCAAGAAGGTTCCTATTGCTAGGGTTCCTTACTTGGAATGGATTAGAGACAGGGTTAAGATTTTACGGTTACCATTTGCAAGGTCGGCTCCTATATGTGAGCAACCTCCTACTGTTCTGAGTAACACGGTGCCTACTGAGGTGTTCACCAAGGTTCATGTTGAGAACATTTAACTTCGTGCAAAAGACCGTGAGGCAGGGATGAAACTTTACTGGGTAGATCAAGAAAGGGACGACTTAGCTCGCAAACTCAAAAAGCTCAAGGGGAAACTTCTGATGCAACCAGTTTTAGGAAGAGGTCTCATGCTGAAATGGAAGAAGAGTTGAGTAAGACCTAGCAAGAGTGCCAGAAGCTTCAGGCATCTGAGAATAGCTACAGGAAGAAGATTCAAAACTTGGAGAAACAACTCAAAGACAAAGATGCTCAGCTTAAGAAGGAAGTAGCCCAGAGGCGTGTCACAGAGGATCGGTTTTAAGAAAGTAAAGTAGTCGCATCACAACTTTTGAAGGAGAAAGCCAGGCTTGAAGAGTATTGTCAACACCTTGAAGCGTGTCTTGTTCTGGAGATTTAGTTTTGTTACTTACCTTTGGTGTATTTGGTCACCCCCAGGATCGTTGGAAGGGACCACTGTTTGTTTTTATTATTTAGTTTTTGTTAAGTTTACTTTGAAACACGTATTTTGTTGTTTATCGTTACACTTCTAAATGTCCGAAGTCACTTGAACATCGTTTCTTTTGTTTGTAAATAATTGGAGTGTTTGTCTTATTGTCCTTTTTTTCTTCCTTTGATTGTATGCTTGATTAGTGGTTTCACGCCGTGATTGATGAATAAAAGGACTCTTGAATACTGGGAAATGACAAACATATCACGCACATCATGCATTTCATAACATTACAAGTTATTTCAAGACGGTATTTATATTCTTCTGCTTTTCTTATTTAGAATTCAAGACGACTACTCATCGGTATTCCACCAGAAACAATTTGCCAAGACAGATGGAACAAGTTCAAGCTGAACTCGCTGAAATGAGGGCCCAAATGGCTACTCAAATGACCCAGTTCATGGAGGTCATCACCAATGTGAATCGCCGACATGAGGAACTGGCTTCCATTGTCAATAATCAGCGCCGCTATCTAGGGGATGGTGGAAATCAAGGGCTCTATTAGGACATTTATGTAGGATTGGGGGACGTGCAAGATCAGCCTCTTGGAAATTTTCACAGGATGCCCAGAAACCCTTTTGTGAGCAACGTAGGGAAGTTTCCCCCATCTCCGGGAACTCGTCTTATGGGGAACAAAAGAGATAATCAGGGCAGTGTAAGGAACTATCAGGAGCAGGATTATGACTTTGATCAGGATGAAGATCAGTTTTCTGTTTGGCATTCAGAGCCGAAGTTCAGGTTGAGGATAAGAAGTATCGTTTGTTGGAAGAACGTCTGAAGGATGTGGAAGGGCAAGAAGCCCTTGGTATGGATGCTAATGATCTCGGGTTGGTGTCTGGGGTGAAAGTTCCTCCAAAGTTCAAGCCTCCTATATTTGAAAAGTACAATGGGACATCATGTCCTGTTACTCATGCAACTGCTTATTTCCAAAAGATGTCGGTGCATACTGAGGATCAGGGGCTTTTGATTCACTTTTTCCAGGATAGCCTATCTGGGGCATCCCTAGAGTGGTACATGAAGTTGGAGAAAACCCATATTCGTTGCTGGAATGATCTTGCTCGGGCTTTTGTCAAACATTATCAGTACAATGTGGATATGGTGCCTAATCGCACTCAGTTACAGAATTTGTCACAAGGACCAAGAGAATCTTTCAAGGAATACGCTCAGAGGTGGCGTGAGTTGGCTGCGAGGGTTCAACCTCCACTCATGGAGAGATAACTCATTGATATGTTTATGAGTTCCCTACAAGGGCCATTCTATGAGCACATGATAGGAAGTATTTCGGCAGGATTTGCATACTTGGTTATGGTTGGTGAAAGAATTGAGGTAGGTTTGAAATTGGGGAAAATTCAGATTGAAGGTCCTAGTGGCTCATCAGGGGGCAGTAAGAAACCATTTATCACTTACCCTAAGAAAAAGGAAGGCGATGCAAGTGCAGTTTACTCTCATAGAGGAAGAGGAGAGGATCGTCAGCACCAACAAATCAATGCTGTTTCTATTCATGTTAATGCTCCTCCGCAGAAGAGACCGAATACAGTGCCTCAACAACGAAGACAGCAAGATGCTCCCCGTCAGTATAATCAACAGCAGACACAGTTGAGAAAATTCGATCCCTTGCCGGTATCTCTTACTGAAGCACTCCACCATTTGCTCGATTTGAAGTTGACCGGTTTGAGAAATATGCCACCACCCCCCGCAAGACTTCCTCCTAACTATGATGCTAACGCAAGATCTGAATTACATTCAGGCGGATTTGGTTATTCTACTGACAATTGCTTTGCGTTGAAGTGCAAAATACAAGACTTGTTGGATGCTAAGGCAATTGAGTTTACTCTAGTGACTGGTCCGAATGTTACTCATAACCCAATGCATAGGCATGGAGGGGGTATTGTTAATATGATTGATGGTAATGGTGAAGTGTTGAATTTAATCATGAATGTAGAACAAGTAACTACTCCGTTATGGTATGTTAAGAGGTATTTTCTTGAAAATTCTATTTTCCCGGGTTGTACTTTAGAGTGTGCCAAGTGTAGAGAGAAACCAAAGGGCTATGATGATTTAAAAGTCGGTAGCCAGTTGTTGATAAAGGAGGGTTCCCTGCAGTTCGATAGAAAACCGAGCTACCGTAAGGTTACTGAAGAAGATGTTGTTGTGGTATTTATTCCTTACACCCCCTGTGCGCATCCCTACCCCATCTAGGGCACCTCCTTTGATGATTACGGTACCTGGTCCCATGCCGTATACCACTGAGAAGGCCATCCCATGGCATTACAGTGCTGATGTTTATTATCATGGGGTCAAGCAGGAGGTAAGTACTCGTTTGTCTGAGGAAGAACGTGCTGAAGATAATGAAGGGGAAGTTCATAATTTTTAAGGTATGGGTCGAATGACTAGAAGCGGGAGAGTATTTGGTCCTTACAATATGCAAGATGCGGCAAATGATTCTGCAAGAGAAAAAGGAAAACAATAGGCAATGATTGGTAATCCAAGGGTTACGCCAGCCAATGTGACTCAACCAATTCCGATACCAGAAGCTTCTTCAGTTCCCGATGAGGTTGAAGAGTTAATGTGAATTATTAGAAAGAGTGATTATAGCATAATTGATCATCTGAGCCATACTCCTTCTAAGATGTCTATCTTGTCTCTGTTGATTTATTAATAACCTCACAAAAATTCTTTTGTGAAGTTGTTAAAGAATGCGTTCGTGCCACATGAGATAACTGTCAATCAGTTTGAGAATGTTTGTGCTAACATATCTTCCAGGAACGATATGGGCTTCACAAATTTTGATCTTCCTCCGGAGGGGCGAGACCATAAAAAAGCGTTGCATATTTCAATTGAGTGCAGGGGCACTACTTTATCCCGGGTTTTCGTGGATACATGGTTGTCTTTGAATGTATTTCCTAAGTCAGCGTTGATGAAAATTGATTGTTCTGGACTGGAGTTGCGCCCTAGTGATTTGATGGTGAAGGCGTTTGATGGGTCTCGAAGGTCAGTGTTTGGGGAGGTGGAGTTACCAATCAAGGTTGGTCCTTGCACCTTCACGGCTACATTTTTTGTGATGGATATACAGTCAGCGTATTGTTGTTTGTTGGGGCGGCCGTGGATTCATAAAGTAGGGGCAATCACTTCTACTCTTCATCAGAAACTCAAGTATCATGAAGAGGGAAAGGTGATAACTGTGTGTGGCGAGGAAGAGTACATCGTGAGTCATTTGACATCATTCCGCTATGTTGAAGTTGAAGGCGAGATACATGAGACTCCGTTTCAGGCGTTTGAGACAAGTCATGCTATCAATTTTCCTCCTCCAAAGCAGAAAAGGAAACCTGGAACTGTTATGTCTTCTCTCAAGGATGCGAGAGCTGTGGTGGAAAATGGTAACCCTGAAGGTTGGGGTCAGGTGCTGGACGTTACCCAAAAATTTAATAAATTTGGTCTTTGTTTTAGCCCAGGTCAGCAGAGTGTAACTCCTAGAGCATCTAGTTTATCTACTCCTATGATGTTTTCCCATCCTTGTGCTACTCGAGAAGGACACGTCAATGCAGTTGGCGACGGTAGTGTTGATGGCTACAATATTGAAGATTGGATTCATCCGAGTATTCCAGGCCAGAAACTCAACAATTGGACTTCTGTGGATGTTATCCATGTTTCAAGCACTGAGGAGTAATTTTCTTTTTTTCTTTTATTATCATATCATAATTCCTACGCTCTGCCCAAGGCGTGGTGGATCATTTGTGTAGGGACACCATGTTTATTTTTAAAAAAGTTTATCATGAAATAAAGGACGTTTTTGCATTCAAAATTTTGCCCCATTTCTTTTTTATTTTGAATGGCAATGTTTCTCTTTTCACACACTGTCACTAAAAAACGCCAAAATGTTGTTCATGCAGATGCACTTCCACCACCGATTATATTGATAACGACTCTGCTATAGCTCATTATGACTTTGATAATCCTATTTATCAAGCTGAAGAAGAAGCATATGAGGATTGTGATCTTCCTGAGGAATTAGCAAGATTGTTAAAACAAGAGGAGAAGGTTATCCAGCAGAATCAGGATTCGATTGAGATGGTGAATATTGGCACAGAATAGGTAAGAAGAGAAGTCAAGATAGGGGCAGATCTCGAAGAAAGTATAAAGGTTAGATTGATTGAGCTACTCCATGAGTATTCTGACATCTTCGCTTGGTCTTATGAGGATATGCCTGGGTTGGATATAGACATAGTGGTGCATCGATTACTGTTCAAAGAAGGTTGTTCCCCTGTCAAGAAAAAGCTCCGAAGAACTCATCCTGAGATGTCCAAGAAGATCAAGGAGGAGGTCCAGAAGCAGTTGGACGCGAATTTCTTAAAAGTCATCAATTATCCGCCATGGATTGCAAATATTATGCCTGAGCCCAAGAAGGATGGTAAGGTCAGGATGTGAATGGATTGTAGGGATTTGAACAGGTCCAGCCCTAAAGATGACTTCCCTCTTCCGCATATTGATGTGTTGGTCGATAATACTACTCATTCCAAAGTGTTTTCGTTCATGGATGGTTTTTCGGGTTACAATCAAATTAAGATGGCTCCAGAGGATATGGAGAAGACAACATTTATCACGCCTTGAGGCACCTTCTACTACAAAGTGATGTCGTATGGTTTGAAAAATGTCGGGGCAACATATCAGCGCGCCATGGTCACTCTCTTTCATGATTTGATTCACAAAGAGATTGAGGTTTACGTGGACGATATGATTGCTAAGTCTGACACAAAAGATGAACATCTTGTTCACCTGGAAAAATTGTTTGGGAGACTGAGGCAGTTCTTGCTAAGTTTGAATCGGAATAAGTGTACTTTCAGGGTGAGATCCGGCAAGCTATTGGGTTTTATTGTAAGTGAAAAAGGCATCGAGGTGGACCTGGCCAAGGTAAAAGTGATACAGGAAATTCCTGAGCCAAGGACAGAGAAGGAAGTACGTGATTTCTTGGGGAGGTTAAACTACATATCTAGATTTATTTCTCATCTCACAGCTACCTGTGAACCGTTGTTCAAATTGTTGAAGAAAAGTCAGACAGTGAAATGGAATGAGGATTGTCAGAAGGACTTTGACAAAATAAAGGAGTATTTGCAGGAACCTCTGATACTCATGCCGCCAGTGGAAGGAAGGCCACTAATCATGTATCTAACCGTGTTGGAGAGCTCAATGGGTTGTGTCCTCGGTCAGCACGACGAGACAGAGAAGAAAGAACAGGCTATTTACTACTTGAGTAAGAAGTTTACGGAATGCGAGTGGAGGTACTCATTGCTGGAAAACACTTGTTGTGCGCTTGCCTGGGCCGCCAAACGTTTGAGGCAGTACATGTTAACTCACACCACCTACTTGATATCCAAAATGGATCCAATCAAGTATATTTTCGAGAAGCCAGCTCTTACAGGCAGGGTAGCCCGTTGGCAGATGATACTCACCGAATATGATATCTAACACACTACTCAAAAACCAATTAAGGGTAGTGTACTGGCCGACCATCTTGCTCATCATCCCATGACCGATTATGAACCGATGAAGTTTGATTTTCCAGATGAAGAAATTGTGTATATTAGGGATTGTAACATGCCATACCCAGACGAAGGACCCGAGCCGGGATCACGTTGGATGCTTGTTTTTTATGGTGCCTCCAATGCCATGGGCAACGGTGTCGGAGCTATCATCACTTACCCTGAGGGATACCACATTCCTTTCACGGCTCATAATTATTTCGATTTCACTAACAACATGGCCGAATATGAGGCTTGCATTTATGGCATTGAAGCGGCGATCGACTTGAGCATCAAATTTTTGAAAGTTTACGAGGATTCCAATCTTGTTATCAGCCAGATTAATGGAGATTGGGAGACTCGCCATCATAACCTATTTCCCTACCGTGAGCATGTTATAAAGATGATTCCATACTTAAAAGAGATCACATTTGAGCATATTCCCAGGGAAGAAAACAATCTAGTTGATGCGCTGGAAACTTTGTCCTCCATGTTCAAGGTTAAGTGGGCTAATGAGGCACCTTCCATTACCATCAGAAGTTTGAGTGAGCCAGCTTTCTATTTTGAGGCTAGTTTGGAATCAGATGGTAATCCTTGGTTTTATGATGTTAAACGATATCTTGAAACACAAGAATACCCTGAAGAGGCATCCGTCACAGATAAGAAGCTCTTGAGAAGATTTTCAGCCAAGTTCTTTCTCAGCGGAGGTGTGTTGTATAGAAGGCATCATGACAATTTACTGCTCAGATGTGTTGACAAGAAAGAAGCAGCTAGAATCATTGAGGAGATACATGAAGGTGATTTCGGGACCCATTCCAGTGGGCATACCATGGCTAAAAAGATTTTGCGAGTAGGCTATTATTGGTCCACCATGGAGACTGACTGTTTCAATCATGCACAGGTTTGCCACAAATGTCAAGTCTATGCTGATAAGGTACATGTGCTGCCATTAACTTTGAAATTATTGACTTTCCCTTGGCTGTTTGCGATGTGGGGAATTGATATGATCGACAAAATTGAACCAACTGCATCCAACGGGCACCATTTCATTCTGGTTGCCATCGATTACTTTACAAAATGGGTCGAAGCTGCATCCTATGCCAATGTCACCAAGCAGGTGGTAACTCGGTTCATTAAGCACAATATTATATGTCGCTACGGAGTACCTGAAAAGATCATTATCGATAATGGGTCTAATTTGAACAACAAAATGATGAAGGAGCTTTGTGAGTCCTTCAAAATCAAGCATCATAACACTTCCCCATACCGACCAAAGATGAACGGTGCTGTCAAAGCGGCTAATAAGAATATTAAGAAGATCGTACAGAAGATGGTGGTAACCTATAAAGATTGGCATGAGATGCTGCCTTTCGCTTTGCATGGTTATCGCACCATTGTGCGTACTTCGATTGGGGCAACTCCATTTTCATTGGTTTACAGCATGGAAGCAGTATTGGCGGTAAAAGTCGAGATTCCTTCTCTTAGGATCATGAGGGATGTTGAGCTAGATGAAAGTGAATGGGTACAGAATCGGCTGGATCAGTTGGAACTTATTGACGAGAAGAGGTTGACGGCTGTATGTCATGGTCTGGTATATCAGCAAAGGATGAGGAAAGCTTTTGATAAGAGGGTACGACCTCTGTGCTACAAGCCAGGTGACCTTGTGCTAAAAAGGATAATTCTCCCTCAAGGAGATCCCAGGGGCAAGTGGGCTCCGACTTATGAAGGTCCTTTCATGGTCAGAAAAATTTTCTCTAGAGGAGCGATGATGCTCACGACTATGGATGGAGAGTACTTTCCACTCCCTGTGAATGCTGACGTAGTAAAAAAATACTTTGCATAAAAAAATAATAATAAAAAAAAACCCCGCTAAACTGAAAACCCGAAAGGGCAGTTTAGGAAAAAAGAGGGTGTCCTGGTGAATCGAAAACCCGAAAGGGAGATTCAGGAAAAAGTTAGGGACTTAAAGCAAATGACTACGCTCAGCATGAGATCTTTTGTTTCTTTCCTTTGTTCCGTCACCTGGCATAAGCTCGAAGCTAATCCAAGAATGATATGTCTGAAAGCAGGAAGACGAAAGCCTGAGAGTCATAAGATTCATAGCAGAGTCAGAACTTGATGGATATTCACATTCACATTGCCATTTGTGAACACTTGTTTGCTTTGATTTTGTAATTACTTGCTTCCAAATGTAAATGCCTTTTTCACAGGCTGATTTCTCAAAATCAATAGAATATCTTCTTTCAACTATACGTACACGTTTCTTTTTTCCCTTTTTACTATTTTGTTTGCAAAAACGTCTAATATTTTGATAAGCATGTGCATATAAACTTCGTGGGCCTTACACGGAAATGGTAATCTAAGTCATGGTTGGTTGATCGCTTGAAGATTACGGCAGGACGACGAGATCGGCGAACCTAGTTGGAGATATTTCTTCCCCATAATGGCTTTTATTACGTTTCTTTGCCGCACTTTCATGTGTTATCTTGATTGATTGTTTTAGCATTGTCTGCATATAGGATTTTGTTTATGGCCGAATGTCAGTCTTGATGCATTGAATATTTTTTCCTTGAAGAAATTGTTTCATTTTACGTAACCTATCCAGTATCACTCTTTAATTGATTTTCGGGCATTTTGATACCAATTGTGCCAATTCTTTTGCTTAGCTAAGAGTTTGGAGGAAGGAGTTTAGCTAAAAACGACGACTATAGTGGTATGCTTTTGAGTAGAACCCCGTTTATGATGTACAAGCATTGTTTCAATCCCCAAACATAGGAGATATAAGGGAGTTAGACCCTCGTTAGCCCTTCTGAGCCTTCGAAGTAGGAGTTTCTTTTCCGTTCAAAAAAAAACTTTTTTTAACCAGGGGCAGGGTAGATGCTCAGTTAATTTGACCAAGCATTCAAATTTCAGAAGGAATGTCCCATCTGAGGATCACCACATTTTATCTTTCGCATCACGAGATCGGGAAAAATGTCTAAAACGCGATGTTCATTTCCTCACAAAGTCCTGAGGGCGAGATCGAATTGATACAATAATTGATATCCCTCGCCGAACAAGGAATGAGGCTTTTGTTTTCTTCAAAACAAAGAAAAAAAAAGAGAGAAAAAGTTCAAAAACCTAAAGTCATATTGACTTGTTCGAAGTGGAAAGTATGAATGAGAAAGAAACAAAAAGCCCCGCTAAGTCGAAACTTGAAAACAAGTCGCTTAGGCAAAAGTTAGGGCATCCCGCTGGACTCCCAAAATTGAAATTCAGAATATTTTGTCCAGGAAAAAGTTAGGGAAAAGAAGAGCCTAAAAGGCCGAAAAAGATTATCCAATAAAATTTTCATCAAAAGAAGAGGAACAATAAAAAAAAGCAGCAAAAGTTAAGTGACAATCATGTTGGAGATTTTGTCGTGATCACTCAACCATTATAAATCCTTTTGAAAGATGAATTCTTGTGATAAGTCATCTGAACTTAGGACAGGAGAATATCACGAAGGGGGTGGGCACCAAATAACTTGAGCCTTGAAAAACTTTTTTCTAAAAAACCTTGAACCAGGCCACGTTACAACCTCTAAAAGTCCTAACTGAAACAAGGGTTTAATTCGAAAGCATACTACAATAGGATAACGTTTCCTAAACTCCCAAATATGTGTTGCATATCCATGTTGGTATCTTATCACTCGCATCTTGACTCATTTTTTTTTTGAAAAAAAGAAAAGGGGAAGAAAAGTTTTGAAATTTTTGCACTCTAGCCAGTGATTCATTCACAACAGAGATGTGACACTTTTTTAAGGTTTTCAACTTTAAGGCTTAAATAATCGTCGCATCAAATCTGTCATTCCCAAAATAAACATCTTTCTGCATGCAAAACATTTGTTTGACATAAAAAAAGAGTTTACACATTGAACACTTGTAAAGAGCTTAATGATTGCCAGGAAGGGAATATTAGGTTTTCTTTTGTTAGACAGATCCCATGTATGAATAGGACTTTACCTATTCCCAGTGAAAGTTTCGTTTCCGCAACGAAGTGTTGTTGCCCCTGGAATCTTCTTTTAAAGGCTTCATTCTGAGACTCCGGATTTAAGGATATCACATATCCCCAACAGAGTTGCCAACATAGATCCCTCGCCATGACCTCTCATTTCCCATCCGGTCTGTTGATTGGAGCATCCTTATGTTAAGATCTTTTCTTATCCCCAGTAAGGTCGATACTGTGTGACTATCTGCAGGATCCATCCAATGGTTGCATTCTAAGAAAAATCTCTCTCCAACAAAAATCTTCAGCAGAGTTTTGTCTCCCCGGTAAAGTCCCGTTTCCTGAGCAGAGCTTTGTTCCCCCAACAAAGGTTTTCACCCCTCACGTCGAGTTTGTTGTCTTGGTATCATCCTCAACACGACCGCGCGTTGTCTTTTCACGAGATTACAGTCTTGCCCTGATCTTCTCCATAATGTATAATCTTCAGATGGCGTTACTCTCTAGAAGCTACAATGTCGATCTGATCTTCTCTAGGAGTGCGCAATTTATTTTTGCATCTCCTCTCAATGTTTGTGGCCCATTTCTACTAGTTGCTCGGGTTTTATTCCTCGCGATGTTTCATCTCTTTGAGGTTCCCTCTCTAGCGGTTCCCCGTATTTTCTCCCCTCCTTTGGATTTTGCAATTTATTTTTGCAAGTCGTGTCACATTCTGACTTCTTGGTTATTGGCTTCTCAATTGTCCATTCCCCAGTGAAACTTGTAAACATGTATCATTACATTGCATCTACCAAAACGCGTAGCATTTCCATTATATGGAGCATTGCGCTATATAGAGAATTCAAACATGCATCAGAACATAAGCCATTTTTGTTTCTGTTTTCCCCAATGAATTTTCTAATACTTCGAATTAAATCCCCAGTGAGGTCTTCGACCTCATTATCTCAGTTTCCCCCCATACCAATATCCTTTTGACGTCAATTATTTGTTTGTTTGAGTGTCTACTCTTGACTGTAGTCCAGTTTCGCCCTGGCGTGGCCTTCTCGGGTTTAGTCTTCACTACCCTCTCTGGTACATTCCAATATCTATTGACGCACCTTTCGAATACCAGTTTCGTCCTGATATTCGCTTTCAGCAGGTTTTTAGGTGTACGCCCTAATCTCCTTGCTTTGGGTTGAGCTCAGAGTTTCGTCTCCTCACCTTGCGCATGAAATCCGGTTTCATCCTGGTACTCATCTAGTTTAGTTTCTCATAACTAGTTATTGAGTCGAGTTTTATCTCGTTTTTGCTTTCATACCTTGGACCCCTTTGACGGTGTTCGTTTACCGAGTGTAGTGTTCGTACTGAGTCCCTGGTTTGTAATCAGTCTCTTTTGTTCCTTGGATTCTTCTATCAGTTTTTGTCACTGTTTATCCATTGATCTGAGACCGGCAGGTGCTCTGAGAAACATGCGCTCTCATCAATCTCGCTTTGGGTCGAGTTTCGCCTCGTCGCCTATGCATGAAATCTAGTTTCGTCCTGGTACTCATCTAGTTTAGTTTCTCCTAACTAGTTGATGAGTCGAGTTTCATCTCGTTTTTGCTTTCTTACCTTGGACCCTTTGACGGTGTTCGTTTACCGAGTGCAGTGTTCGTACTGCGTCCCTAGTTTGAAATCAGTCTCTTTTGTTCCCTAGATTATTTTATCAGTTTTCGTCACTGTTTATCCATTTATTTGACATCAGTAGATGCTCTGAGAAACATGCACTCTCATCACTGGGCTATGGGTCGAGTTTTGCCTTGTTACCCGTGCATGAAATCCAGTTTCGTCCTGGTACTTATCTAGTTTAGTTTCGCCTAACTAGTTATTGAGTCAAGTTTCGTCTCGCTTTTGTTCCTCATTTATGGGATTCTTTCAGTTCCTTCATGCTGTCTATCTTAGTTTGAGATTAGCAAGTGCTCCTAGAATCACGCACTCTAGCCACTTTTCTTTGGGTCGAGCTCAGAGTTTCGTCTCCTCACTCGCGTACGTCTTCTTTTCCAGAGCTTAGTTTCGCCTATACTCTGTGGTTTGAGTTTTACCTCACCTCCTCTTTTTGAAGCCCAGTTTTTCCCTGGCACATTTGTCCGAAAGTTTAGTTGCGTCTACTCTTCTTTTGTTTTTGTTTTGTTTCAACCTACGTTACAGCTTCATTCTGACGCATGTCTTAGGGGTTTTCTGCTTCTTTTTATTTCTTCTTCAAGAGTGTAAATTTTCGGGTTCTTTTGTATTCAATCATCTTCAACCCTGAACACTCGAAAGTTGTCACTTTTCTCACTTATCATGTTGAAGATATTTGAATAGGGGCAGCTGTTGCACCCCAAAATTTACCCTCTTGATTTAGGCTTATGTTTCATCATGAATATCATATTGCATTGCATTCATACATTGTGATAGGATCAAAACACTTTGGTTATCAAGTCTTCCTCAAGCTTTGAAGGTTGTTTGCATTGACAAGTTGCTCAAGTAGAATCTTATCATCTAAACTTTTGGATCTTTCAAGCTCAAAAGTTATTTCATATCTCAAGGTATTTTACCCATCTCTTTGGATCATCAAAGGATTGAAGTTTGTGTTAGACTATAAGAGGAATCACTCTTTTGATTCACCAGTCAAAATTAGGGTTTTGTTTGATCAAGGCTATTGATCAATGTACAAGTCTTGATTTGGAAGCTACAACATCTCAGTGGTATTTGAAAAGTCTTTGTACAAGAAATTGGTCAAGATGCCCAGAGGATTTGAAATTTTGGAGATGATTCATCAGTCTCCTAAGGTATTAACCAAAACTAGGGTTTGGGATTTTATCAAGATTTCTTGAGAATTTTAAAGTTAAACTTTGTACATGGCCTCTATATATTTGGAAGATCATATGTTTGAAGTCTTGATCATCAATTTTGAAGGGAAGTGGACCAATTGATTCAAAGGGGCAAAATAGTCATTTTGGTCAAAATCAGTCAAAGTCAAGGTTGACCAAGTGAACTTTTGGTCAAACATCAATTAAAGGGTGTACTTTTCATATTTCAAGTCCATTTTGATCATTGGATCCAAAAGATTGAGGTTTGGGTTGAAACTTGTTCATGAAGAAACCCTAAAAGTTTCTAATTTTTGAAAATGAGGACTTAACTTCAAAAATTCATATTTTATTCACCTTTGATAAAAAAAATGCAAATGAAATATGCTTGGAAATATAAGAGGGTGATCTTTCATATTATTTTGGTCTCATGTCCAAATTGGCAAAGAGTCAAGAGTTATGGTCTTTGGAAGTTCATGCCTCAAGTTAAAATTATAGGTCATTTTCCAAAATTAGTGAATTTCATGTCAAATATTGAGGACCTTAATGGATTCAATTGCAAAAACTCAAAACTAAGGGATTGTAGATATTTTCAATACCTTACCAAATTATGCTCATTTGTGTCCAAATTCAAAAGTATGGGCAAGTTATGGTCTTTTTAATTTCATGCCTTTTTATTGAACTTTAGGCATGCAAGCAAAATGCCAAAACTTGAGAAATTCATTTTCAGCCATTATCTTCACTTCTAATCAGGCCCTTGACACATTTGTGATTTGAGGAAGCCCATAATGGTAGAAAAATCGTGCCCCATGTGAAGCTGTACCACCATGACTCTAAAATTGACAAAACTTGCCAAATTTGCAAAAACACTAGCATGATCTCATCATGAGGAATCAAGGGACAAGATTTGGTGGACCAAAATCCAAGTAAGAAAGGCTTCAAAAGCAAATGAAATGAGGAAAAACACATGAGGCATTGGCATGGTCAGAATTTCACTTTTCAACATAGCAAAAATTCCAATTGGGCATTGCACTCATTTTGAAGCCCATTTCTCTTGAAAAACCTACTCTACATGTCATATATAATGAGAAGCAAGCACTGAAGGCAGGGGAGAGAGCTCATAACTTCCATATTCCAGATTTGAACTCAGAATTTCCATAGCTGCACTTTTCTTCGAATTTCATGTTTCACTGGTGCATTTGGAGTTTTTCTTCTTGCTTCTTCATCCTCAAGTGCTAAGGAAGCTAAAGCAAGCTTTGAATCGCATCTGGACTGAGAGAATCAAGCATTCAGATTTTGAATTGAGGTAGGTTCATTCAACTTTGATTTTTGAAATGTAGTTATTTATTGTTGAAATTAAGCATGAATATCTGTTTGTGGATGTCATATGAATGATTCTGAAGCAATTTGAGGTTTCATTTGGTATATAATGCTTGTATGAGATCTCCGCAACTCTAGGTTTCAGTGAGTTTTTGGTGATTTCATGCAAAGGTTTCTAGATCCATGGCCGTCTATTTGATGTGATTTGAATTGTGTTTAATTCCTTGCCATGTTGGCTTTAATTTGCACTTGATTTGATGAAAAATGGTTGAGAAACGAGTTTGTTTGGAGGGACAGAAGTTGGGGTGCAAACTGATTGGCGCGCGCGTTTTCTGGTTTGGCTGGAGGTTAGGGATGATGAGGTGTCATCATCTGAACGGTCCATTTGAATTTTTGAATATTTAGTCTATATTTTGGTTTCAATTGATTTTATGATTTTTGTTTCTTGATCAAAACAATTTAAAAAATTCTGAAAAAATTATCGCAAGTCCAAAATAATTTCTACTATCTTGTGTAATTTTATTTGGAATTTTTAAAAATGTTTTGATTGGTTTAAAATTTCATAAGTTTAATTAATTGTTTGTTCAAAGATTATTTTTATTTTAATAGGTATTTTGATCTAAAAATTCCACAAAAATTATCTTTGACTCATGAAATAATTTAGAAATTGATTATGATTTTGGTTTTGCATTTTTTCTATTTTTGATAAGAAATTTAATTTGAGTAGTATATTTGAGATTTTTGCTTCATAATTTTTATTTTAATATTTCTCTTAATTCAAAAATCCTCAAAAAGATCATATAAGTTTTTTTTTAATCATAGTATCTGAATATAATTTTGTTTTTACCTTTTTGTGATTTTGGCTAGGGTTTGCATTTTTGTCATCAAATAATTGTTTAATTGTTTGTTTGATTTATTTTAATGTTTCCTTTAATTCAAAAATTCCACAAAAAATCATGGATGCTGGTTTTTAATTCTAATATTTGGATATAATTTTGGTTAGATATTTTTCCGAATTTTGATTGGAATTTTTATTTTTGAGATATAAATTTTTTTAATTGTTTAAAGATTTGTATTTTGATTTTATTTTTGACTTTTCTTTAATTCTAAAAATTTGAAAAAATAAATTCTTTGATCTTTGGAGTTTTCTTTATTTTTGTATGATTTTAGTTTGAATTTTTTCGAATTGGAACTTGATTAATCAATAATTGAGTTCATTTTCTAAATAATTAGGGTTTTGCTATTTCCCTTATTTGTTTTGATTCCAAAAAGCAACTAGCCTTGAGTTTCAATTGAATTTGATTCTTGTTTAAGGTTCATCGATGGATTGAGGTCCTTAAAAGGATTTTTCTTGAATTGATTGATGAGGTTTGGTATTTTTCAGAAAATATTTTGAAAACTTGTCTAGTTTGGTGGTTTTTGCCAACTAGTTTTGTTATTTGAAGTTTAATTGATCCTTTCCTCATCCATAAATGAACTTAAAACATGTCTTCTGACTCTTGCACAACTCAAGGATGCTAAGAAATTTTTTGTTTGAATTATGGAACCCTTTTTCTATTTTTGATGTATTTTTGAAGTGAAGGTACTAAATTAATGTTGCATATCTTGTTGCAATTTGCTTGATGGTCAATGAACTTGAGTGAGGTCTATAATTGGGCACATAATGACCATGTTGGTTCTGTTTATCCACATAAACTCAAGTCATTTCACTTATTTCCCCATGTTTGAATGATTGAACCTTTTGATGCATGTTTTATGACTTTTTGCTTTCTTGTTGATCTTCACTTTGAAACTTGAGTTTTCAATTTGAGTTTGAGGTCATTAGATGGCCAATGATAACATGAATGGAAATGATACTTAAATGATAGTCTCATGACGACTTGAAAGTAATTGATCCCTATTACTTAAGTTAGTTCCAATCATGAATGGAGTTTGACTTCTTTCTCTTATCCTTGTTGAATTTTTGAGGCATTTTGAATGCACTTGTACAACATGTTATAGAATCAACACTTTAACCTTTTGATCATGTCCTAATCATGTTTTGGAAGCTTTACTTCAAATCTTTGATTGTTACAAACTCTCTAATTTTTTCCTTGATTGAGTTTCTTCCATGGTTAGCTTGAGATTCAAGTTTTTGATGCATTGTGTGGGAATCCTCTTCTATTATGCTTTTGAGTTGTGATGAAGTAATTGAGTATGATTGAATTGTGGTTGCTACTGACCTTCATGGTCTTTGATTGTATTCTTCTCAATCTCCCATGATCCTTGATTTATAATCAATTGTCAATTCAATATGGTGATAGAAAGGAGCAACATTCCTCTAACTTTTGACCAAATTGTACATATGCCTTTTTCTTTTTGTCTATCATATCTAATGTTTTGATAGTTCCTATCATGTTTTCTCACTTCATTATGGTGTCATAATCCATCCCTTATGTGAGTCATCATTCAATTTATGGGAATACTAACTTGGCTGTTGAATGTGCTAGGTACTCTGAGAAAAGTTTTCCATTTTTGACTTGAGGCTACTGTGTTTCCCTTTATTTGTGGAACACAATTTATTATATTGACACTACTTTTGTGCTTGTCATATCTGATAGTCTATGTAAGATATATATATATATATATATATATATATATATATATATATATATATATATATATATATATATATATATATATATATATATATATATATATATATATATATATATATATATATATATATATATATATATATATATATATATATATATATATGTGTGTGTGTGTGTGACTATGAATACTATACATTGCCCATGGGATCTGTTCATATCTGAAAATCTCAATACTTACATCCCGATGGCGTAATTTCTGACTTGATTTGTATGCTGATGCCAGCTTGCTTGAAGTTCTCTGGGTTTCTTTTATTCTTGCTCAGTTGCTACGGATAGTTATCCGTTTCGTATTGCACTATTTCCTTTCTTCTATTTTCATAGTTCTATGTTGCATGATGGGACCTCTGTTGCTGATATATGTCAGGAGGCCCTCTATTTTGTTTGATACATGTGTTTGTGTTTGTTTCTTTAATTGTTGATCTATGAGTCACTCAATTTAGAAATTGAGATCACGACTTCGCTCTCAGTGCATGTTCCCCATAGGATATGTTTCTTTAATTGTTGATTGATGAGTCACTCAATTTAGAAATTGAGATCACGACTTCTCTCTCAATGCATGTTCCCTATAATATATTTATTATTGATCGATGAGTCACTCAATTTAGAAATTGAGATCACGACTTCCCTCTCATTGCCTGTTCCCTATAGGGTAGTTTTGTTAAGCTTCCTTTGAAATGTTGATTAAGGTAGGAATCCATGTATGCTAGCATAGGTTAGGAATTTCCTTTATCCTCAACCTTAGGGTCAATCATTGTATGATAACACTAGGGATAGTTCTAGGCTAGTTTCCCTTAGTTGTTTTTTCCTTCCTTTGCATTTTGCATTTGAAAAAAAAATTTGTTTTCTTGGAAAATCATAAAACACCTCTAATAAATTCAAACCCTTCTTCAAGGTAAAAGATACAAATCAATCTTATTTGTTTGTGCGCCTCTTGGCTTTGTTTGTTTTTAAAAAAACCTGGTTTATTGATGTTTCACCATCTTTGCTATGATACCTTGTTATCTTTTAGCCGATGTTTCGCCATCGCACATTTGTTTGAAGCCGCTGTTTCGCCATCGCACATGTTTGTTATCCTACTTTGATTCTCAATATCATTGTTAGGTGTGATGTTTTGTCACCTGGTTTATTGATGTTTCGCCATCTTTGCTATGATACCTTGTTATCTTTTAGCCGATGTTTCGCCATCGCACATTTGTTTGAAGTCGATGGTTCACCATCACACATGTTTGTTATCCTACTTTGATTCTCAATATCATTGTTAGGTGTGATGTTTTGTCATCTATTTTATTGATGTTTCGCCATCTTTGCTATGATACCTTGTTATCTTTTAGCCGATGTTTCGCCATCGCACATTTGTTTGAAGCCGATGTTTCGCCATCGCACATGTTTGTTATCATACTTTGATTCTCAATATCATTGTTAGGTGTGATCCCTTACAAAGATTATGCTATAATATTATTACCATTCTTCAATAAAGTTGAATTCCATCACATCCCTAGAGACAAAAATCAAATGGCGGATGCTCTGGCAACTGTGGCTTCCATGTACCAAGTGAATAATTGGAATGATATTCCCCGATTTGCGGTTCGACGGCTGGATAGGCCCTCTCATGTGTTTACAGCAGATGAGGTAGTAGATGAAAAACCCTGGTGTTATGATATCAAGCATTTTCTTCAGACTCAAGAATACTCGATTGGTGCGTCGAGGAAAGATAGAAAGACATTGAGAAGATTGGCAGGAAATTTCTTCCTTAGTGAAAATGTGTTATACGAGAGAAATTATGACATGGGCTTGCTGAGATGCGTGGATAGATACGAAGCAGACATGTTGATGGATGAGATTCATGAAGGTTCATTTGACACTCATTCCAATGGACATTTAATGGCTAAAAGGATACTAAGGGCAGGTCACTATTGGCTGACAATGGAATTTGATTGTTACAAATTTCCAAAGAAGTGCCATAAATGCCATATTTATGCAGACAAGGTCCATGTGCCTCCGACACTTCTCAATGTGATTTCCTCCCCGTGGCCTTTCTCTATGTGGGGTATTGACATGATTGGGATGATAGAACCCAAATCTTCGAATGGACACAGTTTTATCTTGGTAGAAATTGATTACTTCAGCAAGTGGGTGGAGGCTGCTTCATATTCTAATGTTACTAAGCAGGTGGTTGTGCGCTTCATTGAGAATAATCTTATATTCCGGTATGGTGTGCCGAGCAGAATCATCACTGACAATGCCACAAATTTGAATAAGAAGATGATGACAGAACTGTGTGAAGAATTCAAGATTGTCCATCATAATTCATCTCCATACATGCCAAATATGAATGGGGTTGTTGAAGCTGTTAATAAGAATATCAAGAGAATTATCCAGAAGATGGTTGTTACTTATAAGGATTGGCATGAAATGCTTCCTTTTACGCTGCATGGATATCAAACATCTGTCCGCACTTCAACAGGAGTAACCCCGTTCTCCTTAGTATATGGAATGGAAGTTGTACTCCCAGTCGAGGTAGAGATTCCCTCGTTGCGTGTGATAATGGAAACCAAGTTGATGGAGGCTGAATGGGTCCAGAACAAGTTTGACCAATTGAATTTGATTGAGGAAAAGAGAATGATAACTTTGTGTCATGGCCAGTTATATCAGAGAAGAATGAAGAAAGCTTTTGATAAAAAGGTCAAACCTCGTGAATTCAGAGAAGGCAACCTCGTGCTCAGGAAGATCATGTCTTTCAACGCTGATTCTAGGGGCAAGTGGACTCCCAATTTTGAAGGCCCATATGTTGTCAAGAAAGCCTTCTCTGGCGATGCATTAATTCTTGAAACTAAGGATGGTGAGGAGTTCCCACATCCCATGAACGCTGACGCAGTCAAGAAATACTTTGCCTAAAGAAACAAAAGAACAGCTCGCTAAGTTGAAAACCTGAAAGGGAGGCTTAGGCAAAAAAGGAGCGTCTCGGTAGACTGAAAACCCGAAACGGAGGTCTAGGCAAAAATTAGAGACCTAAACAGAATAAATTTCCCTCTAAGTTTAAAACCCGCAAGGGCAGCTTAGGAAAAATTTATGGATTTTCTTGGCAAGTAACTACGTCAGACAAGATTTGAACGTTGAAGCAACAATCTTCTCGGATCCTCACCATACTTCAGCAAAAGCTTCTGCTCAGGATTTCAAAAGTTGTTAGGGGGGATAGTGGTCATTGTATCTCAATGTATCTTTTCCATTATGTATTACCATTTCCCAAACTTTGTAATCATCTATGGAGTCTCGCCATTCGCAGGCTACCATTCTATTAATGAAAGTCGAGCTTTTACCCAATTCTTTGTATTTTCTATGTTATTTAACTTGCAAAGACTCCATTTATTACTGATACTAACTTTCAAAGCAAAGAGATTAAATAACACAATTGATTTTTCAAAAAGAAAGATATTTTTACAATTTACTTTTACTTTGAGATTTGTGATGAAACAATGACAACAAAAATGGTGATCACAGGAATGGACAAACTCCAGTTGATTTGAGAGGTTTTTGTTCCCCTTGGGAAGGGCTACTCGGGTAGTTTTCTCCATATTGGATTTATGGTTCCGGTATCCTCGGTCAAGTTTGGATTCTTTTCTCCTCTTTTCTGATTTTTCATAATGTGAAGTTTCAATCCACGTTTTTCTCCAGCGAAGTGGGTCTAAATTCCCCAACGAAGTTTGATTGTTTAGGTGTCAGTCTGCTTTATTTAAGACTAGTCTTGCAATCTCCAGTAGGCATGTTACTTTTGGAAAAAAAACTGGTTTTCCTGGTGAAGCCTGAAGAAGGATGTTCTACCCCGGTATCTGTTTGATTTGTCCACCTCCGGATTATGTTTCTCCTCGGAAAAATTAAAAGCAGGCAGTAGGTTTGGTTTCCGCAGTTGGCCTTTACCTTTCTTCGAATAATCATCCTGGATGAAGCTTAGCCGAGTGTTGTTAGTGCCCGAGGCAGTTTTTCCTGGTTGTTCCCCATGTTGTGTATCTGTTTTGTCAGCATGCACATGATAACACTCATACATTCATACATGCATCATGTATAGCTAAAATTGACAAATCATTATTCATTCACATTTTTTAATATTTTTGTTGACATATTACCCTGTTTTGAAGAGATAAGTTACCCTCTTTTCATTAGAGCGTCAGTCTTAAGTAGAAAACACACACTCTTTCAATTTCTCTACTGAGTTGTCCCTCATAGAGGATTTTTTCTTTAAACCTTCTGATACAGTTCCTTGTTTGGACGGATCTTGTTTTCCCTTTTGAGTTTATTTCTCAAAGGATGTATTCTAGTTGACTGTTTCATTCCAATTTATTTCTGGTTCGGATGTGTCATCCCCCAGCAATATTATTTACTTTGGAATTCTGAAAAAACTCCAAGCTTTGGTTGGTGCATTTATTTTGCACAAGAAGACTTTATCCCCTTAGAGAGAATATCATGGCATCTCCCTAGGAAGTCAAACCTCTTGCCCAAAAAAGTCATTTCCTTTTACAATCCTCCGTGATCGCAAATAGCAAGTTCTCTTTATTTAAGACAAATCATGTATCATCCTTTCTAGGCGGAGTGCCTCGGTTAAAGAAGAAGTGGAGACCCATTCTAGGCTAAACACCAGAATCTTGGGTAAACTTGTTATATTTTTGCTATCTTCAGTGAACGTTGATAGTTCATTGTCAGTGAACGGCGGTGATATGATATATTCTATTTCTACCTTCAGTGAAAGTTGGTATCCCATCGGCAGTGAACGTCGATGTTTGTTATCTTGTTGTTATCTTCAGTGAACATTGATAGTTCATCGTCTCTGAATGGTGGTAATATAATATTTTCTCTTTCTACCTTCAGTGAAAGTTGGTAGACCATCAGCAGTGAACGTCGATGTTTGTTATCTTTTTGCTATCTTCAGTGAACATTGATAGTTCATCGTCCGTGAACGGAGGTGATATGATATATTCTCTTTCTACCTTCAGTGAAAGTTGGTAGACCATCGACAATGAACGTCGATGTTTGTTATCTCGTTGCTATCTCCAATGACCGTTGATAGTTCATCGTCAGTGAATGGAGGTGATATAATATTTTCTCTTTCTACCTTCAGTGAACATTGATAGTCCATCGGTAGTGAACGTTGGTGCTTGTTATCTTTTTGCTATCTTTAGTGAATGTTGATAGTTCATCGTTAGTGAACGGCGGTGCTATGATGTTTTCTTTTTTCTATCTTCAGTGAACGTGGGTAGTTCATCGTCAGTGAACGAAGGTGATATATATTCTCCTTCTACCTTTAATGAAAGTTGGTAGACCATCGGTAGTGAGTGTCGATGTTTGTTATCTTTCTTGTTGCCTTCAGTAAACGTTGGTAGCTTCCCCTTTAGTAGAAGTTGGTGTGCCATCCTACCATCCTCTCTGATTCAGTTCTTTTGGTCCGCCAGTGATTTATTTTCCTGGTGGGGGTGCTCATTTGTTTCTTTATTGTTGCGTCCCCAGTGTTATTTTCGCGTCTCTTTGGCCTTGTTCATATGCATTCATGATCATAAGCATTTGCATGGTATCTTAGGGCCAAAAATAGGGTTTGTTTTATATTTAAGTATCTTTGATCACGTCGACACGAAGATTTTTAACCTTCATAACTCCGGATAGAAGAAACTTAAATAAGGGCAGCTATTGTACCTCAAATTTTCCCCCTAAGATGCCTTCATCATACCATGTTGATTCACTCACAACAAGATCACACTAGGATTCTTGGTTCCCCTCCCTACTTTGAGCTTTGCTCCTTTTGAGGAATTACCAAGAACCTTGTCTTATGTCCCTTTTGTGATCATTAATCTTGTTTTGATTTCTTCACTTAACTAATAAAATACAATGTTGGCTTGTCTTGCTTGTTGTCCATGTAGGTAAGGGCAATGAGATTTAACAAATTACTCCATGGGTTCATGAGTTTATTTCCATGCTCTAGCCAATAAAAGCTTGAGAGGTTAAAACCTTATCATTTGAGTGTTTTTTGTGGCTATGAGTCCTCATTATCATCCTCAACAACTTATATTCACAAAGAAAGAATATTGGTATAATAAGTTTGTTCAAACTTGTCAAAGTTCTCCAAGGCATTTTCTTGATCTAGAAGCTAGGGTTTTGAACTTCAAAGGAATATATCTTGCTCCCCTTTTGGTATTTTTTAGTGATTCCAAATACATCCTTCTCTTCAAAGGGTTATCAACAAATCACTTCAAAAGTTCCAAGGAGTTTTCATGTGGAAGAAACTTGTTGAAGAAGAAAGATTACAAGTCATCTAGATGAATCCACAATTTTACATAAGTAACTTCAATTGATCATAACTTGGTCAATTTTCATCACCTTGGGTCCATTCCTTTTCCATAATGATATTGAAGAGTTTAACTTTATTCCTACTTTTATGTGCAAAGTTGGAAAATGGATGGAAGTTGCCTTAAATATAATCAAAAGATTATAGGTCATTTCATGATTTTTGGCCAACTTCAACAAGTTATAACATGCTCAATTTTTGGAAATTTTGAGGGGTTCAAGTTTCAAAATGTCATTCAAGAGATCTACTTCTTTCCATCTTTTTTGGTCAAGAGCAAATTCCAAGTGGAAGGCCATGTTTGGATGCAAAAGATTATAGGTCATTTTTAAGGAAGAATTTGAAATATTTCTAAGTTTGGAAAGTCAACCCTTTTTCTTCAACTTTGACTCAATGCAACTTTCAGCTCAAGCACATTTTATTCCATTCTTTTTCCATTGCAAAGATTGTAACCTCATCTTTCTAAAGCATCAAGAATCATGCCCTAAGACCCCTTGAGTTGGAAATTCCATGGATTTGAATTTGGTAACTTGAAACTGAATTTTCCACAAAGTCAGAATTTTGAAATCCATAATGTGACTTCTAATCACAAGATTTATGCGTGTTTTAGATTAAAACATGGTTAGTAAACTTTCCAAAAGTGATTAACACCCTAAAATGTAAGATTTGGTAGAGTTTTGATGGAAATGAACTCACACTTCACTTGTGCTCGACCTTCATCCAATTTCCCTCCAAACTTCCGTGTTTCTTCTAATTTTCATTCCCATTCACTTCCCTATAAATAGAGGGTCATCCCCCATTCATTTCTTCAAGCTTTGAGAGCCAAAACACCCTGCCAAAACCTCACACGAACCCATCTTTTTTGAATTCAGTTTCTGAGATTTAAGCTCCCTTTTCCAAAATTATTTGCGCATTCATCATCCTTAAGCATCATACAAACTCTCCAGCACTTAAACCAATCAAAACGAGCCATAATTCAAGCTACAAAATTCTAGTTTTAGAGCTTCTTCCTTGAACTTCGAAAAGGTAGAATTCTCCACCATTTGGATCCAAATCAAGCACTAATGTATTATAGTCCTTCTCTTGATTCTAATGTTGCTTTAAATTTTCAAATCCATTGAGAATTGAGAGAGAAATCTCAAATTGAAGGTGCTCGCTATTTTCTGGGTTTTTGATTCATATCTCTCTCCATTCCTTATATAAATTTGGTGCGATGGTGGTGTTAGAATCGTCTTGAAGAGACGAGTTCAATGATACTAGCCTGGGATCCTACTTTTTCCATTTGAAGGATCTCACAAAATCCCCATTGCAAGGTATCTGGAGGTTGAAGATGATGACATGTCTCGCCTCAACCAATGATAGCGTGCCAAATGTTTTAATTTCATTGGTTTCCCTTTTTCTGATCCGATGTGTATCTCACTAAGGTCCATATCAAGCACAACACGTCTGGTCCACTAGATCATTTTACTAACGCGTTTTGACTATGATCTGATGGTCTACATCTTTTTGGTTTTATTTTGTTTTATGACTTTATATTTTATATTTATTAAATTTTCAAAAATTCATAACTCTTTTACTTTTTATCCAAGAATTATGAAAAAATTCACAAAAATACTTTGAATTATTTCTGATCTCATGACTATTTTTTCATATTTTTATTTTGATATTTGATATTTTTCGTATTTTTTGAATCATTTTCTTTCTTTTAATTACTTAAGAAATACTTTCTGACATTTTTTAATTCTGAAAAAAATTCATAAATATTATTTTGCATATTTTTGACTTTCTGAAAATTTTATGGAGTTTTATATTGAGGTTTACTATTTTTGACCTATTTTCTATTTGTTTGAGCAATTTTAAATAGTTTTAAAATAGTTTCTGACTTTTAAAAATTACCAAAAATTTTATAAAAATATTTGGATCCATTTTTGATTTTTCTATGGTCTTACTATTTATTTTTTGATTAATTTGAACATAGTTGGTATTTTTTCTCTTTATTTTCTATTTTTAAACATTATTTTTCCAGCTTATTTGTATATATTAAAATATGATATTATTTTGTGACTATTTTCTGGTTGATCTTGGGTTAGATTTTGGATCATGATCTTTATTAACATCATTGGATCTATGGTGTTGAGTTTAACTCCACAAAAATGGAGGAATGATTTTAATAATAGTTTGATTAAAATTTTATTCAAATGTGGTTTGTATATTTTTTCCCTATCCCTCTTCATCTCATCCCCTTCTTATTGCACTAGGTGTTATTGGAGCATGATCTCTATATAATGTCTCAAAACAAATGGTGCATAAATTTCTATTGACCGGCCTCAACATAGGTGCGACTTCTATATAAGCCCACTTACGATTGCTTAACATAGCGCTAAATTTTGTCCTGATTCGAATAAATGATCATTTGTGGCCCAAACTTATGATTGCAAGCCCAAATATGTTAATTTGATCTCTTTGATCCAATAACCTTGATATTCATTGTGTGGAGGCTTTGGTTTTACCAATTCCCTAATGGATCTACAACACCTTTGGTCAATGCGGATCACTTAAACATCGTTGATCATTAAATGGTACTTATGAGAATTCCAAATGGATGATATACTTGACAAAAAGCAAATGCAACTTGTTGTGTGGAGGCTATGGTTCTACCAATCCTCTAATGAGTTCCAAATGCAAGCTTTAAGATGGTCATCCAACTAACCACTAATTATTGACTTGTTTTACCTTATGTTTTATTCTTTCTTATGCTTTATGTACTATTTACTTTTAGCATTTACATTCCATGCCATTTTCATCTTTGCTAATTTGAGCATTTATTTTCTTGCCATTTTGTACTTTTTTCACTTGAGCGTTTCTTTTCCTTTCTTAAGATACTTAATAATCAATATAAACCCTAAACAATATTTAATGGTACTTGGACTATTTGGCTATATTCTTGGCATTATGAAGCATGGGACTTTTCTTGGATTTAGAATTATAAACTTTGGCCTATCTTGGAGACTTTGTAACTTTATCTCATTATTTTGTGTGGAGTTCATGAGGTTTACCTCAATATATTGGGTTGCTTGTTTGTTTTTGTGTGCAAGTGTTTGTGATTACACCCTTTGTCTGTAATCTGGAATTCACCCGTATACAGCCGTTACTCTGCTCTATTTTTGTGAAGACTTAATACACTTGAAGTTTGGTTATCTCAAGAGGTCTAGTATTTTTTGCTTGTTTGGTTTCAATCCAAGGAATTAGAATTCTATCTTGGCTCATGATGTAAAGTATTGGCTTCTTGTTGGTTAGATGGTTCTTATCCCTAGGTTTTACCTTATGCTTTAGGATAGTCCCTTCTTCTCCTACCATCTTCTTTAATTTCAAAAATATTTTTCCCTTTTTGAAAACTCTTCTTGGTTTTGAACTTGAACCACTTTCATAATAAACTTGGACTTATGTCCATGCATTTTCAAGACATTTTTTATAAATAAACTCCAATCAACTTAATAATGCCTTGACGTTTTTGTGAGAAGACTAAAAGTCAATCAATCTCATTTCAAACCATTTTGCCACTTTGGCTTTTTATCTTTAAAACTTTTCTTAAATGATTAAACTCTTGTCAATCGTTGTAGTGATGCAAACAACTATACTTATACAATATGTAGTGAAGAGAGATATTTTCCACTTGGGCGTTGAGTAAGGCATTGTTGATTTTGAAATCCAAGCCATATCCTCCACTTTGAGATGATGCAAATTCTCCTTTCTCATGATTGTGGGTAGTAGGTGTCTTTTCCACACGAACAATGACGATGATGTTTTATCTCATAAAATTAACCAACACATTTGTGTTTTAAATTTTTAAAAGAGGAACTACGTGTACCCTGATCCCCTATTTCATGAAAGTTGGTACGTAGGAACTAAAGGTTCGCAACCGCGGAGGGTGAAAAAATCATAAAATATATATTTCTTTTCTCACCTCCACCATCCATTTTATATAACAGTTTTTTATAGCCAAAATATACAGATTTTTTACAAAGAGGCTCCTGCGGAGTACCGTAGATGTTTATGGTTCTAATACCTTCCCTTTGCATAACCAACCCTCTTACCTTGAATCTTTCCCCCTCTTTTTGGGTTATTCACTCTTTTCCCATTCCTTTGGAAACAATAAAGCGTGGTGGCAATTTTTATTTTGATTTGTATATAGTCTAGTCAATCCAATGGCTTAGTCTTGAACATTTCTACCGCTACAGAAAAATGGCGACTTCACTGGGGATAGATTGACCTCTTGCTGGTCCATACCTAAGTGGGTTAAGCCTATCTTTGTTTATATTTGTATATTTTTTATTATTGTTTATGTTTTATATGTTATATATATGTTTGTCTGGATTTTACTGGTTTTCAGGGTGCATTGTGATTACTCATAAGTCCTATACCCGGACTTGGGCAATCTTTAAGATAGGACGGGCGATATAGTCATGTTAACTTTGAGGGAGTAATCCCAAAAAAGGAGGCATGAGATACCCCACTCAATGGAGGCCCCTTTGACTGTAGTTTCGTTTACCGAGTAATCTGGAAGACGTACTGCTTTCGACCTTGGAGCTTGCTGAAACTAAGGACCGTAGAATACCAAACCCATCTTGGCCTTTTAGGTGTAGTGCGAAGGCTATGACGGAGTAATCCAGAAATAGTTGTCACACGATACTACGCTCGGACGAGTCTTTCTTGAGAATATTACTAATTACCGAGTTAATCGGGAAGTTGGTAATATCCGAAGGAAGGATGTAGACTCTGGGAACCTCTAGAACCTTGTTCGGAAGGTGATAACCTTTCAGACCAACACCTTATGGGTAGTACCTTCGACCTCATGCTCTTAACGTTGAACCTATGAACCCTATATGTGTGATCTTGTGTGTGATTGTTGCATCATGCATCCATGCACTCATAAGCATATTTTGAATAAACCATATTTCAAGGGATTTTAAAGGTTGACTATTTGTGAATATCTCAGGTACTTTTAACCATGGATTATGGAAAGAGAAAGACCGAGAAGTACAGTTTCAAGGATCCCAATATAGATGAGTTGATTAGTCTAATTCATGAGATCGAGTGTTCTGCAGACTTTTGGAAGAAGTATGGATCCATTATCCCTCTCATGAAGCTGAAGATGAAGGAGGGTTTTCTCCCGACAATGGTCCAGTTCTATGATCCAATGTATCATTGCTTTACTTTTTCCGACTATCAGTTGATGCCTAAACTAGAGGAGTATTCTTATCTATTAGATTTACCTGTTACCGATAGTGTTCCTTTTACTGGTTTGAAGGGTGAGCCAAAACCACATGAGATTGCTACTTTGATTCATCCGGGGAAGTCTGAGGTGGAAGCCCATATGAATATTAAAGGAGGGATTAAAGGATTACCAGCTCAGTTCTTATTGGAGAAAGCTCGTTATTTTTCCAGAATGAAAAGTACAGTTGCTTTTGAGGCCATCTTTGCTCTACTTTCATAGGGGTTGTTCTTATTTCCTAATATGGACAAGTTCGTCGACATTAATGCTATCAGGATTTTCATGATTGAAAACCCAGTTCCTACACTGTTGGGTGATGCTTATTACTCTATTCATCTTCAGAATTCTTATCATGGGGGAATGATTATCTGTTGCACGCCTCTATTGTACTGGTGGGTTATCTCTCATATGCCACAGTCTGATGCTTTTTGGGATGTCAAGAAGGAACCCCGTTGGGCTCTTAAGATCATGGCACTTACTCACTCGGATATTGATTGGTATCATCGACCCTATCAGGATATAGAGATTATTGACAGTTGTGGTAGTTTCCCCAATGTACCTCTTCTTAGTACAATAGGAGGAATTAACTATTACCTTGTTCTTGCACGATGACAGCTTGGTTATCCGATGAGGGATAAACCAAATAGTATTCATTTGAGTAGTTTCTTTCTGAAGGAAGGGGAAGACCATAGGGAAGCTAGGGAGCAGATTGAGAAGGCCTGGCGTCACGTTCATAAGAAGGGTAGGAAGGATTTGGGACCTAAGGGTGTTGTTTCTTTGGAGCCATATCTTCAATGGATCCGATCAAGAGCCATTCGGTTAAAGATGCCGTATACCCAGGAGAAACCTATGCCTGATCTGTTTGTGAAGATCACTCCTCCCTTATTAGATGATTTGGAAGAGCTGCAACTTTCTTTGGTTAGGATGCAATGGGAAAGGGATGCTTCAAATAACAAGTTCCAAACTTTAGAGAGTTTGTACAGAGCAGACCTGAAGGAGAAAGACGACTTCATTGAGATCCTTGAGAGTCGGGCGATAAAGTCTATGGAGAGGCAATGGGATTTTTTTTCTCCTAAGCCTCAATCAGCTGATGATCACTTACTTCCTGATTCAGATGATTGGAAGGAGATTGCCATCAGACATATGGAAGAAAACCAGAGGTTGAAGGCTCAGATTGCCAAGCTCACGGGGAAGCGCTAGTGTATAGAGTGATCTCCATCAGTTCTTTTTCTCAGGATTTTAGATTGTATTTTCATCTTGTACTTGAGATCATTGAAACTTGTAATCCATTTTGGAGTTATTATAATAAATTTTTCAGTATTTCAAAAGCTTTATTACTTTAATGTTTGCAATATGTCTATAAACCTTAAATCCCTTAAAATATTAAATAATGAAGTAAAAGTAACCATATGCATTGCATACCATGCATCATATTGCACATATTTCTTGCATTTATTGTACATATCCAGGTGTCTTACCAAGCTTCTTTACTTCATTCAGCAAGCTGACTCATCACTACAATACTCAGTCTAATTTAAAGAAGAAGATGGACAACATAGAACAAGAGAACCGCGAGCTGCGCGAAGAAGTTTCTGCTGGCCGGCATGGCCAATCTGACTACTCTGATGGAAGCTCTTGTGGCTGCTCAGAATCAGCAACTGAGTGTTCAACCTCAACTAACAAGGGAAACTGAAGCTCTGACTATTCCCGTATCTACTACTCCGGCTATTGTTCAGAATCGCATGCCTCAAGGTTATCCACAAGGAATTCCATAGAATTTTTCACCTGAAGGTTTCAATCTAGATACTCCAGTGGTTCAGAATATTGTTACTCCAGCACCTTCTGTGGTGCATGCTGCTTCTGCTGCACCTCCTTCGGCGAATATGGTTCCGTTTGTTAATGATGATGTGTGTCGTCCTTTCCCTCCGCCGAGTGAAGACTTGGGTCTTTATGACAGAATGGATGATTTTCAAGAGCAGTTTGACAATATGTAGAGAAAGATGAAGGCCCTCAGGGGAAAAGAGTTATTTGGGCAGAATGTGAATGAGCTATGTTTGGTCCTAAATCTTAAGGTACCTGCTAAGTTTAAGGTCCCAGAATTTGAGAAGTATAAGGGCAACACTTGTCCTCATGCTCATCTTGTGATGTACGTGAGGAGAAGGTCTACCAATACTGATGATCAATGTCTGCTGATTCACTTTTTTTAGGATAGTTTGACTGGTGCTGTGTTGAAGTGGTATATGAGTTTGGACAACGCTAATATCCACACTTTTAATGATTTGGGATAAGAATTCATCAAAAAATACAAGTACAACATGGACATGGCGCCTGACCGTGATCAAATCAGGGCCATGGTTCAGAAAAATAGGGAATCGTTCAAAGAGTATGCGCAGAGGTGGCGTGAGGTAGCCACCCAAGTGATTCCTCCCATGGAAGAGAAGGAGATGACTAATATTTTCTTGAAGACGCTGGGTGCTTTATACTATGAGAGGATGGTAGCAAGCGCGCCAAGTGACTTTACTGAAATGGTAGGAATGGGTATCCGCTTGGAAGAGGCTGTAAGAGAAGGCCGTTTGACAAAGAGTGAAGGATCTGGAGGTGTAAAAATGCCATCTTATGGGTTTACCAAGAAGAAAGAAGGAGATGCAAATGCTGTTATACAAGAGAGGAGGGTAAACTCTCCTAGAAGGAATTATCAGCGTCATCGGCAAGTCGCCTCAGTCACTAAAGTTATGAATGTCGCTCCAACTACCGTTGCTTATCAGAGACCATCCCAGCAGGGGAATCAAGGGTCTAATCAGAGAAGGGAGAGTTACGACCCTATTCCCATGAGCTACACAAAGCTATTACAAACATTGATTCAGAAAAAGTTGGTCCATACACGACCACCTCCCGCCGTACCATCACCATTGCCTTGGTATTACAAGGCAGACCAAACATGTGCTTTTCATCAGGGAGCACCAGGGCATAATGTTGAGAATTGTTATCCGTTGAAGAATGAAGTGCAGAAATTGATAAATTCTGGTGTTCTATCTTTCAAGGACATAGTACCTAATGTGAAAGATAATCCTCTACCCAAGCATGGAGGAGTAAATGCTGTAAATATGGTGGTCGGTTGTCCAGGAGACTTCCGGATTTTTGACATTAATCTGGTTAGAGGAGATTTGGTGAAGATGCACGCAGACCTCTGGGAATTTAGTTATAACATGCATGACCATTCCGGTTGTGCTATTTGTAGTACAAATATACAGGGTTGCGATAAGATAAAGGTTGATTTATAGGAGATGATGGATGAGGGACTCATTCACATAATCAGGCCTAGGGCAGAGTATAAAGAGGAAGTGAATATGGTTTTTAGTGTCCTGGTGAATTCAGAATTTTTGATGTGGAGCATTTGAATGAGGACCTCGTGCAGTTGCATGCTACCTTCTGCCACACGGCTGGTCAGGTGGAGCACTAATATGGATCTTGCCTAGTTTGCTGTCGAGATCCCCGAGGATGTTCAATCGTGAAGGAGGGTGTTCAGTTGCTATTATACAATGGAACTATCAAGATCACGGGTCAGAGGGATTATTATCATGAGGTTGGTATGGTTGAGGTTTTATTAATGGAAGAAGAGTCAGTGGAAGAGTATGCTTCCGCGGATGAGTATTTTTCTTTAGACAAAGATTTGTTTTCCAGAAATGACTTATTGACGACTGGTTGTGTTGAAGAAGGGGTAAACGTCATTGTGCCTTGTTTTAGTGCACCCGCTCATTTTAAGGTAGAGTATCATAGCAAGCCAGTTCTTACCCCATTAGTAATTAGTTTTACAGGTCCTATCCCTTACAAGTCAGATAAGGTTGTGCCTTACAAATACAACTCTACAATCTTAGAAGACGGGGTGGAAATTCCCATCCAGCCAATGCTCGATGTTGGGAATATAGCTGAATATAGCAGGGTGACCCGTAGCGGTCGTGTGTTTGCGCCGGTTGTTTAGAGAGATGTTGCTGTTGGAAAAAAAGTTGCTGAGAATGATGAACCTAAGAAGACTACAGGAGAGACCAGTGGAGCTACGCTAGAGAAAGAAGTGGATGATATTTTGAAGATAATTAAGATGAGCGACTACGGAATTGTAGATCGGCTACTGCAGACTCCATCAAATATATCTATCTTAGCTTTATTAATGAACTCCTCTGCTCATAGAGAATCCCTGATCAGAGTACTGGACCAAGCTTTTGTGGAGAGTGACATGCCAATAGATCAATTCAGCAGCGTAATTGGAAACATTACGTCATGTAATAACTTGAGTTTCTGCGATGATGAATTACCAGATGAAGGGAGGAATCACAACTTGGCCCTCCACATTTGTATGAACTGCAAGAATGATTCGCTATCCAATGTGCTAATTGATAATGGATTCGCGTTGAATGTTATACCGAGGAGTACTCTCATGAAGTTGAAATATCAAGGGACACCTATGCGCCCGAGTGGCATCATTGTGAAAGAATTTGATGGGTCGAGGAAATATGTCATCGGTGAAGTGGACTTACCCATCCATATAGGACCAAATTTCTTCCAGATAACCTTCCAGGTCATGGAAATTATTCCCGCATATAGTTGTTTGTTAGGACGGACATAGATACATGAAGCGGGGGCTGTCACTTCAACTTTACATCAGAAGCTAAAATTTGTGCGTGAAGGGAAGATGGTGATTATAAGTGGGAAGCAGGCATTGTTGATATCTCATTTGTCCACCTTCAGTATTGTAGAAGCGGATGAGGCTGTTGTTGGAACCCAGTTCCAATCCCTATCCGTTGACAACATAAGGAGAAATGATAAATCCATGGTTTCACTGAAGGACGCGCAACAGGTTGTGCGCAATAGTCATAATGTAGTTTGGGGGAGAATTGTGGATCCACCCGTGAACAAGAACATAACAGGTTTGGGTTTTTCGAAGAATGGCAAAGTCGAAGGTTTGAAGTCAAAATCTACTATGAGAAACTATCATGATGTTTTCCGTAGCGGAAGTTTTCTCCATCCAACCAATTCTAATGTTAATGTTGTTGAAAAGGATGAAGTAGAGCAGGAAATGCCGAATCATGTGACGCATGGAATCAGGGTTCAGAACTGGGTCACCATTGATATTCCCTCTTGCACACATATTTCAAAGTAATTTGATTTTATTAATCTTTTTTTTCTTGAAAGGCTTTCACTCTGCCCAAGGTGGAGGTATTAATGGTGTTGGGCTTATCTGTTTACTGTGACTTTTAAGATCATTAATAAAAGTTGACTTTGTTTCCCAAATTGTGTTTTTATTTTTTGCTTTTTTCTTGGAAATGGTAATAAAAAAACCCTTTCAAAATAAATAATAACTGGAATTCAATCTGTTTGACCACTTGTTATATATATCAGTTTCTAAAAAGCAATCATAAATCATATGTGCAGATTAATTAAAAAACCTGTTGAATACAATGACCCTGCACCCTCTCCCAACTTTGAATGTCATGTGTTTGGGGATGAAGAAGAAGATTATGACAAGATTCCAGAAGAGGTCTCACGGTTGCTTGAGCACGAGGAAAATACCATTCAACCATATAAAGAGTCTTTAGAAGTGATCAATTTGGGTTCAGAAGAAGATCCGAAAGAAATCAAGATCGGAGCCTTGTTGCATCCCGATATGAAGAGAAGGTTGATTGAGTTGTTGAAAGAGTATGTGGATATTTTTGCTTGGTCTTACCAAGATATGCCCGGTCTAGATACAGATATTGTCGAGCATCATATGCCGTTGAAGCCAGAGTGTCCTCCAATTAAACAAAAGTTGAGAAGAACTCACCCAAATATGGCAGTACAGATTAAAGAAGAGGTTCTAAAGAAGAATAATGCTGGTTTTTTTGTGACGTCAGTGTATCCTCAATGGATTGCCAATATTGTCCCAGTACCGAAAAAAGACGGAAAAGTCTGCATGTGCGTAGATTACATAGATCTAAATAAAGCTAGTCCAAAAGATGATTTTCCATTGCCTCACAATGACATGCTAGTGGATAGCACAACAAAATTCAAAGTATTCTCGTTCATGGACGGATTTTCCGGGTATAATAAAATAAGAATGGCTCCAGAGGACATGGAAAAAACAAAAGTTATCACACCATGGGGAACATTCTGTTACAGAGTGATGCCCTTCGGGTTGAAGAACGCTGGTGTAACGTGCCAGAGGGCTATGACAACCCTATTCCATGATCTGATGCACAAGGAAATCGAAGTATATGTTGATGATATGATTTCCAAATCCCAGACTGAAGAAGGGCATATAGAAGATTTGTTGAAGTTGTTTCAGTGTTTGAGGAAGTATCGTCTCCGCCTGAATGTAAATAAATGCACCTTCGGTGTTCGATCGGGGAAGTTGTTGGGTTTCATTGTTATCCAGAAAGGAATTGAAGTTGACCCTGATAAAGTCAAAGCAATTCAAGAAATGTCGTCACCAAGAACTGAAAAGCAAGTCAGAGGTTTCCTCGGGCGTTTGAATTATATTTCCAGATTCATTTTCCACATGACTGCAACATGCGAACCGATCTTTAAGTTGTTAAAGAAAGACCAAGGTTGTGTGTGGATGGATAACTACCAAAGGGAATTTGAGAGTATTAAAGAATATCTGCTTGAACCTCCTATCTTGCTCCCTACCGTAGAAGGAATACCGTTGATTATGTATCTGACAGTGTTAGATAAATCCATGGGTTGTATTCTGGGACAACAAGATGAAACATGGAAGAAGGAGTTCGCCATCTATTATCTCAGTAAAAAATTCACTGATTGTGAGTCGCGGTATTCCTTGTTGGAAAAAACATGTTGTGTTTTGGCCTGGGAAGAAAAGCGTTTGCGGCAGTATATGTTGGATCACACCACTTGGTTGATCTCCAAAATGGATCCAATCAACTACATTTTTGAAAAGCCTGCTCTTACTGGGAGAATTTCTTGCTAACAGATGTTGTTATCTGAATATGATATCGAATACTGCACTCAAAAGGCTATTAAAAGTAGTGTGTTGGCAGATTATCTTGCTCACCAACCAGTGGAAGATCACCAGTCTGCAGAATATGCATTCCCCAATGAGGATGTGATGTTCCTGAAAGTGAAAGATTGTGATAAACCATTACCTGAGGAAGGTCCTAACCCTGAATCTCATTGGAGTATGATATTTGATGGAGATATGAATGCTTATCGTAAAGGAATTGGTGTTGTGATTGTCACTCCTCATGGATCGCACATTCCTTTTACTGTAAGGTTAACATTTGATTGCACTAAGAATATGGCAGAATACAAGGCTTGCATTATGGGTCTCGAAGAAGCTATTGATCTCAGAATTAAAATTCTAGACGTGTGTGGTGATTCGGCTTTGGTAATAAATCAGATTAAAGGAGAATGGGACACTCATCACCCTGGCTTGATCCCTTACAAAGATTATGCTAGAAGATTATTACCATTCTTCAATAAAGTTGAATTCCATCACATCCCTAGAGACGAAAATCAAATGGCGGATGCTTTGGAAACTGTGGCTTCCATGTACCAAGTGAATACTTGGAATTATATACCCCGATTTGCGTTTCGATGACTGGATAGGCCCTCTCATGTGTTTATAACAGAGGAGGTAGCAGATAAAAAACCCTGGTATTATGATATCAAGCATTTTCTTCAGACTTAGGAATACCCGATTGGTGCATCGAGGAAATATAGAAAGACATTGAGAAGATTGGTAAACGATTTCTTCCTCAGTGAAAATTTGTTATACAAGAAAAATTATGACATGGTCTTGCTCAGATGCATGGATAAACACGAAGCAGACATGTTGATGCATGAGATTCATGAAGGTTCATTTGGAACTCATGCCAATGGGTATTCAATGGCTAAAAGGATACTAAGGGCAGATTACTATTGAATGACAATGGAATTTGATTGTTACAAATTTGCAAAGAAGTGCCATAAATTCCAGATTTATGCCGACAAGGTCCATGTGCCTCCGACACTTCTCAATGTGATTTCCTCCCCATGGCCTTTCTCTATGTGGCATTTTGACATGATTGGATGATAGAACCCAAAGGTTCAAATGGGCACCGTTTAACTTGATAGAAAATGATTACTTCACCAAGTGGGTGGAGGTTGCTTCATATGCCAATGTTACTAAGCAGGTGGTTGTGCGCTTCATTAAGAATAATCTTATATGCCGGTATGGTGTGCCAAACAGAATCATCACTAACAATGGCTCGAATTTGAACAACAAGATGATGACAAAACTGTGTGAAGAATTCAAGATTGTCCATCACAATTCATCTCCATACAACCCAAAGATGAATGGAGCTGTTGAAGCTGCTAATAAGAATATCAAGAGAATTATCCAGAAGATGGTTGTTACTTATAAGGATTGGCATGAAATGCTTCCTTTTACGCTGCATGGATATCAAACATCTGTCCGCACTTCAACAGGAGTAACCCCGTTCTCCTTAGTATATGGAATGGAAGTTGTACTCCCAGTCGAGGTAGAGATTCCCTCGTTGCGTGTGATAATGGAAACCAAGTTGATGGAGGCTGAATGGGTCCAGAACAAGTTTGACCAATTGAATTTGATTGAGGAAAAGAGAATGATAACTTTGTGTCATGGCCAGTTATATCAGAGAAGAATGAAGAAAGATTTTGATGAAAAGGTCAAACCTCGTGAATTCAGAGAAGGTGACCTCGTGCTCAGGAAGATCATGTCTTTCAACGCTGATTCTAGGGGCAAGTGGACTCCCAATTTTGAAGGCCCATATGTTGTCAAGAAAGCCTTCTCTGGCAGTGCATTAATTCTTAAAACTATGGATGGAGAGGAGTTCCCACGTCCCATGAACGCTGATGCAGTCAAGAAATACTTCGCCTAATGAAACAAAAGAACAACTCGCTAAGTTGAAAACTCGAAAGGGAGGCTTAGGCAAAAAATGAGCGTCTTGGTAGACTGAAAACCCAAAAGTGAGGTCTAGGAAAAAATTAGAGACCTAAACAGAATAAATTTCCCGCTATGTTGAAAACCCGCAAGGGAAGCTTAGGCAAAATTTAGGGATTTTCTTGGCAAGTAACTACTTCAGACAAGACTTGATCGTTGAAGCAACAAACTTCTCGGATCCTCACCATACTTCAACAAAAGTTGCTGCTCAGGATTTCCAAATTTGTTAGGGGGGATAGTGGTCATTGTATCTCAATGTATCTTTTCCATTATGTATTACCATTTCCCAAACTTTGTAATCATCTATGGATTCTCGCCATTCACAGGCTACCATTCTATTAGTGAAAGTCGGGCTTTTACCCAATTCTTTGTATTTCATATGTTATTTAGCTTGCAAAGACTCCATTTATTACTGATAATAACTTTCAAAGAAAAGAGATTAAATAACAAAATTGATTTTTCAAAAAGAAAGAGAATTTTACAATTTACTTTTACTTTGAGATTTATGATGAAACAATGACAACAAAAATGGTGATCCCAGGAATGGACAGACTCCAGTTAATTTGAGAGGTATTTGTTCCCCCCGGGAAGGGCTACTCGGGTTGTTTTTGCCATATTGGATTTATGGTTCCGGTATCCTTGGTCAAGTTTGGATTCATTTCTCCTCTTTTCTGAGTTTTCATAATGTGAAGTTTCAATCCGCATTTTTCTCCAGCGAAGTGGGACTAAATTCGCCAGCAAAGTTTGATTGTTTCGGTGTCAGTCTGCTTTATTTAAGACTGGTCTTGCAATCTTCAGTAGGCATGTTACTTTTTAAAAAAACATTGGTTTTCCTGATGAAGCCTGAAGAAGGATGTTCTACCCCGGTATCTGTTTGATTTGTCCACCTCCGGATTATGTTTCTCCTCGACAAAATTAAAAGCAAGCAGTAGGTTTGGTTTCCGAAGCTGGCCTTTACCTTTCTTCGAATAATCATCTTGGTTGAAGCTTAGCCAAGTGTTGTTAGTGCCCGAGGAAGTTTTTCCTGGTTGTTCCCCATGTTGTGTATCTGTTTTGTCACCATGCACACGATAACACTCATACATTCATACATGCATCATGTATAGCTAAAATTGACAAATCATTGTTCATTGACAGTTGTTAATATTTTTGTTGACATATTACCCTGTTTTGAAGAGATAAGTTACCCTCTTTTCATTAGAGCGCCAGTCTTAAGCAGAAAACACACACCCTTTCAATTTATCTACTGAGTTGTCCCTCATAGAGGAATTTTGCTTTAAACCGTCTGATACAGTTCCTTGTTTGGACGAATCTTGTTTTCCCTTTTGAGTTTATTTCTCAAAGGATGTATTCTAGTTGACTGTTTCATTCCAGTTTATTTCTGGTTTGGATGTGTCATCCCCCGGTAATATTATTTACTTTGGAATTCTGGAAAAAATCCAAGCTTTGGTTGAGGCATTTATTTTTCACAAGAAGACTTTATCACCTTAGCGAGAATATCATGGCATCTCCTTAGGAAGTCCTACCTCTTGCCCAAAAAAGTCATTTCCTTTTACAATCCTATGTGACCGTAAATAGCAAGTTCTCTTTATTTGAGACAACTCATGTATCATCCTTTCCAGGCAGAGTGCCTCGGTTAAAGAAGAAGTTGAGACCCGTTCTAGGCGAAACACCAGAATCTTGGATAAACTTGTTGTCTTTTTTCTATCTTCAGTGAATGTTGATAGTTCATCGTTAGTGAATGGCGGTGATATAATATATTCTCTTTCTACCTTCAGTGAAAGTTGGTAGACCATCGGCAGTGAACGTCGATGTTTGTTATCTTGTTTCTATCTTCAGTGGACGTTGATAGTTCATCGTCATTGAACGGCGGTGATATGATATTTTCTCATTCTACCTTCAATGAAAGTTGGTAGACCATCAGCAATTAACATTGATGTTTATTATCTTTTTGCTATCTTTAGTGAACGTTGATAGTTCATCATCAATGAATGACGGTGATATGATATATTCTGTTTCTACCTTCAGTGAAAGTTGGTAGACCATCGACAGTGAACGTCAATGTTTGTTATATTGTTGCTATCTTCAGTGAACGTTGATAGTTCATCGTCAGTGAACGAAGGTGATATAATATTTTCTCTTTCTACTTTAGCGAACATTGATAGTCCATCGGCAGTGAATGTTGGTGCTTGTTATCTTTTTGCTATCTTCAGTGAACGTTGATAGCTCATCGTCAGTTAACGGTGCTGCTATGATATTTTATTTTTGCTATCTTTAGTGAACGTGGGTAGTTCATCGTCAGTGAATGGCGGTGATATATATTCTCCTTCTACCTTCAGTGAAAGTTGGTAGACCATTGGCAGTGAACGTCGATGTTTGTTATCTTTCTCTCTGCCTTCAGTAAACGTTACTAGCTTTGCCTTCAGTAGATGTTGGTGTGTCATCCTACCATCCTCTCTAATTCAGTTCTTTTGGTCTGCCAGTGCTTTATTTTCCTGGTGGTGGGTGCTCCTTTGTTTCTTTATTGTTGCGTCCCCAGTGTTATTTCGCGTCTCTTTGGTCATGTTCATATTCATTCATGATCATAAGCATTTGAATGGTATCTTAGGGCTGAAAATAGGGTTTGTTTTATATTTAAGTATCTTCGATCGCGTCGACACGAAGATTTTTAACCTTCGTATCTCTGGATAGAATAAACTTAAATAAGGGCAGCTGTTGTACCCCAATTTTTCCCCCTAAGATCCCTTCATCATACCATGTTGATTCACTCACAACAAAATCACACTAGGATTCTTGGTTCCCCTCCCTACTTTGAGCTTTGCTCCTTTTGAAGAATTACCAAGCACCTTGATTTATGTTCCTTTTGTGATCATGAATATTGTTTTGATTTCTTCACTTAACTAATAAAATACAATGTTGGCTTGTCTTGCTTGTTGTCCATGTAGGTAAGGGCAATGAGATTTAACAAATTACTCCATGGGTTCATGAGTTTATTTCCATGCCCTAGCCAATAAAATCTTGAGAGGTTCAACCCTCACCATTGGAGTGGTTTTGGTGGCTATGAGTCCTAATTATCATTCTCAAAAATTGCTATTCACAAACAATAAAATTGGTACAAGAAGTCTGTTCAAACTTGTCAAAGTTCTCCAAGGCATTTTCTTGATCTAGAAGCTAGGGTTTTGAACTTCAAAGGAATATATCTTTCTCAACTTTTGGTATTTTTGAGTGATTCTAAAGACATCCTTCTCTTAAAAGGGTTATCAAAAAATCACTTCAAAAGTTCCAAGGAGTTTTCATGTGGAAGAAACTTGGTGAAGAAGAAAGATTACAAGTCATCTAGATGAATCGACAATTTTACATAAGTAACTTAAGTTGATCATAACTTTGTCAATTTTCATCACCTTGCGTCCATTATTTTTCCATAATGATCTTGAAGATGTGAACTTTATGCCTTCTTTTATGTGCAATGTGGGAAAATGGATGGAAGTTTCCTTAAATATGCAAAAGATTATAGGTCATTTCATGAATCTTTGGCCAACTTCAACAAGTCATAACTTGCTCAATTTTTGGAGATTTTGAGTGGTTCAAGTGTCAAAATGTCAATCAAGAGATCTACTTCTTTCCATATTTTTTGGTCAAGAGAAAATTCCAAGTGGAAGGCCATGTTTGGATGCAAAAGATTATAAGTCATTTTTAAGGAAGAATTTGAAATATTTCTAAGTATGGAAAGACAACCCTTTTTCTTCAACTTTGACTCAATGCAACTTTCAGCTCAAGCATCCATTTGATTCCATACTTTTTCCATTGCAAAGCTTGTAACCTCATCTTTTTAAAGCATTAAGAATCATGCCCTAAGATCCCTTGAGTTGGAAATTCCATGGATTTCAATTTTGTAACTTGAAACTGAATTTTCCACAATGTCAGAATTTTGAAATCCATAATGTGACTTCTAAACACAAGATTTATGCTAGAAGTGATTAGCACCCCAAAACGCAAGATTTGGTTGAGTTTTGATATAAATGAAGTCACACTTCACTCGTGCTCGACCTTCATCCAATTTCCCTCCAAACTTCCTTGTTTCTACCAATTTTCATTCACATTCACTTCTCTATAAATAGAGGGTCATCCCCCATTCATTTCTTCAAGCTTTGAGAGCCAAAAACACCTTGCCAAAACCTCACACGAACCCATCTTTTTTAAATTCAATTTCTGAGATTTAAGCTCCCTTTTCCAAAATTCTTTGCGCATTCATCATCCTTAAGCATCATACACACTCTCCAACACTTAAACCAATCAAAACGAGCTATAATTCAAGCTACAAAAGTCCAGTTTTAGAGCTTCTTCCTTGAAATTAAAAAAGGTAGAATTCTCTCTACCATTTGGATCAAAATCAAGCAATAATCTATTCTACTCCTTCTCCTGATTCTAATGTTGCTTACAATTTTTAAATCCATTGAGAATTGAGAGAGAAATCTCAAATTGAAGGTGCTCGCTAATTTTTGGGTTTCTGATTCATATCTCACTCCATACATTATATACATTTGGCACGATGGTGGTGTTAGAATCGTCTTGAAGAGACGAGTTCAATGATACTAGCCTGGGATCCTACTTTTTACATTTGAAGGATCTCACAAAATCCCCATTGCAGAGTGTTTGGAGGTTGAAGACGATGACATGTCTTGTCTCAGCCAATGATAGCGTGCCAAACGTATTAATTTCATTGGTTTCCCTTTCTCTGATCCTATGTGTATCTCACTAAGGTCCATATCAAGCACATCGCGTCTGGTCCATTGGATCAGCTTGCTAACACGTTTTGACTATGATCTGATGGTCCACATCTTTTTGGTTTTATTTTATTTTCTGATTTTATATTTTATATTTATTAAATTTTGAAAAATTCATAACTCTTTTATTTTTATCCAAGAATTATGAAAAAATTCACAAAAATACTTTGAATTATTTCTGATCTCATGACTATTTTCTCATAGTTTTATTTTGATATTTGATATTTTTTTTGTATTTTTTGAATCATTTGCTTTCTTTTAATTACTTAAAAAATACTTTCTGACATTTTTTAATTTTGAAAATATTCATAAATATTATTTTGCATATTTTTGACTTTTTGAAAATTTTATGGAATTTTATATTGAGGTTTACTATTTTTGACCTATTTTCTATTTGTTTGAGCAATTTTAAATAGTTTCAAAATAGTTTCTGAATTTTAAAAATCACCAAAAATTCTATAAAAATATTTGGATCCATTTCTGATTTTTCTATGGTCTTACTTTTTATTTTTTGATTAATTTTAACATAGTTGGAATTTTTTCTCTTTATTTTCTATTTTTAAACATTATTTTTTTAACCCTTTTGTATATATTAAAATGTGATATTATTTTGTGACTATTTTCTGGTTGATCTTGGGTTAGATTTTGGATCATGAACTTCATTAACATCATTGGATCCATGGTGTTGAGTTTAACTCCACAAAAATGAATGAATGATTTTAATAATAGTTTGATTAAAATTTAATTCAAATGTGGTTAGTATATTTTTTCCCATATCCCTCTTCATCTCATCCCCTTCTTATTGCACTAGGTGTTATTGGAGCATGATCTCTATATGATGTCTTAAAACAAATGGTGCATAAATTGATATTGATCAACCTCAAAATAGGTGCGACTTCTATATAAGTCCACTTACGCTTGCTTAACATAGCGCTAAATTTTGTCCCGATTCGAATAAATGATCATTCGTGTCCCAAACTTATGATTGTAAGCCCAAGTATGTTAATTTGATCTCTTTGATCCAATAACCTTGAGATTCATTGTGTGGAGGCTTTGGTTCTACCAATCCTCTAATGGATCTACAATACCTTTGGTCAACGCGGATCACTTAAACATTATTGATCATTAAATGGTACTTATGAGAATTCCAAATGAATGATATACTTGACAAAAAGCAAATGCAACTTCTTGTTTGGAGGCTTTGGTTCTATCAATCCTCTAATGAGTTCCAAATGCAAGCTTCAAGATGGTCATCCAACTAACCACTAATTATTGACTTGTTTTACCTTATGTTTTATTCTTTCTTATGCTTTATATACAATTTACTTTTAGCATTTACATTTCATGCCATTTTCATATTTTCTCATTTGAGCATTTATTTTCTTGCCATTTTGTACTTTGCTCACTTGAGCTTTTCTTTTCCTTTCTTAAGATACATAATAATCAATATAAACCCTAAAAAATCTTTAATGGTACTTGGACTATTTGGCTACTATCCTTGGCATTATGGAGTATGGGACTTTTATTGGACTTAGGATTAGAAACCTTGGCCTATCTTGGAGACTTTGTAACTTTATCTGATTATTTTTTCCGGAGTTCTTGAGGTTTACCTCAAGATATTGGGTTGCTTGTTTGTTTTTGTGTGCAGGTTTTTGCCATTACACCCTTTGTTTGTAATCTAGAATTCACCTGTATACAACCGTTAGTCTGCCCAATTTTTGTGAAGACTTAATACACTTGAAGTTTGGTTATCTCAAGAGGTCTAGTATTTTTTGCTTATTTGGTTTCAATCCAAGGAATATGAATTTTATCTTGGCTCATGATGTCAAGTATTGGCTTCTTGTTGGTTAGATTGTTCTTATCCCTAGGTTTTACCTTATGCTTTAGGATAGTCCCTTATTCTCCTCCCATATTCTTTAATTTCAAAAATCTTCTTTCCCTTTTTGAAAACTCTTCTTATTTTTGAACTTGAACCAGTTTCATAATAAACTTGGACTTATGTCCATGCATTTTCAAGACATTTTTTATAAATAAACTCCAATCAACTTAATAATGCCTTGACATTTTTGTGAGAAGACTAAAAGTCAATCAATCTCATTTCAAACCATTTTGCCACTTTGGCTTTTTATCTTTAAAACTTTTCTTAAAGTATTAAACTCTTGTCAATCCTTGTAGTGGTGCAAACAACTATACTTCTACAATATTTAGTGAAGAGAGATATTTTCCACTTGGGTGTTGAGTGAGGAATTGTTGATTTTGAAATCCAAGCCATATCCTCCACTTTGAGATGATGAAAATTCTCCTTTCTCATGATTGTTGGTAGTAGGTGTGTTTTCCACACGGACAATGACGATGATGTTTTATCTCATAAAATTAACCAACACATTCTTGTTTTAAATTTTTAAAAGAGGAACTACGTGTACCCTGATCCCCTATTGCACGAAAGGTGGTACGTAGGCACTAAAGGTTCGCAACCGCGGCAGGTGCAAAAATCATAAAATATACATTTCTTTTCTCACCTTCACCATCCATTTTATATAACAGTTTTTTATAGCCAAAATATACAGATTTTTTACAAAGAGGCTCCTACGAAGTACCGTAGATGTTTAGGGTGCTAATACATTCCCTTTGCATAACCAACCCCCTTATCTTGAATCTTTCCCCCTCTTTTTGGGTTATTCGCTCTTTTCCCATTCCTTTGGAAACAATAAAGCGCGGTGGCGATTTTTATTTTGATTTGTATAAAGTCTAGTCAATCCAATGGCTTAGTCTTGAACATTTCTACCGCTACACTAAGTTTTTAGCATCTCAAATTTATTAGAAACATTTTCTTTAAATCTTCAAACTTTGTTTCTTTGGAACATATTGTCTTTAGAAACTTGAGTCTCTAGCATGTGGACTTAAGTTAAAACTCCTGCCTTCAGATTGTTAGACTGTTTCTTTAGAACCTATTGTCTTCAGAAACATGAGTCTTCAGCATTTAGACTTAAGTAGCAACTTCTGTCTTCATATCTTCTGAGTGGTTTCTTTAAAAACATCAGAGCTTACACTTCAAAGCCTTCTGGAGTGTCTTGCTACTGCTCAACATAACTTGTGTAGCGCAGAAGCAGAACTAATTATCTTTTAATATCTTCGCCACGCCATCCATTAGAAGCATGACCTTTTTGTTAAGTACTCAACAATAACAAACATTAGAGTATCAAAATTGTTTATACAAACATACTCATTTGTTATCATCAAAACTCAGATAATATTATTGAATCAAATCTTGTTCTTACAACGAGTGTTTGAATGTCCAAACTCCAAAGTAGGAACTTTTCATATGCACACTTAAGAAAAGAGTAGGCAGGTACCTAACTAATCCATTTAGTCCTATTTATGAAAGAGTGAGACAAGTTGTTGAACTTTCTTTATTTAAAGTGTTTTGAAGATTTAATTAAGAAAAGAAACTTGACGTAGGATCGAACTTTATTATAGAATGATTTGAATTAAGTGAAGAAAATTTATTATAAAAATGGAGACGAGAAGGTTGGTTGCGACGCACAAGACTATCGACTTATCAGGTATGAAAATGGCCTAAAGTTGGATTGAGAACTGTTTTTGAAAATGGTTGAAAGATAAATGGCAAAGAGATGGAATCAAACATAAGATAAACCATACACATTCACAAATAAATAGCAAGTAAGCACATAAACATACATGTAAATAGAGATATCGAGCAAGATTATTTAATAAGAGAAAAACATTTGGTATTTGAAAAATATTAATTAGAAATAAATAATCATAAACCTAAAGCAAGCATCTAAAATATTTAGGATTTTTTTGATGAAAGAAAATTAGAATCCTCAATATAAGAAAAAAAATAATTTTAAACATCTTATATTTTTGAAAGTGATCCTAAAAGAAAATTTTAGTGTTTTTAACATTGAAATAAAATTAACAAAACTAACAAATAAAATGGGGGTGTAGAAAGAGCTAGGGGCGCTAGGCTCTCACGATTTGTTCCATGGTTTAATTTTGTCAGCCTTGAGTAAAAGAAAACTGGATCTAGCGGACCAAAACATGTAATTACAAGCTGAAACAACCAACTGACTTTTCAAATGATAATGAAATCAATGAAGTCGTCAGTGAACGCTTCTTAACCCACAGGATGGTAAAGGCAAACATCAAGTAAACATATGAAGTGAGAAATCACGACCAAAAGACCGAGAGATACGGGTAAGTGAGTCTGTTATGCGAGGGGAAAGTATTAGCACCCCATACGCCCATAGTACTCTACGGTATCCACTCTTGTTGTTCTAATAAGAGGGTGTGTTTAAACCTAAACTTACGAGCTAAAAGAAAAATATAAAGAGGGAATGCATGCAAAGTAAATCATAAAATAAATGTAGGGAAAATAAAGTTGTGCACGTTCGGGCCTTATCCCAATGCATATGTATCCCTTTTAAGGAATCAGAGCAGTCGTAGTTCGGCTCACATATTTTGGTTTGTTTTGTTTTTTAATGAAACAACATCAATTTCTCATTCTACCTACAACTCGACCTTTGGAGACTCACACATCTAGAGAAGAAAGGAATTAATGTGCTCAAAAAGTGCCTGGAGGCGAATAAATCCAAAGTCGTGACTCGTGGCAAGTAGACATGGTGCAATCTAACCTTTGGGGAATTACGCATCGTATTGCATAGAGAGGGAAAATAACACATCAAGTTTCAAAGTTCCGAAGAAAGGCCCGAAGGAAGAAATTTTTTTTATTGGTTGATATCTTTTACCTTAAAGAAGGATTTGAGAGTTTGTTAATTGTTTTATGCATTTTTTCAATAAAATGAGTTTTAGTCTTAATGCAAGGATGCAAAAGAAAGAAAAAACATTTAAGGGATACTATCTAGTTCTATCCCTAATGTTATCATACAATGATGGCCCTATGTCAAGGATAAAGGGGAAATATCTATCTATGTTAGCATGCATGGATTACTATCCTAAAGTCTAGCTCGAATCGGGAAAGAAACAAGTGCGTCCTAAGGGAGCATGGCATATAAAACAAGTGCTTTGGCAAAATCACACAATCGGGGTATACTGACTCAGGGGATGGGGGTATGGAGAGAAAATGCTTTAGCTAAGGGAGAAAATCATCCAAAGTAAACAAGCGAGAGATTGAGATGAAATAAAAAATAAAAGTATTACTTTAGCTAAGGGGGAGTGGATCACCCGAAGCAAACAAGCGGGTAATAAAGTGTCAGCAATGGTCATTGCAAACTCCTGACAAAGTGTGGGTATTTTATTGCGAAACCCTTCTCCACGTGACCGACTCGATACACGTGATTTGCACAAACCCAAAGCATCAACGAAAGAAATGCGAGGGTCGATTGCGAACCCTTTCCGCTCGCCTCCTTTTGAGGACTTATTGGGGTGGGGGAATATGTAAGCACAAATATAAACACACGTGTGAAATACCTACTTCAAAGGTAGGGTTTTAGTCAAACACAAATAGCAAACAAATCACATATAAGGAATTTCCTTAAACATGTCTTTAAATAAACCAGAGGGACTCCTGACATATATTAGCAATAGAAATCCATGTCATACATATCTATTCCTACTTGATGTGGCAAGGAAAGCGGTAAAATCCCTACTTCTCATGATCTCTAGAAACCAAAAAAATGTCGAGAGAAAATAGAAAATAAGTTTACCAAATGGATAATAATCCGTAGATGCTAAATTCATGTTAATCCATTTAGGTTTTGTCAATAAACCTCAATTTTAGTGTATATTCGGTATAGTTTACATTATAGTGTATTTATTGTGTTATTGTGTAAATATCATTGAGTTTAATTGATTTTATCTCATTTTTGTAGGTATTCAAACATTCATATTTAGGCATTATTATATAGAGCATTGAATAAGATTTCTAACGCTTTTGACTATGCGAGAATCGAAGTTACGGTTCAAAACTTATGGTTGAATATGTGCTATTTTTTCAACTTTCTGTCATCTATCGTCAGGCGATGCTTTTTGGTCGCCGGGCGATTCTAGAGCGACCTGAAGCATGGAAAAAATGCAGTTTTGGTCGTCGGGCAACACTTTTTGGTCGTCAGACGATGCAGGACAGTCAGAAATGCGTATTTAAGGGTAGAAACACTTTTTCTGGGTATGATTTTGGGTATTTTTTACCCCAACTCCATGATCCCTCATTTTTTGATAGTTAGAGCTTAGAAAACAACATCGAAGCTTGTATACGGATGATCCGGGGTGGAATTCTCTTCAATCGGTGCTGACAAACTGGTATATTTGTGGTTCATTTCTCTTCTTCTTTGTGTATTCCTTATGTGTTGAGTTTGTATATGTATTTACTTTGAACTCGTGTATATTTGTCGCCCATGGCGTTATATTAAACTTGGTTTACAAATCTTTTTCGATTGTTGTCTTGGATTTTTGCTATGTGCTAGGGATTTGAGTTGTTATAGACATATGCTGCTTAGATTCTTATCTAGGATGATGTTCTGTTAGTTTCTGAACTCTAGAGATAGATTTAGAGATGACATCTACTTGGGTATCAGAGCTTAATGCCGTGTGGTTGTGCTGTGCTGAGAGATTGTCAGTGCGATTACATAGTTGGCTTATGTGTTATTGAGGAGATAGAGATATCATTTCCTTGGTGATACATTCGGTCTCTCAATTTGGGTTAGAAATGACTTAGGTTGTGAGTGATACGGAGTTACATTGATGAGTATTGTTAGGTTGAATGTAGTTGGTCGATAGATTTAAGTCTGTAATAAGTAGATTATATGCAGCCTTCATAAGTTCTTCCTTATTTTTTATTTTTTTTACATTTATTTTCTATTGATACCATTTTCTTTACAAATCCATTCAATCCCAAACTCATTAACAAGAGATTTGTCGAACGTTAATTCAATAACCAATCTCTATGGACACGATAAGTTCCCCGATAAATATTTCCAAAACTTTTATTGCTTGCCGCTACACCGCTCCAACAAAATGGCGTCATTGCTGAGGATTGATTCTATTGTCTTTGCATTGTGATAATTCTTTTGTTTTTGAGTTTTGTAATTAATGTATGTGTTGTATAGAAATTGTACATTAACTTGTATATGATATTTGTGCATATATGTGTTTTCACGTATTGTTGTGAATTGTCTAATTTTTATAACATTTGTTGTTTGATTGCTAAGACACTTTCTATAGGTTTGCACGGTGTGACAATACCATGGCATTATGAGAGGAAGTTACTAGCTCACACAATAAAGGCGTCGAGCTTACGATGTAAAACAAGCATGTTTGTTTGTATTTGTTTATATGTTTGGTGATTTTTACTTTAACAAGTTGAAACAAGGAAATATTCCGAATTTAAAATCTTCACTTTTCAACTTGTTAATTCATTTTCCCCCAGTTTTCATATTGTTATTTGTATTTGTTTTGTTATGTCAATTTGTGTTTTTTGAAAGATTGTCATGTTTAGCTTGAGGAGTCTTGTTTTAACTGAATTTTATTATGCTTAATCTTTTGTTTTGTGTTGATTGTATGAATGCAAGAAAATGATCAAGGCATTTTTGTTTCATTTTGAGAACAGCTACCTAGCCAAATAGTCAATTCATCTTGTGAGTGTGTGATCATTAGTAATCCCTTTGAGATTTTTGTCGATATCCATGTTGTATTTCCTAAATGCTTGTCTATGAGTTTTTAGTTCCCCCTTTTGCAAGGATGTTGATTTTTTATTTTCTTGAACCCTCAATCATTGTTTTGGTTTGAATTTTTACCTTGCCTTAGAAAGTAGGGAGTATTCACTTTAATGTACGGTTGAATTCAAGTTGGGGAGAAAAATAAGTGTGTAATCATTGGCTGATTGCTCTGAGGTTATGAAAGAAAAAGAAAAAGAGAAAAAAAATCTGAAAATAAGTGAATAGAAAAAGAAAGAAAAAAATGAAAAAAAAGTTTTGAAAAAGTAAAATAAAGAGAGTTTGAATAATTTTGTGTTGAATAAGTGATGTGTGTTGGTTAGAAATTTGGGATGAAGAACAATTTGCCACAATTTCCCTGTGCGAACACACTTGATAAATCTCCAATTTGGAGACTTTCATAGCAGAATTAGCTTATGGTCATGAGAGATGAAATGTAGAGGATATCAAGACGAAATATTGGCCACCCGAACGAGTTCAAAGAGAGGCGCATGCTCTAAGTTATGAATTTTTTAGTGTCCAAAAACTGCACTTCCAGTACACTTTTCTGCTGTATTTCTTCGGAACAACTCGCACATTCAGAACTCTTCTTCAAAGAATTGGATCTCGAGCCACACATGAATTTGAGAATACGTCACCAGGGATATCTTGGCAAAAAAACACCTGAATATGACAGACCGGATTGGCCCTGTGAATTTATGACTACCCGAACCGTTGTGAAACCGCAGACCGATTATTAGCATAAAAAACAATCCTGAGAGCGTCTATTGACGAGATAAACGTCTCTTGCAATTTAATAAGGCTCATGTGAAATACCTTGATCCCATAACTATAGAACCAATGATATGTATGCATATGGTTATTCAATATAACACAATTTAAAGTCAAAATGAAGAGGGTAAATTTTGGGGTACAACAGCTGCCCATATTCAAACTTCTTAAACCTGAAGCGAGATTGTCAACGACAACCTTTCGAGCGATAAGGTGGAAGGAAATTTAATACGAAAATGAAATCAACAATTTGTACTCTGAATTGAGACGACATATCAACACAGGGTAAAATTTTGATGGCCTCTTGGCACTGAACCAAAGAAACAAGTTTATAAATGGGAGATAAAGATCAAAGACCGTGGAATTGGTCCGAAAACACTAGTAATAACTACACTTCACATAATTACAAAATGCTGCATTCTGAGACAAAGTATGCGAGTAACGACTCGACTCCACAAAATTCCAGAATGCTACATTCTGAGGAGGAAAAGTAACGGACAAAAGGTGCTAGTAATGACTAGACTTCACAGAATGCCAAAACGCTTCATTTTGAGAAAAAGGATAAAGACCGAAACATGTGAGCAATAACTAGACTTTACAGAATTCCAAAACGCTGCACTCCGAAAAAAGGCTAATGACCAAAAGATGCTAGTAACGAGTAAATTTCATAAAATTCCAGAACGCTGAATTTTGAGAAAGAAATAACGGCCTTACGAGAGGAGGCTAGTAATGACTAGACTTCTCAAAATACTAGTAACAATTGTCTTGATCAAACTGGAAGAGTTCCTTTTTGAACCAAAACACATTGGCACGCTAATCGAAATGCTGGGGGACCGAGAGAAGGTACGAGTAACGACTCGACCTTAGGAATACTTTAAATAATGTGCCATACTGGATCACAAACCAAAACCAAGAGTACGACTCATTCTTTAAAAGGAACTAGTAACGACTAGACCTCGATGAGTACTCCTTAGTATACAAATAATGATTGACCTAAACCACAGAATTACAGAGATGAAACAAGACAAATATTTATCTGACTCGGTAGAACCTAGTAATGACTAGATTCTACCAATACGAAATAAATGCCAGAACACTGGACTCAAAAATCAGGTGACAAGTTGTGAAATTTAACTTGGTAGGAAATTGTATCTACCAACCTACAAAGTTGCGCTAGGGAGAAGCTAACTGCAACAAGGCAAACGAGTAACGACTCGATAGGGAAGGACTAGCAACAACTAGACTCCTCAGAATACCAGAACATTATATTCTAAAAAAGATACACGAGTAACGACTCGACATCAAAGGTGTTGATAATGACCAAACCAAAATAAACTCTACGGCAGGACAGAACTGGATCGTAACCAGTCTAATGAGTAGTGACACGAAAAAGGACGACATTGAATAAGGACTAGAAACTCAAAACCAAAAACGGAGGTACATTAATAACGATTGAACGTGACCCACGAGAACCTACATGATCATATAGAATTCCCTTAGGTGAGAGGCAAGAAGGGGGCCGACTTATATGAAGTAAGGGGACAACCGGGGGATATCTGTTGAACCTAAGGAATCACTGGGGAAACATCTAAACCTTGAAACAAATTTTTTGAAAAAAGAAAGCATTTAAACCCGAGACCACTGGAGAGCAAGACGATAAACTTGGATTATACTTTAATGCATGTTTTAATTTCTTTTCCTTAAGGAGTAATATTCCCAAAGAGAATGGGAACACTACACGTTTGAGGATGCAATAAGATGATGCATGTCTAAATGTTCCACTGGGAAACAGCAAAAACGAAAATACAAAAATGAGGTTGTCGGGGCTCCATTGGGCGAACACTGCTGAGGTACTAGTAACCACTAGATTTACAAGGAGAATATCATTCAATGTTGCCGGGAATAAACAGCCACTTCAACATGAATTCAAATTTCTGGCTTTCTGGGTATAACAATCTACCAACATTGAGGTTGTTCCTACCAATGAGACCACACTAGGGATAAAACAGACCTCGGTTTTCGGCCAGTATAGGGCATCAGAGGGAGCTACCTATCACACACTGGTGAGGTCAGACATTTCTGAGGAACAACTCACAAGATTCATAGGGGAATTACAAATCTCTATCAGGCTTTTCAAAGCCATCCACATTTAAAGAAGAAAATTTCACTGAGGAACAAGGTGGCTCATTGGGAAAGTACAACGAATTCCGAAGAGATTTTATCAACACCAACCTTTCGGGAGAAACACTTTAAAACTAAATTACCTCACTGAAGAGAAACAAGATTTAAAATCTTTTGTAAATGATCCCCAAATAATGCGAGCGGATAGATGGTCTTCTTCCTGAGAGGCTTTGTGCTTGTCTTTGTGTTGTTATCCATCCTTGATGTTGATGACAAACTTCAAGGTATCTTGGAAATGACATGCATATGCAGGTTAGACAAACGTACATTTTTTTGCACTTTTTTTTAAAAGGTACGAATGCCATGATGCAATGCAATCACAGGGGATCAAAGCTTCCAACAACAAAGCCTTCTATGCCATTTCTGACTATGTTGAGAAAACCAAAACCAAAGGTCCGGAACATAACCAAACAAATCATCCTGAATATCGGATCTAGAAACTCATAAAATAAATTTGAGACTGACATAGTCACCAACAAAACATAACGGTCACCATATGTACCTGTAAGATATATTCCCGCCTCACTCACATGTAAAATCTAGGTCAGGGTAAGGTGATGGTAAATCAGATCATGGGTCTGCCTGAGGCCACTATCATCGAAACACCTACGTGAAATGATAACACCTCATTTATACCTCAACTGAGCATGGACAAAATGACCGCACTAGCCAATCAAGATCAACTAGCCATCATGTTCCACTTTATTCCTAGGGTTCCTCTGGTCGTCACTTGGCCTGGGTATTGGGCCTTTTACCTCTTATAACACCCACCCATCATTAACATAACCGACAAAGCAGTTCCACCAGCATATGGAAAGTGATAAAAATAATGCACATATATTATCACATGAATAAGCATGAAATAACAAATTGTAAAGCATAAAAATAAACACCCCATGCATAAACCAAACAAGATCTATGACCAACTCCAGGATGGACCAACATTAGGTTAATATATCCCTAGTAAAGTCACCAACTGAAACAACTGGCTGACTTGTCAACTGATAATGAAATCAATGAAGTCACCATTGAACGTTTTTATCCCATAGGAAGGGAAATGTAAACATCAAGTAAACCTGAGAAGGGAGAAATCACGTTCAAACGACCGAGAGATACGAGTAAGGGCGTCTGTTACGCAAGTGGAAGGTATTAGCACCCCACAAGCCCGTAGTACTCTATTGTATCCACTCTTGTTATTATAATCAAAGGGTGTGTTCAAATATAAACTTACGAGCTAAAAGAAAAATACAAAGAGGGAATGAATGCAAAAGAAATCAAAAAATAAATGCTGGGAAAAAATTTGTGCTCGTTCGGGCCCTACCCCAATGCATACGTATCCCTTTTAAGGAATCAGAGCAGTCATAGTTCGGATCACATATTTTGGTTGGTTTTGTGTTTCTTAATAGAACAACATCAATTTCGCATTCTACCTGCAGCTAGACCTTTTGAGACTCACACATATATAGTAGAAAGCAATTAATGTGCCCAAAAAGTTCTTGGAGGCGAACAATGCTAAAGTCGCGACTCGTGGCAAGTAGACATGGTGCAACCCGACCTTTGTGGAATTACGCATCGTATTGCATAGAGAGGGAAAATAACACATCCAGTTGGAAATTTACGAAGAAAGGCCCGAAGGCGGAAAAAATTTGTATCGTGATATATTTTACCTTAAAGAAGGATTTGAGAGTTTGTTAAATGTTTTATGAATTATTTCAAGAAAAAGAGTTTTAGTCTTAATGCAAGGTTGCAAAAGAAAGAAAAAACATCTAAGGGAAGGGAGAATATCTAGTTCTATCCCTAATGTTATCATACAATGATGTCCAAATGTCAAGGATAAATGGGAAATATCTATCTATGTTAGCATGCATGGGTTACTATCTTAAGGTCTAGCTCAAATCAGGAATGAAACAAGCGCGTCTTAAGGGTGCATGGCTTATCAAACAAGTGCTTTGGTAAAAGCACACAATCGAGGTATACTGACTCAGAGGATGGGGGTATGATTAGAAAATCCTTTAGATAAGGGGAGCGGATCACTCGAAGCAAACAAGTGGGAGCCTATGATGAAATAAAAAAAATAAAAGCATTACTTTAGCTAAGGGGAGCAGATCACCCGAAGCAAACAAGCGGGTAGCGAAGTGTCAACAATGGTCATTGCAAACTCCTAACAAAGTGTGGGGTTTTGATTATGAAACTCTTTTCCACATGACCGACTCGATACACATGATCTTCATAAACCCAAAGCGTCGACGTATAACGTGAGCTAAGGATGACACACATGAAATGCGGGGGTCGATTGCAAACCCTTTCCGCTCGCGTTTTTTTTTTTAGGACTTATTGGGGTGGGGGAATATTCAAGCACAAAAGTAACATGTGCAGAATACCTACTTCAAAGGTGGGGTTTTAAAAAAACACAAATAGCAAACAAATCACATATACCAAATTGCCTTAATAGGTCTTTAAATAAACCAGAGGGACTCTTGACATATATCAGTAATGGAAATCCCCGTCATACATCTCTATTTATACTTGACATGGCAAGGAAAGCGGTAATACCTACTTCTCATGATCTCTAGAAAGCAAAAAAATGCAGAGAGAAAATAGATAAGAAGTTTACCAAACGAATAACAAAGAAACCCGGAAAACTTTGCGAACTGCTAGCACCAATAAAGAAAATACCATCAGCATATGCGTCAAAGTATTAACAATCAAAAATCGGAATATGTAGCGGACATACCCAAATACAAAAATACACCTGCACCAGATATCAATCCAGACACAAGTATAATAACACGGTGCACAACAAATGTGAGCATATGGAAAAGAATATGTATCAGACATTCCCGCACCATTAACAAAGTACATGAATGAATTATAATCCATACAAGATACAATATAACATCACACAATGGAATATGTAGCAGACACATCCGTGTGATTCCCGGGTACCTGCACGAAAATAGGATTTATGCAAGAATTATATCATTTGTGTATCATACGCAAACTTTCACTTAACAAGTGATTGAATAAGGTGTCCTTTCATCCAATAATCATGCGCTAATTAAAGGTTTAAGGCCTAATAATGTACCTTGCAAAGAATTCACAAAAGGAGTTTGAAGTAACAAGGCAATGTTGCAAAAATGCAATTAAAACAAAGCAAAAATTGATATTTCCATCTGGTTAACCGGTTACCAAAAGTTGAAGATTGAATACTGACACTGACTTTGGGTAACCAGTTACCATAACTGGGTAACCGATTACAAAAACATTGAAAATTTTGGAAATTTGTTACTGACTTGGAGTAACTAGTTACCATAACTAGGTAACCGGTTACCTCGTGACATTTTTGAAATTTTCACACCAACACACATCACTTATTAACACACCATGATTCCATACTCTTTTTCTTTTTCTTTTTTTCAAAGATTTTTCAGTTTTTTTTCTTTCTTTTTTCTATCTTTTTTTTCACTTTTTTTTCTTTCTTTTCTTTTTCTTTCACAGCCTCATAGCTATCAACCAATAAACACACAATCATTTTTATCCCCAACTTGAATTCAAACATACATTAAAGTAAATACTCCCTATTTTCTAAGGCAAGCTAAAAATTCAAACCAAAACAAGGGTTGAGGATTCAAGAAAACAACGAATGAACATCTGTGCAAAAAGGGAAACTAAACACTCATAGACAAGCATTTAGTAAATACAACATGGATATCAACAAAAATCTCAAAGGGGTTACTAATGATAACACACTCACAAGGTGAATTGACTATTTGGATAGGTAGTTGTGCTTAAAATGAAACAAAAAATGCCTTGTTCCTTTTCTTGTATTCATACAATCAACACAAACAAAATATTAAGCATAATAAAATCCAGTTAAAACAAGAATTATGGCTCAACATATGTGAGCAATGGAAAGCAACCTCACAAAAAGGGTATAAACTAAAGTAATTCATAAATGAACAAGTATACAAAATAATGAATGTCATAAAAATTGTAAAAAGTCTAAGTATCATGAATATGCTAAAGTATAGAAAGCGATAAACGCATACCTCGAACGTGTACAAAACTTTTAAAAAAATCATTACCACCCATTCGCAAGTCGAAACAATCAAACTTGACAAATCACCTCAATATTTTAAAACTTACTAGACCAAAACTTGAGTGCAAACAACAACAAAAGAATTATAAAAATAATACTCCTTTAAAATTTCAATGTACAAAATTTACAATATATACAACGAACAAAACTCCTCAAGCTAAACACGACAAGCTTTAGGAAAACAAAAATTGACATAACAAAACAAATACAAATAACAATATGAAAACCAGGGGAAAATGAATTAACAAGTTGGAAAGTGAAGATTTGAAATTCAGAATATTTCCTTGTTTCAACTTGTTAAAGCACAAATCACAACACACATAAACAAATACAAACAAACATACTTGTTTCACGTTGTAAGCTCGACGCCTTTATTGTGTGAGCTAGTAACCTCCTCTCATCATGCCCTGGTATTGTCACACCGCACAAATACGTGAAAACACATATATGCACAAATATCATATACAAGTTAATATACAATTTTTATACAACATATACATTAATTACAAAACTAAAAAAATAGAATTATCGAAATGCAAAGACAATAAAACCAATCCTCGGAAACAAAGCCATTTTGTTGAGAGCGGTGTAGCGGCAAACAACAAAAGTTTTGGAAATATTTATTCGGGAATTTATTGTGTCCACAGAGATTGGTTATTGAATTATCGTTCGAAAAATCTCTTCTTAATAAGTTTGGGGATAAATGAGTTTGTAAAGAAAAATGTTATCAATAGAAAATAAATGTAAGCAAAGGTAAAAACTAAGGAAGAACTTATCAAGCCTGCATATAATCTACTCATCATAGACTTAAATCTATCGACCAGTTACACTACGTATCACTCACAACCTAAGTCATTTCTAACCCAAATTGAGAGGCCGACTGTATCGCCAAGGAAATGATCTCTCTATCTCCTCAACAATAGAGAAGACAACTATGTAATCGCACTGACAATCTGCCAGCACAACACAACCACACAGAGACATTAAGCTCTGATATCCAAGTAGATGTCAGCTCTAAATCTATCTCTAGAGTTCAGAAACTAACAGATAATCATCCTAAATAAGAATCTAAGCAGTATATGTCTATAACAACTCAAATCCCTAGCATAGAGCAAAAGTCGAGGATAACAATTGACAAAGATTTGTAAAGCAAGTTTAATATAACTCCATGGGCGTCACGTATACACGAGTTCAAAGTAAATACATATACAAACTCAACACATAAATAATACACAAAGAAGAAGATAAATGAACCACAAATCTACCTCTTTGTCAGTGCTGATTGAAGAGAAATCCACCCCAGATCATCTGTATGCAAGCTTCAATGTTGTTTTCTAAGTTCTAACAATCATAAAGTGAAGGATGATGGAGTTGGCGTCAAAAATACCCAAAACCATACCCAAAAAATGTGTTTTTACCCCTAAATACGCATTCCTGACTGTCCTGCATCGCCCAACGACAAAAAAGCATCGCTCAATTACCAAAACTGTGTTTTTCCATGCTTCAGGTCACTCCAGAATCGCTCGGCGACCAAAAAGTGTTGCCCGGCAATAGATGACAGAAATTTGAAAAACCAGCACAGATTCAGCCATAAGTTTTAAACTGTAACTCTGATTCACTCACGGTAGAAAGCGTTAGAAAGCTTATTCAATGCTCTATCTAACAATTCCAAAATATCAATGCTTGAATACCTACAAAAATGAGATAAAATCAATTAAACTCAATGATATTTACATAATAACGCAATAAATACACTATAATATAAATTATATCGAATATACACTAAAGTTGAAGTTTATTTACAAAAAGAAAATGAAATAAGCCGATGAGTGCTAATTATACACACTCAAATTCACAACTATTTAGCACTCATCAGGTAATCAGCAAAGTGAAGGATAAAAAAACATAAGAAAGGGGGTTTGAATTGGGGTTATCAAAAATTAAAACAATATAACGCGTTGGTTATCCTAGTTGGCTTGAACTCAAAGCTACTCCAGTCCATCCATCTATGTGATTTCGCCTCTCTCAATCGAGGTATTAATCCACTAATTAATGATGATTACAAATCTCAAGGAAATACAATTGTAAACAATTATACAATGTGTTTACAAATGCTTCTAACAAGCTATATCACACTTGTGATGTTTACACAAATTATAGCATAAATAATAACTTAAGTGATAAAAAGATATGAGAGTCATTAGAGGGCTCTTTTGTTCGTATGCATGAGAGTTATTTTTAATCCATCTTCATAGTCCCCTTTATATAGAAGTTAGGTTCAAAGATCCATTGGAGACATATATGTTTATTTTGGAAGGTTGATGATTTGAGGTTTAATATCCTTTCCAAAAATACAGATGTTTTTCCCAATCATAACGTTTCAGTTGTTACTTTCTTGATCCTGTATTATTTTTCATTAATGTGATGTTGGATCTACATACCTTCAGAGTATTTTTAACTTGAGTGCTTGGTCTCAGAACTTCAATTTGATGAATACGTTGAAACTTCTTTGTTCTTTCAGAACTTTCCTATCAGAGTATAACTGGCAACTTAGTGCTTCAGAAGTTTTACTTTAGCATTAAAGCTTCTTTTACTAGCGTGTCACTTTTTGTTTCGCTTATGAGCTTCTTATATACATGTTTTCTTCAGAGATTCATATCTGATTATTCACGTCATTAACTTTTTAGCTTTCATCAAAACTTATCTGTACATTCAATCAAACGATTAGAGTGCATAATTGTTCTTCACAATAACTATGTATTTGTTATCATCAAATATATGGATTAGATGTAGAACCAAACTATAATCTAACAATCTCTCCCTTTTTGATGATGACAAAACTTACATTTTTTATGAACAATTTTGTAACTTAGACGATATAATTTCATTGTAAAATATATTATCACATTCTCCTTCTGAAAAACCTATGTTGAAGGCTGGTAATGTATACCACAAGTTTAGAGTGATACTTTTCCTATAAACTTTCAGAATTAGAAGTTACATTATATCATAATTTTTGAGACTTAGTTTAGAACTGTTATATCGAAATATTTTCACTTCTCCCCCTTTTTGTCATAAATCAAAAATAATAAAATAAGGAAAACATAGAAAAACACAATATCAGAACAACAAAAGGTCATGCATTAGAATGAAACAATCATACAGAAGATAAGCACAAAAAAAAACATCAGAACAACAAGAAGATAAATAAACAACTAGATCTAAGGTTGTGGAGGTGGAAGGCGTGAGAACAATGCTTCCAGAAGACCTTTGATATATGTGTTGGATTCTTCTTGCTTGTCCAACATTCCCTTAATCTCTTTGTTGGTTTCATCTTGTTTATCCAACCTTTCCCTAACAACTTCATTCTCTTTCTTCAACTCATCCAGAGTTGTCAACATGAGAGAAGTTGGAGTCATTTCTTCAACATTTACATTCGTAGAAGATTCTTCAACTGGCATTCCTTTGGCTTTGTAAATAACTAGAGGTTGAAGTTGAGGAGATGGTTCTTGAACTTCTGGTTTCTGTGGAGATTCACATGGAGTGTTATCTAGTTGTAGAAGAGGTTTTTTCCCATAGTTTCAGAACTTGATCCTTGAAGACATTCAACTGATCACATAAGTTCTACTGAGAATACTCATAGCTTAGTTCCTTCAACTTGAGGGATTCAGAATTAAACCATTTTCTGATCTGGGCTCAAAGGGAGTAAGAATTAGATGGGTTGATATTGTTGAAGCAAAACTGCTTCAGAGTATTGACCCATTCCTGCATTTCTGGGAGGAATTGATTAGGTTGTTCAAAGCTTGTTGGTCAACTGCAATTCATAGATGATCTTATGGTTTTACTATGGGAGTGTGATGATCTGGGGGGTTGTAAATGGAGAGTGGTGAGTTTGTTAATGATGTATGTGGAAAGGGAGTATCTGGGATGATATGGATGTTATGTGGTTAAGGGATGATGAAATTTGGTGGTTCATGATTATTGAGAGGACAAGTTCTTTGCGGTTAGTGTAGTTCTCTTCACTTGGGATGGAACTTGATTATGAAATGATGTTTGTATGAACGAGATCTTGTGAAGTGTGTTTTTGAGAAGAGGAAGACATTGTTCGCAGGTTTTAGGGTTTTAGAAGAGAAGAGGGAGAAAAAAATTGCAGAGAAAAAAAGTGTGTGAAGGTAATGGTGAAAAGTGTATGTGAGAAAAGTGTATAAATAGGCAACGAAGAAAATCATGAAATTAAATACAATTAAAAAAAATTAAACATAATGATTAAAATAATTAAATGATTTCTGACAAGGGAGATGCGTGAAGATATTCAAAACAATTACTGATGTGACTCATGCCTTAATGCATCAACTCAAACGTTTTGGCCAACTAGAGTGTGAACACGTGTTCAATCTCAGAGATGACATTACAGTTTATGCTGACAAATGTTGATATGGTGAGTTGCTGATATTATCTTGAAATGGAACATTTTTTCCTTACATTAAGATCTACAAGATAGTTTGAGTCAATTTTCCTTCTCACTTCTGAAGAAATATTGCTCAGATTGTTCATAAAAGAAAGTAATTCAGAACATTCTGAAGGTTAAATATGTAGAAATTTAATATCTTTTCATTTTGGACAGGACTCTATATTGAGATGTTTCAGAATGAAATTAAATCTATCTTCAGAAAGGGGTTTTTGTAAAAATTCCAGCCTATTGATAGCCTGTATCTATAAATTTTAAGAAAAGAATCCCGTTCTAAGTATAGTCCCTAATGAAACGATGTTTGATTTCTATTTGTTTAGTCCTAAAATGTAAGATAGGTTTTTAGAAAGACAAATAGAAGAAGTATTATCATAGAGGATGGGAATGTTACTCTCGTATATATTATAATCTTCAAGTTGTCTCTTCATCCAGAGCATCTGAGTACTGCATCCAACGGTAGCTATATATTCAGCTTCAACAGTTGATAATGATATGGTGGATTGTCTTTTACTGGACCAAGATATCAAGTTATCTCCCAGAAACTATCAGCTTCCAAAAGTGATTTTTCTTTCTATTCTATCTCTAGCAAAATCAGTATCGCAATATCCGACTAATTTATATTCTTTGGATTTTCTATAACATAGAATAAGATTAGTAGTACCTTTCAGATACTTGAAAATAAGCTTAACTGCTGTTAAGTGAGATTTTCTAGGATCTGATTAGAATCTAGCACATAAACAAACGATATATAGAATATAAGGTCTCGAAGCGGTTAAGTAAAGGAGAGAACCAATCATACCTTTGTAGAGATTCTGCTCTACTTTCTCACTTACCTCTTCCTTTTCTAGAATTCATGTAGGATGCATTGGAGTTTTGGCTGGCTTACTTTTTGACATGTCAAATTTCTTTAGAATTTATTTAATATATTTACTTTGATGTATTAAGGTTCCTTCTGCAGTTTGATTAATTTGAATTCCCATCAGACTCATTTCAAACTCTACCTGCATAGACTTTGCAAATTCTTTGCCGAAGGAGGCTTTAATAGACCCAAATATACTATCATCTACATGAATTTGACAAACCAGAATATCATTTTTAAATGTTTTACAGAATAAGGTTGTGTCTATTTTACCTATGGTAAACTCTTTTTCTAAAAGAAAGTTACTTAGTCATTCATACCATGCTTTGGGAGCTTGTTTCTGACCATATAACGATTTCTTAAGTTTATAAGCATATTTTGGATGTTTTGTATTTTCAAAACCAGGGGGTTGGTGCACATAAACTTCTTCATCAATATAATTGTAATACAGTGGGAGAACTAACTTAGTTTTGCATTTTATCGCAAATGTTGCAGATAGCAAGAGTCGCCACCGACTTCTCTTTTATCCAAAAAGGAAAGGGCTAAAAGAATAGGAAAGACCTTCAAGATTTTTGAGTTTGAGGGGTAGGTTATGAAAAGGGAAGGTGTTAGCACCCTTTTCATTGGTAGTTATCTACAGGCTCTTAATCGCTATCTCACTTTATTTTGAGAATTGCTTTGTGTGTTTGCATCTGATGTCGTTAGGTATATATAGGGCATGAGATTAGGTCAACAATTGTGGAAGGAATTATGTCATTAAGAGGTGAAGATTTTGATTGAAAATTTGTATGGAAACTTGCTATTTTTGGCTCAATCTTGCACCAATCAGCCTTGCACGAAATTGATAGCTTGCACATGTAATCTTGAGCCTCCAACGTGACTGAAATCAAAAGCCTTGTGCCTTAGTCCATTAACTTTACATTTATTTGAATTAATTTGAGTTTAATTGAATAATAATAAAATAAAATAAAAACAAAAGATAATGCATGAATGGACTTATGGGTCCTTAAACATGTCATGAACATGTTTGGATCTTAAAACTTAGGCCCAAATGGTCCAAAATAACAAGCTTGCTCAATTTGAACTTCATGAAAAGCACTTGATACATTTGAAACCCAAATTTACTTGAGAAATACAAAACCCTCATTTTGGATCCATTGCTTAGGAGGAGAATTTGTTTGATCAATTCTTGAGCCGCCTTGAGCATTGGAGAACACTAGGAGGATGTCTTGAAGAAAATTGGAGTGAAAATTTTTGGGTACAACAGCTGCCCCTGTTCAATCTTTTTAAACTTGAAGAGTTAGATTGGCATGTACTCCATTCGTGACTTGAAGGTAAAAGATGATTGAACACTTAAGTGCCCAGAAGTTTGCACTCACATGTGCAAGAGGTGACACTGTTGGTTGATAATATTGCTTGAATAGGATTAAAGATGCCATTCAGAGAGGTGATAAAGAGTATTCGAATATGAGATTATTGATGCCATCCAAAGTAACCGTTGATAGAAGTATCAAAATTAGTCTACGCTTGACTGTATCTGAAGAATATTTTCCAGAGTGAACCTTTGGGGAAGGTGTCTGAGTAACCGCTTATCAGATTTAGTCTCTAAGGGAAATGCTTGTTGGAATGAATTTATTAAGGAAATTTTATTCAAAATAAACATCTGGAGGAAGACGCTTTTCGGAATGATACTCTGAAGGAGAATGCTTTTCAGAATTCAGTCTCTGATGGGAAGTGTTTGTCATGTAGATAGTCGCTCCGTCTTATTTCGAGAATTGATCTACAATCTGTTTTTATTAGTAAACTCGTCCTGTTTCAGGAATTCATACCACCTGGTGATAAATATAGTCACCTTGTCCGGCTTCGGGAATTGATCTTCATCTGGCCATAAAGATAGAAAGATAGTTTCCCCGTCCTGTTTCGGGAGTTAATCTTTGCACGATTGTATAGATATTTTTCCCGTCCTGTTTCAGGAGTTAATCTTTAACCTATTCATGTAGATAGTCGCCCCATCTTGTTTCACGAATTGATCTATAATTTGTTTTTCAAGAAAGTTGCCTTGTCTTGTTTCAGGAATTAATCAGTGTCTGGTCATCCAAATAGTTGCCCCGTCTTATTTTGGGAATTAACCTGGCACCTACTTTTTGTTGGCCGTAGAGATAATTGCCCCATCTTATTTTGGGAATTAATCTCTGACCTAGTCATATAGATAATTTCCCCTTCTTGTTTCGGGAATTAATCTTGGACCTATTTGAGAATTGTTGATGATATTCGTCTATTTGTGAATTTTACTTTAAAAGGTAAAGAGTTAGTTGTATGCAATGTCATGATGTATGAAATGCATTGATTAATGATGTTCTCAAACTAAATGAGGGTGTTCTATATGTAGTTCACATACATACACTATCATATATATAAATGATGTATGAATGTGAAATGTCGTTAAAGTGTATTGGCAGCTTTGTATAACATCTCTGACTAGGAAAATAAATCCCTGACTTTTGTTGGGGATGAAGAATATGTGTAATCTTTGATCTTGTCTAGAATGTTTTCACTAAGAATTCCTATTTTCTGTTTGGGAAAACTCCACTAAGGAATTTGATTCCTTCTTGGGAAGAAAAGTTCAAGAACATTGGTCACTCATCACTCTACTGAGGAATTTGATTCTTATATACCCTGACTAGGTTGAAAGGGATGGATAACCTTTCGAGGTGTTTTCTGACCGAGTTTCTTATATGGATGTCGACTCGTCTGGGGAGGATAAGATTAACTGATATCTGGTCCAATTTCATATTTTGTAGAAACTCTCTGGGGATGTCAATCTGGACTACCCTTTACTGGAGAGAGAAATTTTACTGGTGATTTGTAGTAGTCAAAGTGATAGACTCAAGTTGGGGAGACTGTATCATGTTGGAGAAATAAACCATGTTGGGGAAATAAACCCTGCTAGAGAAACACTCTGCTGAGGAAATAAACCTGCTCGAGGAATATATTCTGCTGAGGAGATAAACCCTGCTAGATAAGAGAATTATGTAGGGGTTTTTATAGTGTTGGAGAAATAAACTCATCTGGGAAGAGAATTTCCGTGAATTGTGCTGGTGACATACTCTCTGGCAAGGATTGGGACTCCGTAGGTTTGCAACATTGCTGGGAAAAGATCATACTCCTTTGTCTTCTAGGGGGATCTACTGGGGAGTGTGATTGGGTTAATTGCTGGAAAATGTCCCAATTCTTGTCTTAAGGAATTTCAGACTTTTGGGGCATGTATCTTTGTTAAAGATGAGCTTGTAAAGATGACTCTGCGGGAATAATCTTATTGGAATTACTCTGTGGGGATTTGTGGACGACTTAAACATTATCCCAATTTCAGAGTCTTGAGTAAATACTTATTCCCGTTTTTATGCATATACTTGGTAATAGTAATCATATTCATATGCATATGTTCATTCAATTCAGTCATTGGACGTTTTTGCAAACAAAACAGAAAAAGTAAAATAAAATTTGAATTTTGAAATCGTGTTTATATTGACAGTTTTCCCATAAACAGGCGATCATACAAAGAGACAAAAGTCCTAGTAGGAGGAAATCGTCGTGAAAAATGAAGAGAGTACAAAGTGAAAACAAAATATATAGTTATGTGTAAATAATATCATCGGGTTCCAACTCTGCTATTGCCCCTATGTCTTCGAGCATCTCATCCCTTGTTTTCGAAAGAAGTTGATTGAATCAATTTGTACCAGTTGAACTTGACATTGGTAATAAAGATGGTTGTAAGTGATCCAACGGGACATATTTGTACGCTTTAATCCATAAATTTTGCCTAGACCGCCCTTTCGGGTTTTCAGTCCACCAGGATACCCTTTTTTGCCCAAGCCGCCTTTTTAGGTTTTTGACTTATGGGGTGTACAATGTTTTATATATATATATATCCATAATTTTTGCCTAAACCTTTTTGGTTCACCGAGATGCCCTTATTTTTTCCTAGGCCAGTCAACCTAGCGGTTCATTTTCATGCGTAGTATCTTTTGTCTATGTCCGTGTTCACAGGGTGTGTAAAATCTTCACCTTACAAGGTGGTAAATATCATAGCGCCGCCCGAAAATAAATTCTTCATTACAAATGGCCCTTCGTAAATAGGATTCTATTTTCCCCTGGGATCACCTTGTGGTAGGATGATGCGCTTGATTACCGAGTCACCAGCCTGATATACCCAATTCTTGATCTTCTTATTGAAGGCTTTGATCACACGCTTCTAATACATCTGACCATGACAAATAGCCGCAAGCCTCTTCTCGTTAATCAAATTCAGTTGGTCCAACCTAGTCTGAATCCATTCGTCTTCGTCTAAATCTTCATCTTTCATAATTCTCAGGGAAGGAATCTGAACTTTGACAGGTAGGACACCTTCCATACCATAAACTAGAGAGAACGGGGTTACCCCAGTTGATGTTTTCACTGAAGTTCGATAGCCATGAAGAGAAAATGGTAACATCTCATGCCAATATTTATATGTCACCATCATCTTATGTATAATATTCTTAATTTTATTATTGGCGGCTTCCACTGCGCCATTCATCTTCAGTCGATATGGAGAAGAGTTGTAGTGCTTGATCTTGAACTGCATGCAGAGTTCTGTGATCATAGTGTTGTTGAGATTGGTACCATTATCTGTGATAATCCTTTCAGGGATTCCATACCTACATATAAAGTTATGCTTAATAAACTGGGTGACAACATTCTTAGTAACAGAGGCGAATGAGGCAACTTCAACCCACTTTATGAAATAATCAATGGCAACGAGGATGAACCGATGTCTGTTAGAGGCAGTAGGCTTGATCTCTCCAATCATATTGATGCCCCACATTGTAAATGGCCAAGGATCAGTCAAGACATTCAGAGGTACTGGAGGCACATATACTTTTTCAGCGTAGATTTGGCACTTGTGACAAGTTCTTGAGTGATGGTGGCAGTTGGCTTCCATAGTCGACCAATAGTAACCCGCTTTCAGAATCTTCTTAGCCATAGTATGTCCACTGGAGTGAGTACCTGTTGTACCCAAAAAATTTCCCTTCCATTTTACTTCAATACATTCTCATGAGATCCTTATTTGCTAAAGGTTCCTCAAGAATTGATCAGACATATTCTCCTCCTAAGCAATGGGTCCACAACTAGGGTTTTGAGTTTCTCAAGGAAGATTGAGTTTTCAAGGTCTATAGTTTTTTTCATGGTTCTCCATAGGTCCTCAAGATTTCTCATACAAAGTTTCAAGTCTTGCATCACAAGATTGCTCAATGAATGGCTCAGGTGACTGAAAATCAACTTTATTGGGTAAAAATTCAACCATGGTAAACATACAGTCAAACTTCAAGATTTTTGGTCATCATCAACATTTTGAAGTCATATCCATAATTTTATCAAGGGTTGATCACGATTCCTCAAGAAAAGCCCTCAAATCATCAAAAGTCAAAAGTTGCCAAATTAGGGTTTCTTTAGGAGAAGTCAACTAAACTTTGACCAAGCATAAATTTCACATGCTTCATCAGCTTTTCCCTAACCAAAGCTCATTTTGAAGGGAATTCAATTCTATACAACTTTTTATCTCTATGCTCAAGTCCAAAAAATGCATATTTTAAAAGACATAAACCAATACATTATAGGTCATTTCAAAAGTCAACAAAAAGCCACTTTTTTTCAAGGCAACATACATCAAGATAAAGTCTTCAAAAGAAAAAAATGATCAAGATAGAGGTTGTAGAGTAAATCTTGAGCTTCCCAAAAATTCCAAGATCACTCTTAAAAGAAAATTTTCCAGTGAGTTATGGCCATTGCAAAAAGGAAAATTTTGAGCAAATGCATGAAGTTCATTTTGAGCAAGCTTGATATTTTGGACTATTGGTCCATGGTTTTGAGTTCCAAACGTGTTTATACTTTTCATACACCTTAGAATTCATTCTCACACCTTTGGCCTTGTTTTATTTTTATTATGTTTATTTTTTTTATTTAATTAATTAATAATACAAAATAAATAAGATAAAAATCATATATTTTTTTACAAGAGTCCAAGCCCACTTGTTTTTTCCCTAGAAATTCTCTATATATTCAAGCATCAAGACAAGAACAAGAACACGAAATCCTTGCACCACAAAATTGTCAAAAAACACCAAAATTTTCCAAGAACCCTAAGTTCTCAAACCCCACTCTTCAACGAGTTTCAATCAGTGTTGAGCCTTCCATTAGCCTCTTGGGACTCCCAGGAAGACATTCCAATCATTCTTTAAAGCCTGAAGCATCCCAGAAAGCTTTCCTCAAGAGCATCGGTTGGGTAGTATTTCAAAACATTGAATTCTTACTTGTTGCATTTGTTTATTGATTTTGTGTGTTCATGTATGCTTACAATGGTGTTTAGTATAGATTACAACCATTACATGGGATCCATGACGTCCAAATCATGAGTTACCATTAAGGGACCAAATTAGAGTTTTTCCTTCGAAACGCATGATCCAAGCATTTTCAATCAAAACTAAGCCCATATTTGGATTCAGGACCCTCGATTAAGGGGGCTAGGGTCTTCTTTAATCATTAACATGCCTTGTTTTGCAGGATATGAAAATATGCTCATCGGAGAAGATGATCGGAGCTAGGGCTCAGGCGCTTCTCCGGCCAATGCATTTTGTTTTATATTATATTTGCTTTGTTTAATTATATTAACGGATGAAACAACCATCCCAGTAGTAATAGTGCGCGTGATAAGGCATTGGTACTGAAGATCTTGGGTTCGAGCCAGCCTTTTGACACTTTTCCTTCTAATTTCTCATATGTTTTGCAGGCTGAGTATAAATCATGTTGGTTGCATATCCTTGCACAAGCACGCACCTAGCTCAGTTGGCAAGCATGCTGCTTTAAGATGCAGGGCATGGGTTCAACACCCACCCCTAACATTATTTTTCCTCTATTTTTCCTTACTAACGTTATTTTCATTATTTTTATTTTTTCTTAACCCTAATTTTTAACAAACCCTAATTATTTTTTAATCAACATTAAAATAAATTAGGTTTAGTTTTATTTTTTCATAAATTATCTTTTATTTTTATTTTATTTTAAATTAATTAGGATAATTAATCTCAATTAATTTAATTACTTAATTTTTTCAATTAATTAAAGTCAACCTAAACTTTAGGGTTTGTTTAAATTAAATTACTTAATCAACTTTTTTCAATTAAAATCAATTAGGTTTAGGTTAAATCCTCAATTACTTTTCGTCAAACAATTCCTTATTTTTACTATTTCATGCGCTTTATTATTTTCTATTAGTTTTCCTATTATGTAATTGCTACGGAATGTAATAGCTTAAATCAGGGTTTTTACTTTCCTTTTCTCCCATTTTTTGTGGTTTTGTACCCCATTCCCTGAAGCTTTGTAATAGCGTAAGACATTTAATTTTTGTCTTTACTACTTTCCTTATTACTGTTAGTAATTAAGGCATGTATGGTAAGATCTAAAATCAACCGTTAGATAACCCTAATATGCAAGACTAAATAACTGAAGTGAACAGACTTGCACACCAGCACCTCTAGGGTATCCTCGCTTGTTGCCTTCGAGTAAACAGTCATGTCCCTCGAACGTAGGGACGCTTTAGCAAAGTCCCTCGATACAAAAGATCATAGTCACTCGACGACCCATCGATGCTGCCTTTAGTAAACGATTTTAGTCCTTTACAATAAAATTGTTAAAGCGTCCTTACCAGTTTCCTTCAATGATTGTATGATGACCCGCGCATGTCCCTTCACATCCAATGATAGGGCTTCCTACTAACTAATGGTAGAGTGGCACTATCTAAGGAGGATGAAAATAACACAAAATATCTTTGAGTAGGTAGATAGCTCATACTTGCTCACTCACTTAAACAAAACATTTTCACAAACACTTTTCTCTGGAATATTTTTAAAACAAACACTCTGTATGCATTCGTAACTATACGAGAATCATTAGAATGTTTTCTGCACTTAGGAATTTTCAAAATATTATCAAACACATACACAAACCATTTTCAAACAAAAGTGAGCTAGTGATTAAGAGCCCGTAGGTAACTACAAATGAAAAGGGTGCTAACACCTTCCATTTTCATAACCTACCCCCCAAACTCAGAAAATTCTCGAAGGTCTTTCCTGTTCTTTTCACCATTTCCTTATTGGATAAAAAAAGTTGGTGGCGACTCTTGCTATCCGCAACATTTACGATAAAATGAAAAACCAAGTCAGTTATCCCACCATGTTATAATACTGGCGACTCTGCTGGGGAGAACTAAAAGTGAGGTTACCTTTAGAGTTAGATCACTTTTAAGTGTTTTCCTTATTTTATTTGTCTGCTTTATTTTTAAAAGTGTGTTTGGGTTTTATTTCTTGCAAAGATCTTATACCCGGATCTGAGGAACATTTTAGGCAAGTGGCAATAAATCATGGAAACTATATGACGTATACCGATATGGTTGAATTGATGGCTACATTAGTACAATACATTGGTTTGTACTGGTATCCCTCGAGTCAGTTGGGGAGCATACTAGGCTGCCGCATGGTGTCATAAGCACTAAATAACCTTAGAACCTTAATTGATCCAACTTAGCCATTAGAAGGTAGTGAGATAGCCGGATTTGGTGCAATCTGAAGTTGGTTAATACTCGATACTACACTCATTGAGATTTAACTCCCGAGTTTTTGTTTGGTGGCAAGTCAGTTGTCGGGCTAGACAAAACTTATGGGAAAAATCTGTGATATTGAGATCCCTAGAACTCGGTTACTTCTTTAGAACAGATTGAGCCAATTGAACTTCAAGAGGGTACTTACCTATGGACTTCATGCAAGCCTTTAAACCTAAGGCTACTTATGTGACTTGTTTTCATTCATTTATCAAACAACTTGAACTCCTTGCAGGACTTGTTTATATTCATTATCCAATAACTTGGACTTCTTGCAAGACTTACTTGTTTTCATTACCTTACACTTTTTCTTAGTGAATATCATAGACATCATGACATCATGCCATAGCATTTTTGTTAACCATTGCAAGGATATCAAGGGCCTGTGATGCAGGTTTATTATGAAACAAACGTCTATCAAGGGGCAGGAGGATTTATTTTCCTCTAACCAAATATAGTCGAAGTATGATAAACAAGACGTCTAGAAAGGGGTAAGAGGATTTATTTTCATCTAACCAAATGTCGTCAAAGAATGAAGTATGTTATCTTGAGTGAAATGCTAGGACTCACTCGACATGGTGAGCTTGATTCTTATAAAAGGACATTATACGATGCGAAGTTATTTAGTCAAAGTTGTGGTCAGACTCGATTTCTAACATTTTTCTTTTGTTTATCCCACGAGATTGTTAAAACATTTCATCCACATATCATACACATCATGTCATAATAGATATTTCCCAATACAAGTTTTCCCATCTTCTTACTGTTTATTTTAGTAAAAGATGGCTCTCGAACAAACAATGAAAGATCTCTAGGCTCAGGATGCTCAGTTCCAAGAAATGATCCTGAACCTATCCAAGGGGCAAGAGGATTGAAAGAACTCATCACTGAGAACATGACCGAGAAAAATCGTGAAGACAACAAGGATGACCAATTGGGACAACTGCTAGCTGAGATGGAAAAGATGAGAATCCAGATGATTAGTCAGATGGATCTTATACAAAATTTATCTCGGGGGAAAGAAGAGTTGAGAACCCTTATCAGCAAGCTTCATCTGGATAGATACGACCGTATCAAAAAAACTTCTAGAATTAGGTGTCTAATCAATAATCAACCTCTCTTGGTTGATAGGGAATTGGTTGACATGTTCATGAGGGAACATGTTGAAAATACAATCAGAAGCAGTAAAATTCAGGTGACTGCATCTTCAAGTACTCAAAAGAAGTCATACAATGGAAAGAAGGAGTCTAGTACTGTGTACGGATAGAAGGGTTATAATAAGAGTGATATCAACCAATTTGTAGTGGAGGTGCATATCTCTAATCATGCACCAGTACAACAACAACAACCGGGTAATCAACGTAAACAGGATACACCCAAAAGACGATTGTAGCGGCATAAATGTTTAAGACTAAGCCATTGGATTGACTAGACTTATACAAATCAAAATAAAAATCGCCACCGTGCTTTATTGTTTCCAAAGGAATGGGAAAAGAGCGAGTAACCCAAAAAGAGGGGGAAAGATTCATGGTAAGGGGGTTGGTTATGCAAAGGGAAGGTATTAGAACCCTAAACATCTACGGTACTCTATAGGAACCTCTTTGTAAAAATTTGTATATTTTGGCTATAAAATGTTGTATAAAAATAGATGGTAGAGGTGAGAATAAATATATTTTTATGATTTTTGCACCCGCCGCGGTTGCGAACCTTTAGTGCCTATTTACCACCTTTCGTGCAATAGGGGATCAGGGTACACGTAGTTCACCTTTTTTTTTAAATTTTAAAACACAAATGTGTTAGTTAATTTTATGAGATAAGACATCGTCATCATTTACCCTGGGGAAAACATACTTACTACCCACAATCATGAGGAAGGAGAATTTGCATCATCTAAAAGTGGAGGATATGGCTTGGATTTTAAAATCAACAATGCCTCACTCAACACCCAAGTGGAAAATATCTCTCTTCACTACATTTTATAGAAGTATAGTTGTTTGCATCACTACAAGGATTGACAAGAGTCTAATATTTTGAGAGAGGTTTTAAAATAAAAGCCAAAGTGGAAAGTGGTTTGAAATGAGATTGATTGACTTTTAGTCTTTTCACAAAAATGTCAAGGTATTATTAAGTTGATTTAAGTTTATTTATGAAAAGGTTTTGAAAATGCATGGACCTAAGTCCAAGTTTATTATGAAAGTGGTTCAAGTTTAAAAACCAGAAGAATTTTCAAAAGGAGGAAGAAGATTTTTGAAATTAAAGAAGATGGCAGGAGAAGAAGAGACTATCGTAAAGCATAAGGTAAAAGCTAGGGATAGGAACCATCTAATCAACAAGAAGCCAATACTTGACATTATGAGTCAAGATAGAATTACCATTCTTTGGATTGAAACCAAGCAAGCAAAGATACTACACCTCTTGAGAGAACCAGACTTCAAGTGTATTAAGTCTTCACAAAAATTGGGCAAAGTAACGGCTGTATACAGGTGAATTCCAGATTACAAACAAAGAATGTAATCACAATAACCTGCACACAAAACAAATAAACAACCCAATGTCTTGAGGTAAACCTCAAGAACTCCAGACAAAATATCAAATAAGGTCACAAGGTCTCCAACATAGGCCAAGGTTTCTAATCCTAAGTCCATGAAATATAATGCTCCATGATGCCAAGGATAGTAACCAAATAGTCCAAGTATCATTACAGGTTTTTATGGTTCATGTTGATTATTAGGTGTCTTAGAAGAGAAAAGAAAATATCAAGTGAGAAAAATAAAAACGACAGGAAATGTAATGCTTAAAGTAAATGGTACATAAAGCATAAAAAATAAAAGCATGAAGTAAAAACAATATAATAATTAGTGGTTAGTTGGATGACCATCTTGAAACTTGTATTTGGAACTCATTAGAGGATTGGTAGAACCAAAGCCTCCACACAACTATTTGCATTTGCTTTTTGTCAAGTATATCATCTATTTGGAATCCTCACAAGTACCATTTAATGATCAACGATGTTTAGGTGATCCGCGTTGACCAAAAATGTTGTAGATCCATTAGAGGATTGGTAGAACCAAAGCCTCCACACAATAAATCTCAAAGTTATTCGATCAAAGGGATCAAAATAACATACTTGGGCTTACAAACATAGGTTTGGGCCACAAATGATCATTTATTCGAATCGGGACAAAATTTAGCGCTATGTTAAGCAATCGTAAGTGGACTTATATAGAAGTCACACCTATTTTGAGGCCGATCAATAGCAATCTATGCACCATTTGTTTTGAGACATGATATAGAGATCATGCTCCAATAACACTTAGTGCAATAAGAAAGGGATAAGATGAAGAAGGGTGAGAAAGAATATACAAACCACATTTAAATTAAAATTTAATCAAGCTATTATTAAAATCATTCATCAATTTTTGTGTAGTTAGACTCAACACCATGGATCCAATGATGTTAATAAGTTCATGATCAAAAACTCAACCCAAGATCCGCCAGAAAATATACAAAAAATAAATTTTATTTTAGAATAAAAGAATTGGGGTTTAAAAATGATTAAAAATGAAAATGATAGTGAAAAAAGGAAACTATGATCAAATTAATCAAGAAATATTAAGTAAGACCATAGAAAAATCATAAATGAACTCAAATATTTTTATAAAATTTTTGGTAATTTTTTAAAGTCAGAAACTATTTTTAAAATTAAAAGAAATGGGTAAAATAAACCAAAAATGATAAAAAATAACAAATTCAGAAATAAAAAATAAATCAGGTCACCAATATTTGTCACAATATTATTAGATCATTCCATAATTTTTTCAGAATTTAAAAATGCATACAATTATTTTTAAACATTTAAAACAATTCAAATAAAGGGAAAATTTATAAAAAATATCAAAACACAAAATAAAATTGTGAAAAAATAAAAGTCAGAAAGAGAAAAATCAAAAATATTTTTCATAATTTTTTCAGATTTTTTGGACTAAAAATGAATTTTCTATGATTTTTTGAAATTTAAAACAATTAAATATAAAAATCAGAAAAGAAAAATAAAGTAAAAAATATGCAGACCATTGGATGAGAGTCAAAATGTGTTAGTAATCAAATCCCAGGGATCTGGCGCGCTGTGCATATCATGGTCACTAGTGAATAAAGCACTAAATCATTAATTAAACCAGATTTTAAAAACTAAAAACAGATGGCGTGCCTTCATTGGTTGGAAGATGACACATTTGTCATCTTTAACCTCTCAAAATGTAAAATCAGAAGCTCAGACTTATGCCATTCGCTTCGTCTCTTCAATACAAAGACAACCACACCTTCACGACAAATTTATATAAACTGTAGCTCAAGCAATTTGGAAGGAAAGTTTTGAAAAGGGATTTGAAATTTCATGGTCAAAACGTGTGTCTAGATAAAAGTAAGTGTTGCAACTAGAACCAGGGCAATGAGAGCATCACAATGATATCAAATTTTTGATGACTTGATGGAGAAATCTACTTATTGAAGTTGAGTTGCAGAGCTCTGAAACCGGACTTCTATTGAGCAATATAGGGAAAGATTCTTGAATGTAATTATATGGTTAGCTTCAAGGAAGATCAAGGAAGGTAAATTGATAGAAAAATTGGATTGAAAAATGTATGAACATTGTTTCAAAGTTACATAAATTTGGGTTATGGGACAAGTTTGGCCGGGTGATTCTGGCTATCCAAGCTTGAGGAAATGAATGGGGGATGACCCTCTATTTTAGGAGAATGAATGGGATCATCAAGCGTGTGAAATGATGAAGTTTGGAGGGAAATCGTGGGAGGTCTACAACATGAACAAAGCGTGACTTGTTTAGCATCAAAACTCAGCCAAATCGTGCGTTTCATGATGCTAAACACCTTTGGAAAGTTGTTAAACATGATTAGAAGCAAAAACACATGGAAAACTTGTGATTAGAAGCCAAAATAAAGATTTCAAAATATGACTTGTGATGAAACTTCAGTTTCAAGCTACCAATTTCAAAACAATGGTATTTTCAACTCAAGAGATCTTAGGGCATGATTCTTGATGCTTTAGAAAGATGAAGTTACAAGCTTTGCAATATAAAAATAATGGAATAAAATGGATGCTTGAGCTGAGAGTTGCATGGAGTCAAAGTTGGAGAAAAAGGGTTGACTTTCCATACTTGGAAATATTTCAATTTTTTCTTCAAAAGTGACCTATAATTTTTTGCATCCAAACATGGCCTTCCACATGGAAATTGCTCTTGACCAAAAAATATGGCATGAAATAGACCTCTTGAATGACATTTTGAGACTTGAACCATTCAAAATATCCAAAAATTGAGAGAGTTATGAATTGTTGAAGTTGGCAAAAAATCATGAAAATAATCTTTTGTATCCTTAGGGCACCTTCCATCCATTTTCTCACTTTGCACATAAAAGAAGGAATAAAGTTCACATCATCAAGATCATTGGATAAAAAGAGTGGGCTTAAGGTGATAAAAATTGACCAATTTATGATAATTTGAAGTCACTCATGAGAAAATGAGGGTTCATCTGGAGGACTTGTAATCTTTCTTCATCATCAAGTTTCTTCAACATGAAAACTACTTGAAACTTTTGAATTGATTTGTTAATAACCCTTTGAAGAGAAGGATGTATTTGGAACCACTAAAAAAATACCAAAAGATGAGCAAGATATACTTCTTTGAAGTTTAAAACCCTAGCTCTTAGATCAAGAAAATGCTTTGAGGAACTTTGACAATTTCGAACAACCTTCTTGTACCAACACCATTGCTTTATAAATAGAAGTTATCTAGGATGATAATGAGAACTCATAGCCATAAAAACTACTTCCATATCTTAAGAATTAAGAGAAATATGCACTTGTGACCAATGGGAACAATATCTTGTCTAATCATGACAACCTCTTCAAAGAACCCCTTGTACCTGCCATGCCATTTATTCTAAAACAAATTCAATGGTGAGGTTTGAAATTCTTAAGTTTTATTCACTAGGGCATGGAAATAAACTCATGAACCCATGGATCAACTTGCTAATCCACATTGCCTTTTCTTACATTATTATCAAGTAAGACAAGCAAACATTGTATTTTATTAATCAATGGAAAAATCTGGACAAAACATTCATGATCACAAAAGAAAACAAGTCAAGGTGCTTGGTGATTCCCCAAAGAGAAAATCTAAAGATAGGGAGGAGAACCAAGAGCCCTAATGTGATCTTGTTGTAATTGAATCAATATGGTATGATGAAGGGATATTAGGGGAAAAAATTGGGGTACAACAGCTGCCCTTGTTTAAGTTTCTTCTATCCGGAGATACAAAGGTTAAAAATCTTCGTGTCGACGCGATCTAAGATACTTAAATATAAAACAAACCCTATTTTTGGCCTTAAGATGCTATGCAATTCTTATGAATATGAATGCACATGAACAACTTCAAATGGACACGAAACACCACTGGGGATGTAGCAAAGGAAATAAGGAATCATAAGAGAAACCCGACCAGGAAAATAGATCACTGGTGGATCAAAAGACCCGAATCATAGAGGATGATAAAAAGTCAAAGGATACACTAACTTCTACTGAAGGAGAAACTACCAACATTCACTGAAGGTAGAGAGGGAGAAGAAATAATAACACCGACGTTCACTAACAGAGAGCTACCAATGTTTACTGAAGGTAGAGAGAAGAAATCATCGACGTTGACTAACGATGAACTACCAGATTTTACTGCAGGTAGAGAGAAAAGAAAATATCATAACACTGCCGTTCACTGACAGTGAACTACCAACGTTCACTGAAGGTAGAAAAAAGATAACAATCACCAACTTTCACTGAAGGTGACCTACCAACTTTCACTAAAGGTAGAGGAGAAAATATTATAGCACCTCCTTCCATGACAGTGAACTACCAACGTTCACTGAAGGTAGCAAAAAGATAACAATCACCAACTTTCACTGAAGGTGACCTACCAACTCTCACTGAAGGTAGAAAGAGAAAATATCATAGCACCGCCGTTCACTGACAATGAACTACCAACATTCACTGAAGGTTGCAAAAAGATAACAATCACCAACTTTCACTGAAGGTGACCTACCAACTTTCACTGAAGGTATCAGAGAAAATATCATAGCACCGTCGTTCACTAACGATGAACTACCACTGAAGGTGACCTACCAACTTTCACTGAAGGTAGAATGAGAAAATATCATAGCACCGTCGTTCACTGACGATGAACTACCATTGTTCACTGAAGGTAGCAAAAAGATAACAAGCACCAAATTTTACTGAAGGTGACCTACCAACTTTCACTGAAGGTAGAAAGAGAAAATATCATAGCGCTGCCATTCACTAACAGTGAACTACCAACATTCACTGAAGGTAGAAAAAATATAACAATCACCAACTTTAATTGAAGGTGACCTATCAATTTTCACTGAAGGTAGAAAGAGAAAATATCATAGCACCGTCGTTCACTGATAGTGAACTACCAACGTTCACTGAATGTAGAAAAAAGATGACAATCACAAACTTTCACTTAAGGTGCCCTACCAACTTTCACTAAAGGTAGAAAGAGAAAATATCAAATCACCGTCGTTCACTGACGATGAACTACCAATGTTCACTGAAGGTAGAAAAAAGATAACAAGCACCAACTTTCACTAAAGGTGACCTACCAACTTTCACTGAAGGTAGAAAGAAAAAATATCATAGCATCGGCATTCAATGAAGATGAACTACCAACGTCCACTGAAGGTAGCAAAAAGATAACAAAATTTTTTCCAAAATTCTGGCGTTTCACCTAGAACGGGTCTCAACTTCTTCTTTAACCAAGGCACTCTGCCTGGAAAGGGTAATATATATGCTGTCTCAAATAAAGAGACCTGCTACTTGTTGTTATAGGAAGGATTATATAAATGAATTTTTAGGGAAAGTAATATGACTTCTTGGGGAATGAATCATGACTTCCTGGGAAATGACATACGACTTCTTGGGGAAATGCCAACATATTCTTGTTGAGGAGATAAAAGTCTTCTCATGCAAAATAAATGCACATCTCAAACCAAAACTCGAAGCTTCCAGACATCCAAAGTAATAAAAATGTTGGGGGAACAAAGATTCAATCCAGAAATAAAGTGGAGTAAAACTGTCTACCAAAATACATCCTTTGAGAAATAAACTCAAGAGGGAAACCCAATTTATCCAGACAAAGAGCTGTGTAGGAAAGCTAAAGCAAAAATCTTCCACGATGGATAACTCAGTGGGGAAATTGAAAGAATATACACTTTCTTCTTATGACTGACACTTTATTGGAGAGAGAACAACACAACTCTGTAAAACAGGGCAATATGTTCACAAAATATTAACGAGTGTGAATGAGCAATGATTTGCTAAATTTAACTATGTATGATGCATGTATGAGTGTATGAGTGTTATTATGTATATGCTGACAAAACAGACATATAATACTGGGAATACACAAACAAAACCAACTCGAGCGCACACAACACTCGGCCAAATCTAATCCAAGACGATCATCCCAAAAGAAGAAATAAGCACCAACTGAGGAAACAAAGTTCTACTACATGGCTTAACTTTACTAGGGAGAAACATAATATAGCGACGAAACAGTACAAATACAGGGATATAACATCCTTCTCCATGCTTCACCAGGGAGTAGCTATCAGACTTCAACGGGGAAATAAATATTTTCAAATGTAACATTTCTCCTGGAGATTTGCAAAACTATTTCGAATAAAGCAGATGGAGACCAAATCGTCAAAACATTCACCGGGGAATTCAGGCCCATTTTGAAGAAGGAAAACATACAAACTTCACTAAGGGAGATAACACTTCATCATCGAGACATCAACTGGGGATTTCGTGCTGACTTCATTGGGGAGGAAGGAATTCTATCAAATAAGCGAAACCTTCATTGGAGAAATCTTAGATTGAGTCTTCATATCATGTAGACTCAAAAAAGAAGAAAAATTAACCAAGACTTGACTGGGGACACTGGAGTCATAAACCAAATATAGTGAAAACATCCTAAGTAAACCTTCCCGGGGGAAACAAAAACTTCTCAAAACTACTGGAGTTCGTCCATTCCTGGGATCACCACTTTTATTTTTCTCTTGAATCACACAATCCAAAGTAAAAGTAAATTATAAATTCTTTTTGAAGAACAATGTTGTTATTTAATCTTTTCGCTTTGAAAATTATTATCAATAATAAATGGAGTCTTTGCAAGCTAAATAAAATAAGAAACACAAAGAATTGGGTAAAAACTCAAATTTCATTGATAGAATGGTAGTCTGCAAATAGCAAGACTCCATGGATGATTACAAAGTTTGGAAAATTGTAATATATAATGAAAAAGATACATTGAGATACAATGACCACTATTCCCTCTAACAACTTTGAAATTCTGAGCAGCAGCTTTCGTTGAAATATGATGAGGATCTGAGAAGATTGTTGCTTTAATGATCAAGTCTTGTCTGATGTAGTTACTTGCCAAGAAAGTCCCTAGATTTTTCCTGATCTGCCCTTGCAGGTTTGCAACTTAGCGGGAAATTTATTCTGTTTATGTCTCTTATTTTTTCTTAGACCACCCTTTCGGGTTTTCGGCCTACCGAGACACTCTTTTTTGCCTAAGCCGCCCTTTCGGGTTTTCAACTTAGCAAGCTGTTATTTTATTTCTTTAGGCGAAGTATTTCTTGACTGCATCAGCATTCATGGGACGTGGGAACTCCTCGCCATCCATAGTTTCAAGAATTAATGCACCGCCAGAGAAGGCTTTCTTGACAACATATGGGCCTTCAAAATTGGGAGTCCGCTTGCCCCTAGAATCCGCATTAAAAGACATGATCTTCCTGAGCACAAGGTCGCCTTCTCTGAATTCACGAGGCTTAACCTTATTATCAAAAGCTTTCTTAATTCTCTTCTGGTATAATTGCCCATGACACAAAGCTGTCATTCTCTTCTCTTCGATCAAATTCAATTGGTCAAACCTGTTATGGACCCATTCAGCCTCTAACAACTTGGTTTCCATTATCACACGCAAAGAGGGAATCTCAACCTCTATTGGGAGTACCGCTTTTATTCCATACACAAGGGAGAACGGGGTTGCTCCTGTTGAAGTGCGGACAGATGTCCGATATCCATGCAAAGAAAAAGGGATAATTTAATGCCAATCCTTATAAATAACAACCATCTTCTGGATAATCTTATTGATATTGTTATTAGCAGCTTCAACAACCCCATTCATCTTTGGCCTGTACGAAGATGAATTGTAATGCACAATCTTGAATTCCTCACAAAGTTCAGTCATCATCTTGTTGTTCAGATTCAAGCCATTGTCAATGATAATTCTTCCCGACACACCATACCGACATATAAAATTATTCTTAATGAAGCGCACCACCACCTTCTTAGTAACATTAGCATATGAAGTTGCTTCCACCCATTTGGTGAAGTAATCAATTGCTACCAAGATAAAGCGGTGTCCATTCGAAGCGTTGGGTTCTAACATCCCAATCATGTCAATAACCCATATAGAGAAGGGCCATGGGGAATAAATAACATTGAGAAGTGTCTGAGGCACATGAACCTTTTCCGCATAAATCTGGCATTTATGACACTTCTTTGCAAATTTGTAACAATCAGATTCCATTGTCAGCCAATAGTAATCTGCCCTTAGCATATTTTTAGCCATCGAATATCCATTGGCATGAGTGCCAAATGAACCTTCATGAATCTCATGCATCAACATGTCTTCTTCGTGTCTATCCATGCATCTGAGTAAGACCATGCCATAATTTCTCTTGTACAATACATTTTCACAGAGGAAGAAACTTTCGACCAATCTTCTCAATGTATTTCTATCTTTATTCGATGCACCAATCAGGTATTCATGAGTTTGAAGAAAATGCTTGATATCATAATACCAAGGTTTCTCATCTGCTACCTCCTATGTTGTAAACACATGAGGGGGCATATCCAGTCGTCGAACTATGATTCGGGGTATATCATTCAAAGTATTTACTTGATACATAGAAGCCAGAGTGTCCAGGGCATCCGCCATTTGATTTTCATCTCTAGGAATGTGATGGAATTCAACTTTATTAAAGAATTGTAACAATCTTTTAGCATAATCTTTGTAAGGGATCAAGCCATGGTGACGAGTATCTCACTCTCCTTTAATCTTATTTACTACCAAAGCTGAATCGCTATACACATCGAGAATTTTAATTTTGAGATCAATAGCTTCCTCGAGACCCATGATGCAAGCCTCATATTCTGACATATTATTAGTACAATAAAATGTCAAACTTCTAGTAAAAGGAATGTGTGATCCATGTGGAGTGACAATCACAACACCAATTCCTTTACCATAAGAATTCACAGCTCCATCAAATATCATACTCCAGCGAGATTCAGGGTCAGGACCTTCCTCAGGCAATGGTTCATCACAATCTTTCACTTTCAGAAACATCACATCCTCATCAGGAAAATCATACTTCAAAGATTGATAATCATCGACGGGTTGGTGAGCAAGATAATCTGGCAACACGCTGCTTTTAATAGATTTTTGAGTGCGTATTCGATGTCATATTCAGATAACAGCATCTGCCAGTGCGCAATTCTTCCAGTAACAGCAGGCTTTTCAAAAATGTACTTGATTGGATCCATTTTTGAAATCAACCAAGTAGTGTGATTCAACATATACTGCCGCAAACATTTTGTCGCCCAAGCCAGAGCATAACATGTCTTTTCCAACATGGAATACCGCAACTCACAATCAGTGAACTTTTTACTGAGATAATAAATGGCATAATCTTTCTTCCTCATTTAATCTTGTTATCCAAGAATACAACCCATGGAATTATCTAACACTGTCAGATACATAATCAATGGTCTTCCTTCAATAGGAGGGAGCAAGATAGGAGGTTCAAGCAAATATTCTTTAATAATTTTAAATGCCCTTTGGAAGTCATCTGTGAAGATGTGAAAAACACAAGAAGGGGGGTTGAATTGTAAAACTTAAAACAAATGCTTAGACAACACAATATTTTTATCCTGGTTCGTTTGATCTCAAACTACTCCAGTCCACCCGTCAAGGTGATTTCTCCTCTCTCCAACGAGGTCTTAATCCACTATATTCAAAGGATTACAACAGCTACTTTAACAACTATTAAAGCCTTCTTGAGTATAACCACAAACCGGTTTATCTCAAGGAAATTTCTTACAAATAATTGAACAGGAATGTGTTTAACGTTTTCTAATAAAACAATATATCACAACTGTGATAATTACAAAACTTAAGCTTGGAGTAAAACTGAATTTGCTAAAGAGTTTGAGTAAGCGTGGTTTTGAAGGCTTGGCAAATTATGTAGGTGCATGCGTGCGTCTTTTCTCACACAGACTTGTTTAAATAGGAAAGGCAGAGATACGTTGTCCATAAAGCCATTTTAATGATAATAACGCACTTTCCTTTTTAAGAAGATCTTCTCTTGAAGAGAGCCGTTAGCATTTAATTCTGTCTTGAATACTTAGTAACGCTTCAGAGTCTTCTTTGCTTATGATAACACTTCTGAGTGCTGATGACATGGTAAAGAACTTTGATCAGAGTCAGAGTGCTGATGACATGTGTATTTGTGTTATATATAAATCTTACAATTTATTTATTCTTTGTATTTTGTTATCATCAAAACTCTAATTAAGGGTTGTAGAATCAAACTATGTTCTAACAATCTCCCCCTTTTTTGATGATGACAAACACCAGATTTTTCAATTAAAAATAGAGAATAAAAAGTATATAATTAAGAAGAGAAAACTCCCCCTGAGTTGATTACTTCCCTTTAATTCCATGAGTCTTTGAGCATCAGAACCTTACTGTTTCTTTCCTTAGAGTTTTGTACCTGTTCAAGCTTTTCAGAAGAGAAAAAATTTAAATAGATCAGAATGTTTGAGACTTATGTCTTAGAAATCCGTTATTGAAAAATATCATTCTTTCTCCCCCTATTTGTCAGTTATAAAAAAGAACAAATAATCAGGGTCAAAATGCATTTATATTAAAAACCAGAAGCAATGATAAGTTCAGAACAATGTAAGACTATTACAGATAAACATGTTATAAAAACGAGGAATTTCTAAGAGGGAGGAGGAAGACGTGTGAACAAAGCCTCCAACATGTTATTGATCTGGGTGTTGGTTTCCTGTTGCTGGGTTAACATGCTCGTGATTGCATCAATTTTGTTGTCCTGTTTATCCATTCATTCCTTCATCAACATATCAGATCTTTTCAGGTCTTCTAGAGTCTACTTGTCAAGGGAGGAAGCTTGAGGATCTTCAGAAATAGGATGCTTCTCAGAGCTTTCTGCAATATCCTCTTTTTGACCCAGTGCTTCAACAGGAATCATCTGCTCTGGAGTAACAATCAAATTGAGATCTTTGGATGTTGGACGATGTTCATACTAGGGAGCAATGTCCAGAGGGAGAACTTCTTCCTTAAGCAGCTGGCTTAGAACTGGACCTTCAATTTCTTTCAACAGATTGCTGAAGTTCTGTTGAGCTTGTCCGTAGCTCTGTTCTTGCAACTTATGAGTTTCAGAACATACCCATCTTCTGAACCTTGTCCAAAGGTAGTCTGATGCAGCAGGATCAATCAGCTCAAGACTAGCTTGCTTCAGAGAAGTGATCCACTTTTGTACTTCTGTTTCAAACATCAATAAGCTGGTACCGACATCTGGATGTTTTGGTTTTGGGATATCTGTTTTGTGGGTTATGGCAGCAAGACATTCAAAAACTATTAAGTCAATGACAGTCTTGATGTTGTCTTCTGGATTATTCTTTGGTGAGGGAGTGGGAGAGTCAGGAATTATTATTGGACTTGATGGGGAGTTTGGTGGAGTTGATTCTAGAGGAGAGGGAATTTGGGGAATATTCAGAATGGTACCAAGGGGCACACGAATGGCCAGAGGTTATGTGATTCCAGGAATATTCAGAATGGTATCAGAATCAACAGTTTAGTTTGATTGATCGTTATAAGGTTCTTGTTCACAAGATTCAGAAGGTTGAGCCTCAGAAGTTTGAACTTCTGGGTGAGATAGTTCAGGTTGTGGAGAAGGTGGATGAATTTCTGGTTGAGGAGATGGAGGTAGTGGAATTTCTGGTTGTGGAGAGAGGGGAATTTCTGGTTGTGGTGAGATGGGAATTTCTGGTTGTGATGAGATGGGAATTTATGGTTATGGTGAGATGGGAATTTCTGGCTGTGCTTCTGTGGTGGTTTCAGGGTTTGGATTTTCTGGAATGGGAGCAGAAGTATGTTGGTCAAAGGTATCTATATCAGATATAACTTTTGCAAGTTCTTGTTGGGTTGCTTCAATATTTGGATTTGGAGGTTGGGAGCTAGATCTTCTAAGAGTTAAGGATTCAGAGGGGTCAAATTCAATGTCAAAGTCATCAAATGTTTGTGGTGTGGGGTTTTCTGATTGAGTGGTAATTGGGATAGATATTGATACAAAAATTGACTCTAAAACAGTTATAAAAGAAGGATTACCTCTCTTTTTAGGAGTCTGCCGGGATGATCCTTCTGCTACAACTTTCCTTTTCTTGGTTTTCTTCAACACAACTTCTAGAGCCTTCTGCTGCAGATCCTGGATGTTCAAATTTGGTGCTGTACCATCCGCCTTGCAAGCATCCAGATATCTGACTATTATATCAGGTTTAGAATCAATCTCTGAGAACAGAGGAAAGTTATCCAGAGGCACTCTTCTGCTGGAGATTGCTGCAAAAGAAGTGACGATGGGTTCCTTCTTGATGTTCTCAATCAACTTCATTTTCTTCAGATTCTTTGCATTCAGCTGTTTGCCAACAGTAGCTTCCAAAGAGCTGATTTCCTGAGCCTCTGTAAGATGATCAATCAGCTTATTCTCTGTTAGAATATATGATATAAGTCTTCCTAGGGGTATCCATACCCTTTTTGTGCGCTCCTCTTCTCTGGTTTCCTTAACACTGGTCTTTAGATGGTTAAACAGCAGATGATCCAGATTTACCTTGATCTTCTGGGAGATGAAGTAGATCAGAAATTGCTGATCAATATTGATGTAGTTAGAAGATCTGGTAGGCTTCCTGTGGTTTATGCATCCCAGAATGATCTTGGCCCATATTCTGTGATGGTCTTTTAAATCCCTTATCTTGCTGGAGGGAAGACCTAGAGTGAAGATTTCTCTAGCAATTAGGGCAACATCAGCGCATCTTTCAGCCATGTCAATGCAACGCACACCACCATCACTGTAGCCTATTAAACGTGCAATGAGGTCCTCAGTAATAACTATCTTCTTCCCCATGATGTATGAAGTAACTTGATGGTTGGAAGATGAAGCATGAATCCAAAATTCCTTTACCAGAATTGGGAATGTTGGACCCACCAGTCTGTCAAAATATCTTTCCCAGCCTTGAGCCTTAACCTCTTTAGAGAGATTAAACCCGTTCTCTTGAAGACTGTTGAAATCCACGACCAATTCTGAAAGAACTTCTAGATTTTTGATGGGTGTAAGAAGAGTTATGTAGGGTTCTTCATATTGTTCAGAGGAATCTGTTTTATGAGCACTGGAGGTAGGAATGCTTGAGGAAGCCATGTTCACACGAAGGTTTTGTGAAGAAATTGAAAGGGTTTTTGAGAAAGTATGCAAACTGAAATCAATAAGATTGCAAAGAAGATGAAAGTGAAAGTAAAAAAGTGTAAGTGGTGAGAGATGTGTTTAAATAGATTTTTAAAAGGATTTTGAAAACATAATCGTAAGAGAGAGAATTAAATTAATGATTATTAACATTTAATGATAGCTGATTTTGGGGGATTCAGAAAGATATTAGAACGGTTACCCATGACATGTGTCTCAATGCAACCAATCAGCGCTTTTGACCTTTCAGAAACTTGAACGTGTGTTCAGCCTCAGAAAGTAACTGATGACTGGATTACACTTGTTTTCTTGAGTGAACAACACATTTCTATCCTTGTTTGTGATAGATTCTGATACAATCTGTGCTTCTAAAGATCTGAAGAAAGATTGATCAGTAGTTCACGAAAAAATAAACAAAGTTCTGAAGGTTAAAATATGAAATCAAAACAGTTTTATTCTGGGCAGAGCTTCATGCTAAGATGTTTCAGAATGAAGTTGAACCTATCTTCGGAAAGAGGTTTTGTAAAGATATCATCCCATTGGTGGTCTGTGTTAATAAATTTTAAATTTATGATCCCTTTCTGAATATAGTCCCTAATAAAATGATGTTTTATTTCTATATGCTTAGACCTAGAATGCAAAATAGGATTTTTACTGAGACAAATAGCAGAAGTATTATCATAGAGGATAAGGATGTTACTCTCAAATATCTGGAAGTCCTCAAGTTGACTTTTCATCCAGAGCATTTGTGTGCTGCACCCAGCTGCTGCTATGTATTCAGCTTCTGCTGTTGATAGAGCTATTGTGGATTGTCTTTTGCTGGACCATGAGATCAGATTTTCTCCTAGAAACTGGCAGCTTCTAGAAGTGCTTTTACGTTCTACTCTGTCTCCAGTGAAATCAGCATCACAGTATCCTATCAAACTGTAATCACTTGATTTTCTATAAAACAAACCCAGATTAGTAGTACCTTTCAGATACTTGAAAATTCGCTTAACTGCTGTTAAGTGAGATTCTCTAGGATCTGATTGGAATTTAGCACAAATGCAAACACTGAATAGAATGTCAGGCCTTGAGGTCGTCAGATAGAGAAGAGAACTAATCATACCTCTGTAGACCTTCTGTTCTACCTTTTTACTTACCTCTTCTCTTTCCAGAATGCACGTGGGATGCATTGGAATCTTTGATGGCTTACATTCTGAGAGATCAAATTTCTTCAGAAGTTCTCTGACATATTTTCTCTGATGAATGTAAGTTCCTTCTGGGGTTTGATTAATCTGAATGACCAGAAAGAATTTTAGTTCCCCCATTAGGCTCATCTCAAATTCTGCCTGCATACATTTAGCAAACTTTCTTCTCAGAGAGGGTTTAGTGGATCCAAATATGATGTCATCAACATAAATCTGACATACTAAAATGTCATTCTTAATTGTCTTACAGAACAAGGTTGTGTCCACTTTCCCTCTGGTGAATTCCTTTTCTAACAGGAAGTTACTTAGTCTTTCATACCAAGCTCTGGGAGCTTGTTTCAGACCATAGAGTGACTTCTTTAGTTTGAAAACATATTCTGGATTTTTGGAACTTTCAAAACCAGGGGGTTGGTGCACATATACCTCTTCTTCTATATAGCCATTTAAGAATGCACTCTTAACATCCATCTAATACAGAGTGATGCCTTTATTAACAGCAAATGAAATTAAGAGTCTGATAGATTCTAACCTAGCCACTGGAGCAAAGGTTTATGTATAGTCTATCCCCTCTTGCTGACTATAACCTTGTGCTACCAGTCGTGCTTTATTTCTGATTACTTCACCTTGTTCATTCAGTTTGTTTCTGAACATCCATTTTGTACCAATGACGCTGAATCCTTTTAGTTTGGGAACTAGATCCCATACGTCATTTCTTGTGAATTGATTTAGCTCCTCTTGCATTGCTAAAATCCATTCACTGTCTAGAAGTGATTCATCAATTGTTGTTGGTTCAATTAGAGAAACCAGTCCCATGAGGGATTCTTCAGAGTTTTTGAAGTTAGATCTTGTTCTGATTGGATCTTCCTTTCTTCCTAAGATTATTTCTTTTGGGTGATCCATGCTGCTTCTAGATGGTCTTTTCTGGAGTTGATCAACAGAAGGTGCTGGATTGCTTACAGTGCTTCTTTCTGATGTTGAGGGAGTGTCTCTGTTGAGAGCTTCTAATGATTTATCTTCAGTACCTGTGAGTTCAACTTCCATACCTGCAAGAAATTCATTCTGCTTTGACTTTTGAGAGTTAAGCTTATCATCAAAACGAACATTGATTGACTCTTCCACAATCTGTGTTTCTGTATTGTATACTCTGTACCCTCTTGAGCGTTCAGAATATCCTAACATAATACACTTTTGTTCTTTAGAGTCAAACTTGTTCAAATAATTTTTTGTATTCAGAATAAAACATGTACATCCAAATGGGTGAAAGTAGGAAATGTTGGGCTTTCTGTTCTTCCACAATGCGTAAGGAGTCTTTTCTAGAATAGGTCTTATGGAGATTCTATTCTGAATGTAACACACTGTGTTTATTGCCTCTGCCCAGAAGATCTTAGCAACGTTAGTCTCGTTGATCTAACTGTTTCAAGGATTTCTAGGGCTCATCTTTGCTCTGTTTTATAGGATATGGCATCCGCCCACAGGAACACTATTCAGATTAACCTAGTGAAAGTATCTCCCTAATTAAGGGACTTGGCAGTAAGGATTCCTGAAAGCTCTCCTTTCACTAAAAAGCATGGTCGATTGCTCAACTTGGTCACTGCAAAATCTGACGAAGAAATGTTGAAGTTGTTTTTTCAGTTCTTCGATCCTCTGCATCACTGTTACATATTCCTGGATTACCAGTTAGTTCCTACTATGGGGGAATTTTCTAAGTTATTAGGAATACCCATTCTTGATCAGCTACCTTTCAGCGGTACAGAAAGACATCCCAAACCTGAAGAAATTGCTAAAGCATTATCCTTACAACGGTCCGACATAGTGACAAATTGGGAAACCAGAGGGAGCGTTCAAGGAATTCCGGTTAAATTTCTGTTCGAGAAGGCTTACTATTTTTAGGATACCCTGGATCTACAAGCTTTTGAAGAGGTTTTGGCGCTCCTTTTCTACGGGATGGTATTGTTCCCTAATGTTGATCAACTCGTACATGTGAGCATAATCCCAGTTTTTCTATCTCGGAATCCAGTACCTACATTACTCGGGGATATTCTACACTCTCTACATGCTCGCACTCTAAAAAGAAGGGGGACCCTCCAGTGTTGCACTCCTCTATTGGCTAGGTGGTTTATTTCGCACCTACCCAGGTATACTTTGAAGAATGAAGAGAGGAATATCAACGCCTACATCGCACCAAAGAGGATGCGCTCATGGGAAACCTAGTCTTCTTTTTGTTTTATTTTGCTTAATTGTAGTCTCAAACTACATTCTTTGTAACAATTCAAGTTTACTAATACAATTCGCGTTTGTTCCTTTTTGTTTAAGAAAATTTGAGCCTTTAATAACCCTTGAAAACATTGCATACATATCATACATATCATTTCATAACAGGATTCATAACAGGTTTCTCATTTCCTCCGCTGTTTATTTCAGCAATGGCTATTGAACAAACTGTGAAAGATCTTCAGACTCAGAACACGCAGTTCTAGCAAATGATTATGGCTCTGGCCAAAGGACATGAAGAGCTGAGGGCTCTGATTGTTAAGAAGAACACTAAGAAGACCAAGAGGATAGCCGGTGTGGCACATATGAGCATAAGGTTCAGAGGGTCTCCAAGACGGGTTGTTGATTTAGCTTCTTCATCTAAAGAGGGAGAGAAACAAGAGGGTGAACCCAGAGAAGAGAACCCTAGTCCTAAAGAGACTGAAAATGAAACTGATTATAATGAGGAGTGTTGTACCCCAAAATTTTCCCTCCCATATTCCTCAAGATTTGGCAAGAATAATCTTCAAATCACTCAAGATTGCTCAAGGGATGTACAGGTAAACCACCTCCTAAGACAACTGAAATTAGGGTTTTCGTTCTTTCAATGAATTTGAGGTTTTCAATGGTTCAACCAAGTCTCATAGGCCTATATAAATTCTCAAGCATCTACATGCCAAGTCTCAAGGCTCACAATGCCAATTTGCACAGTCAAAAGCTCCATTTGATCCATAGTTCACTACAGGGGCAAAATGGTCATTTCACAATCAAAAGTCAGAATTTTTGGTCAACATCTTATTTTGAGTCCACAATCATCATTTGATCAAGTCTTGATCATGATTCCACAAAGATAGCTCAAAAATCATCAAGATGCAAAAAGTTACTATTTTTGGACAATAGAAAAGTCAACTGTATCTTGACCAGGGCATAACTTTTTCATGGTTCATCAGAAAAATCCCATCCAATGCTCATTTTGAAGAGGATGTAATTTCCTACAATCCATATTCACATTCCAAGTCCAATAAATGCTCTCACAAAAAGTTATCAATTTTTACATTATAGGTCAAATTCAAAGGTCAACAAAAATGCACTTTAAGTCAAAGGCCATAACTTGAGATTGGTAAATCCAAATGACATGGGACCAAAGGAATTGGTTAGAGGACTTCAAGAGCTTTCCAAAATGTCCAAGAACATGTTCATATGATCAAAATTGCGCAAGATATGCATTGGAGAAGTTGGGAAATTTTTAGGAATTTGCAAAAGTCAACTTTGCTCAAAACACCTTATTTTTGCTAATGGGCCTCAAATCTCTTCTTGAAACTTCATCCATGGCCTAAGCACGACCCATCTAGATTAATTGAATTTATTTTCTTATTTTTATTGATTAATTGGATTTTTAATTAATATTAATTCATTTAAATTGTAGGAAAATACAAGATTTGATTTTTTCAATCAATTTGTGAAGCAAATGTGGTCAAGATATGCTGGCAATTTCGTGCTCAAGGTCAAAGATACAAAAATCCAATATTGGCAACTTTGTTCAATCATGAAAATGCAAAAAGATTTGATTTTCAATCAAAGATCAAATCATCAATTCAATGGATTTTTGCTTAAGTTTTTGACCTAATTTCATTCTCCTATATATATGCAAGCAAACCCTGATCAGAACACGTGCAAGAAAGCTGCAGAAAAGCCATAGCATATTGAAAATTTTCCAAGAAAACTCAAAACTGACTTTGGCATTCTAGAACGATTCAAAGGTTTTTATTGATTCTAACACATTGCAGGAGGTCCCAGGGATAATTTGCAATTGAATTCACGTGCTAAAAATCAAGGAATCATCACGCACAGAACCACGGTTTGCCACTTTTTTTTCAGAATCGTAAATCCTAATTCATGCACATATAACATATTTTCTTGATTGTTTTGTGTTAATAGGGACCATACCAAGCTAATGGTATAGCTTAATTGAACTGAAACGCCATAAATCCAAAGATGCCATAGTTGAATTTTTAGGGTTCATAAGCTTTGAATTGGGGCTTTGCAATCCAGGAAAAATTAAGACTCATAAGGCATATGGTTGGAATCGTTGAACCAAGACGAACATGATGCACCCTTCGCGAAATATTTATATACACCACAGTGCTATTCGCTATTTTTCCTTGCTGTAGTTTGTGGGGGTTAAAAACCCCTGCTATCTAATGTTCTTTTTGTAGGAATGAACGAAGAAGATGATGAGGTGTTGGTGTCCCATTGGATTATTTAAATCTTAGCGCGTTTTTTCATGATTTCAGCATATTTGTTTATTTTCTTATATAATATTCTCTCTCTATCCTAATAACAATTAAAGCAGGTGGTTGGAGTGGTTAAGGCATTGAGGCATTATCCCTTGGGACCTGGGTTCGAATCCCAGGTCTCCCAAAACGCTTATATTGTTTTTCTTTGCATAATCACATACAGGTTTCCAAAGGGTATCCACCATATGCCTCAATCATCAATGCGCCAAGTGGCTTGCAAAGCAAATCTGAAGGCCAGGATGGAGTGACCACCATAGTCCCTGGTCAATGCACACATGGATAATCACCAAAGTCAAAAGGGCTTGCAGCTTGTTGGGCCTTCAAATTTCCAGAATCACCTCCTAATTGGGCCAACACCCCCCCTGGGTTATTCTTTTTTCTCTTTTTATATTTTTATATTTAACTATTTACTATTAATTATTATTATTATTATTATTACTTAATTAATTATTAACTAAATAATTATTATTTTTCATAATAAAATCAGAAAACTAAAGTATAATATATTTTTATTATTTATTAAATTCACCCTTAATGTATTATTTTTGTAAATAAATACTAACAAATTAATTTAGTCTTTTTTAATTAGGTTAATTTCAATATTTTTTGCAATAAATAAAATAAATTAGAACTAGGGTTTTTATTAACTTTTGACTATTTTATTTATTTATTGAGACATTAAAAAACCAAAAAAATATCTTTTTATATTTAAATAATTAATTATTTTTAGGTTTAATTTAATTTAAATGCAAAATAATGAAAAACATCTTTCTTTCTCAAAAAAGGGTCAAAACCCTAAGGACTTCTCCGATTCAATTCTTTCTCGCGCACATTTTTTTGATCATTATTATGTATTTGCTCCGAGGATGTAATAGCTTTAATTAGGACTTTTTATTGCTTTATTTAATTTCTCGCATTTACTTTTTCCAAAGGGGTTTGTTTTTTGGCGATGTAAATACCCGACGCCTTGTAATAGCGTAGATTTATTTTCAGCAACATTTAACTGTTAGATGTATGTTAATTAGGCTATGCATGACAAGACTTATATGAAATTAAAATCAACTTGTAGCTCACCATACCATGTGCAAAGATAACTTAACTGAATCCTGACACACTCGCACATGCCACTCCTAGGGTACGCCTCACTTGGTTGCCTCGACGTGGTCATTGAGTATAAGGTGTTTTATAGGTCGACCTCTTGTATAAAGATCCAAGTTGCCTCGAAACGGTTGCCCCGGATAAAACGATCTAAGACATTAGGGTAACCACTAAGGCGTCCTACTATTGCTTTGGTGACCATATGTCCCTATAATCGAATTGACCCGAAACTCCAACGACGGTGCTACCTACTTCTCAATAGTGGGATAGTACTGTCTAAAGGACATTTACACAGCTTAATTTATTTTGAGTAGGTAGAGGTTCTCAGGTACTTGCTCTTTCAAAACAAAAAAAATAATTTTTGCACCTACACTTTTCTGACAAAAGTTTTTAAACAAACACTTCATACACTCTTGAGGACAGATACAAGAGTTAAAACGAAGTTTTCAAACGAAACTCTTTTCAAAACCCACAAACACAAGAAAAGAAAAAACATTTTGAAAACATAGTGAGCAAGTACCTAAGAGACCATGGATAACCACGGATAGAAAGGGTGCTAACACCTTCCCTTTCTATAATCTACCTCCCGAACCGAGAAACATCTCGAAAAGGAACTTTGCTGTGCTTTTGTCCTTTCCTTGTTGGAGAACATAAAAGACGATGGCGACTCTTGCTTACCGCGAAATTTCGGGAACCAACATTCCAAAACAGTCAGTTCTATTTCCACCGATCACAAGGAGCAGTACCCTCCGACTGATGAAAAGTATAAGCAGTTAGAAGAGCGTCTGAGTGCTATGGAAATCCAAAAGGTTCCTGGGCTGGATTTTGAAGAGTTGGTTCTGGTCTCCGGGGTTAACATCCCCCCAAAATTCAAGGCACCGGTATTTTCTAAGTATGATGGAGTCCCTTGTCCTAAAATGCATCTCTGTTCCTATGTGAGGAAGATACAACATCATTTTGCTGACAAATACTTGTGGGTCCACTTCTTCCAAGGCAGTCTGTCTGGAACACATCTGGATTGGTTCTATCAGCTAGAGAGAGCCAATGTTCATAACTGGGGAGACCTTGCTGCTGCATTTTATAAGCAATATCAATATAATTCATACCTCGCTCCCACCCGTACACAACTCCAAAATCTGTCTATGGGTTCGAACGAGGGTTTCAAGGATTATGCTCAGAAGTGGAGAGATTTGGCTGGAAGAGTTCAACCTCCCTTGGCTGACAGGGAGCTCGTGGATATGTTTCTGGGAACTTTAACTGGGCCATTCTTCAACCATCTGATTAGAGGTTCATTGATGGGTTTTACTGAACTTATCTTAACAGGAGAAAGAGTGGAAGATGGAATCTGATGTGGAAAATTCAGAAGGATGCCTCTTCTAGTGCTATAAGGAAGCCATTTACAAGTAAAACGAAAGTCAGTGCCGTCTATAACCAAAAGAATCAGAATCGAATCGAGCGCCGTCCAATAGTAGGGGCTGTTATGATTCCCAAACCTGCACCTGCTCAGCAAAGAAACAATCATCCAAGAGCAGAAAGACCAGCTAGACAGTTCACTCAAATCAACATGATGCTGTCTCAGGCTTTATCTCATTTGCTGAAGTCCAATCTGGTTACTCTGAGGGAAGCTCCGAAGAATCTGAACACCACCTCTCCCTACTATAAACATAATGCTCATTGTGCTTACCATTCGAAATGTCCAGGCCATGATACCAATGACTGCTAAGCTTTCAAGAACAAAGTACAAGATCTGATTGATGCTAAGGAGATTGAATTTGATCCCTCGGAGACTACCAATGTTATTACTGCCCGTATGCCGAAACATGGTCAGGGTGTTAATGTTGTTGAAGAAGATGTGTTTGTGACTTCTGTGGAAGAATTCGTGACCCCACTCATGACTATCAAAGGGAATTTGCTGAAGGCCGGTTTATTTCCTGGATGTGATGATGATTGCCACCTTTGTTCATTTCTACCGACTGGTTGCCCTTTGTTGAAGACAAGTGTTCAGCGCCTGATGGATGACAAAGAGATTCTGTTTTAGACTACTCCTATTCTGACTGTTTCTTGTGAAGACGTTGCTATCATAACCATTTCCGCCAATCCTCCCAGGGCCTCCGCTAAGAGACCTGTAAGGATTACATCAATTCCAAAGGTGAGTCCGTTGATCATAACAATGCTAGGGCCAATCCCATACTCCTTGGACAAAGTTGTTCCTTGGAACTATGGGGCCGACGTCTATTACCACGGCGTAAAGCAGAACATGCTAGCCATTAAATACAATATTGTTGAAAATGTTAATTCCGACATCGACAATATTGCTAGAACCAGTAAAATAACAAGAAGTGGAAGAGTGTTTTCCCCTGCAATTTCACCCCCGAAGACTGTTACCGGACCTGTGATCATTCCTGTTGTGGTTCCACCCAAGACTACTATTGTAATTCCAGTAATCACTCATGTTGACCCTCATATCATCGAGTCGACCGAGACTCAAGGCAAAGACATATTAATTGAGCCTGTCCTGACAAAGGCCAATTCAGTAAGCATACCAGAAGCTTCCAAAAAAGAAATGGAAGAAATTTTGAAGATGATAAAGAAGAGTGACTACAACGTGGTCGAGAAGTAGGGGAAGATCCCATCCAAAATTTCTATGTTGGCTTTGTTGTTGTGTTCTGAGGCCCATGCAAAGGCTTTGGTTAAGTTTCTGAAGACGGATCACGTGCCACAAGAGACATCTGTTGACCAGTTTGAAGATTGTATGGCTAGTCTGACTGTCGATAATGGTTTGGGTTTTTCCAATGCGGATCTGACACCAAAAGGGAGGAAGCATAATGATGCTCTTCATGTTTCCGTTGAATGCAGGGGCACGACTCTAGCCCATGTTTTGGTATATACTAGCTCCTTGTTGAATGTGCTACCTAAAAAAGCTCTGGACAGATTGGACTGCAAAGTCTTGACCTTGAAGCCTAGCAATATAGTAGTGAGAGCTTTCGATGGTTCAAAGAGGATGGTGCATGGGTAAGTGGATGTCCCTATCAAAGTTGGTTCCCAGACCTTCGACTCCACTTTCTACGTAATGGATATCAAACCATCATATTCTTGCTTGTTGGGACGCCCTTAGATACATGGGGTTGGGGCTGTTACTTCTACTCCACCAAATGTTGAAGTACCCAGTAAGAGGAAAGATTGTCATTGTTCATGGTGAAGAGGAGTATATGATCAGTCACTTGAACTCCTTCAGGTACGTGGAAATAGATGGCGAGTTCATCGAGACTCCATGCCAGAACTTTAAAGAGGTACCTCAGATTATGGCTACAGCGGAAACTACCGAGAGTCCTGAAAAGGTCACCAAATCTCCCTCGAAGATGGCTTCTCTCAAGGAGGCACGAGCAGTGTTTAAAGAAGGTGGGTCTACCATTTGGGGTCAGCTCCCGGTTATTCATTACAAGTCTGACAAATCTGGTTTGGGCTTCACTACGGGTGCTCAAAAGGCTGTTCGTCGTGCTCGGGCTGGAGGACCTCCCCTACGCATCAGCAATCTTAAGGTCAATGCGCTTGAAGACAGTGATGGTGATTCCTACATTGACATTTGGATCTTCCCGACTACCAACGGCGGACTTAGTAACTGGACTGCCAAGGACTTTGTACCGATTACTTTTGTTCAGGAGTAATTGTCTTTCTAATTTTTCAGATATGTAATTTAAAAACAATGTAAACTCTATAACCATGTATCTTACCCGGGGCACCATGGTTCTATTTGTGAGGGTTATCATGTTTCATTTTCATATGACATCAATAAAGCATTGGACGTTTGCATACAAATTTTGTGCTCTGTTTTTCTTTTCTTTTATTCTGTCTATACAACTATGCTCTTACACACACTCACGTATTCAAATGCAGATCCATATCCACTCTGGATCCCATTGATAACAGTTCTTCTACTACTTATTATGACTTTGAAAATCCGATCAACCAAGCCGAGGACGAAGGTGAGGAAGATTGTGAGGTACCCGGAAAACTTGCTAGACTATTACAGCAGGTAGAAAGGGCCATACAGCCTCATGAAGAGTCGGTTGAGACAATGCACTTGGGTATAGAGGAAGACATAAAAGAGGTTAAGATAGGTGCAAATCTAGAGTTTAGTGTCAAACAACGGTTGGTACAGATGTTGCATGAGTATGTTGAAATCTTCGCCTGATCATATGAAGACATGCCGGGACTAGACACGGATATAATGGATCATCGTCTGCCGACTAAAGAAAAATGCCCTCCAGTAAAGCAAAAGGTCTGTCGTATGCTCCCTGAGATGTCATAGAAGATTAAAGCAGAGGTTATGAAGCAGTTCACCACAGGGTTCTTAGCTGTTACCTCCTATCCACAGTGGGTTGCTAATGTGGTTCCAGTACCTAAGAGAGATTGTAAAGTACGAATGTGTATGGATTACAGAGACCTGAATAGGGCAAGCCCCAAGGATGACTTCCCGCTTCCCCACATCAATGTTCTGGTTGACAACACTGCATCACACAAAGTCTTTTCCTTCATGGATGGTTTCCCTAGCTACAATCAGATAAAGATGGCACCTGAAGACATGGGGAAGACAACCTTTGTTACACAGTGGGGCACTTTCTGCTACAAGGTGATGTTGTTTAGGTTTTAGAATGCTGGGGATACTTATCAGTGAGCTATGGTAATTCTGTTCCATGACATGATTCACCATGAGATAAGGGTTTACGTCGATGACATGTTAGTCAGGTCTCAAACTGAGGAAGAACATCTTGATCATCTACAAAAGCTATTTGATAGGTTGAAAATGTACAAGCTAAGGTTAAATCTGAACAAGTGTACCTTCGGGGTAAGGTCTGGTAAGCTTCTGGGATTCATCGTCACTGACAAAGGTATTCAAGTTTTCCCTGCAAAGGTGAAGGACATACAAGAGATTCCGGCTCCCCGTACTGAGAAGGAAGTTAGAGGCTTCTTGGGATGCCTAAATTACATTGTCTGATTCATTTCACATCTGACTGCTACTTGTGATCCAATCTTCAAGCTTATGAAGAAAGATCAAATGGTAAAGTGGAATGACGAATACCAAGTCTCCTTTGATAGAATCAAGAAATACCTCCAAGAACCTCCTATTATGATTCCTCCGATTGGAGGAAGACCTTTGATAATGTACTTAGTAGCGCTAGATAATTCAATGGGGTGTGTGCTGGTGAAGCATGACGAGTCTGGTCGAAAAGAGCACGCAATATACTACCTTAGCAAAATGTTTACTGATTGTGAAACACGATACTCACTGCTCGAGAAAACTTGTTGTGCTTTGGCATGGGCTGCTCGCCGATTGAGATAGTATATGTTGACCCACACTACTTTATTGATATCTAAGATGGCCCCGATCAAGTACATTTTTGAGAAGCCCTCTCTCTCCGGAAGAATATCAAGATGGAAAATGATCTTAACTGAGTACAACGTCCAATACTCAACCCAAAAAGCAATCAAGGGAAGTGTGTTAGCTGATCATTTGGTACATCAAGCCGTGGTTGACTACCAGTCCATGAATTTTGAGTTCTCAGATGAGAACATCTTGTTAGTAACCGACTGTGAAGAACCTGGACCGGATGAAGGACCTGAGGAAGGATCCCAATGGTCTATTTTTTTTTATGGAGCCTCAAACGGACTGGGTAACGGCATTGGCAATGTAATCATATCTCCCGAGGGTTGTCATACTTCGTTCACTGCACGATTATGTTTCAATTGTACCAATAACATGGAAGAGTATGAAGCGTGTATCATGGGTCTTAGAGCTGCTATTGAACTAAGGATCAAGTTCTTGAGTGCATTCAGGGATTCCGCTTTGTTGATAAGTCAGATCAAAGGCGAGTGGGATACTAAACACCCGAACCTTATCCCTTACAGAGAACATGTACTGACAATGTTTCCGCATTTTAAAGAGATCACCTTTGAACATTTCCCACGAGAAAAGAATCAGTTAGTGGGTGCGCTAGCTACTATGTCGTCAATGTTCAAGGTCAGGTGGGACAATGAAGCTCCTCAAATCATTATTGAGAGGTTGGATAAACCGGCATACTGCTCTGAGATCGAAACTGAGGAGGTAGACGACAAACCTTGGTTTCATGAGGTGAAAAGGTATCTCGAGGCTCAAGAATACCCCGAAGGGGCATCTGTCAATGACAAGAAATTTCTGAGAAGGTTTGCTACAAAGTTCTTCCTCAGTAATGGAATCCTCTATAAGCATAATCATGACTCTACCTTACTGCGGTGTGTAGACAAGAGTGAAGCATAGAGGATCATGGCAGACCTACATGAAGGTACCTTTGGAACTCATTCCAGTGTATTTACCATGGAGAAGAAGATCCTACGGGAAGGAAACTACTGGTCCACTATGGATTCCGACTGTTATCAGCATTCTCGAAACTGTCATAAGTGCCAAATCTATGCTGATAAGGTGCGTGTACCTCCAGTTCCCTTGAACGTCTTGACAGGTCCCTGGCCTTTTGCAATGTGGGGCATTGACATGATAAGCGAGATCATACCTACCGCATCCAACGGGCATCGCTTCATCCTATTGGCCATTGATTACTTCACGAAGTGGGTTCAGGTTGCCTTCTTTGCTACGGTTCCCAAGAATATTGTGGCACGGTTCATCAAGCATAACTTGGTTTGTCAATATGGTATCCCTGAGAGAATCATCACGGATAATGGTACTAATCTCAATAACCCGATGATCACTGAACTCTGTAAATAGTTCAAGATTCAGCATCACAACTCTTCTCCTTACCGGCCGAAGATGAATGGGGTTGTCGAAGCTTCTAATAAGAATATTAAAAAGATCAAACAGAAGATGACAGTGACATACAAAGACTGGAATTAGATGTTACCGCTTGCTCTTCACGGGTACCGTACTTCAGCACGTACGTCGATAGGGATAACACCCTATTCTGTGGCATATGGCATGGAGGCTGTCCTACCCATGGAGGTCTAGATCCCTTCTCTATGAATTATGAAGGATCCAGGTTTGAGAGAATACGATTGGATCCAGACTCGACTTGATCAATTGAACTTAATCGACGAGAAAATACTTACCGTTGTCTGCCATGGTCAAATGTATCATAAACGGATGATCAAGGCCTTCAATAAGAATGTCAAGCAACAAGTGTATCAAGTAGGGGATCTGGTAATCAAGCGCATCATACTTCCGCAAGGTGATCCCAGGGGAAAACGGACTCCCACCTATGACGGACCATTTGTAATTAAGAACATATTTTCGGGTGGAGCCATGATTCTGACCACCATGGATGGTGACGACCTTCCACACCCTATCAATGCGGACATAGTGAAAAGATATTACACATAATAAAGACCTGCTAGATTGACATACCTAGGCAAAAATAAGGGCATCCGGCGAACCAAAAGGGTTCGCACAAAAATTAGGGATAAAAATGAAAAAAACTGTACACCCGGCAAGTCGAAAACCCGAAAGGGCGGCTTGGGGAAAAAAGGGTATCCTGGTGGACTGAAAACCCGAAAGGGCGGTCCAGGAAAAAATTAGGGATTAAAGCGTATCACTATATCCCATTGGATCACTTGGCGATCAGACCTTAATAATCAGATATCATGCTCAAACGATACCGATCAATCCAGTCAGCTTCGGACAAGCAACAAAGTGATGAGATGCTCGAAGACATAGGGGAAATAGAAGAATTGAAACCCAATGGGATCACTACACATAGCTATTTTATTTTTGTACACAATTTCTGTAATAATTTCTATTTTTACGGCAACGTTCTCTTACTAGAGCGTCAACCTCCTTATAAGAAACGCCTGTTATAGGAAAATTTCAAATCAATACAAAGCGTCTTTTGAGTACAAAACTATGTGTTTGTTTTTTCCATTTTCTATTTTGTTTTGCAAAAAGAGTCCAATGTTTTATTCTTGACATATACATTTGAATATGATTACTGTTCACAAATATCTGCATAAAAAACAGAAAGACAGTTACTAAGAACTCAAAGAAACTAGTACAAAACCTAAATACCGACAGTTACTCTGTCCATCATGGTACAAGGGGCAGAGACAGTTGGAAGCGAAGTCACTATCACATACAAGCCAGTGATACCTATATTCCCCACAGAGCTGAGACAACCAAGGTACGACCTCCGTATCCCCAAGCAGGAATCCCTTCCCCAGCAGGTTCCTTCAGAAAGCTGATATCTGCATTCCCCAGCCAAGTTTTATAACCATGAACAGTTTATAAAGCCATCTCCCGAGCAGAGTTTATTTCTCTGACAGCGGAAGCTCAATCTCCAACAGAGCTCTTCTCTCTAGCAACAGAAGTTCATCCCCAGCTGAGTTTATTTCTCCAAATCAGCAGATCTTCCAACAGAGTATCTCTCTTCCCAACAATGTCATTCCCCCGCAGGATTATTCTCCGACAGAATGTTCTCAAGAAGAATGGATGTAAATCCCCAGCTAATCATCTTCGGTCACTATCCCCAGCGAAAACGAAGAACTAAACTCCTTATACTCTCCAGCAGCAGTCCAGGATTGATTTTCCCCAGCTAGAGAATATCACAATAACATTGCATATCCATACATCATGGCATGTGCATACATATTATACAACACAATCTCATTTATTTTGAGAACATCATTACTTAATACATTTCATACATCATGACATTACATACGACTAACTCTTTAACTTTCAGGGAAAGATGCAATCATGTTCTCACAAGTTCTCTCAAGTTCAGTCAAACCAACACCAAGGTTTCTATTCCAGTTGAAGATATTCCAACACTTTTCAAGATTTTCTCTGGTTTAGTCAAACCGACACTAAGGTTTCTATTCTAGTTGAAGATGTTCTATGACTTTCGTCTGGGTCAGCCGAATCGCCGCTAAGATTCCCCTGACTTCTATGCCAGTCGAAGTTAATCCGAGACCTCTCCCAAGTTCAGTCAAATCGATACTAAGATTTCTTTCCCGGTTGAAGACAACTCGAGACCTTTCCCTGGTTCAGTCAAATCATTACTAAGATTTCTATTCCAGATAAAGAAGCTTTGAAGCCCGAAAACTGACTGGATAACAACTTAATTTCCCCAAATTAATGAAGCCTGGAGCAAGACCAGATAACGGTAAAAGACACTATGAAACCTGGAGCACGACCAGATAATAGTATGAGGTACTGCGAAGCTTGGAATTCGACCAGATAGATGTTTATTCAATCATTTAATTTGTCGCGCACATTTTTTAATTTCCTTTTTATTATTATTGTAACTTCTCCGAGTTTGTAATAGTAATTAGGGTTTTAAATTCCGCATCTTTATTTTCAGTAAAAATAATTATGTATCTGGGAAGTCCTGTAATAGCTAGGACTTTAACTTTCACGCATTATAATTTACGTAAACTATAAACTGCTTAGATGTATGTTAATAGGATTGTATGGAAAGACAAACTGAAAATTAATATGGTATAAAACCCTAAATATGCAAAGATAAATTAACTGAAAATTACACTCGCACATGCTTACTCCTAGGGTTTACTCCACTCCAGTTGCCTCCGGTAAACGGTCATGAAGTATAGGGTTTGTTAGTTGTTGTCCTCTAGCCCCGAAATATATAAAATGACCCATTCGGATGTTGCATTGGAAAAGATTTTTAAGGCTTTAGGATGATTACTAAAATTTCCTAACATTGCTTTTGTGATCGTATTTGTCGCTTCGAATGTCCCTAAAAAACTCCAACGACGATGCTACCTATTTCTCGATAATGGGATTGCATTGTCTAAAAGGAAAACAAACAGACCTTTTTCGAGTAGGTAGATTAGTTCCTAGGTACTTGCTTAAACAAACAAAAACTTTTTCACACCAACACTTTCCAAACAAAGTTTTCAAAAACAACTTCGTAACACTCTTGAGGACAGAAGCAAGGGTTAATATGAAGTAAAACAAAACTTTTCAAAACAAGCACACACAAGCAGTTTTCAAAATGAGTAAGTACCTAAGAGCCCGTGGAAAACCACTGATAGAAAGGGTGATAACACCTTCCCTTTTTATAATCTACCCCCGTACTCAAACATCTTGAAAAAGGTTTTTTCTGTTCTTTTTCCTTTTCCTGATTAGATGAAATAAAAGTCGGTGGCAACTCTTGTTTACCGCGACATTTGCGAACAAAAAACACAAACCAATATTAACAGTTAGTTCTGCCACCGTATCACAGTGCTCTTACCTTTATCATTCTTCAAAGAGAACCCCAAGCCATCTCTGTTCTTGTTTATAGGTGGATCCACATTCTGTCCCCAAACCTCACTATGACCATTATGCACAACCTGCTGCGCATCCATAAGTGAAAGCAAGGAATTCTCATTTCCCTTTATGTTGTCAATTGATAAAGCTTGGAATTGGGTTCCAACAGCAGCTTTGTCCGCCTCCACAATGCTGAAAGATGAAAATGAGATATCAATAATGCTTGTTCTCCATTTATAATCACCATTTTTCCTTCACGTACAAACTGCAACTTTTGGTGTAAAGTCAAAGTGAGAACCCCTGCCTCATGTATCCACGGCCGTCCCAGCAAGTAGCTATTAGCGGGTACAATATTTATGACCTGGAAAGTAATCTGAAACAAATGTGGGCCTATATGAATAGGTAAGTCTACTTCACCAATAACAGATTTCCTAGATCCATCAAATGCTTTCACAATGATGCGACTTCGGCGCATGGGCATTCCTTGATATTTTAACTTCATAAGTGTACTCCTTGGTATAACGTTCAAAGCGGATCCATTATCAATCAGCATATTGGATAGTGAATCATTCTTGCAGTTCATAGAGATGTGGAGGGCCAAGTTATGATTCCTTACTTCATCGGGAAATTTATCATCGCAGAAACTCAGGTTATTACATTATGTAATGTTCCCTACTACACTGCTGAATTGATCTACTGGCATATCCCTTTCCACGAAAGCTTGGTCCAATACCCTCATCAAAGATTCTCTATGAGAAGAAGAGTTCATCAATAAAGCCAAGATATATATTTTTGAAGGACTCTGCAGTTACTGATCCATAATTCTGTAGTCACTCATCTTGATTATCTTCAAAATATCATCCACCTCTTTCTCTAGCGTAGCTCCACTAGATTCATCCACTTCCTTTTCGGGTTCAACATTTTCAACAACTTTATTTCCAATACTCACATCTCCTCGAACAATTGGTGCAAATACATGACCATTGCGGGTCACTCTGCTAGTCTCCGCAATATTTCCAACATCAAGCATTGGATGGATGGGAACTTCCACACCATCCTCCAAATTTGTAGCATTATATTTGTAGGGTACTTCCTTATCTGACTTGTAGGGGACGGGACCCGACAAACTAATCACCCATGGAGTAATAGCTGGCTTGCTATGATACTCAACTTCAAAATGGATAGGTGTACCAAAACAAGGCACGATAACGTTTACCCCTTCTTCAACAAAATCAGTCATTATTGATTCATCTCTGGAAAACAAATCCTCATCTGAGGAGAAATACCATATGCAGAGGCATACTAATCATCCGACTCTTCTTCATCCAAAAAAACCTCAATCATATCAACTTCATGGTAATCATCCCTCTGACCTATAACTTTGATGGTTCCATTATCCAACAACAACCGAACACCTTTCCTCACAATTGTGCATCCTCAGGAGTCCTGGCATCAAATTCTGCAAGATCCATATTGATGTTCCACCTGACCCACCATGTGGCATAAAGTAGCATGCAATTGCACAAGGTCCTCATTCATATACTTCACATCAAAAATTCTGAACTCTCCAGGACATCCAGAAACCATGTTCACTTCCTTTTCATACTCTGCCCTAGGCCTGATTATGTGGATGAGGCCCTCATCCATCATCTCCTGCAAATCAGCCTTTATCTTGTTACAACCCTATATGTATGTACTGCAAATAGCACAACCGGCATGGTCATGCGTATAGTAGCTAAATTCATAGATAACTGCATGCATTTTCACCAAATATCCTCTAACCAAATTAATATCAAAAATACGGAAGTCGCCTGGACAACCGGCCACCATGCTTGGGTAGAGGATTGTCTTTCACATTAAGACCCATATCTTTGAAGGATAGCATACCAGACATCACCAATTTCTGCACCTCAGTCTTCAAAGGATATTAGTTCTCAACATTATGCCCTGGTGCTCCCTGATGAAAAGCACATGTTTGGTCTGCCTTGTAATACCAGGGAAACAATGATGGCACAACGAGAGGTGGTAGGGTCTGAACCAACTTCTTCTGAATTAACGCCAGTAGTAACTCTGTATAACTCATAGGAATAGGTTCATAACTCTCCCTTCTTTGATTATACCCTTGATTCCCTTGTAGGGATGGTCTCTGATAAGTAACGGTGGTTGGAGCTATACCAACAACTAGAGTAACTGAGGCGACTTACTGATGACGCTGATAACTTCTTCTAGGAGGATTAACTCTCCTTTCTTACATGACAATGTTTGTACCTCCTTCCTTCTTTTTAGAATACCCATAGGATGGCTTCTTCATATTTCCAGAACTTTCACCCTTTGTTAGACGACACTCTCTTACAGCCTCTTCTAAGCGGATACCCATGCCTACCATTTCAGTAAAGTCACTTGGAGAATCGCTACCATCCTCTCAAAGTAGAAAGCACACAGATTTTTCAAGAAAATCTTAGTCATCTCCTTCTCTTCCATGGGAGGAATTACTTGGGCGGCTACCTCACGCCATATCTGTGCATATTCTTTGAATGATTCCCTGTCTTTCAGAACCATGGCCCTGAGTTGATCACGGTTAGGCGCCATGTCCATGTTGTATTTGTATTGTCTGATAAATGCTTCTCCCAAGTCATTGAAAGTATGGATATTGACGCTGTCAAAACTCATATACCACTTCAACGCAGCATCGGTCAAACTATCCTGAAAAAAGTGAATCAGCAGACGCTGATCATCAGTATGGGTAGACATTCTCCTTGCATATATCACAAGATGAGCACGAGGACAGGTGTTCCCTTCTACTTCTCTAACTCTGCGACCTTAAACTTTGCAGGTATCTTAACATTTAGGACCAAGCATAATCCGTTCACGTTCTTCCCGAATAACTCTTTTCCCCTGAGGGCCTTCATCTCCCTCTACATCTTGTCAAACTGTTCTTGAAAGTCGTCCATTCTGTCATAAAGACCTAAGTCTTCACTTGGTAGAGGAAAAGGGTGACTCATATCATCATTAACAAATGGTGTCAAATTCACTGAGGGAGGTGCAACATGCGCCACAAGAGGTGCGGGAGTAACAATAGTCTGAATAACCGGAGCTTCTTAAGGACCAAGATTGAAACTTCCCGACGAAAAGTTCTCTAGAATTCCCCATGGATAAACTTGAGGCACGTGATTCTGAACAATAGTTAGAGTAGCTGACACAGGAACAGTTGGAGCTTCAGCAGTAACCCTTGTTGGTTGAGTTTGAACACTCAGTGGCTAATTCTTAGCAGCCACCAGAGATTCCATCAGAGCAGTAAGATTGGCCATGCCGGCCTACAAAGCAGAAACCTCCTCGCGCAACTTGCAATTCTCTTGTTCTAAGTTATCCATCATCCTTCTGAAATTAGCTCGAGTGTTGTATGGTGAGTCAGCTTGCTGAACAAAGTAAGGAAGCTTGGTAAGACACCTGGATATGCATAACAAATGCAAGAAATAAGTTCAATATGATGCATGATATGCAATGCACATGATTAATTTTTATTATTAATATTTCAAGGTACATAAAGATTTATAGACACTTTGCACATATCAATGTAATAACACATTTGAAATACTAAATTTTTTTATTAATATAATAACTTTAAAATAGGTTACAAGTTTCAAAAATCCCAAGTACAAGATGAAAATAAAGTCTAAAACCCTAGGAAGTAAATTTGATGGAGATCACTCAATACGCTGGCGCTTCCCTGTTAGCCTGGTAATCTGAGCCTTCAACCTCTGGTTTTCTTTAGCATATCCTGTGGAAACTTCCGTCCAATCACCTGAATCAAGAAGTGAGCAACTATCAACTGACCGAGGCTTATGAGAAAATAAATCCCCTTGCCTTTCAATCATTTCTATAGCCCGACTCTCAAGGATCTTAATCAAGTCGTCTCTCTCCTTCAAGTCTACTCTATAGTAAATCTCTAAAGTTTGGCACTTATTCTTCCAAGAATCCATTTCCTGTTGCATCCTAACCAAAGCGAGCTGTAGCTCTTCCACATCATCCAATAAGGGAGGAGTGGTCTTCACAAACAAATCAGGCATACGTGTTTCTCGGGAATACGGTATCTTCAACTGAATAGCTCTAGTTTGGACCCATTCAAGATAAGGCTCCAAAGAAATAGCCCCGTAGGTCCCAAGTCTTTCCTACTCTTCCTATGAATGTGACGCCAAGCCTTCACAATCTGCTCCCTAGATTCCTTATGGTCTTCTCCCTCCTTTAGAAAGAAACTACTCAAAGGAATACTATTTGGTATATCCCTCATCGGATAACCAAGCTATCGTCGTGCAAGAACATGGTTGTAGTTAATTCCTCCCTTTGTACCAAGAAGACGTACATTGGGGAAACTACCACAATTGTCGACAATTTCTACATCCTGGTAAACTCGATGATACCAATCAATATCTGAGTGAGTAAGTACCATGATCTTAGGATCCCATCGGGGTTCCTTCCTTACATCCCAAAAAGCATCAGACTGAGGCATATGAGAGATAAACCATTGGTACAACAAAGGCGTGCAACAGATAATTATCCCCCCATGATAATAATTCCGAAGATGAATAGAGTAATAAGCATCACCTAAAAATGTAGGAACTGAGTTTCCAATCTTGAAGATCCTAATAGCATTAATATAAACAAACTTGTCCATATTAGGAAACAAAAATAACCCGTAAGCAAGTAGAGCAAAGATGTCCTCAAAAGAGAATGTACTCGTCATCCTGGAAAAGTAACGAGATTTCTCCAATAAGAATTGAGCTGGTAATCCTCTAATCCCTCCTTTAGTAGTCATATGGGCTTCAACCTCAGACTTCCCCAGATGGATCAAAGCAGTAATCTCGGGTGATTTTGGCTCACCCTCCAAATCAGTAAAAGGAACATGATTGGTAACAGGTAAATCCAACAGATAAGAATACTCATCCAGTGTAGGCATCAACTGATAATTAGGTAAAGTAAAGCAATGATACATCAGATCATAGAACTGGACCAAGGTTGAGAGAATACCCTCTTTCATCCTAAGCTTCATGAGAGTAATGATGGATCCATACTTCGTCCAAAAATCTGCATAACACTCAATCTCGGGAATAAGACTGATCAACTCATCTATCTTGGGATCCTTCAAACTGTATTTTCCGGTCTTTCTTTTTCCAGAACCCATGGTTAAAAAGCACCTGAGATATTCACAAATGGTCAATTTTTAAGTCCCTTGAAATGAAATTCCTTCAAAAGATGCTTATGATTGCATGGATGCATGATGCAACAATCACACACAAAATCACACATATAGGTTTTATAGGTTCAACATCACGAGCATGAGGTCGAAGGTACTACCCATAAGGTATGGTCTAAGAGTTATCACCTGCCGAACAAGGTTCTAGAGGTTCCCAAAGTCTACATCCTTCCTTCGGATATTACCAACTTCCCGATTGACTCGGTAATTAGTAGTATTCTCAAGATAAACTCGTCAGAGAGTAGTATCGCGTGACAACTATTTATGGATTACTCCATTATAGCTTCCGCACTACACCTAAAAGGCCAAGATGGGTTAGGTATTCTACGGTCCTCAACTTCAGCAGGCTCCCAGGTCGAAAGCAGTACGTCCCCCGATTACTCAGTAAACGATACTACAGTCAAAGGGGCCTCCACTAAGTGGGGGATCTCATGCCTCCTTCTTTTAGGATTACTCCCACAAAGTTAACATGACTATATCACCTGTCCTATCTTAAAGTTTGCCCAAGTTCGGTTATAGGAGTTATGAGTAATCACCAAGCACCCTGAAAACTAAGAAAATCTAGACAAACATATATACAACATATAATATATAACAAATAATTTCATATATACATATATAAACAAAGATAGGCTCAACCCACTTAGGGCTGGACCAGCAAGAGGTTAATCTTTCCCCAGTGAAGTCACTATTTTTCTATAGCGGCATAAATGTTTAAGACTAAGCAATTGGACTGACTAGACTGATACAAATCAAAATAAAAATCGTCACCGCGATTTATTGTTTCCAAAGGAATGGGAAATGAGCGAGTAACCCAAAAAGAGGGGGAAAGATTCAAGGTAAGGGGGTTAGTTATGCAAAGGGAATGTATTAGCACCCTAAACATCTATGGTACTCCGTAGGAACCTCTTTGCAAATATTTGTATATTTTGGCTATAAAATGTTGTATAAAAATAGATGGTGGAGGTGAGAAAAGAAATATATTTTTATGATTTTTGCACCCGCCGCGGTTGCGAACCTTTAGTGCCTACGTACCACCTTTCATGCAATAGGGGATCAGGATACACGTAGTTCACCTTTTTTTTAAAAATTTTAAAACACAATATACTAGAGCTCTTGAGAGAACCAAACTTTAAGTGTATTAAGTCTTCACAAAAATTGGGCAGAGTAACGGTTGTATACGGATGAATTCCAGATTATAGACAAATAATGGAATCACAATAACCTGCACACAAAACAAACAAACAAACCAATATCTTGAGGTAAACCTCAAGAACTCCAGACAAAATATCAATTAAGTTCACAAGGTCTCCAACATAGGCCAAGGTTTCTAATCCTAAGTCCAAGAAGTCCAATGCTCCATAATGCCAAGGATAGTAACCAAATCTTTCAAGTATCATTACAGGTTTTTATGATTCATGTTGATTATTAGGTGTCTTAGAATAAAAAAGAAAAGCTCAAGTGAGCAAAATAAAAATGGTATGAAATGTAATGATTAAAGTAAATGGTACATAAAGCATAAAAAATAAAAGCATAAAGTAAAAATAATTTAATAATTAGTGGTTAGTTGGATGACCATCTTGAAACTTGCATTTGGAACTCATTAGAGGATTGGTAGAACCAAAGCCTCCATACAATAAGTTGCATTTTCTTTTTGTCAAGTATATCATCCATTTGGAATCCTCACAAGTACCATTTAATGATCAACGATGTTTAAGTGATCCGCGTTGATCAAAAATGTTGTAGATCTATTAGAGAATTGGTAGAACCAAAGCCTCCACACAATGAATCTCAAAGTTATTGGATCAAAGGGATCAAACTAATATGCTTAGGCTTGCAAACATAGGTTTGGGCCACGAATGATCATTTATTCGAATCGGGAAAAAATTTAGCGCTATGTTAAGCAATCGTAAGTGGACTTATATAGAAGTCGCACCTATTTTGAGGCCGGTCAATAGCAATCTATGCACCATTTATTTTGAGACATGATATAGAGATCATGCTCAAATAACACTTAGTGCAATAAGAAAGGGATAAGATGAAGAAAGGTGGGAAAGAATATACAAACCACATTTGAATTAAAATTTAATCAAACTATTATTAAAATCATTCATCCATTTTTGTGGAGTTAGACTCAACACCATGGATCCAATGATGTTAATAAAGTTAATGATCAAAAATTCAACCCAAGATCAGCCAGAAAATATACAAAAAATAAATTGTATTTTAGAAAAAAAGAATATGGGTTTAAAAATGATTAAAAAATGAAAATAATAGAGAGAAAAGGAAACTATGTTCAAATTAATCAAGAAATATTAAGTAAGACCATAGAAAAATCAGAAATGAACTCAAATATTTTTATAAATTTTTTGGTAATTTTTTAAAGTCAATAACTATTTTTAAAATTATAAGAAATGGGTAAAATAAACCAAAAATGATAAAAAATAACCAAGTCAGAAATAAAAAATAAATGAGGTCACCAATATTTGTCACAATATCATTGGATCATTCCATAATTTTTTCATAATTTAAAAATGCATAAAAGTATTTTTAAACATTTAAAATAATTCAAATAAAGTGAAAATTTATAAAAAATATCAAAACACTAAATAAAATTGTGAAAAAATAAAAATCAGAAAGAGGAAAATCAAAAATATTTTTCATAATTGTTTCAGATTTTTTGGACTGAAAATGAATTTTCTATGGTTTTTTGAAATTTAAAAGAGTTAAATATAGAAATCAGAAAAGAAAAATAAAGTCAAAAATATGTGGACCATTGGATGAGAGTCAAAATGCATTAGTAGTCAAATACAAGGGATCTGGTGCACTGTGCATCTTATGGTCATTAGTGAATAAAGCACTGAATCATTAATTAAATCAGATTAAAAAAAATAGATGGCATACCTTCATTGGTTGGAAGATGACACGTTGGTCATCTTCAACCTCCAGCCAACGTGAATTGCAGGTCTCTCAAACTGTAAAATTAGAAGCTCATACCTATGTCATTCGCTTCGTCTCTTCAAGACGAAGACAACCACACATTCGCGACAATTTTATATAAATTGTAGCTCAAGCAATTTGGAAGGAATGTTTTGAAAAGGGATTTGAAATTTCATGGTCAAAATGTGTTTCCAGATAAAAGAAAGTGTTGCGACTAGAACGAGGGTAATGAGAGCATCACAATGATATCAAAGTTTTGAAGAATTGATGAAGAAATCTACCTATTGAAGTTGAGTTCTAGAGCTCTGAAACTGGACTTCTATGGAGCAATATAGGGCACGATTCTTGAATGTATTTGTATGGTTAGCTTCAGGGAAGATCAAGGAAGGTAAATTGATAGAAAAATTGGATTGAAAAAGGCTTGAACACTGATTTTGAAGTTATAGAAATTTGGGTTATGGAACAAGTTTGGAAGAGTAATTCTGGCTATCCAAGCTTGAGGAAATGAATGGGAGATGACCCTCTATTTATAGGAGAATGAATGGGATCCTCAAGCGTGTAAAATGATGAAGTTTGGAGGGAAATCGTGGGAGGTCTGCAGCATGAACAAAGTGTGACTTTTTTAGCATCAAAACTCAGCCAAATCGTGCGTTTCATGATGCTAAACACCTTTGGAAAGTTGCTAAACATGATTAGAAGCAAAAACGCGTGGAAAACTTGTGATTAGAAGCCAAAACAAATATTTCAAAATCTGACTTGTGATGAAACTTCAGTTTCAAGCTACCAATTTCAAAACAATGGCATTTTCAACTCAAGGGGTCTTAGGTCATGATTCTTGATGCTTTAGAAATATGAGGTTACAAGCTTTGCAATAGAAAAAGAATGGAATCAAATGAATACTTTATCTGAGAGTTGCATTGAGTCAAAGTTGGAGAAAAAGGGTTTACTTTCCATAATTAAAAATATTTCAAATTTTTCTTCAAAAGTGACCTATAATGTTTTGCATCCAAACATGGCCTTCCACATGGAAATTTCTCTTGAACAAAAACGATGGCATGAAATACACATCTTGAATGAAATTTCAAGACTTGAACCATTCAAAATCTCCAAAAATTGAGAGAGTTATGAATTGTTGAAGTTGGAAACAAATCATGAAATGAACTATAATGTTTTGTATCCTTATGGAATCTTCCATCCATTTTCTTACTTTGCACATAAAAGAAGGAATAAAGTTCACATCCACAAGATCATTATGGAAAAAGAGTGGGCTCAAGGAGATAAAAATTGACCATGTTATGATCATTTTAAGTCACTCATGAGAAAATGAGGGTTCATCTGGAGGACTTGTAATATTTCCTCATCGTCAAGTTTCTTCCACATGAAAACTCCTTGAAACTTTTGAAGTGATTTGTTAATAACCCTTTGAAGAGAAGGATGTATTTGGAATCACTCAAAAATACCAAAATATGAGCAAGATATACTTCTTTGAAGTTCAAAACCCTAGCTCTTAGATCAAGAAAATACTTTGAGGAACTTTGACAATTTTGAACAACCTTCTTGTGCCAACACTCTTGCTTTGTAAATAGAAGTTATTGAGGATGATAATGAGAACTCATAGACATAAAAACCACTTCCATATCTTGAGAATTGAGAGAAATGTGCACTTGTAACCAATAGGAACAAGATCTTGTCCAATCATGACAACCTCTTCAATCAACCCCTTGTATTTTTGAATCAATCTTGATAACTTTGAAATACGGTGAACCAAAATAAACCTTTTCATGCCATTTCTTCCAAAACAAATTCAATGATGAGGTTTGAAGTTCTTAATTTTTATTGACTAGGGCATGGAAATAAACTCATGAACCCATGGATCAACTTGCTAAGCCACATTGCCATTTCCTACATTATTAACAAGTAAGACAAGACAACATTGTATTTTATTAATCAAATGAAAAATAAGGACAAAACATTCATGATCACAAAAGAAAACAAGTCCAGGTGCTTGGTGATTCCTCAAAGGGAAAATCTAAAGACAGGGAGGAGAACCAAGAGCCCTAATGTGATCTTGTTGTGATTGAATCAATATGGCATGATAAAGGGATATTAGGGGGGAAAATTGGGGAACAACAACGATTTATCGGAATTAACATGTCATTGGCTTAAGCAATACAACACGTGTTAAAGGCCAAGTGGTTAGATTGAAGGATCCTCCTCAGAACCCAAATACTTCCTCTCCCCGTCACAATCCTAATGTAAGGTGCGCGTACCACTCCAACAGTCCTGGACATGACATTAACAATTGTTGGGCTTTTAAACACAAGATTGTGGACATGATTGACCAAGGATTTCTAAGTTCACAAAAGATGGTCAAATTGAGTTTTTCTCTCATCCCCCAAATATCACAACTGCAAGGCACACCATCTGAAGTGAAAAGTTAAGGAGGAGGAGCTTTAGGATCATTTAAATGTTTATTTGTAATTTCTTTGGTTGGTTCAAACAATGACCATCATGTCAAATTTTGGTTTTTCCCATTAATGCATTGCATATGTTTGTCTTGAGTTAATCCATTCGTTTTCACTATATTAAAACTATGCTTTTTACTTCTTTTTCGTGATATTCAACTCTCGTTAAAAGCTATAACCCTTTAGAGGGATGATGACGAAAAAGATACAATAATATCTACAGTATGCTTTTGAACAGTCTAAGGCGTCTCATGGGCGCCACCTACCGGTCGTGACCATTCTGTCAGGCAATACCACCCCCTCGCCCTTCTGATCCAGCTCTGATCTGAGATTTCCATCGAGCATCATCTCAGTCTGTCCGACTCTAGCATCATGCAGACCGCCAGGGACCAACCAGAGAGATGCCCGCAATCGGCCTCCTCCCCGGAACCAACGGCTAGTTGCTGGAAGATCTGCCCGGTTTGACCAAGTCCTAGAAGTTACCCGATTTTCCGGATCCGTATATCTAGGCGAGAAATTAGGAACCAATGGCCACGCGCCAGGGGAAGTATATAAACCATCACACCTGTGAGGGCCAGGTATCACATACTTACTAATCAATCCCTAATACTTTGCTAGTACCTTCTTGCTCTCACTCTTACTTTATTGTTGGAGTACCGTACAGGTACAACCCCCTCTCTCCTCTGCCTGACTGAAGGTCATCCTCCAGCCACTCTCCAGGTTCTGATTAACCACAATATCAGTGGCTCCGTCTGTGGGAATCTGTTATCCCCATCTTTCTTACCTCAGAACCTTAGATCAAAGCAAATCTTCTTTCAAGATTCGTCTCTCATATCATGGTCGACCATAACGATCTTTACCTGTCCAGAAATACCATCCTTTCTCCTACTCGCAAGACTGATGGGAGCCAGGAACACCCTGGCCTTGGGGATAACCTGGGTCCCCATGATGGACAAATTGTGTCCCCTGATTTAGATGATGCCTGGGGTGGCAAATACCCACTGTTTGGTGAAGGACGTTCCAAGAATCCTGCTGAGGAACTGCCAGAAATCTTGCAACTGGTTCTTATTCCTCTCAATGCCGACCCGTCCATGGCAGCACTGCTCGTTGCCCTAAATCAGACCAACGCCCTCATTCTTCAACAAAACTAGAGGATAGGAGCCTTTGAAAACATGTGTATAAAATCTCCTCCCCGGAGGCCCCGAAGACGAAGTTCCTCCAGCGCATCACCACCCAGGTGTAGTCCACTACCCAAGAAGGAAAGGCACGATGTTTCTTTCTTCAAGAAACGTAATCAAACACCTCCTTCCTAAGATCAAGAATCCCCTTCATTCAAAAAGAGGAAGGACAACAGGCAGATCGACCGCGCTCGATATCCCTCTTTCGAGCCAAAACAAAAACGAAGGAGCCCCTTCCCTCGACGGGACCGCGATGACCAACGGGGGAGAAATTACCACTCTCCTTCTCCATCTCCTGTCAACAGTGAAGATGATGAGCCCCACGGCCCACTATCCATGGAGATCAGTGAAGCTCCACTCCCTGTCGTCCTAGAGAATCCGCCCACTCTAGGGACCTACGACGGCACGACATACCCGGACGAGCATATCTAAATCATTGATGCGCTCCTCGTCTACAGAGGGTTCAGGGGCTCCATCAAATGCATGCTCTTCCCGACTACCCTCAAGAAAGGGGCGATGGCATGGTACAAAACTTTTCCCGACGAACCCATCACCTCGTGGAAACAGCTCGAGAAGATGTTTTTAAGGAATTTCACTTCCTCCCATCGACATCCTAAATCAGAAGCTTTGCTCGAGGAAATCATACAAGGAAGAGACAAATCTCTGCGAGCGTACATTGAGCGCTTCATTAAAGAAGTGGTCCAGGTCCCGACAACGGACAACATGAAGAAATACCTGCTCAAGCATAGGCTCCATTCCCACAGTGACTTTCCCAAGGTTATAGGCATAGAGACACCAGCCACACTCGATTCCCTCCTCCTAAAGGCCCAGGCGTACATACAGTACGAGGAGAAGGAGGTGGCCAACAGCGCCCGGGAATCCAGGAACTGGGAGAGTGCTAGACCCTCAAAGAATGATGAACCCTCGACATCCCATCGGGGTTAGAAGAAATAGGAGGACAGATCCCGTGACCCAAAAGACTACAAGGATCCGGTCTGTCGCTTCCATGACTACACCCCCTGACAACCTCGAGGGAGCGTATTCTTTCCGAATGCGCTAATTATGAATTTAAGCAAGCTGGGGTGTGCTTCCCCGACAAACACCGTCGAAGCGAGGAACCGACAAAAGCAAATACTGCATATTCCACAAGAGTCACAACCATAACACGGAGGATTGCATTCACCTCAAGGATGCAATCAAAATATTAATTAGAGACGGGCACCTCAAGAAGTACAAGAAAAAAGAGGTCGCTCGCGACGAAGCACCAGAGACGAACAATGTTGAGGAAGAGAAGAAATCTCCCGACCTCGGCACCATTCTGGTCGCCCTGAGCATCTCACGGCCGAAAGACTTCTACTTTCCGGACATGGAGGACGTCCCATTGTACTTCTCCACCCACAATCCATGGGAATCCTTCCCCGCAGCCATGGTCATTTCCAGTGGAGGGTTCAACAGGTATACTGTAACGCGGTGGGAGAACTGACTTGGTTGTTTTGTGTTTTATCACAAATGTTGTGGTAAGCAAGAGTCGCCACTGACTTTTCTTTTATCCAAAAGGAAAGGCTAAAAAGAACAAGAAAGACATTTAGAGATGTTTTCTTGATTTCGGGGGGTAGATTATGAAAAGGGAAGGTATTAGAACCCTTTTCATATGTAGTTATCTACGGAATCTTAGTTGCTTGCTAGATCACTTGCTTTTGTTTGAAATATGCTTTGTGTGGTTTTTGAAGGCATTTTGAAAAGGTACCATCATTTAGGAAAATTTTTTAATAGTTCTCGTTCGTAAGAACGTATACAAAGTGTTAATCTTTTGAAAATGTTTCAAGTTTGAAAGATGTTTTGAAAGTGTTGGTGTTTGTTTTAAAAATAGCAAGGATGTTTTGATTTGACAACTAGGAACATTCTACCTACTCAAAAGTCTTTCTTATTTATTTCCTCTTTCCTTTGACATTGTTATTTTACCATGAATTGGTAAGTAACCTTATCTTTCGATGTAAAGGGACGAGCATGGGTCATCGTATAGCCATGATAGTAATGTTGTGAAATATCTTAGCAATTCTCTTTGAGGGACTAAGATCGTTTAGAAAGGCAACTTTGATAGCGTCGTCGAGGGACTATGATCTTGTATTTTTGATTAATTTTGCTAAGATACTTCACATGCATAACATGGCCATTTTTGAAAGACAACAAAGTCGGTTTACCCTAAGGGTGTAAGTGTGCAAGTGTATTGATTTACATGCATTATTTTATCTTGAATTAGGGTTTGCTAACTTGTTGATTTTGATCTTTCCATACAAACCCTAATTTACTAGCATTTATATATAAAACATTAAATTGCGGAAAATAAAAATACTAAGTTATTACAACAATAGGGGAGGGGGTGTACAAATTTACAAATTGGGATTTTGCAAGAAAATTAAATCTTATTAGCTATTACAACCATATTGAATAAATAAGCAAAATTGAAGATAAAATGCAATAATGCAAAATGGAAAAAAGAAATGATTTTTATTTAATTTTAGGAAAGGTTTTAATTTTAACCTAATTAAGAAAGTAATTAATTGAAATTAACTAAAATTAAAACCTAAATGAATTAACAAAGAATAATAAGTTAAAAATGTTTTTTTAGGGTTTTTTATGAAAAGGTTTTAAATAATAAAAATAATAGGAAAATTAATTAATTAAAATAAACCTAAGTTCTAAATTAATTTTTAATTAAGAAAAGAAAATAAGGTAGCCATTAATCCAAAGCCTAAATATTTCATAAAATAAAAAAAGAAATTAGTTTGTTAAAAGAAAATGTTTTTGGTCTTTTTTATGTTTATAGAGAAAATAAAATAAGTAATTATAAATTATAAGTAAAATATTTTTTTGGGTTTTTCTATTAATAATAAAAACATAATATTAGTAATAAAAATAATAACAAGAAAAAATGAAAGTAAAATAAAAATGAAAATGAAAATGAAATAAAGAAATAAATATGGGACGGGGGTATGAAACATAATCAAGGGGGAAAGTTAGAGAAAAAAATGAAGGCCCAATGTTTGGGGCACAGGCACTGCAAACAAAAACAAAAAAAAAGTAAAACGTGAAAAAATGATCAAAAGGCAGTGCGCTGGGTGTTGAACCCACACCCTATTGGTTACCAGCTCACTGCCTTACCACTGGGGTTGCTATACATCCGTTAACATTGGCACAAAAATAAATATATAACACAAGTCATGCCCTGAATACAACTTCATCTTCAACCTCCAGCCATGGATCCTGTAACTTCACCATTTCTCAACAAAAATGAAAGATGCAAACATGAAGGTTGCTCCATTTTTCCATACGAATCCAACCATATAAATATCATAAGCTATAAATCAAAGATGAATGAGAATTTCTAAAAGTACGAAATTCTGACCTAACTTTTTTCAGAGGTTCAAACCTAAAATTCTCTAAGCTTGATCAATATAAATGAAATCTAAGGACATGTACAGTTTCAAGGTAATGATATCTACATATTATCTTAACAAATCAGAATTAAATGATGCTTGTACAAAGAGATAGAAGTTTGAAAACTTACCTCTTGCATCTGGAGTCGTGTATGGAGTTTGAACAACCTTTGAGATCACCTGATGATTTCTGTAGCTTGCCTGGACCTCCTTGAATGTGTTTCAACTCCTACTTTGCTTTGAGGATGGATGAAACTCCCAACTCAAGTCAAGTTGCAAGCTTCAATTTTGGAAATGGTGGATATTGATGGAGGAGTTAAAGTCTTGAAACAAGGGCTTGGATAACTTGTGTATGATGTAAGTAAGGTTTCTGGATGGTTAAGAGTCAAAACGCACAAGTGGAAATGGAGATGGAGAGTTTTGGCTCAAAACTCTCAAGTGGAGCAGTTCTATGCAGCAAGGGTGTTTGGGTGAGTTCTGGGAGGCTTGAAATCGTGTTTTAGCTTGCGAAAGATTTGTGCATATGTATGGAAAAGATTAGAGCACTTGAGGAGGTCAGAAGCACAAGATGTAGCGTTATGGCTATGTTACTTGATTTTGAAGAAAAGTGAAAACATGGTTTCAAGGCATAGTACAAGCCTGGCATGAGTTTATGGGAGGCTCTAGACATGTTACTTTTGCCTTTGATATTGCTTGTGATCAGAAGGAACAAGTGCAAAGCTCTATGCATTGACTTTGTGATTAAAGCTTCTTTACAAGAAGGGAATGGTTACTTTGTGCCATAAATGGAAATGTAACTTGGATAAATGCTCAATGCTTGGATTAAAGCTCTAACAGCTATGTAAACATTTAATTATGGAGTGACAAACAAGTTTGAGGCATGCAAAGCAAATGTTATGCAGCCTAGGCTTGGATTTGAATTCTTGTTCATCATAAAATAGCTTGTAATTCAAGTTTGAAAACCCTAACTTCATCTCTTCGATTCTCCCTATTCAAACATGATCTCAATGAGTTCTTAGAAATTTTGGAAATCTTGTAACATGCTCTACAATCCCTATTTGAATCACTTTTTCAAATTCCAAATGGAGCTATGTGAAAAGTTGCTATGAAGTTGGTACCAAAAATCTGCCTAACTAGGGCAAAATTTTCACTAAGTGTTTAGTTTCATGACCATGTCTTCATAAAATCATCACTTGAAATCCATACATTTCTAGGAGAAGGAATGTTCATCGATGCTTTAGATCTCATTGATATCTACAACTTTCATGTTGAAAGTTTCCTTTGAATCATCTTGCATCATGGTTAAAAATTGGCTCAAAGTTGTGAAAAAACATGATGTTTTCAACACTTAGAAAAAATTCTAAGTTTGGAAACTTTGACTTTTCAAAATGAAATCTTGACTTTTTGATTTCTTGATGAACAAGTTTCATATTTTGACATGTTTTGATGAATTGTGATCTTTGACACTTGCTTTTGACCAAAAAGTCAAAGTTTGACTTTTTAGTGTACAGTTGACTTTTGATTAGTTGACTAAAAATCAACTATCAATCAATTGATCTTGAGGGATGTTTTGAGTCATACCATTAGGTAAAAATGATGAATTTGAAACCTTGAGATCATTTCTCAAACCAATTAACCATTTTCTAGGTCAAAAATCAGAAATTTCCCTTTCTCAGTCAAAACCCTAATGTTGACCATTTTGCCCTTTTGATGATCTGATCAAATTTCTTGAGGAATTGTGGTCCAAACTTGATCAAATGACATATATGAGTTCGTAATTTTTACATGGATAAAAAATTATGAAGTTTGACTGTAAATTGACCACGGTTGAGTTTTTCCCCAATATAGCTGATTTTTTAGGCCAACAGATCAATTGACTGAGCAAAAATGTGATCCAAGATTTGAAACTTAACATGAGAAATCTTGAGGGTCCATAATGATCCATGAAAGTCATATGAGGCATTAAAAGTTCAATTATCCTTGTGCAACCTCAAAACCTAATTTTCAGTCATAAGAGCTTAAAGAGGTGTCTTGAGCTGATTAACCCTAGGGTAGTCTTGAACCAAAGGAGATCTTTTGAGAAATTACTTGATAAATGAGAGGGAAAATTTTAGGGTAAAACAACTTCCCCTGTTAATTCTTCTTAAACCTAAAGAGTTAGATTGGCGGATCCTCCATTCGTGGCTTGAAGGTGGAAGATGATTGAACACTACGGTGCCCAGAAATTTGCACTCGAAGATGAATTGTGAATGGGCTTATAGATGCCATTTCGAGGAATGATCGGGATTTGACAGAGATGGGCTTGTAGATGCCATCCAAAGGTGACTGTTGACAGAAAATGGACTAAGTCTTAACATGATTTCAATTGGAAAAGAATCAGAATAAATCTTTGGAGCGATTTATCTAAAACTAGCAGAATTCTTGTATGTTGTTTGACTGGGAAGAGTCAGAATAAATCTTGGAGCGATTTATCTGAACCATAAATGTTCATTTGGAATGTATCAAGATAAATCGTTGAGAGGTTTAAACTAAACCAAAAGAGGTCTCGAATATTCTTTAATTGGAGAGAACCAAAGTAAATCTTTGAGCAGTTTATCTGAACCAGAGAAAATGTCTGAACCAAAGAATGCATCTGTGGGAAAGAATCATAATAAATTATTGAGAGATTTAAACTGAACAGACAAAGATCTAGAGAAGAATTAGAATAAATCGTTGAGAGATTTATCTGAACCAGAAATGTTCTTTTGGAAAGTATCAGGATAAACCGTTGAGAGATTTAAACTGAACCAAAAAGGTCTTGAATATTCTTTAACTGGAGAGAATCAGAGTAGATCTTTGAGCGATTTATCTGAACTAGAGAAAGTGCCTACTAGGTAAGAAACAAAATAAATCATTGAGAGATTTATCTGAACCAGCAGGGATTTGAAGGAAATATCTTTTATGTAGGTGGTAGACCAATCTTTCTCAGGAATTGATCTATAATTAACTTGTTGAAAAATTTGACGATAATTTTCTCTTGTTTGTCTTTATCGACCGAGGCCTTTTCGGTCGTTATCAATTTGGATTGGAGGTTCTTGATTTCCATCTCCTGGGATGAACTCCCCTCGGTATACGCCACGCCCATCTCCAAGATCTGCATCAAGCCACCCGCGTCTTAATCCAGCATCGCCCTCTTTTCCGGACGACTCGTTCCCTCAAGAAGGAGAGATTCAGCCATGGGAAGATGAAGTGTCGTGCTCTTGAAAAAGGACCTCTCCAGCCAGCAGGGAGGCAGATCATAAGCCCATTTTCCCATCTCATCAATAAGGTCAACGCTCCCCTCAGTTTGAGGCTTCTTCGCCTTCGAGGAAACAACAAACGAGGTTAAAGCAGCTTTGGACAGGGTCGAGGATGACTCACTGAATCCAGGGCAGGAACTGGCCCTACACTAGTCTGGGCATCCTTCTTGGCCTTTCTCGCTCGAGCGGCGAGTGTCTTGGCCTGAAGTTCTTGAGCAGAATTCATATTTTCTGCAAAACAAAGAAGAAGAAAAAATGAGAGTCAGTAAAACGACAGTTCAAACAAACGACAATCACATACTGGAAAAATAAAATCAATACCTAATTATCTAACAGGATCCTCGCTCCCAAGGAGCTCTCGGACGTTTATGAGACCCGGCTCGAACATGGGCTCCCCGTTCCTGTCCAGCACTGGCCTACCTCCTCGACTGACTCGCTGGACCAGAGGAATTCGAGCAACAAACAAGGTTAAAATGTTGAAGCTCGATAGGTCCTCATCCCCAAGCTCCCCCTCTCTCCTGACATAGAAGCCAACTCCTTCTCGAAATGTCTGCTAGTCCATTGGAACGCGAACTTGGTGACTAGCATCGCAGTAGGCTCCCCCAGCTCATTAATTTGAGGAGTCCTATCCTCGTTGGGAGATGATCGACTCCTAAAAATATTCAGCAGCGCCTTCATCGACATGGGCTGCACCAAAATGTACTTGTCTTTGAAATGGCACACGGACTCCAAGTAGGCCTTGAACAACATCTTATTTCCCTATTTGAGGGAGACCCATCCCCACCGCCATTCATTCTAGCTCCTCTGAATATGAAAACAATAGAAGAACAACGGGATCTTGGCCCCGATCTTCAGATATTCGCACACTATCTAGAATTCCTGCATGAATGATATCATGTTCAGGTGCAACTGAGAGGGGGCCACGTGCAGATGCCGGAAAATTGCCACTTCAAAGTGAGGAAAAGGAAGACGGAGACCCATCTCCCAGAAAACTATGTCATACATAGGAATCTTCCTCCTGTCGTATCTTGAGCAAATCCTGTTGTCTTTCCCAGGGATATACGATGACCACTCCTCCCAGGCTCCCTCCTCGTGGACGTAAACATCGGTGAAAACGTATTCCCCGTGCTCGCAAAAGTATGACCGCCACTCCCAAGGGTCCTTAGCTACCCAATCTCGAGGATATTCGTCATCTAGAGGAGGAAACCGGTCCCCCATCTATTGATCCATCAGGTTTTGCTGCTCCTCAGAGATTTCTAATATGCTCGATGAGCTGCTATAGGTCTCGCTCGAAGGGCTCCTGGAAGATTCCGTGGATTCGCTCGAAATGATAACATGCGCGTCGTTAGCCATAGCACCTGAAAAGCAGAGGAAAAGGGTGAGCTCGACATCAATTCTAGGACCACCCTTCCACTGCTAAACATGTGAAAGGGCGCTGGGAGACTAGGATTCTATCCCCGACCATAAACCTTACTGAGGTGCGCTGCCAAAAACAAAATGAGGAAAAAGTCCAGAAGTCCACTAAGTTACTCTAACGGGCACAACTTGCAGAAAAAACTCAAACCCTAAACAAATCACCTATAGCACAGCGCCAGGCCCCCAAGAGAGTTCCACGTCGGCTCCGGCAGCCATGTGCCGCAAGAACGACGTCCACCACCTAGGGTCTCTAACAATCTCCCTAACGGAACCCTAAATCCTAACCGCATGGATATGAAAGAAGCAAAAATCAAAAGCGCTAAAACATGCAACAATAGAGAAACGTAAACTCACCGAGAGAAGAAGAGGAGACGAAGATGGATAACCGCGAATGAATAAATTGAGCAAATGTTGGTGGTCGACCGTCGAGCTAATACGAGCAGTTGAAGGAGAAAGCAAAAAATACTAATCGCCTTATTCCTCTCGTATTTATAGATGAAGCAGTCCACGCGTACAAAACCCATGCCTTGGGCTCCCCAGGATCGTCATCATGACACCCTAGCCATATGCCATCATTTGCGCTGCTCGACCAACACGTTTACCAAAACATGATAACAAGGTAGTTTCTTAGTTAATTTAAATGTGCATTCAGTCGCAAGCTTTTACTTTGTACACAGCGAATAGTATCAGAGACATCCTTTAAAATCAAAAGACAGTGATGGTTCCCTATAAAATAGACAGTCATTATCTCTCAAAAGAAAAGCTCGCTAAGTCAAACCCTATGAAGGAGTCTTAAGAAAAAAATTGGGGCATCTCGCTGACTGTAATCACAGAAGAAACAGTTCAGGAAAAAGGTAGGGATAATAAAATCATAAAGAGATCATTACAAATCCTCGACAACAGAAATATATTACAAAAATGATGGCCTTCTCAAATAAACTTCCAGTATCTGAACCATCACAAAAATATCATTACAGACTCAATTGGAATCTAAATGCACAATTAACTTAATATAGGGTTGAAGAACATCACGAAGAACGGGTTGGGTACAAATAAATTTTGAGCCTTTATCCTTTGTTTCTTAAACCGTGAACCAGACATGTTAAAACCCTTAAAATTCCTAATTGAAGCATAGGTTATTTCGAAAGCATATTGTTACAAAAGGTATCCTGACTTTTGTAAGGCTTACTATAAATCCTGAGTTGACTTCATATTCTTACAAAATTTTATTGTTTACTAAAAATACGTTTTCAAAACTTCAAGACATACATAAGCTTTGCATTTTTAATACCACTGCTTACATATAACTAATTGTTCGATAGTATAAAATTTGCATGACGAATATTCAATAAATGAAAATCCTCCCAATGGACATAATTACTTCAGATGATGCGTCAAAGAGAAAGACACCTCTAGTAATATGCCTTTTTTATAACCAATTGGTTATAAATCAAGGAGCATGACATGTTATTGTCAAACTCATTTGTGGCCATCAAGTCAAGATTCAAAGAATCTCTCAAAAGTGCGAAATAACCAAGGGCAGATCTCTATCTGAATCACTTGGGGCATGCTAAATTGATCATGAGTTTAAGCATAATCCACTATCCTCAGTGTCACTAAATTGCTTGTCTATGACAGTAGTACTAGATGGTGTCATTATGCCATGATAGTTCTTAGAAGAGTACTGAAGAAGGTCAAGATTATTAGAAAATTGACAACCAATGGTTGATCAATAACTTCAAGCATCGGGTGGACCAGACTAATCCTAGGGGAAAATGGACTCCCATATACGAAGGGTCACGCACGATCAAGAAAACATTTTCTGGAAGTGTTACAACACTTAATATTATGGGCAGTGACAATTCTCTGCACCCTGTGAACACGGACATAGTCGAAAATACTACGCATGAAAAAAAACCCGCTAGGTTGAATGGCCTAGGAAAAAATAAGGGCATCCCAGCGAACCAAAAGTGTTCAGGAAAAAAATAGGGATATATATATATATATATATATATATATATATATATATATATATATATATATATATATATATATATATATATAAGATTGTACACCTGATAATTCGAAAACCTGAAAAGCCAGCTTGGGCAAAAAAGGGTATCCCGGTGGACTGAAAACCCGAATCGGGGGTTCCAGGAAAAGTTAGGGATTAAAGTATACGACTATGTCCCGTCGGATCTACGTATATCCAGCTTTATTACCAACATCAAGTTTGAATGGTACAATCAATTCAATCAACTTCTTCCGACAAGCGAGGGATGAGATACTCGAAGACATAGGGGAAATAGAAGAGTTGGAACCCGGCGAGATCATTTACATATAGCTATATATTTTGTTTTGTACTCTATTCATTTTTCAAGACAATTTTCTCTTACTAGGATTTATGTCTCCTTGTACAAAAATCGATTATTTATAGGAAAACTATCAATATAAAGACAATTTCAAAGTTTAAATTTTGCTTTACTTTTTCTGTTTTGTTTGAAAAAACGTTCAATGACTAAATTGAATGAACATATGCATACGAACATGATTGTTGTTAACAATATATGCATAAAAAACAAGAATAAGTGTTTACTCAAGACTTTAGGAGTCAGAATAATGTTCAAGTCATCCACAAATCCCCATAGAGAAGTTTCCATAAGATTATCCCTTGCAGAATCAACGCCACAAAATCATCTTCAAAAGGGACATATTCCCAGCAAGTCATACTCAACAGCAGATCCCCCTAGCAGAAAAAAGATAATAATCTTTTCCCCGAAAATCTCACCAACCTACGGGATTCCAATCTTTAGTAGATTATGATAGTAGCACAGTTCACAGGAATGATCTTCCTCAACTGAGTTTATTTCTCCAGCCGAATTCAATCCCCTGCAGATTTCTTTTCTCTACCAGTTCTCATGTCCCCAGCAGAACATATTCCTCCAGCAAGTTTATGTCCTCAGCAGAGTGTCCCTCCACCTGGGTTTAACTCCCTAGTGGAATCCAGTCTCCCCAGCCTGAGTCTATCACTTTGGCTACTATGGATCACCGGTGAAATTTCTCTCTCCAGTATAGGGCAGTCAAGACCACTATACCTAGAGAGTCGCTATGAAATCGGAAACCGGACTAGATATCAGCTAATATTATCCTTCCCAGACGAGTCGACATCCATATCGAAAACTCGATCAGACATCACCTCAGAAGGTTATCCATCTCTTTTATCCCCAATCAGGGTATATAAGAATTAAACTCCCCAGTAGAGCGATGAACAACCAATGTTCTTGAGCTCTTCTCCAGAAACAGAAAAAAACATTCCCCGACAAAGCTTCCTCAAACAACAAGCAGGAATACCCAGCAAATCAAATATTCATATCCTTCATCCCCAGCAACAATCAGGGATTTATTTTCCTTATCAGAATCTCAAATGAAGCTACTGATACCCTTCAATGACATCACACATTCATACATCATTTATCATAACATATGCATACGAAATGCATATAGCACATTCTCATTTACTTTGAGAGCATCATCATGTAATGCATTACATACATCATGGCGTTACATAAAACTAGCTTTGTCTTTTTAGGTTAAGTTTGCAAGCAGCAAGTATTTTCCTCAGAGAATAAATCTGAGAAGTAACTACTTAAACATTTTCCCCAGAAGGTCATTATGAAAGATATCTCTTCTAGATGAATTCGGATGTAGACATCTTCTAGTACATCATTCAGGGGAAGTCAATCGTAGATTTCTTTTTGATATTCCTTTTGGAAAAGGTCAGATGTAGACTCTTTCCAGTATCTCTTCTGGTTGAAGTCAGGTGTATACTTCTTCTAGTTCAGATGAAATCAGGTGTAGATTTCTTTTTGATGATCTTTTAGGAAAAGTCAGGCATAAACTCTTTCAGGTATCTCTTCTGGTTGAAGTCGGGAATAGACATCTTCTAGTTCGGATGAAATCAGACATAGATTTCTTTCTGATGCTCTTTCTGGAAAAGTCGGGCACATACTCTTTCTGGTATCTCTTCTTGTTGAAGTCAGGAATAGACATCTTCTAGTTAGGATGAAATCAGCCATAGATTTCTTTTTGATGCTCTTTTTGGAAAAAGTTAGGCGTAGACTATTTCTGGTACCTCTTCTAGTTGAAGTCGGGCGTAGACATATTCTAGTTCGAATGAAATCAAGCATGGATTTCTTTCTGATACTCTCTTTGAAGAAACCCATGCGTAGAATCTTTTCGGTACCTCTTATGGATGAAGTCGGGCATAGACATATTCTATTTCAGATGAAATCAAGCGTAGATTCACTTTGATATTCTTTTGGATCGAGGGAGTCTACTAAAGCGTCCCTATGTTTGAGAGACATGACTGTTTACTCGAAGGCAACAAGCGAGGTTACCCTAGAGGTGTGAGTGTGCAAGTGTGTTCATTTTAGTTATTTAGTCTTGCATATTAGGGTTATCTAACGGTTGAATTTAGATCTTGCCATACATGCCCTAATTGGAGACGAGTTGATTAATTTGGTATGTTGGTATATTGATGTATGTTGTGAATTAATCGAAATGTCGTTTTGTTTCGATATATCTGTGGTGAATAAATGTTGTGTATTTACCCTTGATTAATTGGTAATAGCGGTGATATAGGCCTTTGGCCAATTTTGAAGGTGTGAATTATTGTTATGTTGACCTTTATTATATTGCTGTCATTGTTGCGTTGCCAAGTTGTGGTTGTTTATATCATCGCATAGCATAGCATTAAAGTTGGCCTGGATTGGCATGTTATAAGTTGGAGCGAGTGCTCACTACGTTGGCCTTTATTGGCAAGATTTATGTTGAGGGCTTATGCCTTATGCCTCGATAAACTGGCACTTTCTAAGTTGGGAGTTATGCTCCAATGGTACCGCATGCATTTGCATAATTGAGTCGCATTTAGAGTCGTTGATTTGTTGCTTATTTAAAGTGTCGTTTACGCACGATAATGTTATAAGTTGAATTGAGGTGTTGGTGAATGGTATTATTTTATGTTGATTTGGTATGAAGTGGCGATTTTACATAAAATGATTTCGATATTTTATTTATCATATGTTCTATTATAGTATTCGATATATCACCCCTTTTGTTTGAATGTTACCCTTTGTTGGTAACATGCAGGTAACCAAGAGGAGGAGCCGTTAGCGTTGTTAGTTCAAGTTGGTGTCAGTTGCTCTGATACGTTGCACTCGGGGGGGGGGGGGGATGAACGCTTGTCTTATTTTGTTGTTTATTTATCGAACCTTATGTTGTTATTTGAGGAGTTATCGTATTGATGTTGTTTTATGATTCAAAAGATGTTATGTCTCATATGGATATTTATTATGAATCCGCTGCATGATTAATCAAAGTTGGTTTATGTTATGAAGACTTTATTCATGAGTTGTGTTTATTTTGTTTTCTTTAAGTGTTATGTATCTATTCTAAAAGCATGATAGGTTTATGTGTCTCTATTGAATGTGTAGCATCCCGATTATTCTATAAATTTTAATACTGATTTTCTATAAATTGCTTGGGGTAGAATTGGGGTGTTACATTAGTGGTATCAGTGCAAATCGGTCTGTCCGGTCAAGTTATCGAGTCTTAGTTGTGTAAAAATCGATTATTGTTAGTTTTCTTAACCATTGTCTATGTTTCAGTGATACGATAAGATGGCTGGGAGGAACGATGTTGTGATTGTGGCTGCTCTACAAGCGATGGCTCAGGCTATGCAGAATCCGCGAATTGTGGACGAGAATGCCGGATCTCGTAGCTTGGCAACTTTCCAAAGGGAGAATCTGCCGGTGTTCAAGGGTAGGCATGATCCTGATGGAGAACTAGATTGGTTGAAGGAAATCGAGAGGATTTTCTGTGTGATGGATTGCATCCCGGCACAGAAGGTTCGGTATGGAACTCACATGCTAGAAGTTGAAGCTGATGACTGGTGGCTAGAAATGCGTGCAAGGTTGGAAGCTGCAGGTGAGGAAATCACTTGGGTTGTGTTCCATAGAGAGTTTCTGATGAAGTATTATCCTAAAGATGTTTGGGGTAAGAAAGAGATTGAGTTCCTCGAGTTGAAGCAAGGGAACAAATCTGTCACTGAGTATGCTGCTAAGTTCATTGAGCTAGCAAAGTTCTATCCCCATTTTGATGGTGAAGTTTCTGAATTTTCTAAGTGCATCATGTTTGAGAATGGGTTGCGCTTGGAAATCAAGAAGGTTGTTGGATATCAGAAGATTCGTGTCTTTTCTGATTTGGTTGATAGTGTCAGGATCTTTGAGGAGGATAGCAATGCTCATCATAAGATTGTTAGTGATAAGAGAGACAAGAGCCTTATGATGATGGTAGAGGTAAACAAAGAGTTGCTCATGGTCAGAGGACTAGTGTGGGAGATGCTCCTTCTAGGGTTGTATGTTTCAAATATGGGCAACCTGGTCACAAGAGTAATGTGTTCACTACTGTTGATGGGAAGAGGTGTTTCCGTTGTGGTAAGATTGGGCATACGATATCTGACTGCAAGCATAGGGAGATTATTTGGTTTAACTGTGGTGGAGAAGGACAAATTGGTAGTAATTATCTGAAACCAAAGAAGGAACAAACTGGTGGCACGATGTTTGCTTTGGCTGGGACTTCGATAGCTAGTGAGGACAGACTCATCAGAGGTACATGTTTCATTAATAGTACTCCTTTAATTACTATTATTGATACTGGTGCTACTCATTGTTTTATTGTTTTTGATTGTATTGAAAGATTGGGTCTTGTGTTGTCTTCTATGGATGGAGAAATAGTCGTTGAGACCCCGGCTAAGGGATCGGTGACTACTTCTCGTGTGTGTTTGAATTGTCCTTTGTCGATCTTCGACAAAGACTTTGATGTTGATTTGATTTATTTGCTGTTAAGCGGGTTAGAGGTGATCTTAGGTATGAATTGGTTAGAGTATAACTATGTTCATATCAATTGCTATAACAAGTCTGTGAGGTTTTCTACTCCTGAAGAGGAAAGAGTTGGTTTGTTGACCGGTAAACAGTTGAGGCAGCTGATGCAAGACGAAACGCAGATGTTCACGTTGATGGCGCGGCTATCAATGGAGAACCAAGTTAGGATTGATGAGTTGTCGGTGGTGCGAGAATTTCCTGAAGTGTTCCCTTATGAAATTCCAGATGTACCGCTAGAGAGAGAGGTTGAATTTGCGATTGATCTTGTACGTGGTACCAGACATGTTTCTATGGCACCGTACAGGATGTCTGCATCTGAATTGTCTGAATTGAAGAAGCAGTTAGAAGAACTACTTGAGAAAAAGTTTGTAAGACCGAGTGTATCGCCATGGGGAGCGCCTGTGTTCTTAGTAAAGAAGAAAGATGGGAGTATGAGGCTTTGTGTTAATTACAGGAATTTGAATAAAGTGACGATTAAGAACAAGTATCCGCTTCCGAGGATTGATGAGTTGATGGATCAATTGGTGGGTGCAAGTGTGTTTTCTAAGATTGATTTGAGGTCAGGATATCACCAGATTAGAGTGAAAGAAGATGATATTTAGAAGACCGCATTCAGGACTCGGTATGGACACTACGAGTATTTGGTGATGCCTTTCGGTGTGACCAATGCGCCAGGAGTATTCATGGAGTACGTGAATCGTATCTTTCATACTTATTTGGATCGGTTTGTGGTGGTATTCATTGATGAAATTCTGATTTACTCTAACCGAAAGAGGAACATGAAGAGCACATAATAGTTGTATTGTATGTTTTGAAAGAGAAGAAGTTGTATGCGAAGTTGTCCAAGTGTGAATTTTGGTTGCATGAGGTTATTTTCCTTGATCATGCCATTTCTGGTAGTGGCACCGTTGTGGATCTTTCTAAATTTGATGTTAAGTTGCAATGGGATTCTCCGAAGTCGGTTACTGAGATTAGAAGTTTCTTCGGATTAGCCGGTTACTATAGGAGGTTTATAGAAGGTTTTTCTAAGTTGGCACCTCCGTTGACCAAGTTGACTTGTAAGGGTAAAGCCTTTGTGTGATATAGTCGATATGAAGAAAGTTTTACCGAGTTGAAGAAGAGGTTAACGTCGGCTCTATTTTTGACCTTGCCTAATCCGGGGGAACCTTTTGTTGTGTATTGTGATGCTTGTCTGATGGGGTTAGGTGGTGTACTCATGCAGAATAGTAAGGTGGTTGCTTATGCGTCGAGGCAATTGAGGACTCATGAAAAGAATTATCCTACGCATGATTTAGAATTGGCTGCAGTTGTCTTTGTGTTAAAAATCTGGAGGCATTATCTCTATGGTTCTAGATTCGAAGTGTTTAGTGACCATAAGAGTTTGAAGTAACTTTTTGATGAGAAAGGGTTGAATATGAGGCAGCGAAGGTGGTTAGAATTGCTGAAGGATTATGATTTCGGTTTGAATTATCATCCAGGAAAAGCTAATGTTATGGCCGATGCTTTAAGCCAAAAGATGTTGCATATGTAGGCAATGATGGTTAGAGAGTTAGAGTTAATTGGGCAATTCCGAGATTTGAGTTTAGTTTGTGAAGTGACACCGTAAAGTGTTATGTTGGGAATGTTAAAGATTAATAATGACTTTCTCAACAGTATCAGCATGGCTCAAAAGCTAGAGTGAAGTTGGTGGATAAGATGATGGAAATTTATCAATCTGAGAATGATGATTTCAAGATAGATGCGCAAGGTGTGTTGAGATTCCGAGATCGTATTTGCATTCCTGATGATGAAGAGATTAAGAAAGTGATTCTTGAGGAAAGTCACAGAAGTAGTTTGGGTATTCATCTAGGAGCTACTAAAATGTATCAGGATTTGAAAGGTTTGTTTTGGTGGCCTGGTATGAAGCGAGATGTGGCACGGTTTGTGTATGCTTGTTTGACTTGTCAGAAGTCGAAGGTTAAGCATTAGAAGCCTGCAGGTTGATGCAACCGTTAGAGATTCCAGAATGGAAATGAGACAGCATTTAGATGGACTTTGTAACGGGATTACCTATTACCTTGAGAGGACATAACTCGATATGGGTGATTGTTGATAGGCTTATGAAGTCGGAACACTTTATACCTATTAACATCACATATCCATTTTTGAAGTTGGCAAAGATTTACACTAGAATAATTGTGAAGTTGCATGGTGTTCCTTTGTGTATTGTGTCGGATAGAGATCCGAGGTTTACTTCTGATTTTTAGAAAAATTTGCAAGAGGCGTTTGGATCTATGTTGAGATTGAGTTAGGCATATCATCCTCAGACGAATGGTCAGACCGAGAGGACTATTTAGTCGTTGTAGGATCTGTTGAGAGCGTGTGTTCTTGAACAGGGAGGTTCATGGGATACTTATCTTGCGTTGATTGAGTTCACTTATAATAACAGTTACCATTCTAGTATTGGTATGGCACCTTTTGAGGCGTTGTATGGTCCGAGGTGTAGGACTCCATTATGTTGGCATGAATCTGGTAAAAGTGTGGTACTTGGACCTGAGATTGTTCAAGAGACTATTGAGAAAGTGAAGCTTATCTGAGAGAAGATGAAGGTTTCTCAAAGTAGACAAAATAGTTACCATGACAAGAGAAGGAAAGATTTAGAATTCAAAGCTGGTGATCATGTGTTTTTTAGAGACACACTTGTGACTGGTGTTGGGCGAGCTCTGAAGTCTAAGAAGCTCACTCCTCATTTTATTGGTCCGTATCAGATATCAGATCAAGTTGGGAAGGGTGCTTACCGAGTGGCGTTACCGCCAAACCTTACTAATTTGCATTACATGTTTCATGTATCGCAACTTTGGAAGTATATTCCTGATCCGTCTCATGTGATTCAGATGGTCGATGTGCAAGTACGGGATAATCTCACAGTAGAGACGATGCATGTGCAAGTCGCAGATCGCGAGATGAAGATTCTAAGGGGGAAGGAGATTGCATTGATGAAAGTTGTCTGGTTAGGAGCTACTGGAGAGAGTATGACTTAGGAGTTGGAGAGCAAGATGTGAGACTCATATCCTGAGTTATTTGAACCAGGTAAACTTTTATTTTCGAGGACGAAAATATTCTAAGTGGGGGAGAGTTGTAACGCCCTGATATTTATTTATTTATTTAATTAAATATTATTTTAATTATTTTATTTTTTTAATTCGAATTTTTATCGTTGAAGTCGGGATTATTTTATTAAGTTGGAATAATAATTTAATCAGGTTTATATATGTATAAATAAGTTGAGGTACCATTTTACTAGTAAGCTTAGAATTGATGTTGGGCTTAACTATGGTGTCTCAAAGTCATAAGGGGGTGTTTTGTTTAGGCCCATTTAAGTTACTAAGGGTAAATAATGATATTTTATTAGAAAATAGAAGAAAGGAGAGAAAAAGGTGTTATCAAGAAAAACAAAATAAGAAGAGAAAAGAGAATAGGGTTTTGTGAGAAAAGGAGAAGAACAAGGAAGCTGCTGCTAGGGCTAGTTTCTAGAAATTCCATTGAAGCTTCCTTGATTGTTTCGTAAAAAAATCAAACCAGGTAAGGGTGGGTTTCTTATACTATAATGGGGTGTATAATACTTTGTATATGGGAAATTGTATGTGAAATTGTTACTGTTTTATTGACTTGTGCTTGGCTTGTGTTGTTGTGATAATAAAGATTAATATTGTTTTAGTTATAGAACTGTCAGGGAAAATATGTGGGTTGCTGTGTTATTGTCTGGGTTGAGTTTGGATTAGGAGACAGAAGAATTGTTGAAGTAGTATAAGAACTACACATAGAGATTTAAGTATAGGAAATAAGAAGAAGGAATGAAACGAAACTGGGAGTGGGAGTGCCGTCCGACACTTCTGTATATGGGGAGGTTGCCGTTTGGAAACCTTTGGGAAAGGGAGAAGTGCCGATCGGAACATGTGTAGTAGGTGGTGGGAAGTGCCACTTTGGCACTGTGAGGCAGGGGCACTTGTTTTCTCTGTTTTTCTGCTTGTCCTTCTAAGACACTATGTTGCATAATTCCCAATTAATATCAGTAATAGCTAGTAGCAGTATATAGGAATGTCATTGTTTTCAGAAGCAGTCAATTAAATTTAGTTGCTAGAAGCTAGTTTGATATGGAAGAATGGAACATCCATTAGTTGTATAATAAGTTAGCAATTTTAGGGAGAACAAATAACAGTGGACTATATATATATATATATATATATATATATATATATATATATATATATATATATATATATATATATATATATATATATATATATATATTAAATGGTTGAATTAGTATTTTATTAGTGATGAAAATAATTTAGCAATGGGATTAATTGATTAAGTTGGTAAATAATTGGAGACGAGTTGATTAATTCGATATGTTGGTATATTGATGTATTTTGCGAATTGACCGAAATGTCGTTTTGTTTCGATATATCCGTGGTGAATAAATGTTCTGTATTTACCCTTGATTAACTGGTAATAACGGTAATATAGGCCTTTGGCCAATGTTGAAGGTGTGAATTGTTGTTATGTTGACATTCATTATGTTGTTGTCATTGTTGCGTTGCCAAGTTGTGGTTGTTTATATCATCGCATAACATAGCATAGCATTAAAGTTGGCCTGGATTGGCATGTTCTAAGTTAGAGCGAATGCTCACCACGTTGGCCTTTATTGGCAAGATTTATGTTGAGGGCTTATGCCTTATGCCTCGGTAAACTAGCACTTTCTAAGTTGGGAGTTATGCTCTAATGGTATCGAATGCATTTTCATAATTGAGTCGCATTTGGAGTCGTTGATTTGTTGCTTATTTGAAGTGTCGTTTACGCACGGTAATGTTATAAGTTGAATTAAGGTGTTGGTGAATGGTATTGTTTTATGTTGATTTGGTATGAAGTGGTGATTTTACATAAACTGATTTCGATATATTATTTATCATATGTTCTATTATATTATTCGATATCTCACCCCTTCTGTTTGAATGTTATCCTTTGTTGGTAACGTGCAGGTAACCAAGAGGAGTAGATGTTGGCATTGTTAGTTCAAGTTGGTGTCAGTTGCTCTGATACGTAGCACTCGAGGGGGAAATGAACGCTTGTCGTATTTTGTTGTTTATTTATCGAACCTTATGGTGTTATTTGAGGAGTTATCATATTGATGTTGTTTTATGATTCAAAAGATGCTATGTCTCATATGGAGAATTATTATGAATCCGTTGCGTGATTAATCAAACCTGGTTTATGTTATGAAGACTTTATTCATGAGTTGCATTTATTTCGTTTTCTTTAAGTTTTATGTATCTATTCTAAAAGTATGACAGGTTTATGTGTCTCTGTTGAATGTGTAGCATCCCGATTATTCTGGAAATTTTTATACTGATTTTCCGTAAATTGCTTGGGGTAGAATTTGGGTGTTACAGTTTTTACCTCCTTCCCCGAAGCTTTGTAAGCGTAGAAATTTAATTTCTATCTTTATTTCTTTCATTATTACTACTAGTAAATAGGGCATGTATGGCAAGATCTAAATTCAACCGTTAGATAACCCTAATATGCAAGACTAAATAACTGAAATGAACACACTTGCACACTCACACCTCTAGGGTAACCTCGCTTGTTGCCTTCGAGTAAATAGTCATGTCTCTCAAACATAGGGACGCTTTAGTAGACTCCTTCGATACAAAAGATCGTAGTCCCTCGATGGCCCTTCGATGCTGCCTTCGGTAAATGATCTTAGTCCCTTACGGTAAAAATTTTAAAGCGTCCTTATTAGTTTCCTTCAATGATTGTACGATGACCCGCGCTTGTCCCTTCACATCTAATGATATGGCTTCCTACTAACTAATGGTAGAGTAGCCCTATCTAAGGAGGAGGAAAATAACACGAAAGATCTTTGAGTAGGTAGATAGCTCGTAATCGCTTGCTCACTAAAACAAAACATTTTCACAAACACTTATCTCTGAAATATTTTCAAAACAAACACTCTGTATGCATTCTTAACAATACGAGAATCATTGCAAAGTTTGACGCACTTAGGAATTTTTAAAATATTTTAAAACAAATACACAAAGCATTTTTAAACAAAATTGAGCTAGTGATTAAGAGCCCGAAGATAACTACGAATGAAAAGGGTGCTAACACCTTCCCTTTTCATAACCTACCCCCCCCCCCCCCCAAACTTAGAAAATTCTAGAAGGTCTTTCATGTTCTTTTCACCCTTTCCTTATTGGATAAAAGAAAACTCGGTGGCGACTCTTGCTATCTGCAACACTTGCAATAAAACACAAAACTAAGTTAGTTCTCCCACCGTGTTATAGTACCAAAGATACCTTCGTGCATATCTTTCAAAATCTTCTCTACCTCTTTCTTGTCCACACAACGAAGTAGAGTCGAATCATGGTTGTGACTGTATATAATTTTGTTACTCAGGAAGAACTTAGCAGAGAACCTCCATAGGAATTTCTTATCATTGATAGATGCCCATTCGGGGTACTCTTGAGCCTCAAGGTAGCTTTTCACATCATGAAACCAAGGCTTTTCTTCTACTCCGTTAGTGCCTACTTCATAGCAGTGTGCCGATTCATCTAGCCTTTATATGGTAATTATGGGAGCCTCATTGTCCCATCTGACCTTGAACATAGATGACATGGTTGCTAACGTGCCTACCAACTGATTCTCTTCTCTTGGGATGTGCTCAAAAGTGATCTCCTCGAAGTACATGATTAAAGTAAGCACATGCTCTCTATAAGGAATGATATTTGGGTGTTTCGTATCCCATTCTCTCTTAATCTGACTGATTACCAGGGTTGAGTCTCTGTATACACTCTAGATTTAAATTCTCAGGTTAATAGTAGCTTTAATACCCATGATGCACACTTCATATTCAGCCATGTTGTTGGTACAGTCAAAGCATAACCTGGTAATGAGGGGCGTATGACAACCCAGAAGAGAGATAATTACAGCACCAATTCTGTTAGCAAGTGCATTAGAAGCTCCTTCGATGAACATAGTCTGACGGGCACTATCTCGGTGGTTAAGGTCGCCACCTTCCCTTCGAGACTCTCGCTTTTGAGCAAAAAGGCTCTACGCTCCTCGGCCAATTTCCCAGACTCTGCGTCAGCCAACTTTAGGGCTTTGTATTTATCGATCGAGGCCTTCTCTGTCGTTGTCAATTTGGATCAGAGGTTCTTGATTTCCATCTCCTGGGATGAACTCCCCTCGGTATACGCCACGTCCATCTCCAAAATCTGCATCGAGCCACCCGCGTCTTAAGCCAGCGTCGCCCTCTTCTCCGGATGACTCGTTCCCTCAAGAAGGAGAGATTCGGCCCTGGGAAGACAAAGTGTCACACTCTCAAAAAAGGACCTCTCCAGCCAGCAAAGAGGCAGATCATAAGCCCTTTTTCCCGTCTCACCAATAAGGTCAACGCTCCCCTCAGTTCGAGGCCTCTTCACCTTCAAGGAAACAACAGACGGGGATAAAGCAGCTGTGGACGGGGTCGAGGATGACCCACCTGATCCAGGGGCAGGAACTATCCCTACGCTAGTCTGGGCATCCTTCTTGGACTTTCTCACTCGAGCGGCGAGTGTCTTGGCCATACGTTCTTGAGTAGAATTCATATTTTCTGCAAAACAAAGAAGAAAAAAAAACGAGAGTCGGTAAAATGACGGGTCAAACAAACGAAAATTACATACTGGAAAAATAAAATCTATACCTAAATATCTAACAGGATCCTCGCTCCCAAGGAGCTCTCAAACGTTTATGAGACCCGGCTCGAACACGGGCTCCCCGTTCTTGTCTAACATTGGCCTACCTCATCTATTGACTCGCTGGACCGGAGGAATTCGAGAAACAAACGAGGTCAAAATGGGGAAGCTCGATAGGTCTTCATCCCAAATCTCCCCCTCTCTCCTGACATAGGATCCCAGCTCCTTCTCGAAATGTCTACTAGTCCATTGGAACGGGAACTTCCTGACCAATGTCGCGGTAGGCTCCCCCAGCTCGTTAATTTGAGGAGTCTTGTCCTCGTTGAAAGACGATCAACTCCTAAAAATGTTCAGCAGTGCCTTCGTCAACATGGGCTTCACCAAAATATACTTATCTTTGAAATGGCGCACGGACTCCAAGTAGGCCTTGAACAGCTTCTTGTTGCCCTATTTGAGGGAGACCCATCCCCACCGCCTGTCAGTCCGGCTCCTCTGAATATGAAAACAATAGAAAAACAACGGGATTGTGGCCCCGATCTTCAGATATTCGCACACTATCTAGAATGTTCGCATGAATGTAATCCCGTTCAGGTGCAACTGAGAGGGGGCCACGTGCAGATGCCGAAAAATTGCCACTTCAAAGTGAGATATCCATCTCCCAGAAAACTATGTCATACATAGGAATCTGCCTCCTGTCGTATCTTGAGCAAATCCCGCTGTCTTTCCCGGGGATATACGACGACCACTCCTCCCAGGCTCCCTCCTTGTGGACGTAAACGTCAGTTAAAACGTATTCCCCGTGCTCGCAAAAGTATGATCGCCACTCCCAAGGGTCCTTAGCTACCCAATCTCGAGGATCCTCGTCATCTCAAGGAGGAAACAGGCCCCCCATCTGTTGATCCATCAGGTTTTTCTGCTCCCCAGATATTTCTAATATGCTCGACGAGCTGCCAGAGGTCTCGCTCGAAGAGCTCCTGGAAGATTCTGTGGATTCGCTCGAAATGATAACATGCGCTCGTTAGCCATAGCACCTGAAAAACAGAGGAAAAGGGTGAGCTTGACATCAATTTTAGGACCACCCTTCCACTACTAAACATGTGAAAGGGCGCTAGGAGACGAGGATTCTATCCCTGACCAGAAACCTTACTGAGGTGCGCTGCCGGGCAGAAAACGCGGAAAAATTCAGAAGTCCACTAAGTTACTCTAACAGGCACAGGTTGCAGAAAAAAATCAAACCCTAAACAAATCACCTATAACACAGCGCCAGGCCCCCAAGAGAGTTCCACGGCGGCTCCAGCAGCCATGGGCCACAAGAACGGCGTCCGCCACCTAGGGTCTCTAACGATCTCCCTAACGGAACCGTAAAACATGAAACAATGGAGAAACGGAAACGGAAAGCGATAAAACATGAAACAATGGAGAAACGGAAACTCACCGAGAGAAGAAGAAGAGACGAAGATGGATAACCGCGAATGAAGAAACTGAGCAAATGTTTGTGGTCAATCGTCGAGCTAATACGAGCAGTTGAAGGAGAAAGCGAAAAATACTAATCTCCCTATTCCTCTCGTATTTATAGCTGAAACAGTCCGCACGTACAAAACACATGCCTTAGGCTCCCCAGGATCGTCATCATGACACCCTAGCCCTAGGCTTTTCTTCTAATCCGTCAGTGCCAACTTCGTAGCAGTGTGCCGATTCATCTATCCTTTCTATGTTAATTATGGGATCCTCATTGTCCCATATGACATTGAACATAGATGACATGGTTGCTAACGCGTCTGCCAACTGATTCTCTTCTCTTGGGATGTGCTCAAAAGTGATCTCCTCGAAGTACAAGATTAAGGTAAGCACATGCTCTCTATAAGGAATGATATTTGGGTGCTCCGTATCCCATTCTCTCTTAATATGACTGATTACCAAGGTTGAGTCTCTGTATACACTCAAGATATCGATTCTCAGGTCAATAGCAGCTTTAATACCCATGATGCACGCTTCATATTCAGCCATGTTATTGGTACAGTCAAAGCATAGTCTGGCAGTGAGGGGTGTATGACAACCCTGAGGAGAGATAATTACAACACCAATTCTGTTACCAAGTGAATTAGAAGCTCCTTCGATGAACATAGTCGATCCGGATCCTGGCTCAGGTCCTTCATATGGTCCAGGTTCTTCACAATCTGTAACTAGCATAATGTTCTCCTCCAGGAATTAGAAATTCATAGATTGGTAGTCGTCTACGGCTTGATGAGCCAAGTGATCTGCTAGTACACTTCCTTTGATATCCTTATGAGTGGTGCACTGAATTTCATATTTTGTTAAGACCATTTGCCATCGGGCTATTCTTCTGAAGAGAGCTGGCTTCTCGAATATGTATTTTATCTGATCCATTTTAGAGATTAATAGAGTAGTATGGGTCAACATATATTTCCTTAGTCGGCGAGTATCCCATGCCAAAGCATAGCAATTTTTCTTGGGTAGCGAATATCTTATTTCACAGTTAGTGAACTTTTTGCTAAGGTAGTATATTGCATGCTCTTTTCGACCAGACTCGTCATGCTGGCCTAGTACACACCTCATTGAATTCTCTAGCACTGTTAAATACATGATTAGAGGTCTTCCTTCAACTGGTGGCATCAGAATCGGAGGGTTTTGTAGGTACTCCTTGATTTTTTCAAAAGCTATCTGGAAATCGTCATTCCACTTTACTACCTGGTCTTTCTTCAACAACTTGAAAATTGGCTACCAGGTAGCGGTCAAATGAGAAATGAATCGGTTAATATAATTCAGTCACCCCAAGAAACCTCTGACTTCTTTCTCAGTATGGGGAGTGGGAATTTCTTGAATAGCTTTGACTTTAGCGGGATCAACTTCAATACCTTTACCCCTTACGACGAAACCCATGAGCTTATCAGATCTCACCCAAAAGGTGCACTTGCTCGGATTCAATCTCAGTTCATACTTTTTCAGCCTCTCAAACAACTTGTGTAGATGGTTAAGATGCTCTTCTTCAGTCTGAGATCTGACTATCATATCATCGACATAGACCTCTATCTCGTAATGAATCATGACATGGAACAAAGCTACCATGGCACACTGATAAGTTGCACTGATGTTCTTCAACCTAAAAGGAATAACCTTGTAGCAGAAATTTCCCCACTGTGTAACGAAGGTAGTTTTCTCCAACAGCTTCTTCTACAATAGCTTTAGCATCTTTCAAGGAAACCATTATGGACGGAACACTGGTAACATTGGTAATGGAAGAGACATCTTCAGTAGTGGCTGGAGGGATAACTTTAAAAGTATGAAAGGGAGTCTCGATGAATTCGTCGTTAATCTCTACGTACCAAAATGAGTTCAAGTGGCTAACCATATACTCTTCGTCACCACAGACAGTGACAATCTTTTCGTTCACAGGATATTTTAACTTCTAATGTAGGGTTGAGGTAACAGCGCATGCCCCATGGATCCAGAGGTGTCCCAGTAAGCAAGAATAAGTTGGTCGAATATCCATTACATAGGAAGTAGATTCGAAGAACTGTGAACCTACCTTGATCGGAAGATCCACTTCTCCGTGTAACTTCCTCTTTGACCCGTCAAAGGCTCGAATTATAATATCACTGGGTTTCAGTACAACCCCTTCACAATCAAGTCTATCCAGAGCGCCTTTCGGTAGAACATTCAACAAAGAACCAGTATCAACCAATACATGAGCGAAAGTAGTGCCCCTACATTCAATATAGACATACAAGTCTTTATTGTAATTTCTTCCTTCTGGAGTCAGATCAACATCAGAGAAACCTAATCCATTGTCATTCGTTAAGCTAGCAACATAACTTCCAAATTAATCGATAGAAATCTCTTGTGGCATGTGAGAAGTCTTCAAGAATTTTACTAAAGCATGTGCTTAGGCTTCAGAAGACAATAATAGGGATAACATGGGGATATTATATGGGGTCTGCCCCAGCTATTCGACAATCTTGTAGTTTCTCTTACAGATAACCTTCAACACCATTTCCAACTCTTTCCTAGAGGTGTCTTCAACTTCAACTTCTTTAGGCGCCTCCGTCTGGGCAGGCTCCGTTATTTATTATTTTCCCCGAGCCTAAGCAGTTGACTTGGTAGCCGTAACTCTAACGGGTGTAGCGACAGTATTCAGAGAGATTTCTGGGGAGAAAACCCTTCTGCTTCTAGTAACCTTACTGGTTCCAGCAATATTGTCAATGCCGAGATCAGTAACTTCAGTAGCTTCATCTTCAACAGTCGGTAGTTCTTGCTTGACACCATGGTACTAGACGTCGATCCATAGTTCCAAGGAATAGCTTTATCCGAAGAATATGGGATAGGTCTGGGTTTATTTATGATCAGAGGAGCAACTTTCAGATTGGCAGTAATCCCTACAAGACCATTGGAGGTAATCTTGATAGGAGTGTCGGATATCACGGATAAGTCTTGAAACAGGTTCTCATCAGATGGAACCTTATCAACCAAGATTATGTGATTGTCCATTAGACGTTAAACGCCTTCCTTCAGCAATTTGCAGCCATTGGGTTGGGTTGCACAACAGTAACATCTTTCGACACAGCACATAATTAAACTGGCCTGCAACAGATTCTTCTTGATGATTGGTAGGGAGTAACCAATTCACTTATAGTAGCAACATAAAGAACATGGTCGGTAGCACTTATGCCTTTTTCATGCTTCATAATAGGTTAAGTAATCACATTTGGAGTCTCCGGAGGATCAAACTCAATTTCTTTGTTGCCATTCATGTCCTAAATTTTGTTTTTCAGGGCCCAACAATTGTTGGAATCATTCCCAAGACTGTTGGAATGGTAGGAACACTTTGCATTTGGATTGTATCGAGGAGAGGAGGTGATGGGATTCTAAGGAGGCTCCCTCAATATTACCAACTCTTCTTTCAGTAAATGTTGCAATGCCTGAGATAACGGCATGTTGATCTTCATAAATTATCTTCTCGAAGCGTCTGACCTACACTGATTTCCATGTTGTTGTTGTTGAACATGCGTGTGATTAAAAATTAGCATCGCTCCTACATACTGATTGCAGTCACTTTTAACACGGCCCTTCTGGCCATAAACAACATTTGTCTCCTTCTTACCACTGAATGTCTTCTTCGCAGCACTTGAAGACACAACCACTGGAATATTTCTGCTCTTGATACCACTTTCAACATATTCTCTAGTTAGAATCATCTCAGTGAAACCAGATGAGGAGATTCTAATCATATGGTTAAAGATTGGACCTGTCAGAGTACCCATGAATATATCAACTAGTTCCCTATCAGATAAAGGAGGTTGCACTCTTTCAGCTAGATCTCTCCACTTTTGGGCATATTCTTTGAACTCTTAATTCAAGCCCATAATCATGTTTTGTAATTGAACGTGAGTTGGTGCAAGGTCAGCATTATATTAATACTGATTGTAAAAAGCAGCATCCAGGTCTTTCCAAGTACGTATATTGGTTCCCTCTAGCTGATAAAACCACTCGAGTTATGTACCAGACAAACTTTCCTGAAAGAAGTGAACCTATAACTTTTTGTCAGTCGTATGGGGTTGGATCTTCCCAACATAGGACCTTAGATGAAGTTTGGGACAGGACACACCATGATATTTAGCAAAACCGGGGACCTTGAACTTGTGATGGATAACTACCACCGGAATAAGACCCAGCTCTTCAAAATCCAATCCAGGCACTTTCTGGATTTCCATGGCCTTGAGGCGATCTTCCAACTATTTATATGTATCATTCACGGGAGGATACTGTACATTAGAATAGTCTTCACCCTCAAGAATTTTCCCAGAACATTGATTGCTTCGACCATCAACCTTAACACTTCTACCATCTTCCTCTTGATTGTCATCTTCATCAGAGGAGATATCAGTAGTTTGAACCAGTTTTGCGGGGGCCTTTGAATCTTCTCCCCATATTGAGGATAGCAATTGGCTTCTAAGTCTTCTTCTTTTTGGCGATGAGCGCCATCATATCTTTCTTCCCCTGAGCTAGGTTCAGGAGGGTCTCCTGGAATTGGGCATTCTGAGCTTAGAGTTCCTTGACTGTTTGTTTAAGAGCCATCTTTTACTAAAATAAACAGCAAGAAGATGAGAAAACCTGCTTATAGAGTACCTGTTATGTGATGATATGCATGATATGAAAATGCAAGTGAAATGTTTTCAAGGACCATTGCGGGATTTAAATTTGTTTAAACAAAAGGAAACAAAAGAAATTTTAGTAACAAGCTCAAATTATAATGTTTTTTAATAAAAAGAATTACAAAACAACAAAATGTTAATTTAAATATCCCATGGACGCTTCCTCTTTGTGTTGACATATGCATTAAGGCTTTATTCTTCGTGGAGTCATTTTGTCAGCTCCAGTACATTCTTCTCACTAGCATAGAACTGAGCCTCGAAGGTATCTCTTTCCTCTTTAAGATGAATCCAGGACTTATGTAGTTTTTCGAAGTCAGCAGACATATTAGGATAAAGAAGGGTATGAGAAATATCTCCTTCAATAATAGATTCTACGATCACTGGTAAGATAGCAGGATATGGTATTTTAAGATTCTGAGCACGAGACCACACCCATCTGAGGTAAGGCTATAGAGGAATGGAGTTCTCGTGTCCCAAAGTCTTTGTGTCAATCTTGTTGACTGTGCCCCAAGCACGTATAAACCTTTTATGGTAATTTTTTAGATTATTCTCATAGTCGAACATAATACCTTGGGTGAGCATATCATGAGAATCGTCCCTTCGAGCAAAACCAAATTCACACAGAGCTAGAGAAGGATTGTAAGAGATACCCCTCTTATACAAGGAGTGGTACATTAGGGAATTCCCCACAACGATCAATAATAGTAAAATCTTCCTGAGATCGAGAACACCAATGGATTTCTGCATGAGTGAGTGACATCAACCTTGGAGACCACCTCAAACCTTGTTCGTTCTTTATCACTGATTGAGGCAAGTGTGAAATAAACCACCTGGACAGTATAGGTATGCAACACATAAGAGTTCCTCGCTTCTTTATAGTACGAGTGTGGAGGGAATGCAGGACATCTCTAAGAAAAGTCGGTACCGGATTATGAGTGAGAAATATTTTGATGGAATTCATATATATGAATTGGTCCGGATTATGGAATAGTACCAACCCATAAATTAGAAAAGCCAACATATCCTTAAAAGCACAAAGATTCATGGAATTCAGAAACCCCTGAGCCTTCTCTATCATAAATTTAGGAGAAAACCCCTTGGCTCCATTCCTTGTTTCCCAATTATATATAACGTCAGATCGTTTCAGATGCAAGGCTACTTCGACGTCTTCAGGTTTCAGAGTTTGCTTTAGACTGGTGAAGGGTATCTGATCAAAAATAGGCACTTCAAGTAATTTAGAGAATTCTTCTATTGTGGGTACCAATCGATAATATGGGAAGGTAAAACAGTGATGCTTCGGATTAAAGAACTAGAAAAGAACACTCATCATGTCTTCCTGGAAACCTATAGTAACCAAACTGAGTAGGTGACCATATCTCTTGGTGAATTCATAATTGTCGGGAACCTTTGAGACTAAATACTCAAGCTAGGGAGATATCCTTACAAAGTTGATCCGAATGGTATTCCTACGACTAGAGGCCATGACCCTGCAACACAGAACAAATATAAATCCCATATATCCTTGAAATGGTTAGTCATGATATGATGTTATGATGTTATGATGTCATGTTTAAATAGATAATTAAACACAAGAAAAGCATGCAAAGGTCTTAGGTGTAAGGCTTGAATGGAGTTTGTAGGTAAGTACCCTCTTGAAGTTTAGTTGGCTCAACCTCTCTTAAAGAAGTAACCGGGTTCTAGGGATCTCAATATCACTGATTTTCCCCACAAATTTTGTCTAGCACGGCAACTGACTTGCCACCAAACAAAACCCAAGAGTCGAATTTCAATGAGTGTAGTATCGAGTATCAACCAACTTTGGAATGCATCAAAGACGACTATATCACTACCTTCTAATGGCTAAGTTGGTTCAATTAAGGTTTTAAGGTCAGTTATTGCTTATGACACCATGCGACAGCATAGTATTCTCCCCGACTGACTCGAGGGACGCCAATACAAACCAATGTGTTGCACTAACGTGGACATCACTTCAACCATATCGGTATACTCCATATAGTTTCCATGATCTATTTCTACTTACCTAAAATGCCCCTAAATCCGGGTCTAGGATCTTTACAAGAAAATAAACTTGAGTAAGCCCCAAAATGTAAATTAATCAAAGAAAACAAGTAAAGCATTTAAATGTGATCTAACTCAAAAGGTAACCCCACTTTTAGTTCTCCCCAGCAGCATCGCCAATTCTATAATACGGTGGGAGAACTGACTTGGTTTTGCATTTTATCATAAATGTTGCCGATAGCAAGAGTCTCCATCAACTTTTCTTTTATCCAAAAAGGAAAAGGCGAAAATAACATGAAAGACCATCGAGATTTTTTAGTTTGGGGGGTAGGTTATGAAAAGGGAAGGTGTTAGCACCCTTTTCATCTGTAGTTATCTACGGGCTCTTAATCGCTAGCTCACTTTGTTTTGAGAATTGCTTTGTGTGTTTGCATCTGACATTGTTAGGTATATATAGGAAATGAGATTAGGTCAACAATTGTATGAAAACTTACTATTTTTGGCTCAATCTTGCACCAATAAGCCTTACATGAATTTGGCAGCTCGCACATGTAATCTTGGGCCTCCAACATGACTGAAATCAAAAGCCTTGTGCCTTAGTCTATTAATTTTATATTTATTTGATTTATTTTGAGTTTAATTAAATAAAAAAAATAAATAAAAGATAATGCATGAATGGACTTATGGATCCTTAAGCATGTCATGAACACGTTTGGATCTGAAAACTTAGGCTCAATAGTCATAAATAACAAGCTTCCTCAATTTGAACTTCATGCATTTTCTCAAAATTTCCCAACTTGCAATTGTTATAATTCTCTCAATTTTAATATTTTAAAGGTGATATTGGACTTTTTGCAAATCTCAAGATGTCCTCTAAAATCTATATGTTGATCATTTTTGCTTTTGAAGAGTTTATCTTGGTGTAAGTTGCCTTGACAAAAAGTATCTTTTTGTTAACTTTTAAAATGACCTATAATGTATTGGCTTATATCTCTCAAATGAAGCATTTTTTGGGCTTGAGCTTAGAGATACTAAGTTGTAGAGAATTGAATTTCCTTAAAAATGATCTTTGGTTTGGGAAGAGTTGATGAAACATGTGAAATTTATGCTTGGTCAAAGTTTGGTTGACTTCTCCTAAGGAAGCCCTAATTTGGAAACTTTTGACTTTTGATGATTTGAGGGCTTTCCTCGAGGAATCATGATCAACCATTGATCAAATGATTAATATGACTTCAAAATCTTGATGTTGACCAAAAATCTTGAGGCTTTACTGTATGTTGACCATAGTTGACTTTTTTCCCAATACAATTATTTTCAATCATCTAAGCAGATGACTGAGCAAACTTGTGATGCAAGACTTGAAACTTGACATGAGCATTCTTAGGGACATATGAAGAACCATGAAAACCACTAGATACCTTTTAAACCCATATTTCATTGATAAATACAAAACCCTAATTGTGGACCCATTGCTTAGGAGGAGAATTTGTCTGATCAATTTTTGAGCCACATTGAGCATTTGAGAACACTAGGAGGATGTCTTGAAGAAAATGGGAGGGAAAATTTTGCGGTAAAACAATAAACATTTAAAAATTCACTTTTTACATCCCTCTTATAAAGAGTGATGTCATTATTTACATCAAATGAAATCAAAAGTCTGATAGATTCTAACCTGAAAACTAGAGCAGAGGTCTAAGTATAGTTTATCCCTTCTTGTTGATTATAACCTTGTGAAACTAGTCATTCTTTGTTCCTGACAACTTCTCCTTGTTTACTTAGCTTGTTTCTAAAGACCCACTTAGTTCCAATGATATTGAATCCTTTTGGTTTCAGAACTAGATCCCATACATCATTTATGGTAAATTGATTAAGTTCTTCCTGCAATGCAAGTATCCAGTCATTGTGTTGAAGTGCTTTATCTATGGATGTTGGTTCTATCAGAGATACCAATCCCATGAGAGACTCTTCAACTGTTTTAAATGTAGATCTTGTTCTGATTGGATCATTCTTCTTTCTCAGGATCAGATCTTTAGAGTGTGCTGACCTGCTTCTTGGTTTTCTGAATGGGTTCTTCAGATGTTTGTGTAGCATCGGTGTTGATTGTACTTATGTCTTTTTTTTCATTAGCCTTAGTTTTTGAGCTTTTATTTTAAGAAGTTCTGTCTCCAATGCCTATAATTTGAACTTCTATATCTGCAAAGTTTTCAACTTGCTTTGACTTTTGAGAGCCAAACTTATCATCAAATCTTACATTAATGGATTCTTCCAAAATTTGTGTTTCTGTGTTATATACTCTATATCCATTTGAGCGTTGATAGTATCCTAACATAAAGCACTTTTGTTCCTTATAATCAAACTTGTTCAGATGTTCTTTGGTGTTTAAAATATAACAAGTACATCCAAATGGATGAAAATAAGAAATGTTAGGCTTTCTGTTCTTCCACAGTTCATATGGATTCTTTTCCAGAATAGGTCTTATGGATATTATATTCTGAATGTAGCACGTTGTGTTAACTGCCTTTTCCAAGAAGCGTTTAGCAATGTAAGTATGATACGGTGGCAGAACCAATTGTTAATACTAGTTTGCATTTTTTGTTTGCAAATGTCGCAGTAAGCAAGAGTCGCCACCGACTTTTATTTTATCCTACAAAGGAAAATGGAAAAGAACAGAAAAAACCTTTTTCGAGATGTTTCTGAGTACGGGGGGTAAATTATATAAAGAAAGGTGTTAGCACCATTTCTATCTGTGGTTTTCCACGGCTCTTAGGTACTTGCTCATTTTGGAATTGCTTGTGTGTGTTTTGAAATTTTTTTGTTTAACTTCGTGATAACCCTTGTATCTGTCCTCAAGAGTGTGACGAAGTTGTTTTTGAAAACTGTTTTGAAAGTGTTTTTGTAAAAGAGTTTTTATTGTTTTGAGAAAGTACTTAAGATTTTCTACCTACTCGAAAAAAGAATGTTCATTCTCGCTTCCTTTAGACAATGCTATTCTACTATTAAGGAGTAGGTAGCCCCATCGTTGGAGTTTAAGGGACATTCGAATGGACAATTACGCTCACAAAATCAATGGTTAAGAAACCTTAGTAGTTACCCTAAAGTCTTAAAGATCTTTCCAAGAAACATTCAAACGGGTCATTTTTTATCTTTTGGGACTATAGGACGACCACTAAAATTCACTATGCTTCATGACCGTTTACCGATGGCAAGCGGAGTGGGATAAACCCTAAGAATGAACATGTGCATGTGTTATTTTTCATTTCATTTATCTTTGCATAATTAGGGTTATCTACCATTTTAATCGTTATTCTTTCCATACAAGCCTATTAGTCTAAGCAGTTTATAGTTGCGGAAATTTAAAAGTGCGAGAAATTAAAGTCCTAACTATTACAAGGCTTCAGGGAGGGGGTTACATAACAAAAACTTGGGGAATGAAAACAGTAAATAGAGAATGACAGTAAATGACCTAATTAAACTATTACAATTTCCAAGAAATTACAATAATTGGAATTATAAATAAGTAAAAGCGCGCGAGACGAATTAAATACGAGAATCAAAGTCTAAATTCGAAGAAAATCAAAGAAAATATTTTTTTTATTTTTAGATTGAGAAAATTAAATATTTAAACTTAATTTTCTAATTGATTTTAATTATGGAAAAAGAACTTAAATCTCCCCAATTAATTAATCTAATTAATTAATGAAATAAAATATTTTATAAAAAAAAAATCTGATTTTAATGTTTTTTTTTATGATTTTGATTTAATTAAAAAAATGTTTTTTTTTAATAAATAAAATAAATAAATGAAATAGAATAATAAAAAATAAGAAAAAAAAAACAAAATTGGGCCTGATGTTGTTAGCAATCTGGGGGTGTAAGGAGTGGAATTTGTCAGGCCCATTTTGTTGGCCTAGATCTTGCGCCAGATTCAGTGTAGCTGGCCTTTGGGGGTTCACCATGGTCTGCCTATGCTGAGCATTAGATCTGGCTGGAGATTTATCAAATGGATGAGATTTGGAGCACTTGATGGACGTTTGGTGGTGAGGCACACTGGATCTGAGACAAATAAATTGGAAAATATGTAAGCATGATATTCTGGGATCGAACCCAAAACCCTTTGATTCACTGCCTGCGCCTTTGCCATATGTGTTGGGATGGTTAGTTGTATATATAACAAACCAAATGACACACAAATGAAAAAAACGTCTTATGCCCAAAAAACGCGCCAACATTCAAACTGGTCAGTGGGACGTTGCCACATCATTGTCTTCTTCCTCAGACTGTCGTTTTAGGTGACAACTTTTACCAACGGACAAAACGTTGTAGATGTAACCCTGTCAAATCTCAAAAACCTCAAACAAGCAAGATAAATTAAATCCAAGCATACAGATCAACTAGGTTTGATCTCGTGAGTATGATGGTAACCATCTTTTGCCCTGATTTTACCTGAATCAAAAAGCCCTAAAACGCAACCTTAAACCCTAACAATGGCAGTTGTCCATACATGCGTTAAACTCATAATTAATCATACAAATACATTCTAAATGATAATACAAACATGAAGGTATGCGTAAAAATTATTAATCATGTGTGTATAGTCAGAATCAAATTCAAGAATAAGGGGAAATTGTGATGCTTGTGTAGGTTGATTCTAAGGGTTTTGATGCATGCAAACGATGCTGCTAGCCTCAGGAGGTTCCCAAGAATGGATTGTTGGCCTTGGAATTACTTGAAACGGTCTGTGGAATAAAAACCGACCTTCACTTTTTTTGACAAAAACTGAATTCTGTTCTTGTAATTTTCACGACCCAATCCTTGTTCTTTCGCTTTGGATGTGTTGTGGACATATAAGGGACTGATTTAGGTTAACAAATTTGGACTAAATCTTGAAGATTGATGAGAAAGAGATTTGATTTTCAACTTGATTCTATTCTTTGTAAACTTGGCCAAAACATGATATTTTCATTCCAATCAGCCCTTGCACGACTTATTTGATTTGCTAGTTGTTCATGGGCTCATAATATGCTCATAAAATCAAATCTTTGATTTTATTTGATTATTATACTACTTAAATTATTTTATTTTGATTTAAATGGATAAAAAATAAAAATAAATAATAAAAATAATAAAATAATAGGTGGATAAGCTCAGGGGTCATGGGACATCTTAGGAACAAGTTTCAAACAATAAAACATGGGCCCATTTGGAAAAAAAGGTCATTTTGATCAATGTTGACTTCATGCACATTTCCAAAATCGATCAATTTTGACAATACATATCTCCCTCAATTTTAACCCAAAGAAGGTTTTTTTGGATCTTTTAGAAATCTTAGGATGTTCTCTAAACAACCCTTTTGGTTTCATCTCAATTGGATCTTCCATGTTCATGTAAGAAGTTTTGACCCAAAAGGTGTTTTTATTGACTTTTTGAAATGACCTATAATGTATGAATTCATATATTTTCAGGAGTGCATTTGTTGAACTTGAGGGATGAAGATGAGTTTTAGGGAATTGAACCCTCTTCAAAATGAGCCTTGGATGGGAAAATTATGATAAAGTATGAGAAAGTTATGCCTGGTCAAAGTTTGTTTGACTTTTCCAATAGGAACCCAACTTTAGCAAATTTTGAGTTTTGATGAATTAGGAGCATTCCTTGAGGAATAATGATCAACCCTTGATCAAATGATGGATATCACTTCAAAATATTGATGTTGACCGAAAATCTTGAAGTTTGACTGTATGTGGATCACAGTTGACCTTTGACCTAGTACAGTTGATTTTCAGGCATTTGAGTAGTTGACTCAGCAAAACTCTTGTGCAAGGCATGAAACTTGGAATGGATGATCTTGATGACATATTATGGAAATGGAAACCACTTATGACCCTTGGAACTCAAACATCTTGATGAAAATGGAAACCCTAGTTTGAGGCTCATTGTCTTAGGAGGGAATTTGTCTTGTTAATTCTTGGGAATCCTTGAGCAAGTTGAGGACTTCAATGAGCATGTTTTGAGTAAAATGAGAGGGAAAATTTTGGGGTACAACAGATTCCCCTGTTCAATCTTCTTAAACCTGAGGATGTAGATTGGTTGGTCTGCCTTTCGTGATCTGAAGGTGGAAGATGATTGAACACTAGAGTGCCTATAAATTTTCACTCGCATAAAATAATACTGATTGGTGATATCGGGAATGGGCTTACAGATTCCATTTGAAAGTCGATAGAGAATCGTTGGAGATGGGCTTAAAGATGCCATCCAAAAAAGATATCGGTTGCATAAGAGATTCCTTTGCGAGAATTCCTGTAACTGCTGTTGAGCAGAACTTCACTAGGGAATGTTCATTTATGTGTTAGGAAATAGAGTCTAGCAGCTTCGATTGTCCATTTCTCTAATGAGGAATTAACTCTTGATCTAGGGGTGGAAGTAAATTTCAAAATTGGTCCGGGTCCAAGATGCACAACGACTTACTGGGGAAATGTGAAATCGACCGTATCTGGTCGGGTCTAGGTCTTACAGTGTTGTAAACTGATGTCTAGAGATAAGAGAGATGAAACCTGGGTAGCAAGGTTATGAGAAAGAACCTGGATAGTAGGTTTTCTTTGAAATGAAAGTCTGGATAGTAGGGTTTTGAGAAGGAACCTGGGTCGTAGGGTTACTTCGAGATGAAAGCCTAGATAGTAGAGCTTATGGGAAGGAACCTGGATAGTAGGGTTACTTCAAGGTGAAATCCTGGATAGTAGGGCTTATGGGAAGGAACCTGGATAGTAGGGTTACTTCGAGATGAGTTTGGGTAAAATCGCATCTGAACCGAGAAGGAACCTGGGTAAGGTTACTTCGTGAAGAGTTTGGATGAAACTACATCAGAACCGAGAAGGAAACTAGGTAAGGTTGCTTCGTGAGGAGTTTGGGTAAATCTATATCAGAACCGAGAAGGAACCTGGGTAAAGTTGCTTCATGAGGAGTTTGGGTAAAACTGCATCTGAACCAAGAAGAAACCTAGGTAAGGTTGCTTCGTGAGGAGTTTGGGTAAAACTGCATTTGAACCGAGAAGGAACCTTGGTAAGGTTGCTTCGTGAAGAGTTTGGGTGAAACTACATTGGAACCGAGAAGGAACCTAGGTAAGGTTGCTTCTTGCTGTGTTTGGGTAAAACTGCAGGAGGAACCTGGGTAAGGTTACTTTGGGATAACTTTGTGTGAAACTTCAGGAGGAACCTGGGTAAGGTTACTTCGGGATAAGTTCATGTAAAACTTCAGAAGGAACCTGGTTAAGGTTACTTTGGGATAAGTTCGTGTAAAACTTTAGGGGGAACCTGGGTAAGGTTACTTCGGGATAAGTTCGAGTAAAACTTCAGGACGAACCTGGGTAAGGTTACTTTGGGATAAGTTCGTGTAAAACTTTATGAGGAACCTGGGTAAGGTTACTTCGGGATAAGTTCGTGTAAACATTTATGAGGAACCTGGGTAAGGTTACTTCGGGATAAGTTCGTGTAAAACTTTATTTGGAAATGTATGAGATATTTTGTTCAAGATAAGCCCGTGTGAAGCTTCCTTTAGGAGAAACCCGTGTAATATTGCTTCGTGAAGAACTCGTGTAAAGTTGCATTTGGTCGTGCAGATAATTACTCTGTTTAATTTTAGGAGCTAATCTTGGACCTGCTGGAAATTGTTGATGTTAACCATCTTTCTTGAAAAGGTACATGATTAATTATATGTGATGCATGAAATGCATTGTGTGATAATGTTTTCAAAATTAATGAGATTATGTTGTATGCAATATGTGTGCGCACGTCATGATGTATGAACATGAAATGCTATTATGACATATCTGAGTCCGGGAAAATAAATCTTTGATCGCTGCTGGAGAGTACTGGAAATTTAATTCCTGACCATCGTAGAAAAAGTGGTTCTTCTACTTCCGTTAGGGATGGCGAACAGAGATGACTATGCCGTGGATTTATTCCTTTCTGTTTGTGAATACTCTGTCGGGGAGAGACTTTGTTTGAGAATAACTCTGCGGGGGAATAACTATGTTGGAAGGTGAACTTCCATAGCTGAAGTAATAAGCTATGTTGGGGATTGAGCTTCTATATTCAGGGAAATAAAACTCTTCTTGGGAGAAAACTTTATGAACTGCTTGCGATTATGAAATTCGGTTGGGGAATATAGATGTCAGATTTCTGAAGGAACCTGGCTTGGGAGAGTACTTCCTGTTTTGGGGAAGCCGATATCAATGCTTTAATTACCTTTACTCTGTGGGGAGTACAGATGTCACGGGGTCGTATGTACTGATGACTTTGTTTCAGGACGTTTCTGCCCATGTACCTGCTGCAGAAAGTACCTGCGGAGGCTTTGTGGATAGCTTGAGTGTTGTCCCAACTCATGAGGTGTTTGGTAACTGCCGATCAGAATGACAAGTCTTCTACTGATAGGAAAGTGACAAGAGGATGGGACATAGTCGTATGCTTTGATCCCTAACTTTTGCCTGGACCTCCCTGTCGGGTTTTTAGTCCACCAGGATACCCTTTTTGCTCAAGCCTCCGTTTCAGGTTTTCGACTTGTCGGGTGTACAATTTTTTCATATGTATGTCCCTAACTTTTTCTCGAACCTTTTTTTTGTTCACCGGGATGCCCTTATTTTTGCCTAGGCCAGTCGACCTAGCGGGTCTTTTTCATGTGTGGTCTTTTCGACTATGTCCATGTTCTCGAGATCTAGGGAGTTGCCAATATCTATAGTGTTGTGTTGTAGTATTGTCAAAATGTTTTCTTGATGGCACATGATTCGTTGCTGGAATGCGCGTGTAATACCCCAAGTGATTCAGATGGAGATCTGCCCCTGGTTATTTGGAACTCTTGGAGAAACTGCCCCAAGTGTGTTAGACATCATGTCATGCCCCTTTATTATAAAAGACCTTTTGTTGGAAGTGTCTTTCCTGCTGAGGTGATTCTGTCCATTGAGAGGATGTATGTTCATTGAGTATCCATTGTGTGTATTTCTCTGCTGTCAAACAATTAGTCATATGCAAACAATATCATTTAAAGAATGCTAAACTCATGTCTACCTTGAAAAATAAAATTTGAAAATGTGTTTTGTGTAGTAAAACAAAATTTTCAAGAATGTGATATTAACTAAGGATTCGTAATAAGTCCTACAGGAGTTAGGATACCTTTGTAATAGTATGCTGTCAAACTAACCCATGCTTCAGCTAGGACTTTTAAGGATTATAACATGGTCTGGTTCATGGTTTAAGAAATGAAGGATAAAGGCTCAAAATTCATTTGTACCCACCCATTCTTTGTGATGTCCTTCAGTCCTATGCTTAGTTAATTGTGCGTTTAGAATCCCAGTTGAGTCCTGGAGTACTGTCCTTGATGTTCCGGCGATGGTTCGGATACTGACAGTTTATTTTGAATAGGCAGTCATCCTTTTTGTCGAGGATTTGTAGGACCTATTTCTTTTTGATTTTACTATCTTTGTCTTTTGCCTGAACTGTTTCTTTTTGTGATTACAGCCAGCGGGATGCCTCAGTTTTTTCTTAAGTCTCCTTCATAGGTTTTAACATAACGGGCTTTTCTTTTGCAAAATAATGATTTCCTGCTTTGATGATTACGCGGAACCATCACCATCTTTTGATTTGGAAGGACGTCTTCGATGCCATTCATTGTGTACGAAGCGACAAATAGCGTCTGAATGTGCACCTGAATTAACTGAGAAAACTACCCTGCCCCAGGTTATGATTAAGGGTTTTAATTTGTGTGAAAAGAAAACTCCTACTTGTTAGGCTCAAAGGGGTTTACTATGGATTATCTTCCTTATAACTCCACAATTTAGGATTTGAAACAATGTTTGTACCTCGTTAGTGGGTGTAGCGGTAGATATGTTCAAGACTAAGACATTGGATTGACTAGACTTTATAAAAATAAAAATAAAAATCGCCACCGCGCTTTATTGTTTCCAAAGGAATGGGAAAAGAGTGAATAACTCAAAAAAGGGGGAAAGATTCAAGGTAAGGGGGTTGGTTATGCAAAGGGAAGGTATTAGTACCCTAAACATCTACGGTACTCCGTAGGAACCTATTTGTAAAATCGGTATAATTTGGCTATAAAAAGGTGTTGTATATAAAATGGATGGTGGAGGTGAGAAGAGAAATATATTTTTTATGATTTTTGCACCTGCCGCGGTTGTGAACCTTTAGTGCCTACGTACCAACTTTCGTGCAATAGGGGATCAGGGTACACGTAGTTACTCTTTTAAAAATTGAAACACGAGTGTGTTGGTTAATTTTAAGAGATAAGACATCATTGTCATTGTCCGTGTGGAAAACATACTTACTACCCACAATCATGAGAAAGGAGAATTTGCATCATCTCAAAGTGGAGGATATGGCTTGGATTTTAAAATCAACAATGCCTCACTCAATCACCCAAGTGGAAAATATCTCACTTCACTACATATTGTAGAAGTATAGTTGTTTGCGTCAATACAAGGATTGACAAGAGTCTAATCTTTTAAGAAAAGTTTAAAGGTAAAAGCCAAAGTGGCAAAATTATTTGAAATGAGATTGATTGACTTTTAGTCTTCTCACAAAAAAAATGTCAAGGTATTATTAAATTGATTGAAGTTTATTTATGAAAAGATTTTGAAAAAACATGGACCTAGGTCCAAGTTTATTATGAAAGTGATTCAAGTTTAGAAACAATAAGAGTTTTCAAAAGGAGAGAGAAGATTTTTGAAATTAAAGAAGATGAGAGGAGAAGAAGAGGCTATCCTAAAGCATAAGATAAAAGCTAAGGATAAGGACCATCTAACCAACAAGAAGCCAAAACTTGACATTATGAGCCAAGATAGAATTCCCATTCTTTGGAGTGAAACCAAAAAAGCAAAGATACCAGACCTCTTCAAATATATTAAGTCTTCACAAAAATTAGGCAGAGTAACGGCTGTATGCGGGTGAATTCCAGATTACCAACAGAGAGTGTAATCACAAAAACCTGCACACAAAAATAAACAAGCAACCCAATGTCTTGAGGTAAACCTCAAGAGCTCCAGACAAAATAATCAGATAAAATCACAAGGTCTCCAAGATAGGCCAAGGTTTCTAATCCTAAGTCCAAGAAATAGTCCCATGTTCCATAATGCCAAGGATAGTAACCAAATATTCCAAGTACCATCAAGAGTTTTTTAGGGTTTAAGTTGATTATTAAGTATCTTAGGAAAAGAAAAAGAAAAGCTCAAGTGAGCAAAGTAAAAATGACAAGAAAATAAATGCTCAAATGAGCAAAGATGAAAATGACATGAAATGTAAAAATGCTAAAAACTATATAGTGCATAAAGCATAAAAGAATAAAAGCATAAAAATAAGACAAGTCAATAATTAGTGGTTAGTTGGATGACCATCTTGAAACTTGCATTTGAAACTCATTAGAGGATTGGTAGAACCAAGGCCTCCATACAACAAGTTGTATTTGCTTTTTATCAAGTATATCTTCCATTTGGAAGTCTCATAAGTACCATTTAATGATCAACGATGTTTAAGTGATCCGTGTTGACCAAAGGTGTTGTAGATCCATTAGAGGATTGGTAGAACCAAAGCCTCCACACAATGAATCTCAAGGTTATTGGATCAAAGAGATCAAATTAACATACTTGGGCTTGCAATCATAAGTTTGGGCCACGAATGATCATTTATTCGAATCGGGACAAAATTTAGCGCTATGTTAAGCAATTGTAAGGGGACTTATATAGAAGTCGCACCTATTTTGAGGCCGGTCAATAGAAATCTATGCACCATTTGTTTTGAGACATGATATAGAGATCATGCTCTAACAACATTTAGTGCAATAAGAAGGGGATGAGATGAAGAGGAATTAGGGTAAAAAGCAAAACCACATTTGAATTAATATTTAATCAAACTAATATTAAAATCATTCATCCAATTTTTGTGGAGTTAAACTCAACACCATGGATCCAATGATGTTAATAAAGCCATGACCAAAAAATCAACCCAAGACATCCAGAAAATAATCACAAAAATTATATATTTAATATATACATTAAAAGGTTTAAAAAAGGTTTAAAAAAGGTTTAAAAAAGGAAAATGATGAGGAAAATATCAACTATATTCAAATTAATCAAGAAATGAAAAATAAGTTCATAGAAAAATCAGAAAAGAGGCCAAGTAATTTTACAAATTTTTTGGGAGTTTTTAAAAGTCAGAAACTATTTTTAAAAATTAAAATAAATGGGTAAAATATAAAAAAAATAGTAAAAAATAGTAAAGTCAGAAAGAAAAAAATAAAGTCATCAATATTTGTCACAATATCATTGGATCATTCCATGATTTTTTCAGAATTTAAAAATGTGTAAAAGTATTTTTAAACATTTTAAACAAATCAAATAAGTGTAAAATTCATAAAAAACACCGAAACAAAAAATTAAATTGTTAAAAAATAAAAAAGTAGAAAGAGAATAATCAAAAATATTTTTCATAATTTTTTCAGTTTTTTGGACTACAAATGAATTTTCTATGATTTTTTGAAATTCAAAACAATTAAAATATAAAAATCAGAAAAATAAAATAAAAGAAAAAGATGTGGACCATTGGATGAGAGTCAAAACGCGTTAGTAATCAAATCCAATGGAGCTGGTGCGCTGTGCATATCATGGTCTTTAATGAATAATGTACATAATCATTAAATAAATCAGAATTTGAAAATAACAAATGTCACGCATTCATTGGTTAGAAGATGACACGTTGGTCATCTTCAACCTACAGCCCTCACGAATTGCAGGTCTCTCAAACTGTAAAATCAGAAGCTCAAACCTATGCCATTCGCTTCGTCTCTTCAAGACGAAGACAACCACACCCTCGCGACAAATTTATATAAACTATAACTCAAGCAATTTAGAAAGAAATATTAGAAAAGGGAATTGAAAATTCATGGTCAGAACGTGCTTCCAGGTAAAAGTAAGTGTTGCGACTAGAACCAGGGCGATGAGAGCAACATAATGATACCAAAGTTTTGAAGAACTGGTGAAGGAATCTACCTATTGAAGTTGAGTTGCAGAGCTCTGAAACTGGACTTCTATGGAGAAATATAGGGCACGATTCTTGAATGTGATTATATGGTTAGCTTCAGGGAAGATCAAAGAAGGTGAATTGATGAAAAATGGATTGAAAAAGGCTTGAGAATAGGATTCGAAGTAGCTGAATTATGAATTGTGAAGTAAGTTTGGCAGGGTAATTGTGGCTATCTAAGCTTGGGAATTTGAATGGGGGATGACCCTCTATTTATAAGGAATCAAATGGAATTCTCAAGCGTGTGGAATCATGCAAATTGGATGGAAATCGTGTGAACCTGATGCACGAGCAAAGTGTGATCTGATTTGCATCAAAACTCATCTAATCCTTGAATTTCAATGCTCTAATCCACTTTGGTAACTTGGTTAAATATGTTTAGATCACATATGCGTGCTAATTTGATGTTTAAAGGCCAAAACATGGATTTCAAATTCTGATTTATGGTGAAACTTCAGTTCTAAGTTACCAAGTTCAATCCAATGGAATTTCCACCTCAGGGGGTCTTAGGGCAAAATTCTTGATGCTTTAGAAAGATGAGGTAAAAAGATTTGCAATGGAAAAAGAATGGAATCAAATGGATGCTTGAGCTGAAAGTTACATGGAGTCAAAGATGAAGAAAAAGAGTTGACTTTCCATACTTAGAAATATTTCAAATTCTTCTTTAAAAATGACCTATAATCTCTAGCATCCAAACATAGCCTTCCACTTAGAATTTTCTCTTGACAAAAAAACATGAAATGAAATAGATCTCTTGAATTACATTTTTCAATTTAAACCACTCAAAATCTCCAAAAATTGAGCATGTTATGACTTGTTGAAGTTGGCCAAATAATCATGAAATGACCTATAATCTCTTGGATTCTTAAGGCAACTTCTATCCATTTTCCTACTTTGCACATAAAAGAAGGCATGAAGCACACATCCTTAGGATCATCATGAAAAAAGAATGAGTTCAAGGTGATAAAGATTGACCATGTTATGACCGATTGAAGTCACATATGGAGAATTGGGGATTCATCTGGATGACTTGAAATCTTTCCTCTTCACCAAGTTCCTTCCACATGAAAACTCCTTGGAACATTTGAAGTGATTTTTTGGTAACTCAATGAAGAGCATGATGTTTTTGGAATCACTCAAAAATACCAAAATATGAGCAAGATATGCCCCTCTAAAGTCCAAAACCCTAGCCTATAGATCAAGAGAATGCTTGGTGGGACTTTGCCAAGTTTGAAAAAACTTTTTGTGGCAATATTCTTCCTTTGTGAATAGAAATTGTTGAGAATGATGATGAGGACTCATGGCCACCAAAACCACTTCCATACCAACTTCCAAACAAACTTAAATGGTGTGGTTTTAATTTCTTAAGCTATTGACTAGGGCATGGAAATAAACTCATGAACCCATGAAGCAACTTGCTAAACATGATTGCCTTTACCTACATTATTAACAATCAAGACAAACCAATATTGCATTTTGTTAATTAGAGAGAAAATCAAAGAAAAAATATCCATGATCACAAAAGAACACAAGTCAAGGTGCTTTGTAACTCCTGAAAGAGGAAGGCTAAAGATAGTTAGAAGAACCAAAAGCCCTAATGTGATTTTGTTGTGATTGAACTAATATGGTATGATGAAGGAATCTTAGGGGAAAAAATTGGGGTACAATAGTGCGGTCTGTTCAAAAGCATACTATAGAGATTGTGGTATCATTTTTGTCATCCTCCCTCTAAGGCTTTGAGCTTTTAATCGAGAGTTAAATATCACGAAAAGGAAGTATAAAGAAGTTTAAGCATAGTTAAAACAGATTAATTCAAGACAAACATGTGTAATGCATTAATGAAATAACAAAGTTTTAACATGACAGTAATTGTTCAAATAATCAAAGAAAATAAAACTTGAGAATTAAATGAATAAAAATGCTTTCAGAAGGGAGTCCCAGAAGGGTCGAATTAGATCTCCTTGGCATCAATCATATTCTGAATCTTGTATTTCAGCTCTTAACAATCGTTAGTATCATGCCCCGGGCTACCAGAATGATAAGCACACCTTGCATCCAGATTGTAGTTAGGAGAAGAAGTCCTAGGGTTCGGATGAGGGTTTATCACCGTAATCACATTCATCTTCAACATTTGTTTCAATTCTTGTGACAATGGCATGTTGATTTGGGTGAACTGCATTCGTTGTTGAGTAGCCACAGGCCTAGGTATCATCACAGCCCCTACCACTGGACGGTGCTCAGCTCTGCTCTGACCTCTTGAGTTATAAATGGCATTGACCTCATTCTTACCCGTGAATGGCTTTTTCACTTCACTTAACGAGGTGTATTTCGGGATCCTACCACTCCGTATCCCAGCTTCTACCCTTTCTCCAGTCAATATCAGCTTCGTGAAACCAGCTGAGGAGCTACCAATCAAATGATTGAAGAATGGACCAGATAGTGTACCAAGAAACATGTCAACCAACTCCCTATCAGACAAAGGGGGTTGGACTCTCCCTGCCAAATCTCTCCATTTTTGTGCATAGTCCTTGAAACCTTCACCTGCACCCATGGACATACTCTGGAGTTGAGTACGAGTAGGGGCAAGGTCAGCATTATATTGATACTGCTTATAAACAGCAGTAGTCAAATCTTCCCAGTTGTGGACATTGGTTCCCTCCAGTTTATAGAACCACTCAAGCTGAGTCCCGGATAGACTGTCCTGAAAGAAATGGACCCACAAGTTCCTATCAGTAGTGTGAGGATGAATCTTCCTCACATAGGAACGGAGATGAAGCTTGGGGAAAGACACCCCATCATAATTCGCAAAAACTGGAGCCTTGAACTTCTGTGGGATGACTACCCTAGATACCAAACCCAGCTCTTCGAAATCCAGCCCTGGTATTCTTTGGATCTCCATGGCGCTCAGAAAATCCTCTAATTATTTATATCTATCCTCAGCAGGAGGATACTGTTCATTATCGTAGTCGGATTCATCCTCAGAAACTCTTGGACTAGGGTCTTCCTCCCTTGTTTCGCCCTCTTGGTTCTCCCCTTCTTTGGATGAAGAAGTCAGATCAATCGTTTATTTCAACGATCCCCTAAATCTTTTACCCAGATTCAGGACACCAACGATCTTCTTCTTCTTCTTCTTCTTCTTCTTCTCTTTCAGAATAAGGACCTTCAGATCTTCTTGCCCCTTAGCTAAGGCTACGAACATTTGCTGAAATTGGGCATTTTGTGCCTGGAGGTCCTTAATGTTTGTTCAGAAGACATTATTACTGAAATAAATAGTGAAGAAGATGAGAAACCTATTATGGTACCTGTTTATGTAATTTCATGGATGATATGCGTATGCAATAATTTCAAGGACTTCACGGGGTAAACAAGAAATGTCAGAAGTTGAATTTTGCAGCTTTGATTGAAGAAATTTGTATCGTTGAGAGTACTTCTATGAGATTAAAGCTCACCATATCAAGTGGGTCATAGCCCCTGACTCAAGTTGTTGTGTTTTGGTCTTTTGACAACATTGGCTAGAGGAAAATAAATCCCCTTGCCCCTTGTTTGACGTCTGATTCACCATAACCTGCATCACAAACCCTTGAGATCCTTGAAATGGTTAAGGAAATGATGTGGCATGATGTTATGATGTGTATGCTATGCGTTAAGAAAAGACGTAAGGTTACAAACACAACCCTGCAAAGAATTCAAGTTGTTAGACAATGAAAGCAAACAAGTCACACAAGTAGCCTTAGGTTTAGGCTTGCATGGGGTTTGTAGGTAAGTACCCTCTTAAAGTTTAGTTGGTTTCAAACCTGTCCTATAAATAGTAACCGGGTTCTAAGGGATCTCAATATCACTGATCTTTCTCCCAAGCTTCGTTCAATAGGCGATTGACTCGCAACCAAACAAAACTCAGGAGTCAAACCTCAATAAGTGTAGCATCGAGTATCTGTCGACCTTGGGAATACACCAAAGTCGGCCATCTCGCTACGTCCTACTGGCCAAGTTGTGCAATTAAAGGTTCTAAGGTCATTCGACGCTTTATGACACCATGCAGCAGCCTCGTATTCTCCTTGATTTACTCAAGGGCTACCGGTACCAACCAAAGTGTCGCATCAACGTAGCTACTGCTTCAACCGTGTCGGTATACCCCGTACACTTCCATCACAGTTTATTGCTACTTACTTAAAAGGAATTCCCCGATCCGGGTTTAGGATCCAAACAAACCCAAACAGATACCCTTAAAATTAAATCAAGCAAGACAAGCCACACAAGCAATTTAAGAATGACCTAGATCTTAAGGCAAATCCCACTTTATTATTACTCCCCAGCAGAGTCGTCAGTTCTGTGATACGATGGCAGAATCAGCTGTTAATACTGGTTTGCATTTTTTGTTTGCAAATTTCGTGATAAGCAAGAGTCTCCACAGACTTTTATTTCATCCAACAAAGGAAAAGGGAAAAGAACAGAAAAAACCATTTTCGAGATGTTTTTGAGTAAGGAGGGTAGATTATAGAAAGGGAAGGTGTTAGCACCCTTTCTATATGTGGTTTTCCACGGGCTCTTAGGTACTTGCTCATTTTGGAATTGCTTGTGTGTGTTTTGAAAAGTTTTTGTTTAACTTCGTGATAACTCTTGTATCTGTCCTCAAGAGTGTGACGAAGTTATTTTTGAAAACTGTTTTGAAAGTGCTTGTGTAAAAGAGTTTTTATTGTTTTGAGCAAGTACTTATGATTTTCTACCTACTCAAAAAAAGACTGTTCGTTCTCGTTTCCTTTAGACAATGATATCCTACTATTAAGGAGTAGGTAGCCCCATCGTTGGAGTTTAAGGGACATTTGAAGGGAAAATTACGGTCACAAAAGCAATGGTTAAGAAACCTTAGTAGTTACCCTAAAGACTTAAATATCTTTCCGAGGCAACATTCGAATGGGTCATTTTTTATCTTTTGGAACTAGAGGACGACCACTAAAATTCCCTATGCTTCATGACCGTTTATCAAAGGCAACCGGAGTGGGATAAACCCTAGGAGTAAACATGTACATGTGTTATTTTGAATTTCATTTATCTTTTCACAATTAGGGTTATCTATTGTTTTAATCGTTATTCTTTCCATACAAGCCTATTAGTCTAAGCAGTTTATAGTTGTGGAAAATCCTAACTATTACAAGGCTTCGGGGAGGGGGTTACATAACCAAAACATGGGGAATGAAAATAGTAAATAGGGAATGACAGTAAATGACCTAATTAAACTATTATAATCTCAAAGCAATTACAATAATTGGAATTATGAATAAGTAAATGCACGCGAGACGAATTAAATACGGGAATCAAAGTCTAAATTCGAAGGAAATCAAAGAAAATATTTTTTTTTTATTTTTTGATTGAGAAAATTAAATATTTAAACCTAATTTTCTAATTTATTTTAATTATGGAAAAGAACTTAAATTTCCCTAATTAAATTAATCTAATTATTTAATGAAATAAAATATTTTATAAAAAAAATCTGATTTTAATGTGTTTTTTTTATGATTTGTTTTTTTATAAATAAATAAAATAAATAAATGAAACAGAATAATAAAAAATAAGAAAGAAAAAACCAAAACTGGGCCTGGTGTTGTTAGCAATTTAGGGGTGTAAGGAGTGGAATTTGTTAGGCCCATTTTGTTGGCCCAGATCCTGCGTTAGATTTAGTGTAGTTGGCCTTTGGGGGTTTACCATGATCCGCCTATGCTGAGCATTAGATATGGCTGGAGATTGATCTAATGGCTGAGATTTGGAGCGCGTGATGGACGTTTGGTGGTGAGGCACACTGGATCTGGGACAAATAAATTGGAAAATATGAAAACATGAGATTCTGGGATCGAACCCATAACCTTTTGGTTCACCGCCTGCGCCTTTGCCATTTTTGCTGGGATGGTTAGTTGTATATATAACAAACCAAATAACACACAAATGAAAAAAAACGTCTTATGCCCAAAAAACGCGCCAACATTCAAACTGGTCAGTGGGACGTTGCCACATCATTGTCTTCTTCCTCAGGCTGTCGTTTTAGGTGACAACTTTTACCAACGGACAAAACGCTGTAGATGTAACCCTGTCAAATCTCAAAAACCTCAAACAAGCAAGATAAATTAAATCCAAGAATACAGATCAACTAGGTTTGATCTTGTGAGTATGATGGTAACCATCTTTTGCCCTGATCTTACCTGTATCAAAAAGCCCTAAAACACAACCTTAAACCCTAACAATGGCAGCTGTCCATACATGCGTAAAAACTTATAATTAATCATACAAATACATTCTAAATGATGACACAAACATGAAGGTATGCTTAGAAATTATTAATCATGCGCGTATAGTCAGAATCAAATTCAAGAATAAGGGCAAATTGTGATGCTTATGTAGGTTGATTCTGAGGGTGTTGATGCATGCAAACGATGCTGCTAGCCTCAGGAGGTTCCCAGGAATGGATTGCTGGCCTTGGAATTACTTGAAATGGCCTGTGGAATCAAAACTGACCTGCACTTTTTTTGACAAAAACTGAGTTCTGTTCTTATAATTTTCATGACCCAATCCTTATTTTTTCGCTTTGGATGTGTTGTGGACATATGAGGGGTTGATTTAAGTTAACAAATTTGGACTAAATCTTGGAGATTGAGGAGAAAGAGATTTGATTTTCAACTTGATTCTAATCTTTCTAAACTTGGCCAAAACATACTATTTTCATTCCAATCATCCCTTGCACGACTTATTTGATTTGCTAGCTGTTCATGGGCTCATAATATGCTCACAAAATCAAATCTTTGATTTTATTTGATTATTCTACTATATAAATTGATTTATATTTATTTAAATGGATAAAAAATCAAAATAAATAATAAAAATAATAAAATAATAGGTGGATAAGCTCGGGGTCGTGGTACATCTTAGGAACAAGTTTCAAACAATAAAACATGGGCCCATTTGGAAAAAAGGTCATTTTGATCAATGTTGACTTCATGCACATTTCCAAAAATTGGTCAATTTTGACAATACATATCTCCCTCAATTTTAACCCTTAGAAGGAGTTTTTGGACCTTTTAGAAATCTTAGGATGTCTTCTGAACAACCCTTTTGGTTTCATCTCAATTGGATCTTCCATGTTCATGTAAGAAGCTTTGACTCAAAAGGTGTTTTTGTTGACTTTTTGAAATGACCTATAATGTCTGAATTTATATCTTTTCATGAGTGCATTTTTTGAATATCAAGGTAGAGTATGAGTTGTAGGGAATTGAATCCTATTCAAAATGAGCCTTGGATGGGAAATTTCTGATAAAGTATGAGAAAGTTATGCTTGGTCAAAGTTTGGTTGACTTTTCCTATAGGAACCCTAATTTAGCAACTTTTGAGTTTTGATGAATTAGGAGCATTCCTTGAGGAATCGTGATCAACCCTTGATCAAATTATGGATATCACTTCAAAATGTTGATGTTGACCAAAAATCTTGAAGTTTGACTGTATGTGGGTCATAGTTGACCTTTGACCTAGTAAAGTTGATTTTCAGGCATTTGAGTAGTTGATTGAGTAAAACTCTTGTGCAAGGCATGAAATTTGGCATGGATGATCTTGAGGACATATTAGGGTAATGGAAACCACTTAGGACCCTTGGAACTCAAACATCTTAATGAAAATGGAAACCCTAGTATGAGCTTCAATGCCTTAGGAGAGAATTTGTCTGGTTAATTCTTGGGCATCCTTGAGCAAGTTAAGGACTTTAATGAGCATGTTTTGAGTAAAATGAGAGGGAAAATTTTGGGGTCCAAGAGTTAGTCTCATTGATCATGGTTCTGGCTATATCTTGTAAAGTTCTATTATTTCATTCTACAATTCTGTCTTGTTGGAGAGTTCTAGGATAAGAGAAATCATGGGAAATGCCATTTTCATTAAAAAACTCCAAAATTTTATTCTCGAATTCTCCACCATGATCACTTCTGACTTTTACAATTCTAAACTCTTTTTTATTATGAACTTGGTTACAGAAGGTAGAGGACACAGAGTTTGACTCGTCCTCGTATCTTAAGAACTTTACCCATGTCCATCTGCTATAGTCATCTACGATCACTGTGATACGGTGGGAGAACTGACTTGAAGGTTTTGTGTTTGATCGCAAATGTTGCGGTTAGCAAGATTCGCCACCTACTTTTCTTTTATCCAAAAGGAAAAGTGAAAAAGCACAGGAAAGACCTTTGAGATTGTTTCTTGAGTTCGGGGGGTAGATTATGAAAAGGGAAGGTATTAGCACCCTTTTCATCCATGGTTTTCCATGGGCTCTTAGTTACTTGCTAGATCACTTTCTTTTGTTTAAAATTGTGCTTCGTGTGGTTTTTGAAAGAATTTTGTAAAGAGTCCATTGTTTAGGAAAACTTTGAAATGATTCTCGTTCGTAACAATGTATACATAGTGTTGGTCTTTTGAAAATGTTTTCAAGTTTTTTAAGATGTTTTGAAAGTATAGGTGTTTGTTTTGAAAATAGCAAGGATGTTTTTTTTTTAAATGGAGCAAGTAACTAAGAGCATTCTACCTACTCAAAAGTATTTCATGTTCATTTCTTCTTTCCTTTGACATTGTTATCTTACCATTGATTTGGTAAGTAACCCTATCTTTGGATGTAAACGGGATGGGCGTGGGTCATCGTATAACCATGATTAGAAATGTTGCAAGGTATCTTAGCATTTTTCTTTAGGTACTAAGATCATTTTAAAAGCCAACTTATATAACTTCATCGGGGGACTATCATCTTGTATTTTTGCTTGTTTTTCCTAAGATAACTCACATGCATAATATGGCCATTTATAAGGAAACCAAGTGGATTTTACCCTAGGGGTGCTTGTGTAATAGTGTATTGATTTTCATGCTTGTTTTGTCTTGTATTAGGGTTTTCTACTTGTTGATTTTATCTTGCCATACACACCCTAATTACTAACAATTATATTAAAGCGATAAGTTGCGGAAATTAAAATCTTACGCTATTACATCATTTGGGGGATGGGGATACAAATTTACAAATGGGGGGATGAAAGGAAATAAATCCTAATTTACTATTTTTTTTTGAACCAAGATGTTGTATACTAATTCAAAAAGCAGTTACACCAAGGCAATCTCAACAGATTCAGCCAACAAAATCTACAAAAAAAGCTAAATCATTAATCTAGCAATATTAGGCCTAATCTTTCTATTTCCCCAACATCTATACACTATACAATTGATAATTTTCTCTACCGAGTTGTTCCTATAATTAGTACTATAAAAAATTGTAGCATTCCTAAGAAGCCAAGTCTCATGAATTGCTTCAGTAAATGTCGTTTTGAGCACAGATGCTCGCCAACCCTTGCCTCTTGTGCTAGACAATATCCACTTTAATTCATCCAACCAGTGAAGAGGATTGTGGTTGATCCCCAGCTAAGTTAAGATGGCCATCCAAATTGCAGAAGTTTTTGAGTAGTTAAAGAAAATGTGATTAGCATTTTCTTCCTCCGAGCCACACAAACTGCAAAGGCTCTCATGAACAATCCCAAAGCGCAATAGCCTATCTTTTGTAGGAAGCTTACCATGACACAAAAGCCAAACAGTAAATTTGGCCTTAGGCCTTGCATAATTATGCATAAGTACGTTGCTCCAAGTACTCCTACTCAGGTCATCAATCAGCAACATATACACTGCTTTCATGGAAAACTTTTGATGCAGAAGCATTTGGTCCCAAAGTTGTTGGATTAAATTGACCTCACTTCTGAGGTTCATAATATTTCTCATTATCCACGTCCAGTTTTGCCCCACAGTAACTTCCATGACATCACAATTTTTCAGATACACCTTATGTATCCATTTGACCCAAAGGCTATCACTCTTATTGCTGATACTCCAAAGGCACTTGAGCAAAGCAACTTGGTTCCAAACAGTTAGATTCTTTATTCCTAAGCCCCCTTGCTTCCTAGGTGTGATACGGTGGGAGAACTGACTTGAGGTTTTGCGTTTTTTTTCACAAATGTTTCGGTTGAGCAAGAGTCGCCACCAACTTTTTATTTTATCCTAAGGAAAGGTTAAAAAGCACAACAAAAACCTTTGAGATGTTTTCTTGGGTTCGGGGAGTAGATTATAGAAAGGGAAGGTATTAGAACCCTTTCTATCTATGGTTATCCATGGGCTCTTAGTTACTTGCTTAGATCAACTTGCCTTGATTTTCAATTGTTTGAAATGGTGCTTTGTGTGTGGGTTTGAAAATGCTTTTGAAAAGAGGCCAATGTGGTGGCAACCTTTGTAATGATCCATGTTGGGATGTATACAAAGGTGTATGTCTTTTGAAATGTTTTCAATGTTTTTGAAAGTTGTTTTGAAAGTGTGTTGTGATGTGTGGTTTTGAAAAATAGGCAAGTGTTTTTGTTTTGCAAGTTGGCAAGTAACCAAGAGCTATCTACCCTAAATTTCTCAAAGGTTTTCTCTATGTTTTAACCCTTTTAAAAATTTTGTTCCACCATTGTATTTGGTGGACAATCTTGTGTTAGGATGTGAACGGGACGGGCGCGGGTCATCGTTTACACCATGATTGCAATGGTGTCAAGTATCTTTGGCATTTTCTTGAGGGACTTGATCATTTTTTTGTTTAAGTAACTTGATAGCGTCATCGAGGGACTATGATCATTTGATTGTTTTGTTTTTGCCAAAGAAACTCAACATGCAACATGGCCCATTTTTGAAGGCAACAAGTGGAGTAACCCTAGGGGTACAAGTGTGATTGGTGTTGTTCATTTTCATGCTTTTTTGTCTTTGAATTAGGTCAAACTATTTTTGGTTGATTTTTGCATACAAAACCCTAAATCTATCATGGCATATTTAAAAAGCTTTTAAATGCGGAATTTAAAGGTCCTAAATTATTACAACACAAATTATGGGATGGGGGTACAAATGTTCAAATGCGGATGTTTTAGCAAGAAATTAAAACCGAAGCTATTACAATCCAAATGGAATTTACAAGGTATTTAATTGCATAATAATTAAATAAAATACAATAAATATGCAAGATGCAAAAAAAGATTTTTATATGTATGTAAAAAGGTATTTTTTTATGTGACAAATAAAAAAAAAAATTGAATAATTTTTGGGTATTTTTATGTTTAGGGCAAAACCCTAATTTTGTAAATAAAAGGTATTTATTATATATTATATACAATGTTTATTAATTATGTACAAAAAATAAATAAAAAGAAAGTATATTGTAAAAAAAGTATTTTTGAGGTTAAATATTAATAAAAATAAAAATGTATTATTTTTTTGTATTTTTCCCTAAATATTCTAATAAGTATTTATAATATTTACTAAATATATTAAATATGTACAAAAATAAAATATTTATTATTTACAAAAAAAAGTGTATTTTTTATAAAATGTTTTCAAAAGATAAAACAAAATAAAATCAGAAGATAAAAATGTATTGGTATTATTTCTAGTATTTTAAATAAAAAGTATTTATATATTTATTTACATATAAACTAAATGAAACAAAATAAATACCAAATAAAATGCAAAAAATGTGAGAAATATATTTTTAATGTTTTCTCATGCTTAAATAAAAATATAGAATCAAAATCAAAAGGAAAAAATAAAAAATGACAAATATATCATGAAATGGGCCAGGGGGGGTGTATGTGTGAAACAGTGGTGCAAAAAGGAAAATGGATCAGGACCAGCCCAAAGGACAAGCTTCTTCAACCTCCAGCCAGTTTCTGTCAAAAAACGCGCGTTTCTTTGCCTTGTTCAAACATCCTGATTCTTGGAATTTCAAGCAAAACTCATAACACCAAAAATGTAGAGCATCAAGAGACGAATCCAGACATATATAGAACTGGACTTAACTCCAAGAAATGAAAGAGAATTTCTTTATCCCTAATTCATGACCTAAGTTTTTTTCCAATATTCAGTTTCCAAATTCTCTCAGCACACACAACATAAATGCAAAGTAATTATATGTGTAGCTTCAGGGCCATGAGTAAAGCATTTTTCAATCATAAACCTAAACCTAACTCTTCCTAGATTGAGAGATAGAAGTCCATGAACTTACCTGTTCATCTTGGATCGTGTATGATAATGGAGGCACTTTCAAGGTAATGTGAGGACTTGTACAGCTTGCTTGAAGTTCAGGGATGCTTCTCCAACCTTTAGCTTGCTTTGAAACTAAATGAATCGAGCTATAGAAGTCAACCTGCAAAACAGAAAAAGTGAAAATGGTGAAGTTGGTTAGAGGTGTTACAGTCTGTAGCTAGGGCTTGGGATAGTTTCAATGGTTGGTACGGAGTGTGTATGAACCAGCTTTGGCCAAAACGCACGAGCAAACTGAGTTGTGCAACTCAATCTGCAGGGATGCCCTGTTTTGTGCAGCAAAATGGTGTTTTGATGTTTAGGGAGGTATTGAAGGTAGTTGGCTCGTGTTTCAGGTCAGTTGAGGAGTATGGAATGTGTGGATAAAGTTTTCTTAAGCTTGTTCTTGCAACAATGAGAGTTGTTATCAGTTATGCAATGTTTCTTCTATGATAAGCAAAGTTTGTCAACTTGGTTTCTAGGCTACCACAGGCCTCTCAAGTATGCTGCACAAATCACCCTTGATCAGTGGACTTTGCTCATGAACTTGTTCCTCAAAGATCTGCATTGTACCTCATAGATTGTAAACTTGACATAAAGTTCACCTTTTCAAAAATGGCTAAGTTACTTTTTCTAATTATGGATTAAATTGGCATGTAATGGTTAAACACATAAGATAAGGGTTGAACACAAAGTATTTGCATTAAATTATTGAGTGTGGATGAGATAAAAGGCCTGTAATGTAGCTTGCACATGCTGAGTTCAAAAATGCCTAAGTTATGAACATGAAAATGGCCATGAACAAAGTGACTTTTGCCCATATTGACAAATTCGATTCTCCCTAACCACAAGGTTGTTTGATGAGTTCTTGGACAATTTTGAAAGCTTGGAATGTGTAATACAATCCATCTTTGTAATGAAAATTGAAATTCCAAGTGGAAGCATTTGAAAAGTGGCCATGAAGTTAAGCAAAAATCCTGCCTAGAATAAGTAAAAAATTTTCTAAGTTAAGAATGTTTTGCACCCTTGTTCCAAAAATCATAACTTGAGCTACAAGCTTCTTTTGAGGAAACTTTGTGAATAAAAGTTGTAGATTTTGCAATGGGCTACAACTTTCATGTTTTGAGTTTTGTTTGAATCCAAATGCATCTTGATGAAAAAATGGGACAAAGTTAGGAAAAAATTAGGAATTTTCATAACTTAGAAAAATTCTAAGTTATGAAAATTCTTCATTTTAAACCCTAATTTGTAATTTTTGATTTCTTGATGAACAAGTCTCATAATTTGACATGTCTTGATGGAAAATGAATCTTGGCACTTGATTTTGACCAAAAAGTCAAAGTTTGACTTTTTAGTATACAGTCAAATTTGGCTCAGTTGACTGGAAAATTCATTTGTCAATCTTGTGCATTTGGGATCTTTTGAATTTGTTGAACATGTCAAGACAATTCCATTTGGTCCTTGAGTCCATATGTGAGCTTGGTTTGCCATTGGCTAGGTCAAACAGTCAAAAATTGCCTTTGTGCAGTCAAAACCCTAAAAATGACCATTTTGCCCTTTTGGTGATCTGATCAAATTTCTTGTGGAATTGTGATCCAAACTTGATCAAATGGTCCATATGAGTTCATAATGTTGATGTGGGTCAAAAATCATGAGTTTTGACTGTCAATTGACCACAGTTGACTTTTTCCCCAATACAGCTGATTTCTAGGTCAACTGTCCAATTGACTGGGCAAAGATTAGAATCAAGGCTTGAAACTTGGAATGGATAAACTTGTGAGTCTAAAATGAAGCATGAAAGTCATCTTGGGCCTTTTAGGTCAAAACATCTTTGTGCAAAAACAAACCCTAATTTGGGTCAATAGTGCAAGGAAGGGTCTTGGGCAGAGCAAACCCTAACTGGATCTTGAGCTCCAAGGGTCTTGTGATGAGAAAATGTTGAGGAAATGGGAGGGCAAATTTTGGGGTACAACAGTTGCCCCTGTTCAATCTTCTTGAACCTGAAGAGTTAGATTGGCAAGTTTGCCTTTCGCGACTCGAAGGTAAAAGGAGATTGGACACTAGAGTGCCCGGAAATTTGCACTCGCCTAATGGAGTATCACAAATGTGATGGCGGGAATGGGATTATAGATGCCATTTGGAGATAGTATGGATAGGAGGATGGGCTTATAGATGCCATCTGGAGATGTGACAGAACCTTGTCGGGAATGGGCTTATAGATGCCATTTGGAAGTGTTGATCGCGTAAGAGATTCCTTAGAGAGAACTTGCGTACTTTGAGAAAGGAAGATGGTTTCCTGGCATGTTACAGGTGTTGATCTTCCAACTCTTCATGCAGATATGCCCTGGCTAGGTACAGGTATCGAATCTACAATCAAACGCTCACAAATATGCCCTGGTTAGATACAGGAGTCGAATCCGGAACTTCAGAAAGGTTGCTTACAGACGTGCCCTGGATGGATACAGGTATCGAATCTCTAAATTGTTTATGCAGATATGCCCTGGCTGGATACAGGAATCGAATCTACAATCAATCACTCACAGATATGCCCTGGCTAGATACAGGAATCGAATATGGAATTGGTCGTCCACAGATATGCCCTGGCTGGATACAGGAATCGAATCTGGAATTGGTCGTCTACAGATATGCCCTGGCTGGATACAGGTATCGAATCTGGAATGTGCAAAAGGTTGGTAGAGATAGCTTTCCTGGCTAGATACAGGTGTAAACCTTTGTCCTGAGAATGAAAGATAATTTCCTGGCCTGTTACAGGGGTTGATCTTCAAACTCTTCATGCAGATATGCCCTGGCTAGATACAGGTATCGAATCTACAATCAATCATTCACAGATATGCCCTGGCTAGATACAGGTATCGAATCTGGAATTGCGATGGTTGATAGTAATCATCTTTGGATTGACTTTTTCCTGAAAAGGCAAAACATCAGTTGTATGCAATGTCATGTTGTATGAGATGCAGGATGTCATGATGTTTTAAAATGAGATAGTGTTGTATGCACTTTATCATGTATGTAAGCAGGATTATGAAATGTGAGATGTCTATGAATGTATTTTCGTCTAGGAAAATAAATCCTTGACGAGTGCCGGGAACTTTGTTGAATCCTGGGCTGATGTTGAAGAGTAGAGTTCTTTGTTTCTACTGGGGATGATGGTTGCAAGAATAAACCAGTAGGAGAAGATGACTCCGTTGGGGAATAAACTTGTTAGAGAGATTACTCTGAGGGGAATAAAATAGGTGAAGAGATTACTCTGCGGGGTATTACTCTGTGGGAAGAGATACTTCGCTGAGGTTTTGATAAAAGTTCCGCTGGGGATTCCACTGATAAGTTATGTTGGGGAACTTGATGAAATCCGCTGGGGAATAGGAAGAACTTCGCCGAGGACGATCTTTCCGTGGTAATTAGCTGAGGATAACCCAGTTATACCCTGGTGGGGAAATAACCTCTGAATAAAGTCGGGAGATGCGTACGTACTCTGCAGGGGCTAAGCTTCCAGAATCTACTGGGGATAAGCTTCAAAATCTACTGGGGAGATTGATTCAACTTTCCTGGGGAAACTTTTCAGGCTGTACTAGGGGAATGGCTCCACTAGGGTGTCTTGTATTCCGTCGGGGAACAATCTTATATTAAGACTATCGGGGATGCTTGCTTAGGAATGCCTGTATACTCCGCTGGGGAATATTGTGATCTTCTGGGGATACCCAACTTCCTTAAGACCGACAGTAGACTAACTCTGCTTGGGGAGAGTATCACTGACTTGCTAGGGGAACAATGTGCCTTTTCAGGGCTGCTGGGAGACCAACTCTTCCTGGAGAAAGTATTGCTGAATCTTGTCTTACTCTGTGGGGAGTTAAGGTAACTTGATTACGTTCTTCAGCCGAACCTACCTTCGTACCTTGGTGGACAGAGCAACTAGACCGCTTGGATAATTCTAAATTGCCCCCGTTTCTGATGTCATCTGTAATTAGTCCTTTGTTTCGTATGCAAATATTTATGATTAGAAATTAGTGTCAAATGCATATATCAAGAATGAACATTGTACGTTCTTTGCAAAACAAAACAGAAAAAGAAAAACCGATGGGTAATTTGTCTGAAAAATTGAACTTCTATTGATTTTGAAATTTGCCTGTAAATAGGTGTTTTTTGTACAAGAGGCTGACTTCCTAGTAAGAGAACGCCGCCGAGTAAAATAGAGTTTATACATTTTTGAAAAGGAAACAAAACAGCTATGTGAAAAATAATCCCACTGGGTTCCAACTCTGCTATCGCCTTTATGTCTTCAAGCGTCTCATCACTTTGCTGCTTAGTTGAATATGAAGTTGATTGATCGATGTCGTCTGTGCCCGATAATTGATGCCGAATTCTGGATGCAAGGTGATCCAATGAGACATAGTATTACGCTTTATCCCTAACTTTTGCCTGGACCGCCCTTTCGGGTTTTCAGTCCACCGGGATACCCATTTTTGCCTAAGCCGCCTATTCAGGTTTTCGACTTGCCGGGTGTACAGATTTTTTTCATTTCATCCCTTATTTTTGCCCGAACCCTTTTGGTTCGCCGGGAAGCCCTTATTTTTGCCTAGGTGTGTCAACCTAGCGGGTCTTTGATTCATGCGTAGTATCTTTTTACTATGTCTGTATTGGCGGGGTGAGGAAGGTCGTCACCATCCATGGTGGTTAAAATCATAGCTCCTCCTGAGAAGATACGTTTAACCACAAATGGCCCTTCGTACGTAGGGGTCCATTTGCCCCTGGGATCACTTTGAGGAAGAATGATGCGCTTGATTACCAGGTCTCCGACTTGATACTCTTGTCGTTTGACCTTCTTGTTAAATGCCCTGATCATCCGTCTTTTGTACGTTTGACCATGACAAATAGCGGTGAGTCTCTTTTCGTCGATTAGGTTTAACTGATCAAGCCGAGTCTGTATCCAGTCATCTTTGCTCAAGTCTACATCCTTCATTATCCGGATAGAGGGTATCTTGACTTCAATAGGCAAGACTGCCTCCATGCCATAGACCAAGGAAAAGGGAGTTTCCCCTGTCGACGTCCGTGCTGAGGTACGGTACCCATGAAGAGCAAACGGTAACATTTCGTGCCAATCTTTATAGGTCACTGTCATCCTTTTCACAATCTTGTTGATGTTCTTATTTGCTGCTTCTACAACCCCGATCATCTTCGGCCGGTAGGGAGAAGAGTTGTGGTGTTGTATCTTGAATTGCTCGCAGAGTTCAATGATCATCTTGTTATTAAGATTGGTACCATTATCCATAATGATCCTCTCAGGTACACCGTATCGACAGATCAAGTTATGCTGAATGAACCGTGCCACGACGTTCTTGGTTACGGTAGCGTAGGAAGTTGCTTCAACCCATTTTGTGAAGTAATCAGTCGCTACTAGGATGAAGCGATGCCCGTTGGATGCTGTAGGTCGGATCTCGCCGATCATATCAATGCCCCACATTGAAAAAGGCCAAGGTGCTGTCAAGACATTTAGAGGAACAGGAGGAATGTGCACCTTATCAGCATAGATCTGGCATTTGTGACACGTCCGAGAATGTTGATAACATTCGGCTTCCATTGTGGACCAGAAATATCCTGCCCGAAGGATTTTCTTCGCCATGGTATGTCCACTGGAATGTGTTCCGAAGGTCCCTTCATGTAGCTCTGCCATGATCTTTTCTGCTTCAGTCTTATCCACACAACGCAGTAAGGTTGAATCGTGGTTTCGCTTGTACAAAATGCCATTGCTGAGGAAGAACTTTGCAACGAATCTTCTCAGGAACTTTTTGTCATTGACAGATGCACCTTCGGGGTATTCTTGAGCTTCCAAGTACCTCTTCACCTCATGATACCAGGGTTTTTCTGTTACCTCTTCGGTTTCGAGATCGCAACAATATGCAGGTTCGTCCAACTTCCAGATAATGATTTGGGGAGCCTCGTTATCCCATTTGACTTTGAACATAGAAGACATCGTAGCTAGTGCGTCCGCTAGCTGATTCTCCTCTCTTGGGAAGTGTTCAAAAGTTATCTCCTCGAAGTGGGGAAGCAATGTCAGCACATACTCCTTGTAAGGAATAAGATTTGGGTGTTTCGTATCCCACTCGCCTTTGACCTGATTGATCACGAGAGAGGAATCTCCGAAGACACTCAGAAACTTGATCCTTAAATCAATTGCAGCTTGAAGACCCATGATGCATGCCTCATACTCCGCCATGTTGTTGGTGCAGTTGAAACATAGTCGAGCGGTGAGTGGAGTATGAGTGCCTTTAGGGGATATGATCACAGCGCCGATTCCATTACCCAAAGCGTTCGAGGCTCCGTCAAAGTGCATAGACCAACGGGACCCTTCCTCAGGTCCTTCATCTGGTCCAGGTACTTCACAATTAGTCACTACCATGATATCCTTGTCTAGAAATTCAAAGTTCATTGACTGGTAATCATCCACTGCCTGGTGTGCCAAATGGTCTGCCAATACACTTCCCTTAATTGCTTTCTGAGTCGTGTACTGGATGTCATATTCCGTAAAGATCATTTGCCATCTTGCTATTCTTCCAGACAGAGCAGGCTTTTCGAAGATATACTTGATTGGATCCATTTTAGAAATCAACAGAGTAGTGTGAGTCAACATATATTGTCTCAGCCGGCGAGCAACCCATACCAAAGCGCAACAAGTTTTCTTGAGCAGTGAGTATCGGGTCTCACAGTCGGTAAACTTTTTGCTAAGGTAATAAATGGCGTGTTCTTTTCGGCCAGACTCGTCATGCTGCCCCATCACACACCCCATTGAGCTGTCAAGTACTGTCAAGTATAAGATTAGAGGTCTCCCTTCAACTGGCGGCATAAGAATGGGTGGTTCTTGGAGATACTCTTTGATCTTTTCGAAAGCGGCCTGACATTCATCATTCCAACGTACTACTTGATCTTTCTTCAGCAACTTGAAGATTGGTTCACAGGTAGCAGTTAGATGCGAGATGAATCGGGCAATGTAATTCAGCCGTCCTAGAAAGCCTCTGACTTCTTTCTCTGTCTTGGGAGTTGGCATCTCTTGTATGGCTTTCACTTTGGCAGGGTATACTTGAATGCCTTTGTCGCTTACGATGAAGCCTAACAATTTTCCAGATCTCACCCCAAAGGTGCACTTGTTTGGGTTCAACCTCAGCTTGTACAACTTCAGACAGTCAAACAGCTTCCGTAGATGGTGAAGGTGTTCCTCCTCAGTTTGGGACCTTGCAATCATATCATCGACGTATACTTCTATTTCGTGATGGATCATGTCATGAAATAAAGCAACCATGGAACGTTGGTAGGTTGCCCCAGCATTTTTCAACCCAAAAGGCATGACCTTATAGCAAAAGGTACCCCACTGAGTAACAAAAGTGGTCTTCTCCATGTCTTCAGGAGCCATCTTGATCTGATTATAACCGGAGAAGCCGTCCATGAAGGAGAAAACTTTATGCTGAGCAGTATTATCAACCAGAACGTCAATATGAGGCAGAGGGAAATCATCCTTAGGGTTGGCCCTGTTCAAATCCCTGTAATCAACACACATTCGGACCTTACCATCCTTCTTCGGCACTGGAACCACGTTGGCAACCCACTGAGGGTAAGAAGTCACTGCTAGAAACCCAGCATCAAATTGTTTCATAACCTCAACTTTGATTTTCTCGACATCTCTGGACGCATACGGCGGACCTTCTGTTTTACCGAAGGACAGTCTTCTTTGGTAGGCAGGTGATGAACCACAATGTCGGTATCCAACCCAGGCATGTCTTCGTAAGACCAGGCAAAGATTTCCACATAGTCATGCAGCATCTGAATCAATCGTTGCTTCACACTGAGCTCTAGATTGGCACCAATCTTGACTTCCTTTCTGTCTGTCTCAGTACCCAGATTTACCGTTTCCACTGGCTCTTCATGTGGCTGAATGGCCCTCTCTTCCTAGAGTAGCAGTCTTGCAAGTTCATCAGGCACTTTGCAATCATCTTCACCTTCGTCTTCGGCTAAGTTGATCGGATTCTCGAAGTCATAACCGGCAGTAGTAGAGTCATTACCAGTGAGATCCAGAGTGGATTGGAACCTGTATAAGTGAGTGTGTGTAAATATAGCTGTTTTGCAATATATAATAAAGAAAGAAAAGGAGCACAAGATTTTGAAATGCAACAAACGTCCAATGTTTTTATTGATGATATATGAAAATGACACACAAAAAGCCCTCACAAATGGAGCCACGGTGCCCCGGGTAGGACACCGGGCCATAAAAGTTTCGACATATTGTTTGTTACAAATTGAAAACAAAAGAGTTCATTACTGAGTGACAAAAGTAATAGGTGTGAAGTCTTTGGCAGTCCAGTTGCTTGGTCCACTGTCAGTCGTTGGGTAGATCCAGCTATTGAATTCAGATTCCTCCACGTCGTCTTCAATAGCATTCACTCCGGGGTTGGTGATGAACACAAGAGGTCTTCCAATCCTTGCCTTACGAACAGCCCTCTGAGCCTCTGCAGTGAAGCCCAGACCAAACTTGTCAGTCTTTGGAGTGAAATCAGGAAGTCGGCCCCAGTTTGCGCACTCACCCTTCTCAATCACAGCCCGAGCATCCTTTAAGGAAGCCATCTTCAAAGGAGGGTCTTCAATCACATTTTCAGCTGATGCCAGTGTCTGAGGCACCTCTTCAAAGTGCTGGAATGGAGTCTCAATGAATTCCCCATCCATTTCTATGTACCGGAACGAGTTTAGGTGGCTGACCATATATTTTTCCTCCCCCTGAACTGTCACAATCTTACCTCTGACTGGGTACTTAAGCTTCTGATGTAGTGTGGAGGTCACAGCTCCAGCCTTGTGGATCCATGGACGACTCATCAAACAAGAGTAGGATGGACGGATGTCCATCACATAGAAAGTTGAATCCAAAACTTGAGAACCAACCCTGATTGGAATGTCAACTTCACCATGTACCATCCTTTTCGAACCGTCAAAGGCTCGGACAACAATGTTACTAGGCTTGAGTTCCAAACCCTCACAATCCAACCTGTCTAGGGCCTTCTTGGGTAATACGTTCAAAGAAGAACCGGTGTCTACCAACACATGGGCAAGAGTAGTGCCCCTGCATTCAATGGAGACATGCAGGGCGTCGTTATGGTTCTTTCCTTTGGCAGTCAGATCGGCGTCAGAGAAGCCCAAACCATTATCGGCAGTCAAGTTGGCCATACAATCGGTGAATTGATCAGCAGACGTTTCTTGCGGCACATGGGCCGTTTTCAGGAAAGAGATCAGGGCCTTGGCATGGGCCTCTGAACACAACAACAATGATAGCATAGAAATATTTGATGGGGTGTGCCCCAACTGCTCAACTACATTGAAATCACTTTTCTTGATAATCTTGAGGATCTCCTCCATCTCTTGCTGGGAAGCTTCAACAGTGGTTGTCTTCGGTGCCTCCGTCAGGGCAGGCAAATCAGTAGCAATCCCTTTGCCCCGAGCATCAGAGGACTCGGCAGCAGGGGTAGAAACAGGAACTTGATTAGGAAGGGGAACAAGCACACTTGCAGGTGTGATGATAAAAGGTTTCTGAATAGTTGGTGGCGCAATATTTGGTGAGAATAGCCTACCACTGCGAGTAATCTTGGCAGGCCCGGTGATGTTACTGACGCCGGTACTAGTATCAAACTCTTGCTTTACTCCAAGCACATAAACATCTGCCCCATAGTGCCACGGGACAACTTTGTCGGATGTATAGGGGAGGGGCCCCGGAACAGTGATGATGATAGGAGCAATCTTCTGAGTGGATATGATTTTGACATGCTTCTTTGAGGGAGCCTTAGGAGGTTTGTTGAAAATAGTGACAATAGAGACTTCTTCGGTAGGGGTAGTAGGAACATCAATCTTCTCGAACAAGATCTCTTTGCTATCCATCAGGCTTTGGATACCTGATTTCAGCAACGGACAACCAACAGGTGAAACAACACATAGCAGACAACCTTTACCATATCCCAGAAATAAACCGGCTAGCAACAGGTTCCTCTTGACAGTCAATAAAGGAGTAACAATATCTTCCACGGAGGCTATATACCGGTCTTCTTCCATAACATTCACTCCATGCTGGGGCATGGGAGCAGTCACAACATTGGGTCTTTCGGGCGCCTCAAACTGTATTTCTTTGGCATCAATAAGGTCTTGAACCTTATTCCTCAGAGCCCAACAATCGTCCGTAGTATGCCCCGGGCTATCAGAGTGATAAGCGCAACGGGCGTTGGGGTTGTACTTCGGAGAAGCTGTGTTCACTACCTTTGGAGCTTCTTTGACAGTTACCAGATTGGTTGACATTAGTTGCGGCAAAATCTGAGACAGGGTCATGCTAAGTCGAGTGTACTGCCTTTTGGGCCTTTCACCCCTTGGTTGGTTAAACTGCTGAGGAGCAGCAACAGGCTTTGAAATTACCAATGCATTGACAGCTTGGCGGCGTTCCGGCTTAATTTGTCTTCTGGGACCGTAAACAGCACTGGCTTCCTTCTTGAAAGGCTTCTTTACAGTACTCGCGGCGGCACCTTTCTATATCTTTCCCGACTTGATACCAGCTTCTATTCTCTCACCAGTTAAGATCAAATCTGTAAACCCAACAGAAGAATTCCCAATCAGATGGTTGAAGAACGGACCAGACAGGGTCCCTAAGAACATGTCAACAAGTTCACGGTCAGTCAGCGGTGGCTGCACCCTACCAGCCAGGTCTCTCCACTTTTACGCATACTCCTTGAATCCTTCTCCCGTCCCCAGTGACATACCCTGAAGTTGGGTACACGTGGGAGCGAGGTCAAAATTGTACAGATATTGTTTATAAAATGCAGTAGCCAGGTCTTCCCAGTTTCGGATACTGGCTCCATCCAGTTGATAGAACCACTCGAGTTGAGCCCCTGAAAGGCTATTCTGAAAGAAATGGATCCAAAGGTTCTTGTCTGCAGTGTAAGGTTGGATCTTCCTTACATATGATCTGAGATGCATCTTCGGGCAGGATAGCCCATCATATCTTGCAAAAACTGGCACTTTGAACTTCGGGGGGATCACAATTCCAGCAACTAATCCCAAATCTTTGAAATCTAAGACGGGAACTCTCTGCAGCTCCATCGCTGCTAACCTGTCTTCCAAGCCTTTGTACTTATCGTCGGCGGGCGGGTATTGTTGATCAGAGTAGTCTTCGTCCTCTTCAGCCTCCTCTTCTTCAACTTCGGATTCAGAAGGTACCGCAGCCGCATTCCGTTTACTAGTTCCCTCTTCAGATGTAGGGGGAAATTCAAGCACTGTTCTGGCTTCACCCTCAAACCTTCTTCCCAGGGTAGCCACCCCGATTCTTTTCTTCTTCTTTTTCACCTGCTCTTTGTTCCCAAGCAGGGCTTTCAGATCCTCCTGACCCTTTGCCAAGGTCATCAGGAGTTGTTGAAACTGTGAATTCTGAGACTACAACTTCTTGACCGTCTGTTCGAGATCCATCTTACTGAAATAAACAGCATAAAGATAAGGAAACCTGGTGTGGAGACCTGCTTATGCGTATGATGAATGATATGCTTATGTATGCAATGCATTCAAGGATTTAGCAAATTCAAAATTGTTGCAAACAAAAAAGAACGCACGTCATATTAATAAGAAGAAATTTGTCAGTACATAAATGCCCCATGGGCCAAATATTACAAAAAAACTTCTCAAGGTAAAAAGACGTTGCGCATCCTCTTTGGTGCGATGTAGGTGTTGAGGGTCTCTTCCTCATGGAGTCGGCGGGTAAGCTCCAAAACCTTCTTCTCACTAGCATAGAAGCTGGCTTCAAAAGTGTTTTGTTCCTCCTTGAGTTGGATCCAACTCTTCTGCATCTCCTCCCACGATGTAGGCATGTCAGGATATAGGATGGTGTAGGGAACCTCTCCTTCCTTAACGGGCTCTTTAATCAGAGGGATAACATGAGGGTAAGGCATCATTAGACTCTGGGCTCGGGTTCGCACCCACTTGAGGTAAGGCTCAAGAGGGATGGAGTTCTTGTGCCCCAGTGTCTTGCTGTCTACCTTGTTAGGCATCCTCCAAGCTCTGATGAATCTTTGGCGAAGTCCTTGCGCATCGTTGTCGAAGTCAAAAACTAGGTCAGGAATCAACATGTCGTGAGGGCCATCCCTCCTTGCATATCCAAATTGTCTCAAAGCTAGACAAGGGTTGTAGGTAATGCCTCCTCTAATGCCAAGCAATGGAACATTAGGGAACTCTCCACAATGATCGACGATGATGACATTTTCTCTGGACCGAGAACACCAATGTACATCAGAGTGTGTAAGGGTCATTAACCGTTGTGACCACCTTAGACCTTGGTCATTCTTCAAGACAGATTGTGGAAGGTGCGAAATAAACCACCTTGCAAGGAGAGGAGTACAGCACATGAGAACACCCCCCTTTCTCATTGTTCGTGTGTAAAATGAGTGAAGAATGTCCCCAAGCAATGTTGGTATTGGATTTCTGGATAAGAATATCTTGACGGCGTTGATATCTACAAGCTGGTCAGGATTTGGGAATAGGACCAACCCATAAATGAGGAGTGCCACAATTTCTTCAAAGGCTTGTAGGTCCAATGAATTCCAACACTCTTATGCCTTCTCAAACAAGAATTTTGCCAAGAAGCCTTTGACACCGCTTCTAGTTTCCCAATGCCCCTTGATGTCAGATGGTTGCAAGTGTAGTGCTTGAGCAACATCTTCAGGCTTTGGTTCTTTTTCCGTACCCTTGTAGGGTAGTTGATTAAGAATAGGAATTCTCAGGAGTTGAGAAAATTCCTCCAAAGTGGGCACCAATTGGTAGTCGGGGAAAGTGAAACAGTGGTGAAGGGGGTCAAAGAACTGGAACAACACCTTTACCATGTCCTCTTCAATGTTGGTGTTGACTAGGCTGAGCAGTCTACCATGTCTTTCACTGAAGGGAGAGCTTTCTGGAATTCTGGATGTGAGCTCCTTGAGTTGAGGAAGGATTCTCACAAGGTTTACTTGGATAGTTTTCCTGTGAAGCATTTCCATGACCTACAAAACAAGAACAAAGGTGAAGATCCAAACCCTTGAAATGGTTAGTGTATGCATATGATGCTTTATGATGTTCATGATGTATGCATAAACATATGTACAAGCAATTCACACCAAACCCTAGTTTCAGGCTTGCATGGGGTTTCATAGGTAAGTACCCTCTTGAGTGTAGTTGGCTTAAAAACCTTTCCTATAAATAATAATCGGGTTCTAAGGAGCTCAATATCATTGGGTTGTTTTCCATGTTCATTGTTTTGGTTTAGCCACTTAACTAGCGACCAAAATATTCCAAGAAAACAACCCTCAATGAGTGTAGTATCGAGTATCTACCAACTTCGGACTGCACCAAAGTCGGTCATCTCACTACCCCTAATGAAAGGCCAAGATGGTCAAGTAAGGTTCTAGGTCATTAGTGCTAAGTGACATCACTCAGCGGTCCTGTACTCTCCTTGATTGAACTCAAGGGTTACCGGTACTCACAAATATGTCGCACTAATATAGCTATTGCTTCAACCGTGTCGGTATACCTCGCACAGTTTCCACAACGTATTGCTATCTATGAATGTTTCCCCAAATCCGGGTGTAGGATTGCAAACCCAAACAAGAGAGGCAAGGTATAAAGCAATCAAAGCAAACAATTAGTCATGCAAGAGGGTGATCTTAGCCCTAAGGTTACTCCACTTTAAAATAACTCCCCAGCAGAGTCGCCAGTTCTGTGATACGGTGGGAGAACTGACTTGAGGTTTTGCGTTTGTTTTTGCAAATGTTTTGGTTGAGCAAGAGTCGCCACCTATTTTTTATTTTATCCTAAGGAAAGGTTAAAAAGCACAGCAAAAACCTTTGAGATGTTTTCTTGGGTTCGGGGAGTAGATTATAGAAAGGGAAGGTATTAGCACCTTTTCTATCCATGGTTATCCATGGGTTCTTAGTTACTTGCTTAGATTAACTTGCCTTGATTTTCAATTGTTTGAAATGGTGCTTTGTGTGTGGGTTTGAAAATGCTTTTGAAAAGAGGCCAATGTGGTGGCAACCTTTGTAATGATCCATGTTGGGATGTATACAAAGGTGTATGTCTTTTGAAAAGTTTTCAATGTTTTTGAAAGTTGTTTTGAAAGTGTGTTGTGATGTGTGGTTTTGAAAAACAGGCAAGTGTTTTTGTTTTGCAAGTTGGAAAGTAACCAAGAGCTATCTACCCTAAATTTCTCAAAGGTTTTCTCTATGTTTTAACCCTTTTAACAATTTTGTTCCACCATTGTATTTGGTGGACAATCTTGTGTTAGGATGTGAACGGGACGGGCGCGGGTCATCGTTTAGACCATGATTGCAATGGTGTCAAGTATCTTTGGCATTTTCTTGAGGGACTTGATCATTTTTTGTTTAAGTAACTTGATAGCGTCATCGAGGGACTATGATCATTTGATTGTTTTGTTTTTGCCAAAGAAACTCAACATGCAACATGACCCATTTTTGAAGGCAACAAGTGGAGTAACCCTAGGGGTGCAAGTGTGATTGGTGTTGTTCATTTTCATGCTTTTTTTTCTTTGAATTAGGTCAAACTATTTTTGGTTGATTTTTGCATACAAAACCCTAAATATATCATGGAATATTTAGAAAGCTTTTAAATGCGGAATTTAAAGGTCCTAAATTATTACAACACAAATTATGGGATGGGGGATACAAATGTTCAAATGGGGATGTTTTAGCAAGAAATTAAAACCTAAGCTATTACAATCCAAATGGAATTTACAAGGTATTTAATTGCACAATAATTAAATGAAATAGAATAAATATGAAAGATGCAAAAAAAGATTTTTATATGTATGTAAAAAGGTATTTTTTATGTGACAAATAAACAAAAATAAAAATGAATAATTTTTGGGTATTTTTATGTTTATGGCAAAACCCTAATTTTGTAAATAAAAGGTATTTATTATATATTATATACAATGTTTATTAATTATGTACAAAAAATAAATAAAAAGAAAGTATATTGTAAAAAAAGTATTTTTGAGGTTAAATATTAATAAAAATAAAAATGTATTATTTTTTTGTATTTTTTCCTAAATATTCTAATAAGTATTTATAATATTTACTAAATATATTAAATATGTACAAAAATAAAATATTTATTATTTACAAAAAAAAGTGTATTTTTTATAAAATGTTTTCAAAAGATAAAACAAAATAAAATCAGAAGATAAAAATGTAATAGTATTATTTCTAGTATTTTAAATAAAAAGTATTTATATATTTATTTACATATAAACTAAATAAAACAAAATAAATACCAAATAAAATGCAAAAAATGTGAGAAAAATATTTTTAATGTTTTTTCATGCTTAAATAAAAATATAGAATCAAAATTAAAAGGAAAAAATAAAAAATGACAAATATATCATGAAATGGGCTAGGAGGGTGTATGTGTGAAACAGTGGTGCAAAAAGGAAAATGGATCAGGCCCAGCCTAAAGGACAAGCTTCTTCAACCTCCAGCCAGTTTCTGTCAAAAAACGCACGTTTCTTTGCCTTGTTCAAACATCCGGATTCTTGGACTTTCAAGCAAAACTCATAACACAAAAAATGTAGAGCATCAAGAGACGAATCCAGAGATATAAAGAACTTGACTTAACTCCAAGAAATGAAAGAGAATTTCTTCATCCCTTATTCCTGACCTAAGTTTTTTTCTAATATTCAGGTTCCAAATTCTCTCAGCACACACAACATAAATACAAAGTAATTATATGTGTAGCTTCAGGGCCATGAGTAGAGCATTTTTCATTCATAAATCTAAACCTAACTCTTCCTAGATTGAGAGATAGAAGTCCATGAACTTACCTGTTCAGCTTGGATCGTGTATGACAACGGAGGCACTTTCAAGGCAATGTGAGGACTTGTACAACTTGCTTGAAGTTCAGGGATGCTTCTCCAACCTTTAGCTTGCTTTGAAACTAAATGAATCGAGCTATAGAAGTCAACCTGCAAAACAGAAAAAGTGAAAATGGTGAAGTTGGTTAGAGGTGTTACAGTCTGTAGCTAGGGCTTGGGATAGTTTCAATGGATGGTAGGGAGTGTGTATGAACCAGCTTTGGCCAAAACGCACGAGCAAACTGAATTATGCAACTCAATCTGCAGGGATACCCTGTTTTGTGCAGCAAAATGGTGTTTTGATGTTTAGGGAGGTATTGAAGGTAGTTGGCCCGTGTTTCAGGTCAGTTGAGGAGTATGGAATGTGTGGAGAAAGTTTGCTTAAGCTTGTTCTTGCAGCAATGAGTGTTGTTATCAGTTATGCAATGTTTCTTCTATGATAAGAAAAGTTTGTCAACTTGGTTTCTAGGCTACCACAAGCCTCTCAAGTGTGTTGCACAAATCACCCTTGATCAGTGGACTTTGCTCATGAACTTGTGCCTCAAAGATCTGCATTGTACCTCATAGATTGTAAACTTGATATAAAGTTCACCTTTTCAAAAATGGCTAAGTTACTTTTTCTAATTATGGATTAAATTGGAATGTAATGGTTAAACACATAAGATAAGGCATGAACACAAAGGATTTGCATTAAATTATTGAGTGTGGATGAGATAAAAGGCCTGTAATGTAGCTTGCACATGCTGAGTTCAAAAATGCCTAAGTTATGAACATGAAAATGGCCATGAACAAAGTGACTTTTGCCCATATTAACAAATTCGATTCTCCCTAACCACAAGGTTGTTTGATGAGTTCTGGGACAATTTGGAAAGCTTGGAATGTGTACTACAATCCATCTTTGTAATGCAAATTTAAATTCAAAGTGGAAGCATGTGAAAAGTTGCCATGAAGTTAAGCAAAAATCCTGCCTAGAATAGGTCAAAATTTTTCTAAGTTAAGAATGTTTTGCACCCTTGTTCCAAAAATCATAACTTGAGCTACAAGCTTCGTTTGAGGAAACTTTGTGAATCAAAGTTGTATATTTTGCAATGGGCTACAACTTTCATGTTTTGAGTTTTGTTTGAATCCAAATGCATCTTGATGAAAAAATGGGACAAAGTTAGGAAAAAATTAGGAATTTTCATAACTTAGAAAAATTCTAAGTTATGAAAATTCTTCATTTTAAACCCTAATTTGTAATTTTTGATTTCTTGATGAACAAGTCTCATAATTTGACATGTCTTGATGGAAAATGAATCTTGGCACTTGATTTTGACCAAAAAGTCAAAGTTTGACTTTTTAGTATACAGTCAAATTTGGCTCAGTTGACTGGAAAATTCATCTGTCAATCTTGTGCATTTGGGATCTTTTAAATTTGTTGAACATGTCAAGACAATGCCATTGGGTCCTTGATTCCATATGTGAGCTTGGTTTGCCATTGGCTAGGTCAAACAATCAAAAATTGCCTTTGTGCAGTCAAAACCCTAAAAATGACCATTTTGCCCTTTTGGTGATCTGATCAAATTTCTTGTGGAATTGTGATCCAAACTTGATCAAATGGTCCATATGAGTTCATAATGTTGATGTGGGTCAACAATCATGAGGTTTGACTGTCAATTGACCATAATTGACTTTTACCCCAATACAACTGATTTCTAGGTCAACTGTCCAATTGACTGGGCAAAGATTGGAATCAAGGCTTGAAACTTGGTATGGATAAACTTGTGAGTCTAACATGAAGCATGAAAGTCATCTTGGGCCTTTTATGTTAAAACATCTTTGTGCAAACACAAACCCTAATTTGGGTCAACAGTGCAAGGAGGGGTCTTGGGCAGAGCAAACCCTAACTGGATCTTGAGCTCCAAGGGTCTTGTGATGAGAAAATGTTGAGGAAATGGGAGGGCAAATTTTGGGGTACAACACTAGGCTTACACATATTCTTCCACGCAACATAGCTCTTATTACTAGCATGATTCTTTCCAGTCTAAATAAAGGTCCTACAAATAGTGTCTATTCTTTTAAGCACATCTTTTGGAATGGGGAAGTTGAGCATCCAATATTGAGTGATCGAGCAGATTATGTTGTTCACTAGTTGGATACGACCGGCATAGCTTAGCAACTTTGTAGACCAATGACGGATTCGACCTGTAATTTTCTCAATGATAGGAAGGTAGTGCTGTAAGCTAAGCTTTTTGCTGCTAAGAGGAACACCAAGGTAGCGTATCGGAAAGCTTCCTTCTGCAAATCCTGTGCTAGCAAAAATTCTGGATCTCTCAATCACCTCCACACAGCCAAAGAAGATGTTGCACTTCCTGGGTTTGAAAATAAGGCCAGTGGAAAGGGAGAAATTCCTAAAAGATGTCATAAGGAGGTCAACCGAAACTGCATCGCCCCTGTAGAAAAGGAGAATATTGTCTGCAAAGGCAAGGTTAGTCAATGCCATCTGTTCGCTTTTAGCGTGGTGGTTAAAATCATAATTCTGTTGCATTTTCACCAAGCATCTATCAAGATATTCGATCATAATAACAAACAGTAACGGAGATATAGGGTCGCCCTGTCAAATACCTCTCTTTGCTTGCATAAGATTAGAGATGTTACCATTGATATTGAAGGAATAAGAGACAGTTGATACCAGGTTGAGAATCCAGTGGACAAATCAGCTTGGGAAGCCCAGTTCCTTCATTATTTCCTCTAAGGATCCCCAATCAACCATGTCATAAGCCTTCTGAAGATTGATTTGAATCATGCACCTTGGGGTTCCATGCTTCCTATCATAAACTTTGACAAGCTCATAAGCTAAATGGATGTGGTTGTGGATATCTTGACCAGAAACCAATGCAGCCTGGTTTTTGTTTATAATGGACGGCAAAATATTCTTCAGTCTTGCTGTAAGGATTTTCGAAATAATCTTGAGGAAAATAGTGCATCCAGAAATTGGACGATAGTCCTTTATACCCATAGCTTTGTCTCCTTTAGGAATAAGAGTGACAAGAGTTCTGTTAAACTTGCTTAGGATATCACTTGTTCTGAAAAACTCTTTAATTGCAGTAATGACGTCCAACTTCAGAATGTCCTAGCAGCTCTTGAAAAACTTAGCAGTAAATCCATCAATGCCTGGGGATTTGTTGTCTCCAATATTCTTCAAGGCTTCCTCAATCTCCTGTACATAAACAGAGTTGACAAGGGAGCTTTTTTGTTCATTCAGAATTTGTCTACCCATCCTCATAGCTTCCACATCAATGTGCTTCATTTGGCTAGGCTTTTCACCCATCAGCTGGAGGTAGAAGTGCATGATCTCTTTTTCAATATTGTTGCACCCTGTAATGACTTCTCCATTGTCTTTCTGCAGGACTTTGATGTAGTTCCTTTGGTGTCTAGCTTTAATATGCGCATAGTAAAACTTGTTATTGCCATCACCTTTTTTTATCTAGACAATTTTTTCCCTTTGGATCAGTCTGCTTTCTTCATGTTCATGGAGGTTAATGATATCATCAGTGAGAGTTTTGATCTGCACAATCAAATTGCTATCCTGCCTTTTTGTTTTGAGCTCATTTTGGGATTTATGTAAATTCTCCCTAGCAGTTAGTAATCTCTGCTTAATGTTGCCATCCTGTTTGCTAAAGTTCTTGACATCTTCCTTTAGCCTTTGGAGCTTGTACCACAGGACTTGCATTGGGTCCCCACGAGCAGGTTTAGCCCAGGAAGCCTTAACCATCTCTGTGAAACCATTGATGTCAATGAGGTCATTATTGAACTTAAAGTGATTCATTTTCCTTTCCTCAGTAGGACCACTAATATGCAGCAAAGAATGGTCAGAAACATTAGGAGGCAAGATACTCAGGACATGCTTAGGAAACTGCTGGAACCATTTAGCGTTGCAGATTGCCCTGTCAATCCTGGAGTAAATTGTACCATTGACATGCTTATTAGACGATGTGAAGTGGTCCCCCACACTGTCCATCTCATATAGTTCAGTTCTACTCATCATGCTTGCAAGGTCAGAATACTCATGCTCACTCACCATTTTACCACCAATTATGTCCCTAGCAGTAACAACATTGTTGAAGTCGCCTATTGCACACCAAGGGCCTACTTGGTTAGTGTGGATATTATCCATCTTCCTCCAAAGAATTCTTCTCATGTCCAATTGGTTATGAGCATAAATTGCAGTTAGCCAAAAGAGGAACTCATCTGTAGTTGAGTATATTCCACAATGTAGGTGTTGACTAGACATACTGTTCAGCTTCAGGTCCACCTTTGTATCATCCCAATGTACCCAGATTCGACCATTAGGATGGGTAGTGTAGTTGTCAATGAAGGATCCTTTCAGATTAAGTTTATCTCTGATTTTTTTTGCATTGTTTTCTTTGACTCTTGTTTCAATCAAAATACTAATAGTTGATTGGAGATGTAAGAGAAGGGAAATAATCTCTTTAATCTTCCCAATCTTGTTGAGCCCCCTAACATTCCAGGAAACTAGAATGGTCCTCTATCTATTACTAGAGGCTCATTTAAACCCCCTAGTACCCCATAACCATTCTCACAGTGTATATCCATTGCATCTTTAGCATGGTCTTTAAGAAGATTTCTGCTTTTGCCCTGTTTCCAAATCCCTTCCTCAGTTGATCCATAAACCAGGGATTGATGTCTTCTATCAGTACTAATTCTTTTTGGAGTAGTCACAGTGTCAGTTGTCTTCACAATCCCAAGAGTTTTTAGGGTCGTTGTGCCTGCTGTTTCCTTACTTGGACCTGCAACTGTTGGTTAAATATTTGGCCTCAATTCATTTTTCCTAATTCTGACTTCAGAGTTATGCCCCACTGCTTGGCATTTATCACAGAATTTAGGCCTCCATTCATATTCTATCCTTTGGATAACCGTGTTGCTTTCCTTATCCTTAATACTGATTTCCTCTACCAGTTTTTGGGTGATATCAACTTCAATTAGGACTCTTGCATAGGATACCCGCAATTTGCTAGCAGTGCACTCATCTGTCACTAAGGGAATACCAATAGCACTAGCTAGCTTGCTCAGATTTGATTTTCCCCAAAGGTGAAGGGGCAACATGGGAAATTTTACCCAAATTGGAATGGTTCTCATCAAATCTTTCTTGAGGTTAAACTCCTTCCTCCATTCTTTCAGAATCATAGGCATTCCTCTATAGGTATATGGCCCCTTCATAAGTACAGATTCCATCTCTTCATATGTATTAAACCGAAGTATGAAATACCCTTCATCATGGTAGAAAATGTTAGGTAGCTGAACATCATTCCAGGTTTTTGTCATGAAGTTCTTTACCGAATGCATACTTATGTCATCTCCCAATACGTACATGATTAGCGAGTTTTTCCAGTGTTGGGCTTCGCGGTTTGCGTCCTCCTCATCGATTTCAATTTCCATTCTTCCATCAATAACTGTAGGGGCGATATACTTCATTTCCAACCCTTTAGTTTTGTTCCTGTTCTCTGTTAGCACATCAACCCACAGCTTCCGATTCTGGGTTTCTGGGTTCGTCTTTGCCATGGTTTCTGAAGAGCTAGCTTCCTCTTCATTTACTTCCATGGATGTCTCTGACTCAATATTTGTTCGTGGGCTTTCTTCCTGCATCGGTGGTGATGGTGGTGAAGGATTCAGCGTTGCCGGCGGTACCGAAATTTTAGGCGGCCGCCCCCGGTTGCGTTTCATCGCCGGTGGTGACATATCAAAGTAAATACATATTGAATGAATAAATGATATACAAAAATAAATAAATAAATAAGAAATTTTTTTTTTGAGAAAAAATTTTATGTATTGACACATATACTTATGTATTGATACGAAAATTTTATGTATTGACGCGTGTCATTATTTATTGATACGAAAATAATTTATGTATTGACGCATGCCATTATTTATTGATAGGAAAAAAGTTTATGTATTTACGCATGCCATTATGTATTGACGCGTGCCATTATGTATTGATACGAAAACTTCCTTGCTGCTGAAAAATGAAAATTAACTCAGTATGAGTCGACGCATTCGCATTTCGTATCGACTTATGCAACATTTCATATCGATGCATAATAGTTTGCATCGGCTCAGAACCTGTTTTAGACATAATATGTGTCGACTCATAGCATTTTGTGTCGTGTCGACGCATAACTGCTGTTTTTTGTTTTTATCATTGTTTTGCTACATGTAGAAGTCAATTCTCAACACATGGTTAGTTGAAATGAAAAGAAAGCATATGGTTAGCTTTAAGGCGATGATATCTACATTTTATCTTCACAAATGAACCATTAATGATGCTTGTATGAAGAGTTCAAAATCAAGAAAACTTACCTTGAAACTGAAATTTGTGCTTTGAGTTTGAGCTATTGTATGGGTTGTTGTTGAGCTTGGGAAGTGATTATAGTAATGTTACATAAGTTTTTATTGTGTTTGAAAAACTTCTATATGATTTATGTGGAGTGTTTATATGGTTGGACAGAATTTGCAAGGTATGAGAGGTTCAATGGTTTGGACTTTAAAACTCAAGGGTGGAAGTTTTGTGGACTGTTATGGCTTTTGTGAATATGAGATTTTGAGGGTTTACCAATAAAACTTCTGGATTTTCTCTGTATTTTTTCTAACCTCTTTGTCTTAAAAACTCTTCTTCTATTTTTAGAGAAGGTTTGAGACTTGAAAAACTCAGACTTTTGAGAATCACATGTTATGCATTTTTTCAAATTCATAAAGACAAGTTGCTTCATGATGAAGAAAGAAGTGAATTAAGGAACTTAGCCATGCTTTTAAGGTCTTGTGGATTGATTCTGATGTTGAGAGATTTTTTGTAATCTTTGGAACATATTTCAAGCTTTTAAAGAAGAGAGTGGTTGGAAAAATGAAGCTTTATGCAAATGGAAATGTTGCTTTTGCATTTCTAACCATAAGTGGTATCAAGACTTGGAAAAAGCTTCAAATGCTTGTGTAATACACTTAGGGTTTGTGTAATTGCTTGATTATTCTTAGATTTGGAGAGAACATATCCTGAAAATATAGATATTGTAGCTTTGGTTGGAATTTTAGTCAAGTGTTCATCACAAATTCTGCTTTGTAATTCAAGAATGAAACCCTAACTTCATTTCTTCGATCCTCTCAGCTCAAGAATGATCTCAATGATTTCTTGGACTCTTTGGAAAGATTGGAACCCCCTACAACTTTCATGTTTTCCAATTGTGTTAAATAAATCTGGAACTTGATGAAAATTGGCCAAGAAGTTAGGACAAAAACCTGATTAAAAATTGCTGAAAATTCACTAAGTGCTTTAGTTTCATGACCAAGACTTCATGGATTAATAACTTGAGATCCAAGAATTTCTAGGAGAAGTTGTATAAAACAATTTGTTAGATATCATGGAGATCTACAACTTTCATGTTGAAAGTTTCTTTTGAATCATCTCGCATCATGGTGAAAATTTTTGCTCAAAGTTATGAAAAAACAAGAAATTTCAAACTCTTAGAAAAATTTCAAAGTTTTAGAAATTTTGACTTTTCAAAATGAAATCTTGACTTTTTTATTTCTTGATGAATAATTTTCATATTTTGACATGTTTTGATGAATTATGATCTTTGGCACTTGAATTTGACCAAAAAGTCAAAGTTTGACTTTTCAATATATAGTTGACTTTTGATCAGTTGACTACAAAATTCATCTATCAATCCAATGGACTTGCAATGTTTTGAACCATGTCATTAGGTAAAAAATTATGCAATTTGACTCTTGAGATCATGCCTTAAACCAATTGACCATTCGTTAGGTAAAAAATCAGGAATTGCCCTTTCCTAGTCAAAACCGTAATTTTGACCATTTTTCCCTTTTGGAGATTTGATTAAATTTCTTGAGGAGTTGTGGTCCAAACTTGATAAAGTGATACATATGAGTTTAAAATGTTGATGTGGATCAAAAATTATGAAGTTTGACTATAAATTGGCCATATTTGACTTTCTCCCCAATACAACTGATTTTTAGGTCAACGACTCAATTGGTTGAGCCAAAATGGGATCCAAAGCTTGAAACTTGACGTGAGTAATCATGGGGGTCCATAATGATCCATGAAATTCATATGGGGCATAGAAAGTTCAAAAATCCTTGTGCAAACTCAAACCCTAATTTTGGTCATCAGTGCATAAGGAGGTGTCTTGAGTTTATCAAACCCTAATGTAGTCTTAAGTCAAGGGATATCTTCTAAGAAAATTCTTGATAAGTGAGAGGGAAAATTTTGGGTTACAACAGCTACCCCTGTTCAATTTTCGCAATTCATGACTCGAAGGTGGAAGATGATTGGACACTAGAGTGCCTAGAAATTTGCACTCGGTGATGTGATGGTTGATGGTATAGGGAATGGGATTAAAGATGCCATTTTGAGTGATGATGGAAAGTTGTTGGAGATGGGCTTGTAGATGCCATCCTAAAATGATTGCAGAACCGTATCTGTAAGCTGAAACTGAATGAGTATCAGACTGGCGTCCGTGTCTGGAGCGTATCTGAATTGTATCTGTAAACTGAATTTGAATGAGTATCAGAATGGAATCCTTGCCTGGAGCATATCTGAACTGTATCTGAGAGTTGAATCTGAATGAGTATCAGGATGGCATCCGTGTCTGGAGCATTTCTGAACTGTATCTGTAAACTGAATCTGAATGAGTATCAGAATGACGTCCGTGTCTGGAGCGTATCTGAACTGTATTTGAAGGCTGAGTCCGAATGAGTATCAGAATGGCATCCATGTCCATAGCGTATCGGAACTGTATCTGAAAGCTGAGTCTGAATGAGTATCAGAATGGCATCCGTGTCTGGAGCGTATCTGAACTGTATCTGAAAGAGAGTCTGAATAAACTCAGAATGGCATCTGTGTGTGGAGCGTATCTGAACTATATCTGAAAACTTTGAACATTTTTAATGGTAGTTGTTAACCTCATCCTGAAAGGGTAAAATGTTAGCTAAAATGCAAAGTCATGTTGTATGAAATGCATGGTATGATGCATTCGTGCTATCAATGTTTATGATATATGGATGCGATGAATGCGTATGTGAGCTAATTTGCTGCACTGTTGTTGGATTGGGAAAATAAATCTCTGACTGCTGCTAAGGATATGTAAGTCTTCATGTTTATGAAGTCGAAGTGTTGATGAATTTCCGCTTAGAGAAATAATCTCTGTTGTAAGGGAAATGTTGTGTACTGCTTGAAAAATCCTGCTTGAGGAATCCGGAGAAATTGGACAACTTCTACTGGGGATTAAACTGCACACTGCGGGGGATTTATAGAAATATCTTAGAGAGATTTCCCTACCTCTTAAAGCCATCAGTGAATGTCTTTCTATTTTATTTATTTGTAATTAGTAATTATATTCAAATGTATATGTTCAAAAATAAATCATTGTACGTTTTTGTAAACAAAACAATAGAGTAAATAAAAATAGATAGTTTTGCACTTTCAAAGGGATATCTTTGTATTGACTTTGAGTAAGTATTTTTGTACAATGAGGCAATCATTCTAGTAAGATAATGTTGTCGTAAAACAAATTAAATTTTTTATGCAAAGAAAAGATATCTATGTGCAATAATCCCATGGAGTTCTCATTCTGCCATAGCCTTCGTGCCTCTGAGCATCTTGTCTATTTGTTGCCTTGTTTGAAGATGATTGAATTGATCAGAACCTCTGAGTTTGTCAGTGGAAGCCAAAGGTTGTCCGTAAGGTGATCCAACGGGACATAGTCATATGCTTTAATTCCGTAACTTTTGCCTGGACCGCCCTTTCGGGTTTTCAGTCCACCGGGAAACCCTTTTTTTCCTAAGTCTCCCTTTCGGGTTTTCAACTTTCCGGTTGTACAATTTTTTTTGTTTTATCCCTAATTTTTTCCCGAACCTTTTTGGTTCGTCGGGATGCCCTTGTTTTGCCTAGGTGTGTTAACCTAGCGGGTCTCTTATGCGTAGTATCTTTTGACTATGTCTGCATTTGCAGGGTGCGGCAGGTCGCCACCATCCATGGTGGTCAAGATCATTGCTCCACCAAAGAATATGTTTTTGTTTACAAATGGTCCTTTACATGTAGGAGTCCATTTTCGCCTAGGATCACCTTGCGGCAGTATGATACGTTTGATCACCAGATCTCCAACTTGATACACTTGGCGTCTGACCTTTTTGTTGAAAGCATTGATCATCTGTTTTGATACATTTGACCATGGAAAACAACAGTAAGCCTTTTCTCATCAATCAAGTTTAGTTGATCAAGTCGAGTATGGATCCAATCTTCTACATTTATCCTTGCATCCTTCATAATTCTTAGAGAGGGGATCTGGACCTCAATAGGCAAGACAACTTCCATGCTGTATACCAGAGAGTAGGGTGTTGCCCCGGTTGATGTGTGCATTGTGGTACGATACCCGTGGAGAGCGAATGGTAGCATCTCATTCCAGTCTTTATATGTGACTATCATTTTCTGTATGATCTTTTTAATGTTCTTATTTGCGGGTTCGACATCACCACTCATCTTTGGTCGGTAAGGGTAAGAATTATGATGCTAGATCTTGAATTGCTCGCACAAGGCGGTGATCATAGTATTGTAAAAGTTCGTACCATTTTCCGTAATGATCCTGTCCAGGATACCGTATCGGCAATTGATATTCTGCTTGATGAACCGGGCGACAACATTCTTGGTGACGGAAGTGAAAGAAGTTGCCTCCACCCACTTTGTGAAATAGTCAATGGCCACTAGTATGAAACGGTGTCCATTGAAGGTTATTGGCTTGATTTCCCCAATCATATCAATCCCTCACATAGCAAAGGGCCAAGGAGCCGTCAAGAAATTCAGAGGAAACCGGGGGTACGTGCACCTTGTCAGCATAAATCTAACACTTGTGGAAAGTTAGAGAATGTTGATAGCAATCTGCTTCCATGGTGACCAGTAATAACCTGCCCGTAGGATTTTCTTTGCCATCGTATGCCCACTGGAATGGGTGCCAAAAGTGCCTTTATGTAATTCAGCCATGATCCTTTCAGCTTCAACCTTATCTACGCACCGAAGTAACACAAAGTCATGATTGCGTTTGTAAATAATACCATTACTAAGGAAGAATTTAGTAGAGAATCTCCTTAAGAACTTTTTATCTTTTACTGAAGCTCCTTCTGGATATTCTTGGATTTCGAGATACCTCTTGACTTCGTGAAACCAAGGCTGGTCCACTACGTCTTCAGTATTAATCCCGTGATAGTGTGTAGGTTCATACCTTCATTCAATGGTGATCTGGGGAGCCTCGTTATCCTATTTAAGTTTAAACATAGATGACATTGTGGCTAGTGCGTCTGCTTGCTATTTTCTTCTCGCAGGAAGTGCTCGAAGGTAATCTTCTCAAAATGTGGGAGCAATGTCAAAACATGTTCTTTAAAGGGGTAAGGTTAGGGTGTTTGGTGTCCCATTCCCCTTTGATTTGGCTGATGACCAAGGCTGAATCTCCAAATACATTCAAGGATTTGACCCCCAAGTCTATGGCAGATTTGAGACCAAAGATGCATGCTTCGTATTCTGCCATGTTATTTGTACAATTGAAGCAAAGTCTTGCAGTAAATGGAGTATGACACCCTTCAGGAGATATGAGTACAACACCAATACCATTGCCGAGTGTGTTAGATGCCCCATCAAAAACCAGGGTCCATCTGGATCCTTGTTCAGATTTGTCATATGGCCTGAATTCTTCACAGTTGTTTACCATCATGATGTCTTCATTTGGGAATTCTAACTTCATGGACTGGTAGTCTTCTACAGCTTGGTGAGCAAGGTGATCAGCTGGTACAATACCCTTTATTGCTTTTTGGGTAGTGTATTGTATGTCATATTCTGTCAGGATCATCTGTCATCTCGTTGTTCTCCATGAGAGTGCAGGCTTCTCAGAGATTTATTTTATTGGATCCATTTTAGATATCAACAAGGTAGTATGAGTCAGCATATACTGTCTTAGCCGGCGAGTTGCCCATGCCAGAGCGTAACAATTTTTCTCGAGCAGTGAATATCTTGTTTCACAGTCGGTAAACTTTTTGCTCAGGTAATAAATAGCACGCTCTTTTCGGCCAGACTCGTCATGCTGCCCCAACACACACCCCATTAAATTTTCCAAAACAGTCAGATACATGATCAAAGGTCTTTCCTCGACTGGTGGCTTTAAAATAGGAGGCTCTTGTAAGTACTCTTTGATCTTGTCAAAAGGAGTTTGGCACTCATCATTCCATTTGACTACTTGATATTTCTTCAGTAACTTGAAGATTGGTTCACAAGTAGCTATCAGGTGAGAAATGAATCTGGCAATGTAATTTAAACGTCCCAAGAACCCTCTGACTTCCTTCTCAGTACAAGGAGCAGGCATCTCTTGTATCGCTTTCACCTTGGAAGGATCTACTTCAATACCCTTATTTTTGACGACAAAACCTAGGAGCTTACCAGACCTTACTCCAAACATGCATTTATTTGGGTTCAACCTCAGCTTGTACTTCTTTAGTCTCTCAAACAGTTTCTGTAAATGATCAATATGCTCTTCTTCTGTTTGAGATCTAGCTATCATGTCATCCACATAGACCTCTATTTCGTGATATATCATGTCGTGAAATAGGGCTACCATGGCATGCTGATAGGTTGCCCTATCATTCTTCAGTCCGAATGGCATAACCTTGTAGCAGAATGTTCCCCATTGTGTGACAGAGTTTGTTTTCTCCATGTCCTCAGGCGCCATTTTGATTTGGTTTTAGTCTGAGAAACCGTCCATGAAGGAAAACACTTTGTGTTGTGCCGTATTGTCAACTAGAATGTCAATGTGGGGAACTGGGAAATAATCCTTAGGGCTTGCCCTATTCAAATATTTATAGTCTACACACATTCGTACCTTGCAATACTTTTTGGGCACAGGAAAAACATTGGCAACCCACTGCGGATAGGAGGTGACGGCCAAGAATCCAGCATTGAATTGCTTCATGACATCAACTTTAATCTTCTCCGACATATATGGTCGCATTTGATGGACCTTTTGTTTTACTGGTGGACATTCTTCTTTTGTAGGTAGACGATGTACCATAATATATGCATCAATTCCTGGCATGTCTTTATACTACCAGGCGAAGACCTCAACATACTCATGTAGCAACTGAATCAGATGCTCTTTGACACTTGGTTTTAGATTTGGCACCCACCTTGACTTTTCTTTTGTCTTCTTCAGTACCTATGTTGATTGTATCCACGGGTTCCTTGTGGGGCTGAATGGTTCTCTCTTCTTGTTGTAGTAACTTGGCGAGTTCCCCTGGTACTTCAAAATCTTCCTTACCTTCGTCTTCGGCTTGGTAGATTAGATTTTCAGAGTCACAAAAGGCCATAGAAGAATTGTTACCCATGAGATCCCGAATAGATGTAGACCTGCATTATGAGTGTGAGGGTGTATAAGAGTATAGCTATATTTGAAAGGAATAAAATGTAAAAAGAAAAACAATGAGCACAAAGTTTGTATGCAAAAAAGTCCATGATTCATTGATGTCATATGGAAATGAGATAATAACCCTTACAAATGGACCATTGTGCCTCGGGTAAGACACAAGGTTTTAAGAGTCTGAATTGTTTTAATCTTACAGATCCAACAAAATGTAAAGATAAATTACTGTGGGATGAAAGTGATCCGGATAAAATATCAAGCCTCCCAGTTGCTGAGCCATCCACCGACAATTGGGAAAATCCAATCCTCCAGGTTGTAGCTGTCTTCATCATCCTCCACCGTATTGACTTTGCGGTTGCTCATCTTCAAGGATGGTCCTCCGGCACGAGCGCGGCGTACAACCTTATGGGCACCTAAAGTGAAACACAGACCAAACTTGTCATATTTGTATGGGATATCTGCGAGTTATCCCCAAATAGTACACCCACCTTCTTCTATCACTTCCTTGGCATCCTTTAAAGATTACATCCTGAGTGGAAGCCTTGTGATCTTGGGAACTTGAGACACAGCCTTGGTTACTGGCAAATCTTGTGGGACTTCTTCAAAGTGTTGGAATGGAGTTTCAATAAATTCACCATATAACTCCACATATATGAAGGAATTGAGATGGTTGATCATATACTCTTCTTCTCCATGAATGGTGATGATCTTCCCTTGAATTGGATATTTTAGCATTTGGTGCAACATAGAAGTAACAGCGCCAGCATTGTGAATCCACGGTCGGCCTAGCAAGCAGGAATATGAAGGGCGAATATCAATTACATAAAAAGTTGAATGAAATATTTGGGTTCCAACCTTTATGGGGATATCCACTTCCCCATGAACCATCCTTTTTGAGTCGTCAAAGGCCCTCACTACTATGTTGCTTGGCTTTACTGTCAATCCCTCACAGTCAAGCCTGTCAAGAGCCTTTTTAGGCAAAACATTCAGAGACGACCCGGTGTCAACCAAAACATGAGCAAAGGTTGTGCCCCTGCATTCCACTGAGACACGCAATGCATCCTTATGCTTCCTTCCTCTTGGCATTAAATCAGCATCCGAAAAACTAGACCATTATCTGCAGTCAAACTGGCTACACATTCTTGGAACTGATCGGCAAATGTTTCTTGGGGTACATGAGCAGTTTTCAGGAATTTTACCAAGGCTTTTGCATGAGCCTCAGAACATAGTAATAAATACAGCATGGAAACTTTTGATGGATTTTTCCCCAGTTGCTCAACTATATTGTAGTCGTTTCTTTTTACGATCTTTAGAATTTCCTCCATCTCTTTCTAGGAAGTCTCGGGGATAGCCAATGATTGTTCCTTCGTCCAGACAGGCTCAATCAGTATACTTTTACCTCGAGTCTCAATTGACTCGGCAGCAGGAATATCAATAGGGGTGATAACAGGGATTGTAAGAGCTTTGTCAGCAGGAGTATTAACAGAGATTATTGTAGGAGTGGGAGTAGCCTTTGGAGGGGTAACAACAACAGGAATAATTACTGGTCCAGAAACTGCTTTTGGGGGAGCAATTTCTGGAGAGAATATCCTTCCGCTTCGGGTAATCTTACTAGTCCCTGCAATATTACTGATATCAGAGTCAACTTTCTCATAACTTGAATCATCGGCAGCTGGCCAATCTTGCTTGATACTGTGGTAGTAGACATCTCCTCCATAATTCCATGGTACAGTTTTGTCTAAAAAATACGGGATTGGTCCAGGTATTGTAATTGTCAAAGGAGCTACTTTTGGAACTGATGTGATTCTAACAGGTCTTTTGGTGGAGACCCTGGTAGAATTGGCGGAAATGGTAACGATGGAAACATCGTTATAAGAAACAGTTAGAACAGAAGTCTTTTCGAACAAAATTTCTTTGTTGTCTATTAGGCACTGAACGCCTGCTTTCAACAAAGGATAGTTGGTTGGTGAAGACAAACAGAAATGATAGCTTTCATCACAGCCTGGGAAAACACTGGTATTCAATAAGTTCTTTTTGATAATTAGGAGTGGAGTCATAAGTTCATCAATTGAAGTAACAAACATATCTTCTTCCATGGCGTTGGCATTATGGTCATGCTTGGGCATAGGGGCATAAATGACATTGGTCTTTTCTGGCGCATCAAATTTAATCTCTTTGGCTTTAAGGAGGTCTTGTACTTTGTTCTTCAGAGCCTAACAGTTGTTAGTGTCATGGACGGGACTCTCAAAGTGGTATGCACAGCAGGAATTAAGATGATAGTGAGGAGAGGTTGCGTTAGGTTTCTTTGGAGCTTCTTTCCAAGTCACTAGGCTGGATCTTAACAAATGTGGCAATACTTGAGAGAGAGTGTCATATTAATTCTGGTGAACTGTGTGATTGTTCTTTCCATTTATGGTTGGTTGCTTCTTTATTGATCAGGCACAAGTTTAGGAATCATAACAGCCCCCACCATTGGAAGCCGTTCGGCTCTATCTTGATTCCTCTAAGGATATAGAGCAACCACTTATTTCTTTCCGATGAATGGCTTCCTTACAGCAGTAAAGGATGCATCTTTTTGAATCTTTCCATTTTTCATCCCGACTTCTACCCTTTCTATGGTCAATAACAATTCAGTAAAACCTACCGATGAACTCCCAATTAAGTGATTGAAGAAAGGCCCAGACAAGGTTCCCAAAAACATATCTACCAACTATCTTTCAGATAGGGGAGGTTGAACTCTTCCGACCAAGTCCCTCCAATTTTGTGCATAGTCCTTGAAGCCTTCACTTGAAACCATGGCCATACTCTGGAGTTGAGTACGGGTAGGCGCAAGATCATCATTGTATTGGTATTGTTTGTAAAAGGCTGCAGCAAGATCTTCCCAGTTATGAACATTGGCTCTTTCTAACTGATAAAACCAATCAAGTTGAGTTCCAGACAGACTGTCTTGGAAGAAGTGTATCCATAAATCCTTATCAGCGGTATGAGGCTAAATTTTCCTCACATAGGACCAGAGATGCATTTTGGGGCATGAGACTCCGTCATATTTGGAGAACACAGGTGCTTTGAATTTTGGAGTAATGACAATCCCTGATACTAACCCCAACTCCTCAAAGTCCAATCCAGGCACTTTTTGGATTTCCATTGCACTCAACCGTTCTTCTAGATGCTTATACTTGTCATCGGCTGGAGGGTATTGTTCTTCAAAATAGTCTTCTTCTTCCTCTTCATTTTCTGAATTAGACTGAACAACTGTTTCCTTTCCCTTCCCATCTTGATTGTCTTTCTCACCGGATGTCATTGCAAAGTCTAAGACCCTTCTTGTCTACCCTTGGAATCTTCTTCCCATGTTTAGAACTCTGGTTATTTTCTTCGTCTTCTTTTTCTTTTCCTCAACCAGCAAGGTCTTCAACTCTTCTTGTCCTTTGGCAAGAGTTAAGAACAACTGTTGAAATTGTGCATTCTGAGCTTGGAGTTCCTTCACCGTTTGCTCGAGATCCATCTTACTAAAATAAACCGTAGAGAGATGAGGAGACTTGTTGTAAGAAACCTGCTTATGTTATGTTGAATGGTAAATGCATATGCAATGATTCCAAGGATTTTAAGATTAAAATTTGTTTTAGACAAAAAGGGAACACAAGTTATATTAATAGATTAAAGCTCGAGTACATCAATGACTTCTTGGGAAAAATAATACAAGAACTCTAAGATAAAAAGGTAGTACGCATCCTCTTTGGTGCAATGTAGGCATTCAGAGTCATCTCCTCATGAAGTAGTCTAGTGAGTTCCAAAACCTTCTTCTCGCTTGCGTAGAATTTGGCTTCGAAAGTATCTTGCTCCCCCTTGAGTTGTATCCAATCTCTCTGTAGGTCTTCAAGAGAAGTGGGCGTATCAGGATGTAGGATAGTATATGGAACATCTCCTTCAATGATAGGCTCAATGATTACTGGGAGAATGGACGGATAAGGCATCATAAGACTTTGAGCACGAGTTCGTACCCATTTGAGGTAAGGCTCAAGAGGGATGGAATTATTGTTCCCCAAAGTCTTGTTATCTACCTTGTTCAACATCCTCCAAGCCCAGGTAAATATTTGGCGAAGACCTTCATCGTCGTTCTCGTAGTCAAATACCAAACCTTGAATCAGCATTTCATGTGGACCATCCCTTCGAGTGTAACCAAACTGTCTTAAGGCTAAGCAGGGGTTGTAGGTGATACCTCCCCTAATGCTAAGTAAAGGGACATTAGGGAATTCTCCATAACGGTCGACAATAGTAACAATCTCTATGGATCAGGAACACCAATGAATGTCTGAATGTTTGAGCGTCATTAACCTTTGTGACCACCTTGAACCTTGCTCATTCTTCAATACAGATTGGTGTTGTACCCTAAATTTTGCCCCTAACTTTTTCAGTCGCACTTTCATACCATATTTTGTCATTCAGTCACAATCATTAATAAATAGCATCATTCATCACATTTGCATCCTATCTTTAAGTTTGCTCTTGTGTTATTGATTAACTTCTAATCAAAATACAAAAAATATTGGTCTTTGTCTTTTCAAAATTGTGTTTTGTAGGTACCGAGTCAAAGCATCCGACAAATAAGGTTTTCCAAGCAAAGTAATCAGTTCTGTATTGTGTTGAAAGGCAACTTGCATCAATCCACAAAGGCTTGTGTCGAACTCATGCAAAGTTGATTTGATTTGGTATTGTGTCGAAAGACAGCTTGCATCAATCCATAGAGGCTTGTGTCGAACTCATGCAAAGTTGATTTGATTCTGTATTGTGTCGAAAGCTAGCTTGCATCAATCCACAGAGGCTTGTGTCGAACTCATGCAAAGTTGATTTGATTCTGTATTGTGGCGAAAGAAAGCATGCATCCACCCACAAAGGTATGCATCGACCCATAAAGGCATGCATCGACACATGCATGTATGTATCGACTCATCTTGTTTGTATAACTAGCATGTGTCGACACATGCATGTTATGTATCGACTCATGTAGTTTGTGTGATTCTGTAATAAGTTGAAGAAGCAGTATATATCGACACATAGAGGCATGTATCGACACATGTTATGTTATACTGCTAGAATGTGTCGACACATACCACCTATGTATCGACTAATAACAGAAAAATGCACGTGTTTTTGAAAAAAAAGCCAGCAATTTCAAACTGTTATCTTTTTGGCTCCAATTTTTCTGCATAATTTGAAAATTATATCATTAATTCAATTTTGGCTCCAAGAATCAATTACCAAATTACCACTAATCCCAATCCTAAAACTCTATAAATAGAGACCTCATTTGATTCAAATCACAAGCTTTTGATAGCCAAACTCATCTTGCTAAAAAATCTCTCAATTCTCTCCATCTACCAAATTCACTCAAAGCTCCATTTTCAAAAAGTTAGTAAGCTTTGCATTGAAGCTTACTAATCTTTGAGCTAAACCTTCATCCAAACACTTTTACTTCATCAATTCTCTACATCCAAGCTTTGATAATTGATTCTTGTGGTTGAATTGAAGCAAATTCTGGGAGTTGTTTGATAATTCTCAAATTCTACCTTTGGTAAGTTGGATCATCATCTTTCACAATGTGATCTCTTGAGGATTTCTGGTTTTGATTCATTGAGCACTGTTTTATGATTCCATTAGTGTTATTTTCTCATAATTTGATGGAATTTTCATGCTCAATTGGATCCATGGTCATAAGGTGTTTGATGAAAAGTAGGAACAAGAATTTGAGCTTTAAAATGCTGTTTTCTACTGATTTTTAACAGGTTGCAATCAATTTGTTGTAATATTGCAATTGATTGTCACAGAAAATTGATTTGATAAAAAACTGCACTGATGCAATAGGTTGCTGTCTAAGCACAATTGATTGTAACAGTGCCAAAAATACTTTTGCTACCTTATTTTGGGCCTGTTTTGACTCAAATATTTTCTGCTCACTCTCTTTGATGGATAACTTGGATTGCAATTTTAAATATTTAATTTGTTTTTAAACTCAATGGACTTTGTGATATAGATGAAGTTGGATAAATGTTCATAAATTCAAATCTATCAAAGAATGAATTATTTAATTCATTTTTGGTGCTTTGGATTAATGATATGTTTAATGCTTTAATTCATCTAGAGGAGTGGTTGAATTTAAAGATGAAAGAATTTTGAAATGGTGATCCAAATTAGCTTATCATTCCCCTCCCTCTTCATCTTATCCCTTTCTTTTTTAATTGTGCTACATGTTAAGGGATAGTGATCTCTATATCATTTATCCAAACATGAAGTACATAGATTGTTATTGACCATCCTCAAAATAGGTGGGACTTCTACATAAGTCCACTTACAATTGCTTAACATAGTGCTAAATTTTGTCCCAATTCGAATAAATGATCATTCGTGGCCCAAACTTATGATTGCAAGCCCTAGCATGTTAATTTGATCTCCTTGATCCAATAACCTTGAGATTCATTGTGTGGAGGCTTTGGTTCTTCTAATCCTCTAATGGATCTACAACACTTTTGGTCAACGCGGATCACTTAAACATCGTTGATCATTAATTGTTACTTGTGAGGATTCCAAAATGGATGATATACTTGACAAAAACCAAATGCGACTTGTTGTGTGGAGGCTTTGGTTCTACCAATTCTCTAATGAGTTCCAAATGAAAGTTTCAAGATGGTCATCCAACTAACCACTAATTTCTAATAATTGACTTTACTTTATGATTTTATTTTTTTATGCTTTATGTACCATTTACTTTTGGCATTTATATTTCATGCTATTTTCATCTTTGCTCACTTAAGCATTTATTTTTATGTCATTTTTATTTTGCTCACTTGAGCTTTTCTTTTCCTTTTAAAGACACCTAATAATCAACATGAACCATAAAAAACATTAATGATACTTGGACTATTTGGTTACTATCCTTGGCATTATGGAGTATTGGACTTCTTGGACTTAGGATTAGAGACCTTGGCCTATCTTGGAGACTTTGTGACTTTATTTGATATTTTGTCTGGAGTTCTTGAGGTTTACCTCAAGACATTGGGTTGTTTGTTTGTTTTGTGTGCAGGTTATTGTGATTACATACTTTGTTTGTAATCTATAATTCACCCGTATACAGCCGTTACTCTGCCCAATTTTTGCGAAGACTTAAAACACTTGAAGTTTGGTTCTCTCAAGAGGTCTAGTATCTTTGCTTGCTTGGTTTCCATCCAAAGAATGGGAAGTCTATATTGACTCATAATGTCAAGTATTGGCTTCTTGTTGGTTAGATGGTCCTTATCCCTAGCTTTTACCTTATGCTTTAGGATAGCCTCTTCTTCTCCTCCCATCTTCTTTAATTTCAAAAAAATATTCTCCCTCCTTTTAAAAAAAAACTCTTCTTATTTCTAAACTTGAAATACTTTCATAATAAACTTGGACTTAGGTCCATGCATTTTCAAAACATTTTCATAAATAAATTCCAACCAATTTAATAATACCTTGACATTTTTATGAGAAGACTAAAAGTCAATCAATCTCATTTCAAACCATTTTTGCCACTTTGGCTTTTTATTTTAAAAACTTTTCTTAAAAGATTAGACTCTTGTCAATCCTTGTAGCGATGCAAACAACTATACTTCTACAATATGTAGTAAAGAGAGATATTTTCCACTTGGGTGTTAAGTGAGGCATTGTTGATTTTAAAATCCAAGCCATATCCTCCACTTTGAGATGATGCAAATTCTCCTTTCTCTTGATTGTGGGTAGTAAGTATGTTTTCCACACGGACAATGACGATGATGTCTTATCTCATAAAATTAACCAACACACTTGTGTTTTAAATTTTTAAAAGAGGAACTACGTGTACCCTGATCCCCTATTGCACGAAAGGTGGTACGTAGGCACTAAAGGTTCGCAACCGCGGCGGGTACAAAAATCATAAAAAATATATTTCTTTTCTCACCTCCACCATCCATTTTATACATAACGAATTTTTTATAACCAAAATATACATATTTTTCAAAGAGGTTCCTGCGGAGTACCGTAGATGTTTAGGGTGCTAATATCTTCCCTTTGCATAACCAACCCCCTTACCTTGAACCTTTCCCCCTTTTTGGGTTATATGCTCTTTTCCCATTCCTTTGGAAACAATAAAGCGCGGTGGCGATTTCTATTGTGATTTGTGTTATACCCCAAAATTTACCCTCCCATATTCTTCAAGATTTTCCAAGATCAAGGCTCAAAATCACCCAAAGGTTGTACAGTCCAAATGCCTCCTAACACAGTCAAAATTAGGGTTTTGGTTCTGGCAACGAAATTGAGGTTTCCAAGGGTCCAATCAAGTCCCACATGCCCATAAACATTGTCAAGCATCCATATGCCAAGTTTCAAGACTCACAGCATCAAATGGCACAGTCAAAAACCCTAATTGCTTCACAGTCAACTGTAGGGGCAAAATGGTCATTTGACAGTCAAAAGTCAAAATTTTTGGTCAACAACTTATTTTGAAGCCACAAACATCATTTGATCAATTCTTGATCATGATTCTCAAAGCATGGCTCAAAAATTCTCAAGATGCAAAAGTTTCTATTTTTGGACAGTTGAAAAAGTCAACTGCAAATTGACCAAGGCATAACTTCTTCATGGTTTATCAGAAAAATTCCATCCAAAGCTCATTTTGAAGAGAATGACATTTTATACAACTCATCTTCACACTCCAAGTCCAAGAAATGATTTCACAAAAGGTTATCAATCTCAACATTATAGGTCATTTTCAAAAGTCAACAAAAAGGCACTTCAAGTCAAAGACCATAACTTGAGATTGGTAAATCAAAATGACATGGGACCAAAGGAATTGGTTAGAGGACTTCAAGACCTTTCCAAAATGTCCAAGAACATGATCAAAGCTTAAAAATTGAGCAATATATGCCTTGTAGAAGTTGGGAAATTTTTGGGAATTTTGAAAAGTCAACTTTGCACAAAAGGCTTCAAAAATGCTAATGGGCCTCAATTTCTTCCATGAATCATTACCCAAAGGCTATGAACGACCCATTAAGCTAAAAGGGAGTTATTTTCTTATTTTTAATTAATTAATTGAATTTTTAATCTTATTAATTCATTCAATTAAAATTAATTATGAGAAAAATACTAAATCATGTTTCTTAAATCTTTTTATGCAGCAAATATGTCCATTATGAGCTCAATATTTCGTGTGCCTTCTCAAGAGACAAAATCTTCCACAATTGGCAAGTTTCCATGGCAAAAAGATTTGAAAAAAGATGTAACAAAATCAAATATTTGAATCATGAATGCATAGACTTTGGGCCTGGTTTTCTTGACCTAATCCATCTACATACATATGCAAAGCTAACCTAATGCTCACACACACAGAAGCTGCGCTCAAAACCATAGAACAAACTTGCAATTTTGGACAAAAATATTGAAAACTGTTTTGATACCTAGAGCTCGTTTCAAAGCTCAAAAAGCATTCCAACACATTGCCAAGGGATCCAGGAAGCTTTTGCAATCGAAACCAAGCCTCCACGTGCAGAGAATTGGTAGAACAGAACTGCTTTCTTTTCAAAAAATTTCATAATCGTGTTTTAAGTTCCATGCATGATTCATGATTTTTAATGGTAGATTTATACTAACATGAATGTTCTGAAGCTAATGGTACCCTTGAATTGAACTAAGAATGCATGTGTCAAAAGTTTCCATTAACGCCCTCTAGGGTTTCCGAAGCTTTGATTTAGGGCTTTATACATATGGTAAAATCAGGCCTTGAAACCTATACCAATGGATTCGTGACATCCAAACGAAGCAAGTCCACACCTTGCACTGTTTTTATATTTGCTTATGTGCTAATCGTTATTTTTCCTGGCCTTGTTTAGTGGGGGTTTAAAACCCCCGCTATTTGTTCATGTTACAGGCAAAAAGATGAAGACGAAGCTGGCGTGTCCATACATGACTGGGTGATTCAAATCTTGGCGCGTGATTTTTGCTTTCTACCAATAACGCTTGCTTTTCTCTTATATTAATCATGTTCCATAATACTAATAGATACGCGCACTAGCTTGGTTAGTAAATGAGGTGGCTTGCAGGTATTGGGACCTGGGTTCGATTCCCAGGTCCCCCACTTCTTCCATAATTTTTTCTTCAATATGTTTCTATGCAGCATGCCATCAACGTCCTACCATACAACTCCACATCTATGCCTGCCACGCGCCCATGAGTTTCAATCTGAAGGTCACCACAGGAAGACTACCATACACGCTGGTCAACCACTCCACATGCAAGCTGGAAAAGTCAAACAAGCCACTTGTTCATTGGGCCAAAATGCTTCAATAGACCTCCAAATTGGGCCAGATACCCCCTTTTGTTTGTATTCTTCTTTCTAGCTTTCTCCTTTCTTTTCAATTCTTTTTTTTAATTTGCTTTATTTATTTTAGTTAATTCACAAAAATAATTTTACAATATAAAAACCAGAAATCAAAAAATTGTAATATATTTAATTATTGTTATTTCACCATTAATTTATTTTTGTAAATAAATTCTTAATAATCAATTTAGTAAAATTAGGTTTCCATTTTAATCTTTTCTTAAATAACTAAAATATGTAGAAATTAGGTTTTTTAGCATTTTTATTCTTTTTCTTAATAAATAATTTCTTCTTCTTATTATTATTATTAATTATTAATTATTTTGTAAATACCCATGTAATTAATTAACTAGTGTAAATTAGGTTAAAACTTGAATATCTTTCACAATTAAAAATAATTTAGAACTAGGGTTTCATTTAACTTCTTATTTTAATTAATTCTCTTTATTTTCATTAAAAAAACATAAAAACATAAAAAACAATTTCTTTTTTTAATTTAATAATTAATTAACTTTTAATTTCATTTAATCTTTAAAGGGTCCAACGCCCTCGAACATTCGATTCTAATTTCTTTTCGCACGTTTATTCTTATGTTTCTTTTAAATATTATGTAATTGCTCAAGCCTTGTAATAGTAATTAGGAAATTTATTTACTTTCCGCATTTTTATTCAAAACGGGTCTTTGTTAATTTGGCGATGTATAGACCTGCGCCTTGTAATAGCGTAGGACTTTATTTTCCGCACTTTAATTTCCGCACTTTTAAACTGCTAATCGCATGAAAGAATGAATGGCCTAAATTAAAAGCAAGCGTAGATCACCATAATGCATGACAAGATAAAACATAACTGAAAACAACACACAAATTCACACACCACTCTTAGGGTACGCCTCATTGTTGCCTCGCCCTCGAAACGTGGTCGTCGAGTATAGGACGTTTTAGTAAGTCCTTATGTCCATGATCTATGGCATAAGGGTAGCTTCTAAGGTGTCCTACTGTTGCTCTGGTGACCACACTGTCCCTAAAAACGAATTGACCCGAATACCTCCAACGGTAGTGCTACCTATCTCTCAATGGTGGGATGGCACTACCTTAAGGACATTTACACAGCCTAATTCCTTAGGGTAGGTAGATGACTCATGGATACTTGCTCTTTTCAAAAAAAAAACAAAAACCTTTTCACACTGACACTTTCAAAAGCTTTCAAAACAATTTTTCAAACACTCGTGAGGACTGATACAAAAGTCGATCTGAAATCTTTAAACGAAACTTTTTCAAACCCACTCACACTTGAAAAGCAAACAAACATTTTGAAAACACAATGAGCAAGTATCTAAGAGCCCATGGATAACCATGGATAGAAAGGGTGCTAACACCTTCCCTTTCTATAAATCTACCTCCCGAACCGAGAAACATTCTCATAAGGAATTTTGCTGTGCTTTTGTCCTTTCCATGTTGGAGAAAATAAAAGACGGTGGCGACTCTTGCTTCCGCGACATTTCGCGAACCAGCGTTAAACAGTCAGTTCCAGATCCACCGATCACAATTTGTATAAAGTCTAGTCAATCCAATGGCTTAGTATTGAATATTTCTACCGCTACAGAAAAATGGCGACTTCACTGGGGAAAGATTGACCTCTTGCTGGTCCATCCCTAAGTGGGTTGAGCCTATCTTTGTTTATATCTGTATATGTGTTATTGTGTTTATGTGTTATATTTTGTATATATGTGTGTCTGGATTTTCCTGGTTTACAGGATGCTTGGTGATTACTCATAAGTCATATACCCGAACTTGGGAAAGCTTTAAGACAGGATGGGCGGTATAGTCATGTTATCTTTGAGATAGTAATCCCAAAAAAGGAGGCATGAGATCCCCCACTCAGTAGAGGCCTCTTTGACTGTAGTGTCGTTTACCGAGTAATCGAGAAGACATACTGCTTTCGACCTGGGAGCCTACTGAAGCTGAGGACCGTAGATTACCTAACCCATCTTGGCCTTTTAGGTGTAGTGCGAAAGCTATGACGGAGTAATCCGGAAATAGTTGTCACGTGATACTACGCTCGGACGAGTCTTTCCTGAGAATATTGCTAATTACCAAGTTAATCGGGACGTTGGTAATATCCAAAGGAAGGATGTAGACTCTGGGAACCTCTTAGAACCTTGTTCGGCAGGTGACAATCATTAGTCCATACCTTATGGGTTGTACCTTTTACTCTAGGCTCGTGACTCTGAACTGTGTGGTCCTATTACTGTGCAGTGTATTGCATAACATTGCATATCATTTGCATCCTCTGCATCATTCTGCATACATCCAGGTTGTTCAGGATCTTATTCCCAGTTTCTTCTTTCTTCCAGTTAGATGTCTACCGTCAAGCTTATTCCTCAGCACAACTACGGGACTAGAGTTGCTGTCAGATTGAGAATGGGAACCCAAGAACAACAACTACATGGAAGTCATAATGGAAATCGACGAGTTAAAGTCAAGCATGGCCAAACTTACTGAGATGATGCAAGTCCTGATTTCCAGAGGAGAGCCACCTCAAAGGACTGTGATATCTGAAATCCAAACTATTGCTGTTGACACTCAACCTATCCAGCATACATCTACTGCATGGCCAGATTTTGGGTTACCTCAGAATTACTCTCCGCTTATTGCAATTACTTCAATGGTTGGCAAGTCTTCCCAACCAGTCTTTTAAGCTCCAGTTTTCACTGAACCTCAGCCAATCGTTCATACTACTTCTCGTCAACCTACTACACAAGCTGCTTTTGGGAATCCTCTCTTTGAGTACCATGCTGCCAGTTTTCAAAATGTGAGCCAAGGAGACATTGGTGAGTTTGAAGAGTTCAAAGAACAGTATCAGACTTTGGAGAAGAGAGTTAGAGCTATGGAAGGAAATAAGTTCTTCAGTGTTGATGCTAACAATATGAGCTTGGTTTCTGATCTGGTTATGCCTGCAAAGTTCAAGACTCCCGAGTTTGAGAAATATAAGGGGCATACTTGTCCAAGAAGTCATTTGGTGATGTACTTTCGAAAGATGTCTGCTTACACCAAGAATGACAAGTTGCTTATCCATTGTTTCCAAGACAGTCCGATTGGAGCTTCATTGAAATGGTATATGGGGCTTGATAAAGGTCGTATCCAATGCTTCCAAGATCTTGTTGATGCTTTCATAAAGCAATACAAATACAACCTCGACATGACACCTGATCATCGCCAACTACAAAATATGTCTCAGAATGAGAAAGAATCTTTCAAGGAAAATGCTCAACGATGGAGAGAATTGGCATCTCAAGTTGAACCACCTCTGGCAGAGAAAGAGTTAACTGGTTTGTTCATGGATACTTTATCCCATTTCTTTTAGGAGAAGATGATTGGTAGTGTGTCTTCCAGCTTCACAGACCAGGTGACTATTGGCCAGAGATTAGAAGAAGGAATCAAGAATGGTAAAGTGTCTAAAGCTGCTGAATCTTCTAATGGTGCAAAGAAATACCTTGGGAACGTTCAAAAGAAGAAAGAAGTAGAAGCCAATGTTGTATCGACTGAGAGAAGAGGATCTCGTTGTAGGCCTTAATACACTGATCAACCACAAGTAGCGGTTGTTACTCCTGCGGTTAATGCTCAACCAGTTCAGGTCCCTCAACAACAGAATATTGCGTAGAATCAGAATCGGAATAGGGCTCAATTTGATCCCATCCCTATGACATACACTAAATTGTACCCTGCAATGGTGCAGAAGGGCTTGATTACAACTAGGCCTCTGATTCCTCGAAATCCTCCTCGAACCGGGTTCAAATCTGACCTTCACTGTGAGTTTCATCTGGGAGTTGCCGGTCATGATTTTGAAAGTTGTTATGCATTGAAAAACAAAGTGCAAGAATTGGTGAAAGCCAATATTCTCACTTTCAAAGAGGCAGGTCCTAATGTTATCAACAATCCTTTGCCAAAACAAAGTGGTTGAAGACTGAGTCAGGATACCCTCAAGTCACCTCCTAAAGCTAGTGTTTCAGACAGAACAACTCATCCTTGTTACTGATTAGTCACTAAGCCATGTTTCTTTCTGTTTGCATTTTCCCCTTGTTTATGTTAAAATTGCTTCTTTCAAATTTTGTTTGTACTTTCATGTTAAGTTTAATGAAATGAGCATTGCAATGTTTTGATTCAAATCATTTTCATTTACTACTTTCAAATATATTTCTCTTGTTTACTCCCTTTATCAAGCTTTTGTTTATTCAAGGATCTGAGGAAGGATGATGAAAACGAAATACCCATAATTGTTGCTGGTATTCTTTCGAATAAAACTTTGCTGAGGATATACAACTATTGTTTCAACTCCCCAACACTCGAGAAATAAGGAAGTTAATCCCTCGTTCACCCCTTTGAGCCTAGAAGTTGCAGTTTCATTCTATACGAAAAAACCTGCAATATTAACCTGGGGATGGGAAGTTCTTAGTTAATTTGGTTGTGCATTCAGTTACAAGAGAAATCGTGCGAGACACCTTTCAACAAAGGTCGCGATCAAGATTTCCTTTGCACACAGCAAGAAGTGTCAAAGATGTTCCCAAATCAAAAAAGAAAAAGATGGTTCCCCGTAATCATTGAGAAGGGCAGTCATTATCTTTCAAAAAAAAATATAAAAAATTAAATGAAAAGAAAAATCAAAAGAAAAAAAATCCTGCTAAGTCAAAACCTCTGAAGGAGACTTAGGCAACAAAACTGGGGAATCCCACTGACTGTAATCTCAAATGAAACAGTTTAGGCAAAAGTTGGGAATAATAAATCTAATCAGAAGAGGTCTTCAAATCCTCAAAATTCGCCACCAGAGTTGACAAAAGTCCTCAAAATAGCAAAAATATGTAAGAAGAAATGGTTGTCATTCTCAAGAATCCTTTAGCTTCTGAGCCATCATCATTGCTACCATCAGTGCAACTCCAAAATCTCTTGGAACCTTAATGCATATTCTAAATTAACTGAACATAGGGATGAAGAACATCACGAAGATTGGGTTGGGTACAAATAAACTTTGAGCCTTTATCCTTTATTTCTTAAACCGTGAACCAAACCACGTTACAACCCTCAAAAGACCTAATTAAATCCAAGTTTCTTTGAAAGCATACTACAACAAGGTTGCGTAAACTGACTCCTATGATCTTTTGCGAATCATTTGTTTTGGTTTCATACCTTTGTTTTCACTTTAAAAGTATAAAACCACTGTGTTTTAACCAGTGATGCATTTTCTATACACCAATAACATCATCTCAAAAATGATTTTGGATTCAAAAACTTTTGCATGAACTGTGCATTAAAATTACCATGACTGAATAAACAATTTTGCTTGCAAACAAGCTTTCTTCATCAAGGAATTTCAAACAGCTGGGAAACTTGGTCAGTGACCCTATTAGGGGAAAGTATCTTTCAGATCCAGTTGCGAATCAGTTTAAGATTTGCTGCTCAGTGCAAGTTTTCTCAGATTTGGTTTGCCAGAAAATCATTTTCAAGACTCATACAGGGGCATTTATTTCCAACAGTCATTTCAAGAACTGAAGCCATTATCAGTTTATCTCCAACAAATATTTCAGAACTGAAGTCATGACAAGTTTATCTCCAATAGTCATTTCAGAACTGAAGTCGTGATCAACTCAGTTCCAGCAACTTTCGACTGAAGCCACGACCAGTTTATCCTAAACAGTCAGCTAATCTGGGACAAATCCCCAAGCAGCTCTCCATGTCCTTCCTCAAAAGATCATCAGTTCAATACAGTTTACAAGTGTGACAAATCTGGGTTGAAGACATTTTCTTTCCAATCAAATTTGGCGGTGTTCTCCGTGTTGAGGAATCAAGCTTCTAATCTTACCTCCATAAAAGAGTCAAAATCCATTGTCATAAACGTCGGCATTACATGTATAGATCATTCGCATATCATGCATAAAAAAATTCATACATAATGCATAACAAGAGTGTTTCATCCTCATTTGCATTTCCTGAGGTCTTATTGCAGTTGACATGTCACCTTGAGACCAAAGTCCAACTTACTTGGCACCTACTAAATCAGACGTCAGTTCAACTGTCTCTCTTTTGTCCAATGTTAATCTTGGATGAGCCGTTTCTCTCTTCCGTCCAATGCTAATCTTGGATATGAGATCTCTTTTTCCATCCAAAGATGATATTAGATGTTGTTACCTTTTGTTGCCGTCCAAAGCCGATATTGGACGCCTTGAGCTCTTCTCTCGTCTAAAGCCATTATTAGACGTTGAGTTTTCCACTCATTCAACGCCAGTATTGGATGTTGTGATCTTTTATCTCGTCTAAAGCCAGTATTAGATGTTGAGCTTTTCTTTCATTCAAAGCCAGTATTGAATGTCAAGATCTTTTGTTTCCATCCAAAGCCAGTATTGGATGTTGTGATCTTTTCTCTAGTCTGAAGCCATTATTAGACGTTGAGCTTTCCCTTCATTCAAAGCCAGTATTGGATGTCGTGTTTTTCTTTCTTCCAATGTCTTCCCTGGACGACTCTGATGTAGATTCAAATTTGGTCTCATCCAGCATCTAATGATCTTCTAAATGTTTCTGATTGCCTTTTCCAGAGAGTTGTTTGCCTCATTCAATGCCATTCTTGGATGTCATTGCTTACCTTCTCATGTTTTTATATTTTTTCCAAGTATTGTTGGTTACTCTTTGTCGCCTTGACAGATATCCAGAAGTATCTTGTTGTTCCCAGGCGTTTCTTCCCACGTCATTTCATCTGAACTACCATAAATTTCCAATTTCGAGTCTTTCCATATTCCCAGAGTCTGTCTCATCTCATACATCATTCAGAAAAATATATGTCAAAAAAGAATACATGCATTCATTCATAACATATGCTATCATCTCATCGCATCAGGGACAAAATTCAGGTCTGTATGTATTTAATTACTTTCCGCCTATCTGGCTAAAAGATAATTAAATAGGGGCAGCTTTTGTACCCTAAATTGTGCCCCTAACTTTTTCAGTCGCACTTTCATACCATATTTTGTCATTCAGTCACAATCATTAATAAATAGCATCATTCATCACATTTGCATCCTATCTTTAAGTTTGCTCTTGTGTTATTGATTAACTTCTAATCAAAATACAAAAAATATTGGTCTTTGTCTTTGCAAAATTGTGTTTTGTAGGTACCGAGTCAAAGCATCCAACAAATAAGGTTTTCCAGGCAGAGCAATCAGTTTTGTATTGTGTCGAAAGTCAGCTTGCATCAATCCACAGAGGCTTCTGTCAAATATCATGCAAAGTTGATTTGATTTTGTATTGTATCGAAAGGCAGCTTGCATCAATCCACATAGGCTTGTGTCGAACTCATGCAAAGTTGATTTGATTTTGTATTGTGTCGAAAGGCAGCTTGTATCAATCCACAGAGGCTTGTGTCGATCCCATGCAAAGTTGATTTGATTCTGTATTGTGGCGAAAGACAGCATGCATCGACCCATAAAGGTATGCATCGACCCATAAAGGTATGCATCGACACATGCATGTATGTATCGACTCATCTTGTTTGTATAACTAGCATGTGTTGACACATGCATGTTACGTATCGACTCATCCTGTTTGTATAACTAGCATGTGTCGACACATGCATGTATGTATCAACTCATGCAGTTTGAGTGATTCTGTAATGTGTTGAAGAAGCAGTATATATCGACACATAGAGGCATGTATCGACACATGCTGTGTTATACTGCTAGAATGTGTCGACACATATCACCTATGTATCGACTCATAACAGAAAAATGCACGTGTTTTTGAAAAAAGCCAGCAATTTCAAACTGTTATCTTTTTTACTCCAATTTTTCTACATAATTTGAAAATTATATCATTAATTCAATTTTGGCTCCAAGAATCAATTACCAAATTATCACTAATCCCAATCCTAAATCTCTATAAATAGAGACCTCATTTGATTCAAATCACAAGCTTTTGATAGCCAAACTCATCTTGCTAAAAAATATCTCAATTCTCTCCATCTACCAAATTCACTCAAGCTCCATTTTCAAAAAGTTAGTAAGCTTTGCATTGAAGCTTACTAATCTTTGAGCTAAACCTTTATCCAAACACTTTTACTTCATCAATTCTCTACATCCAAGCTTTGATAATTGATTCTTGTGGTTGAATTGAAGGAAATTCTTGAAGTTGTTTGATAATTCTCAAATTCTACCTTTGGTAAGTTGGATCATCATCTTTCACAATGTGATCTCTTGTGGATTTCTGGTTTTGATTCATTGACCACTGTTTTATGATTCCATTAGTGTTATTTTCTCATAATTTAATGGAATTTTCATGCTCAATTGGATCCATGATCATAAGGTGTTTGATGAAAAGTAGGAATGTGATTTTGAGCTTTAAAATGTTGTTTTCTACTGATTTTTAACAGGTTGCAATCAATTTGTTGTAATATTGCCATTGATTGTCACAGAAAATTGATTTGATAAAAAACTGCACTGATGCAATAGGTTGTTGTCTAAGCACAATTGATTGTAACAGTGCCAAAAATACTTTTGCTGCCTTATTTTGGGGCTGTTTTGACTCAAATATTTTCTGCTCACTCTCTTTGATGGATAACTTGGATTGCAATTTTAAATGTTTAATTTGTTTTTAAACTCAAGGGACTTTTTGATGTAGATGAAGTTGGATAAATGTTCATCAATTCAAATCTATCAAAGAATGAATTATTTAATTCATTTTTGGTGCTTTGGATTAATGATATGTTTAATGCTTTAATCCATCTAGAGGAGTGGTTGAATTTAAAGATGAAAGAATTTTGAAATGGTGATCCAAATTATCTTATCATTCCCCTCCCTCTTCATCTTATCCCTTTCTTTTTTAATTGTGCTACATGTTAAGGGATAGTGATCTCTATATCATTTATCCAAACATGAAGTACATAGATTGCTAATGACCGGCCTCAAAATAGGTGCGACTTCTACATAAGTCCACTTACGATTGCTTAACATAGCCCTGAATTTTGTCCTGATTCGAATAAATGATCATTCGTGGCCTAAACTTATGATTGCAACCCCAAGCATGTTAATTTTATCTCCTTGATCCAATAACCTTGAGATTCATTGTGTGGAGGGTTTGGTTCTACCAATCCTCTAATGGATCTACAACACCTTTGGTCAATGCGGATCACTTAAACATCGTTGATCATTAAATGTTACTTGTGAGGATTCCAAAATGGATGATATACTTGACAAAAAGAAAATGCAACTTGTTGTGTGGAGGCTTTGGTTCTACCAATCCTCTAATGAGTTCCAAATGCAAGTTTCAAGATGGTCATCCAACTAACCACTAATTTCTAACAATTGACTTTTCTTTATGCTTTTATTTTTTATGCTTTATGTACCATTTACTTTTGGCATTTACATTTCATGCTATTTTTATCTTTGTTCACTTGAGTATTTAGTTTTATGTCATTTTTATTTTGCTCACTTGATCTTTTCTTTTCCTTTTAAAGACACCTAATAATCAACATGAACCATAAAAAACATTAATGTTACTTGAACTATTTGGTTAATATCATTGGCATTATGGAGTATTGGACTTCTTGGACTTAGGATTAGAGACCTTGGCCTATCTTGGAGTCTTTGTGAATTTATTTGATATTTTGTCTGGAGTTCTTGAGGTTTACCTCAAGACATTGGGTTGTTTGTTTGTTTTGTGTGCAGGTTATTGTGATTGCATACTTTGTTTGTAATCTGGAATTCACCCGTATACAGCCGTTACTCTGTCCAATTTCTGCGAAGACTTAAAACACTTGAAGTTTGGTTCTCTCAAGAGGTCTAGTATCTTTGATTTCATGGTTTCAATCCAAAGAATGGGAATTCTATATTGACTCATAATGTCAAGTATTGGCTTCTTGTTGGTTAGATGGTCCTTATCTCTAACTTTAACCTTATGCTTTAGGATAGCCTCTTCTTCTCCTCCCATCTTCTTTAATTTCAAAAAAATATTCTCCCTCCTTTTAAAAAAAACTCTTCTTATTTCTAAACTTGAAATACTTTCATAATAAACTTGGACTTAGGTCCATGCATTTTCAAAACATTTTCATAAATAAATTCCAACCAATTTAATAATACCTTGACATTTTTGTGAGAAGACTAAAAGTCTATCAATCTCATTTCAAACCATTTTTGCCACTTTGGCTTTTTATTTTAAAAACTTTTCTTAAAAGATTAGACTCTTGTCAATCCTTGTAGTGATGCAAACAACTATACTTCTACAATATGTAGTAAAGAGATATATTTTCCACTTGGAGATGATGAAAATTCTCCTTTCTCATGATTGTGGGTAGTAAGTATGTTTTCCACACGGACAATGACGATGATGTCTTATCTCATAAAATTAACCAACACACTTGTGTTTTAAATTTTTAAAAGAAGAACTACGTATACCCTGATCCCCTATTGCACGAAAGGTTGTATGTAGGCACTAAAGGTTCGCAACCGCGGCGGGTACAAAAATCATAAAAAATAGATTTCTTTTCTAACCTTCACCATCCATTTTATACATAACACATTTTTTATAACCAAAATATACGGATTTTTAAAAGAGGTTCCTGCGGAGTACCGTAGATGTTTAGGGTGCTAATACCTTCCCTTTGCATAACCAACCCCCTTACCTTGAATATTTCCCCCTTTTTGGGTTATTCTCTCTTTTCCCATTCCTTTGGAAACAATAAAGCGCGGTGGCAATTTTTATTTTGATTTGTATAAAGTCTAGTCAATCCAATGGCTTAGTCTTGAACATTTCTACCGCTACAATTGGGGAAGATGAGAAATAAACCATTTTGCCAAGAGAGGAGTGCAACACATAAGGACACCTCTTTTCCTCATAGTGCGAGTGTGAAAAGAGCGTAGGATATCTCTTATAAAAGTAGGCAACGGGTTGCGGGATATGAAGATTTTGACAGTGTTCACGTCTATGAGTTGGTCAGGATTTGGAAACAAAACCATACCATAGATGAGGAGAGCCACAATTTTCTCAAAGGCTTGCAAGTCCAAATAATTCCAACAGTTTTGGGCTTTCTCAAACAAGAACTTTGTTAGGAAACCTTTGACACAACTTCTGGTTTCCCAATAAGTTGTGACATCAGATGAGTGCAAGTGTAGAGCTTGAGCAATCTCTACTGGATTTGGGTCTATTTTTGTACCTTTTAAAGGTAGTTGGTTGAGAATGGGAATCCTCAAGAGTCGGGAGAATTCTTCCAAAGTAGGCACAAGTTGATAGTCAGGAAATGTGAAGCAATGGTGTAAAGGATCAAAGAACTGAAAGAGAACCTTCATCATGTCCTCATATGTGTTAGAGATGACCAAGTTGAGTAGGCGACCATGTCTCTCAGTGAATGGAGAGTTTTCAGGAATCCTTGAATCTAGCTCCTTAAGTTGTAGAGGGATCCTTACAAGGTTGACTTGAATAGTTTTCCTGCGAAGAGAATCCATATCCTATAAAACAAGAACAAAGATGAATCCCAAAATCCTTGAAATCGTTAGTGAATGTGTATGATGTTATGATGTTATGATGTTTATGATGTTATGTACAAGTATGCATATACAAAAAAAGAAAACAGGTCCTTAGGTTTAGGCTTGCATGGAATCTCATAGGTAAGTACCCTCTTGAAGTTTAGTTGGCTCAACCTGTCCTAGTAATAATAATCGGGTTCTAAGGAGCTCAATATCACTGGTTTGTTTCCTTGGTCATTGTTTCAGCACAAGCCCCTTTAATAGTGACCGACATATCCCAAGAAAACAAACCTCAATGAATGTAGTATCGAGTATCTACCAACTTCGGATTGCACCAAAGCCGGTCATCTCACTACATCCAAAAGGCCAAGTTAGTCAAGTAAAGGTTCTAGAAGTTCATTAGTGCTTCGTTACATCCCTCGGCAGCCCCGTATTCTCTTTGATTAACTCAAAGGCTACCGGTACCCACAAATATGTTGCACTAATGTAGCTATTGCTTAGACCATGTCGGTATACTCTGCACAGTTTCCACAACGTATTTCTAATTACCTATAAGGTGTCCCAAGTCCGGGTAGAGGATTCAAACCCAAACAAAGAACCATAATGTAAAGCAAACAAGTCAAACAATGCAAGAAAGTAAATATGATATAACCCTAAGGTAACCCCACTTTTAGAATTCTCCCCAGCAGAGTCGCCAGTTTTGTGATACGGTGGGAGAACTGACTTGAAGTTTTTGCGTTTGATCGCAAATATTGCGGTTAGCAAGAGTCACCACCGACTTTTCTTTTATCCAAGAGGAAAGGTGAAAAACCACAGGAAAGACCTTTGAGATTGTTTCTTGAGTTCGGGGGGTAGATTATGAAAAGGGAAGGTATTAGCATCCTTTTCATCCATGGTTTTCCATGGGCTCTTAGTTACTTGCTAGATCACTTGCTTTTGTTTGAAATTGTGCTTTGTGTGGTTTTTAAAAGTATTTTGTAAAGAGGCCATTGTTTAGGAAAACTTTGTAATGATTCTCGTTCGTAATAATGTATAGAAAGTGTTGGTCTTTTGAAAATGTTTTCAAGTTTTGTATGTTTTGAAAGTGTAGGTGTTTGTTTTGAAAATAGCAAGAATGTTTGGTATTGAAATGGAGCAAGTAACTAGGAGCATTCTACATACTCAAAAGTCTTTCATGTTCATTTCTTCTTTCCTTTGACATTGTTATCTTACTGTTGATTTGGTAAGTAACCCTATCTTTGAATGTAAACGGGAAGGGCGTGGGTCATCGTATAACCATGATTAGCAATGTTGCAAGGTATCTTAACATTTTTCTTTAAGGACTAAGATCATTTTGAAAGGCAACTTTGATAGCGTCATCGAGGGACTATGATCTTGTATTTTTGCTTGTTTTTGCTAAGATACCTCACATGCGTAATATGGCCATTTATAAGGCAACCAAGTGGATTTTACCCTAGGGGTGCTTATGTGAAAGTGTATTTATTTTCATGCTTGTTTTGTCTAGTATTAGGGTTTTCTATTTGTTGATTTTATCTTGCCATACACACCCTAATTATTAACAATTATATTAAAGTGATAAGTTGCAGAAATTAAAATCCTACGCTATTACATCATTTGGGAGATGGGGATACAAATTTACAAATGGGGGGATGAAAGAAAATAAATCCTAATTTACTATTACAACCATATTGAATGAATAAATAATATACAAAAATAAATAAATAAATAAATAAATAAATAAGAAAATTGTTTTTTCTCGAGAAAAAATTTTATGTATTGACACATATACTTATGTATTGATACAAAAATTTTATGTATTGACGCGTGTCATCGTGTATTGATACGAAAACAATTTATGTATTGACGCATGCCATTATGTATTGATATGAAAAAAGTTTATGTATTGACGCATTCCATTATGTATTAATACGAAAACATTTTATGTATTGAAGCATGCCATTATGTATTGATACGAAAACTTCCTTGCTGCTGAAAAATGAAAATTAACTCAGTATGAGTCTACGCATTCGCATTTCGTATCGACTCATGCAACATTTTGTATCGACGCATAATAGTTTGCATCGGCTCATAACCTGTTTTGGACATAATATGTGTCGACTCATAGAAATTCCCGTCGATGCATAACTGCTATTTTTTGTTTTTATCACTATTTTGCTACATGTAAAAGTCAATTCGCAACACATGTTTAGTGAAAATGAAAAGCAAGCATATGGTTAGCTTTAAGGCAATGATATCTACATTTTATCTTCATAAATGAACCATTAATGATGCTTGTATGAAGAGTTCAAAATCAAGAAAACTTACCTTGAAACTGAAATTTGTGCTTTGAGTTTGAGCTTCTGTATGGGTTGTTATTGAGCTTGGGAAGTGATGATAGTGATGTTACAGAAGTTTTTCTTGTGTTTTAACAACTTCTATATGATGTATGTGGAGTGTTTAGATGGTTGGACATAATTTTCAAGGTATGAGAGGAGCAAAAGGTTTGGACTTTAAAACTCAAGAGTGGAAGTTTTGTGGACTGTTATAGCTTTTGTGAATATGAGATTTTGAGGGTTTACCAATAAAACATCTGGATTTTCTCTCTATTTTTTCTAACCTATTTGTCTTGAAAATTCTTCTTCTATTTATAGAAAAGGTTTGAGACTTGAAAAACTCAGACTTTTGAAAATCACATGTTATGCCGTTTTTCAAATTCATAAAGACAAGTTGCTTCATGATGAAGAAAGGAGTGAATTAAGGAACTTAGACATGCTTTGCATGTATTGTGGATTGCTTATGATGTTGATACATTTTTTGTGATCTTTGGAAAAGATTTCAAGCTTTTAAAGAAGAGAGTGGTTGGAAAAGTGAAGCTTTATGCAAATGGAAATGTTGCTTTTGCATTTCTAACCATAAGTGGTATCAAGACTTGGACAAATCTTCAAATGCTTGTGTAATACACTTAGGGTTTGTGTAATTGCTTGATTATGCATAGATTTGGAGATAACATAGCCTGAAAAGAGAGATCTTGTAGCTTTGTTTGGAATTTTAGTCAAGTGTTCATCACAAATTATGCTTTGTAATTCAAGAATGAAACCCTAACTTCATTTCTTCGATCTTCTCAGCTCAAGAATGATCTCAATGAGTTATTGGACTTTTTGTAAAGATTAGAACCTCCCCTACAACTTTCAAGTTTTCCACTTTTGTTAAATCAAGCTGGAACTTGATGAAAATTGGCCAAGAAGTTGGGACAAAAACCTGATTAAAAATTGATGAAAATTCACTAAGTGCTTTAGTTTCATGACCAAGAGTTCATGGATTAATAACTTGAGATCCAAGCATTTCTAGGAGAAGTTGTATAAAGCAATGTGTTAGATCTCATGGAGATCTACAAATTTCATGTTGAAAGTTTATTTTGAATCATCTCGCATCATGGTGAAAAAGTTTTCTCAAAGTTATGAAAAAACATGAAATTTCTAACACTTAGAAAATTTTCAAAGTTTTAGAAATTTTGACTTTTCAAAATAAAATCTTTACTTTTTGATTTCTTGATGAATAAGTTTCATATTTTGACATGTTTTGATGAATTATGATCTTTGGCACTTGAATTTGACCAAAAAGTCAAAGTTTGACTTTTCAGTATACAGTTGACTTTTGATCAGTTGACTGCAAAATTCATCTGTCAATCCAATGGACTTGCAATGATTTGAACCATGTCATTAGATCAAAAATTATGCAATTGGACTCTTGAGATAATGCCTTAAACCAATTGACCATTTGTTAGGTCAAAAATCACGAATTGCCCTTTCCCAGTCAAAACCCTAATTTTGACCATTTTGCCCTTATGGAGATTTGATCAAATTTCTTGAGGAGTTGTGGTCCATCAAGATGTGAAAAACACAAGAAGGGGGGTTGAATTGTAAAACTTGAAATCAAATGTAGATAACACGTTATTTTTATCCTGGTTCGTTTGATCTCAAACTACTCCAGTCCACCCGTCAAGGTGATTTCGCCTCTCTCCAATGAGGTCCTAATCCATTATATTCAACTGAATACACAACTGCTTTAACAACTGTTAAAGCCTTCTTGAGTCTAACCACAGACCGGTTTATCTCAAGGAATTTCTCTGACAGATAAATGAACAAATATGTGTTTGATGTTTTCTAGAAAAACTATATATCACAACTGTGATAATACACAATATGAAGCTTAGATGAAACTAGATTGCTAGAGCTATAGAGTAAGCCTGGTTGAAAGCTTTAGCAAAAGTGAGAGCGTGCTTGAGGATGATTAGCTTAGGCGTGTATATGCGTGTAGGGTATTAGCCATTTCTTTTCTCACTGACTTGTTTAAATAGCCTAGGAATAGATACGTTGCTGTTCATAAATCCATTTCAATGCTCATAACGTTCTTTCCTTTTTGAGAAGATCTTTGTCTTGGAATAAAGCCGTTGGTAATTAATTTGTCTTGAATGCATAGTAACATTGACATTTCAGAATGTTCTGCTAATGATAATCAGAGTGTTCTTGGCTTTAACTTATTCTGACGCTTGATGACATGGTTAGGATGTTGATTAGAGTCAGAGTATGTTTTGCGCAAATTCTGTTCATCAGACTTCAGCGTATAACACATGTTATTGGATCTTCTGATGCTGATGTTGATACTGATATTATGATGCTGATTCCATCAGAGTTTCTGTAAATACACAACATCATTTTAAGTAGCATATATGTCTTATAAATCTTAAAATTTATTTAATCTTGTATTTTGTTATCATCAAAACTCTAACTGAGGGTTGTAGAATCAAACTATGTTCTAACAATCTCCCCCTTTTTTATGATGACAAAAACCAGATTTTTTCAATTAAAATAAAATGATGAAAGGTATCAGAGTTTAAGGATAGAGAGGAAACGGTATCAGAGATAAACAAATAACGAATAAAAGTTATCAGAGATAAGAGGATAAAGAATAAAAGGTATCAGCGTAACAAAGAGAAAAACTCCCACTGAGTTTATTACTTCCCTTTAATTCCATGAGACCTTGAGCATCAGAACTTTATTGAACTTTCTTTGAGCATCAGAACTTTACTTTATCAGAGTTCATCAGATTCTTGTACCTGTAAGCTTTTCAGAAGAAAGAAATTCAAATATATCAGAATGTTAGAATGTTTGAGATTTTTGTCTCAGTAATCCGTTATTGAAAAATATCATTCTTTCTCCCCCTTTTTGTCAGTTATCAAAAAGCACAAATAATCAGAGTTAAAAATGATCAGAGAAAAAAAAACGTTTGTATTAAAAACAGAAGAAATGATAGTTTAGAACAAGTAAAAAATATTACAGACAAACATGTAAAGAAAACACGGAAAACACAGGAAAATTCTAAGAAGAAGGAGGAAGTCGTGTGAACAGAGATTCCAACATGCTCTTGATTTGATTGCTGGTTTCCTGTTGCTTAGATACCATGTTTTCTATAGAATCAATCTTGATATCCTGCTTATGCATCCTTTCATTCATCAGCATATCAGATCTTTTCAAATCCTCCAGAGTCTGCCTGTCAAGAGAGGAAGCTTGAGGATCTTCAGATACAGGCTGCTTTTCAGAGCTTTCTGCAATAACTTCTTCTTGACCCAAGTCTTCAGCTGGAATCGTCTGTTCTTCTACAGGTTGAACTTGGGATGTTTGACGCTTTTCAGACCAAGGCGCAATGTACAAATGGAGAACTTCTTCCTTAAGCAGCTTGCTCAGAATTGGACCTTCCATTTCCTTCAGCAGATTGCTGAAGTTCTGTTGAGCCTGTCCATAGCTCTGGTCTTGCAACTTAAAGGTTTCAGCGCATACCCATCTTCTGAATTGTGTCCAGAGGAGGTCTGATACAGCAGGGTCCACCTGTTCCAGACTTGCTTGTTTCAAAGAAGTGATCCACTTCTGTATATCTGTTTCAAAGTTCAATATGCTGGAACCAACATCTGGTTGTTTTGGTTTAGGGATAGCAGTTTTGTGGTTTATTGCAGCAAGGCGTTCAAAGACTGTTAGATCATTGACAGTCTTGCTGTGGTAATCTGAATTTTTCTTAGGTGAGGGAGTGGGAGAGTCAGCAATTACGATTTGACTTGATGGGGTATTTTGTGGAGTTATTTCTGGTGAAGAGGGAAGTTGAGGAATATTCACAGTGGTACCACAGGGCAATTGAATGGCCAAAGGTTATGGTTCAGGGGATTCAGAGTGTTGAGCCTCAGAGGTTTGAGTCTCAGGTTGTGGAGATTGTTTATGTTGAGGAGAGGGTGGATTAATATCTGGTTGAGGAGATGAAGGTTGTGGGATTTCTGGTATTGGTGAGAGTGGAATGTCAGGTTGTGGCGAGATGGGAATTTCTGTGTTTGGATTTGGATTTTCTGGTTGGGGAACGGAAGTGTGTTGGTCTATATCAGAAAGAACTTGTGCAAGTTCTGGTTCTTGTATGGTTGTAGTATTTGGATTTTGTGGTTGGGAGCGGGATCTTCTGAGGGTTAATGATTCAGAAGGGTCAAAGTCTAAGTCAAAATCATCGAAAGTTTGAGGTGTTGGGTTTTCAGATGGAGTTGGAATTAGAGTTGGAATAGGGATAGATGTGAAAACAACAGTTGAATCTAAAACAGTTACAGAAACATGATTACCTCTTTTCTTTGGAGTCTATTGAGTTGATCCTTCTGGAGCAGCTTTTCTTTTCTTCGACTTCTTCAGAACAACCTCTGGTGCCTTCTGCTGAAGATCTTGAATATTCAGATTTGGTGCTGTAGCATCAGCTTTACAAGCATCCAAATATCTCAGAATGATTTAAGGCTTAGAGTCAATTTCTGAGAACATAGGGAAGTCTTCCAGAGGGACTCTTCTGCTGGATATTTCAGCAAAAGGAGTGACGCTGGGCTCCTTCTTAATGTTCTCTATCAGCTTCATTTTCTTCAGATTTTTGGCATTCAGCTGCTTGCCAACAGAAGGTTCCAGAGTGCTGATTTCTTGTGCCTCTGTCAAATGTTCAATCAGCCTATTCTCTGTAAGAATATATGATATCAGTCTTCCCAAGGGTATCCAATCCATTTTTGTACATTCCTCTTCCCTTGTTTCTTTGACACTTGTTCTGAGATGGTTGAACAGAAGATGAGCTAGATTTATCTTGACCTTCTGAGAGATGAAATAGAGCAGAAACTGTTGGTTAATGTTTATGTAATCAGGAGAGCTGGTAGGCTTCCTGTGGTTGAAACAGCCCAGAATGATCCTGGCCCAAATTCTGTGCTTGTCTTTCAAATCCCTTATCTTGCAGGAGGGAAGCCCCAGCGTGAAAATTTCCCTTGCAATTAGGGAAACATCTTGACACCTTTCTCCCATATCAATGCAGCGAATACCACTTCCATTGTACCCTATCAGTCTTGCAATCAGGTCTTCAGTAATCACAATCTTCTTCCCCATGATGTAGGATGTAACTTGGTGATTTGAAGAAGAAGCATGAATCCAAAATTCCTTCACCAGAATAGGAAATGTTGGACCCACCAGCCTGTCAAAGTACTTTTCCCAACCTTGAGCGTTAATCTCTTCAGATAAAGCAAAACCATTCTCCTTGAGACTGTTGAAATCCACTATTATTTCTGACAGAACTTCAAGGTTCTTGATTGGAGTGAGAAGCGTTCTGAGAGGTACTTCATATTGTTCAGAAGAAGCAGTTTTCTGGGAACCTGAAGAAGGATTGCTGGAAGAAGCCATGTTCACACCAGGTTTTTTAAAGAGGTTGAAAGGTTTTCTTGAGAAAGTAAGAACACAGAAAACAGAAATATTGAGAGAAAACGAAAGTAACGGTAAAAAGTGTGAATGGTGTGAAGTGTTTAAATAGATTTCTAAAAAGTTTTTGAAAACATAAACATTTAAGAGAGAGAATTAAATAATGATTATTAGCATTTAATGATAGCTGATTTTAGGGGATTCAGAAAGATACTTAAACGGTTACCCATGACATGTGTCTCAATGCATCCAATCAGCACTTCGACTTTTCAGAAACGTGAACGCGTGTTCAGCCTCAGAAAACAGCTGATGACTGGATGACACTTGTTTTCTTGAGTGAACATCACTTCTATCCTTGAACTGAAGCGCTCAGATCTTCATGGATAGATTCTGAAACAATCTGCATTTCTAAAATTCTGAAAGAGGATTGATCAGAAGTTCACAGAGAAATAAACACAATTCTGAAGGTTAATATATAAAATTAAAACAATTTTATTCTGGACAGAGCTTCATGCTGAGATGTTCCAGAATGAAGTTGAACCTATCTTCATAAAGTGGTTTTTTGAAAATATCAGCCCATTGATGGTCTGTGTCAATAAATTTTAAATTTAAAATCCCTTTCTGAATATAGTCCCTAATAAAATGATGTTTTATTTCTATATGCTTAGCCCTAGAATGCAAAATTGGATTTTTACTTAAGCAAATAACATAAGTGTTGTCACAGAGGATATGAATGTTACTCTCAAATATCTGGAAGTCCTCAAGTTGACTTTTCATCCAGAGCATTTGTGTGCTGCATCCAGCTGCTGCTATGTATTCAACTTCTGCTGTTGATAGAGCAATTGTGGATTGTCTTTTGCTGGACCATGAGATCAGATTTTCTCCCAGAAACTGGAAGCTTCCAGAAGTGCTTTTACGCTCTACTCTGTCTCCAGCAAAGTCAGCATCACAGTATCCTACTAAGCTGTAATCACTTGATTTTCTAAAAAATAGACCCAGATTAGTAGTACCTTTCAGATACTTGGAAATTCGCTTAACAGCTGTTAAGTGAGATTCTCTAGGATCAGATTGGAATCTTGCATAAATGCATACACTAAATAAAATATCAGGCCTTGAGGATGTCAGATAAAGAAGAGAACCAATCATACCTCTGTAGACCTTCTGTTCTACCTTTTTGCTTACCTCTTCTTTTTCCAGAATGCACGTGGGATGCATTGGAATCTTTGATGGCTTACATTCTGAGAGATCAAATTTCTTCAGAAGTTCTCTGACATATTTGCTCTGATGAATGTAAGTTCCTTCTGGGGTTTGATTGATCTGAATGCCCATAAAGAATTTTAGTTCCCCCATTAGGCTCATCTTAAATTCTGCCTACATACACTTAGCAAACTTCCTTCCCAGAGAAGGTTTAGTAGATCCAAAAATGATATCATCAACATAAATCTCACATAATAAAATGTCATTCTTAACTGTCTTACAGAATAGAGTTGTGTCCACTTTCCCTCTGGTGAATTCCTTTTCTAACAGGAAGTTACTCAGTCTTTCATACCAAGCTCTCGGAGCTTGTTTCAGACCATACAGTGACTTCTTTAGTTTGAAAACATATTCTGGATTTTTTGAACTTTCCAAACCATGGGGTTGGTGCACATATAACTCTTCTTCTATATAGCCATTTAAGAATGCACTCTTAACATCCATCTGATACAGAGTGATGCCTTTATTAACATCAAATGAAATTAAAAGTCTGATAGATTCTAACCTGGCGACTGGAGCAAAGGTTTCTGTATAGTCTATCCCCTCTTGCTGACTATAACCTTGTGCTACCAATTGTGCCTTGTTTCTGATGACTTCACCTTGTTCATTCAGTTTTTTTCTAAACACCCATTTTGTTCCAATAACGTTGAATCCTTTTGGTTTGGGAACTAGATCCCATACGTCATTTCTTGTGAATTGATTCAGCTCCTCTTGCATTGCTAGAATCCAGTCATTGTCCAGAAGTGCTTCATCAATTGATGATGGTTCAATTAGAGAAACAAGTACCATGAGGGATTCTTCAGAGTTTCTGAAGATGGCTCTTGTTCTTATTGGATCTTCATTTCTTCCTAAGATTGTTTCTTCTGGGTGATCCATGCTGCTTCTGGATGGTCTTTTCTGAAGTTGATCAACAGAAGGTGATGGATTGCTTGCAGTGCCTCTTTCTGATGTTAAGGGAGTGTCTCTGTTAAGAGCTTCTGATGACTTGTCTTCAGTACCTGTGAATTCAACTTCCATACCTGCAAGTAATTCATTCTGCTTTGACTTTTGAGAGTCAAGCTTATCATCAAAATGAACACTGATTGATTCTTCCACAATCTGTGTTTCTGTATTGTATACTCTGTACCCTCTTGAGCGTTCAGAGTATCCTAACATAATACACTTCTGTGCTTTAGAGTCAAACTTGTTCAAATAATTTTTAGTATTTAAAATAAAGCAAATACATCCAAATGGATGAAAATATAAAATATTGGGCTTTCTATTCTTCCACAATTCATATGGAGTCTTTTCTAGAATAGGTCTTATGGAGATTCTATTCTGAATGTAGCACGCTGTGTTTATTGCCTCTGCCCAGAAGATCTTAGCAACGTTAGTCTCGTTGATCATGGTTCTGGCCATTTCTTGCAATGTTCTATTCTTTCGTTCTACAACTCCATTTTGCTGGGGAGTTCTAGGACAAGAGAAATCATGCAGAATGCCTTTGTCATTAAAAAATGATTCAAAATCTTTGTTTTTAAACTCTCCACCATGATCACTTCTGACTTTGACGATTCTAAGATCCTTTTCATTCTGAACTTGGTTGCAGAAGGTGACAAACACAGAGTGTGACTCGTCCTTGTGTCTTAAGAACTTTACCCATGTCCATCTGCTATAGTCATCTATGATTACTAACCCATACTTCTTGCCACTGACTGAAGCAGATTTAACTGGTCCAAATAAGTCAATGTGCAGAAGTTCTAATGGCTTAGAGGTGGAAACATAGTTTTTATATTTGAAAGCTGGTTTTGCAAACTTGCCTTTCTGACATGCTTCACACAGAGCATCTGAATTGAACTTCAGGTTAGGAAGTCCTCTGACCAAATTGAGTTTGTTAATCCGAGATATTCTTCTCATACTAACATGTCCCAATCTTTTGTGCCAGATCCATTGCTCGTTGTTAACAGACAAAAGACACTTTACATTCTGACTTTTAAGTTCAGAAAGTTTTATTTTATAAATGTTGTTTCTCCTCTTTCCATTAAATAGGATAGTCCCATCTTTCTGACTAATAGCTTTGCATGAATTTTGATTAAAGATTATATCATAACCGTTATCACTTAATTGACTTATGGATAACAGGTTATGCATTAATCCATCTACTAATAAAACATTACTTATAGAGGGGAGATTTCCATTACCTATTGTTCCAGAGCCAATGATCTTTCCCCTTTGATTGCCTCCAAAGCCTACGTGGCCTCCAGGCTTAAATTCCAGGCTTTGGAACATATGCCTTCTTCCCGTCATGTGTCGTGAGCAGCCAGAGTCCAGGTACCATGACTGGTGTTTCTGCTTTGCTGCTAAAGATATCTGCAACATGTATTATTTTATCCTTAGGTACCCATATTTTCTTGGGTCCTGATTTGTTAGTTTTACCAAAACTCTGGTTGAATTTTGGTTTGACAGAATAATTACTACTAGTGTATTTGATGTCACGTGTGTGCCCATATACAAAGTGTGAATTAAGTGAAGTGAGTTTTATCACTAAATCCATGGCATTCTTTGGTGTAGGTACCTTACCTTTGTATCCTATTCCTTTTCTGCCATTTCTGCTAACTCCATAGATCATTGAAGCCATCTTGCTTCTATCTATGTTTTTAGCTAGAAACTTCTGAAAGCTGTGATCATACTCCTTGATGATCTCATCAGCACTACTGGGAGTTTCAGGGATTGTTTCCTTCTGAGAGTTTTGCAATAGATTTTCTAATTTTGAAACTTTATCTTTCAACTCAGAATTCTCCAATTTGAGACTCTCAGTTTTATCAGAGTCAGAAGCAAGATTCCTTTTAAAGTTTCTGAATTTGACTCTGATCTCCTGATATCTTTCCAGAATTTCATTAAGGCTTTCAACTAGTTCAGCCTTAGTAAAATTAATAGCAAAGTCAGGAAATACCTCTTTTGTGTCTGATTCAGAAGCTTCACTATCTTCTGTTATATTTGCCATGAGAGCTATGTTTGCTCTCTCATCATCTGATTCTGAGTCAGCTTCAGATGTGTCAGAGTCATCCCATGTATCTATGAGAATTTTCTTCTTTTCCTTTCCAAACTTCTTTTTGGGCTTTTCCCTCTGAAGCTTTGAGCAGTCACTCTTGTAGTGTCCTTGCTCGTTACATTCATAGCAGATGATGTCTTTGTTGTTTGGCTTTCTGCTTCCTGAAGAGCCTTCAGATCTTCTGTGTCTAGAGGAGGATTCTGACCTTCTGTATCTGGAGGAGGATTCATTCTGATTCTCTGATCTTCTTGGATTCCTGAACTTTCTTTGCCTCTGCTTCCACAGTTGGTTCACCCTTCTGGAGAGGAGAGACAATTCATCTTCTTATGGTGAGGACCCATCAGAGGTTTCTTCTACAGCCTGCAAAACTTTGGAGTCAGATTTTCTGTTAGATTTTAAAGCTAATGGCTTACCTTGCTTTTGAGGTTCATCTGCTTCTAGCTCTATCTTATGACTTATGAGGGAGCTGACAAGTTCCTCCAGATAGATTTTGTTGAGATCCTTAGCTAGCTTCAGCGCTGTGACCATTGGCCTCCACTGTTTTGGCAAGCTTCCGATGATCTTCTTAACATGATCAGCAGTAGAATACCCTTTGTCCAGAACTTTGAGACCAGCAACCAGAATTTGAAATCTTGAGAACATCGTTTCAATTGATTCACTTTCTTCCATCTTGAATGCCTCATACTTCTGAATGAGCACAAGAGATTTAGTTTCTTTAACTTGAATGTTGCCTTCATGCGTCATTCTCAGAGAGTCAAACATATTCTTTGCAGTGTCTCTGTTTGATATCTTTTCATACTCAGAGTAAGAGATGGCGCTGAGAAGAATTGTTCTGGCTTTGTGATGATTTCTTAAATCACGCTTTTGTTGATTAGACATTGCTTTATTGTCAATCTTCTAACCAATTGCATTCACTGGGTGCGTGTATCCATCAGTCACCATATCCCACAGATCAGCATCATGGGCCAGAAAGAAGCTTTCAATTCTGTCTTTCCAGTAATCAAAGTTCTCTCCATCAAAGACTGGAGGTTTGCCACTGAATCTGTCTCTTTCTTCATTGTTGTCATTGCTGATGTTTGATGTGGTCCTGCCATTGTGTTTTTCTAAAACTGGATCTTGTACTGATACAGTTAAGTGTTATAAGCTCAGAACCAGGCGCTCTGATGCCAATTGAAGATGTGAAAAACACAAGAAGGGGGGTTGAATTGTAAAACTTGAAATCAAATGCAGATAACATGTTATTTTTATCCTGGTTCGTTTGATCTCAAACTACTCCAGTCCAACCGTCAAGGTGATTTCGCCTCTCTCCAACGAGGTCTTAATCCACTATATTCAACTGAATACACAACTGCTTTAACAACTGTTAAAGGCTTCTTGAGTCTAACCACAGACTGGTTTATCTCAAGGAATTTCTCTTACAGATGAATGAACAAATGTGTGTTTGATGTTTTCTAGAAAAACTATATATCACAACTGTGATAATACACAATATGAAGCTTAGATGAAACTAGATTGCTAGAGCTATAGAATAAGCGTGGTTGAAAGCTTTAGCAAAAGTGAGAGCGTGCTTGAGGATGATTAGCTTAGGCGTGTATATGCGTGTAGAGTATTAGCCATTTCTTTTCTCACTAACTTGTTTAAATAGCCTAGGAATATATACGTTGTTGTTCATAAATCCATTCCAATGCTCATAACGTTCTTTCCTTTTTGAGAAGATCTTTGTCTTGGAATAAAGTCGTTGGTAATTAATCTGTCTTGAATGCATAGTAACGTTGACACTTCAGAATGTTCTGCTAATGATAATCAGAGTGTTCTTGGCTTTAACTTATTCTGACGCTTGATGACATGGTTAGGATCTTGATCAGAGTCAGAGTATATTTTGCGCAGATTCTGTTCATCAGACTTCAGCGTATAGCACATGTTATTTGATCTTTTGATGCTGACATATCTTCTGATGCTGATGTTGATACGGATATTCTGATGTTGATTCCATCAGAGTTTCTGTAAATACACAACATCATTTTAAGTAGCATATATGTCTTATAAATCTTACAATTTATTTAATCTTGTATTTTGTTATCATCAAAACTCTAACTGAGGGTTGTAGAATCAAACTATGTTCTAACAGTCCAAACTTAATCAAGTGATACATATGAGTTTAAAATGTTGATGTGGATCAAAAACTATGAAGTTTGACTGTAAATTGGCCATAGTTGACTTTGTCCCCAATACAACTAATTTATAGGTCAACTGCTCAATTGACTGAGCCAAAATGGGATCCAAAGCTTGAAACATGACATGAGTAATCTTGGGGGTCCATTATGATCCATGAAAATCATATGGGGCATAGAAAGTTCAAAAATCCTTGTGCAAACTCAAACCCTAATTTTGATCAGCATTGCATAAGGAGGTGTCTTGAGCTGATCAAACCCTAATGCAGTCTTGAGTTAAGGGAGATCTTGTGAGAAAATTCTTGATAAGTGAGAGGGAAAATTTTGGGGTACAACAATCACTAATCCATACTTCTTGCCGCTAACGGAAGCAGTTTTCACTGGTCCAAACAGATCTATATGCAGAAGTTCTAATGGTGTAGAGGTAGAAACAACATTTTTAGATTTAAAAGAAGGTTTTGCAAACTTGCCTTTTTAACATGATTCACACAGAGAATATGAGCTGAACTTCATATTTGGAAGTCCTTTGACAATATTGACTTTTTTAACCTAAAATATTCTTCTCATACTAACATTCCCCAATCTTCTGTCCCAGACACATTTCTCTTTGTTAACAGACATAAGGCATTTTACATTCTAACTTTTCAGTTCAGAAAGTTTAATTTTATAAATGTTATTCTGTCTCTTACCATTAGGATTGATCCATCTTTCTGAAAAAACAGCTTTGCAGGACTTTTGATTGAAGATTATATCATAATCGTTGTCACTTAATTGACTTATGGACAACAAATTATGTACTAATCCATCTAATTAAAGAACATTAGTTATAGATGGAAGTGTATCATTACCAACAGTTCTAGAGCCAATGATTTTTTCTTTTTGATTGCCTCTGAAACCTACATATCCTCTAGATTTAAGTTCTAGACTTTGGAACATATGCTTTCTTCCCGTCATGTGTCGAGAGTATCCAGAGTTCAGGTACAAAGACTAGTGTTTCAACTCTGCTGCTAAGTACATCTGCAACATAGATAATTTTATCCTTTGGTACCCATATCTTTTAGGGTCCTTTTTGGTTAGGGTTTCCAAAATTCTAATTGAATTTTGATTTTACATAACATTTAGCAGAATATGATTCACTAGTATACTTTATATAATGTGTGTGTCCATGTGTGAAATGTGAGTTCAGAGGTGTGTGTTTTATGACCATGCCATCTACTTTTTTTGGTTGATATGGTTCTTCCCCTCTTGGTTTCACATATCTTATACCTTTTATGTCATTTATGCTAACTCCATAAATCATTGAAGCCATTTGGCTTCTATCTATGTTTCTAGCTAGAAATATTTGAAAGCTATAATCATATTCTTTTATGATGTTATTAGAACTAGTTGAAACTTATGAGACAAATTCTTTCTGAGCTTTTTGTAATTCATTTTTATGTTTAGAATTTATTTCTTTTAGCTCAGAGTTTTCTACTTTTAGTTTCCTAGTTTCTTCAGTTTCAAATACTAGACCATGTTTCATGTTCTTGTATTTGATTTGAAGTTGGTGATATTTTTTAAGAATTTCATACATAATATCTTCTAATTGAGATCAAGAGAATTTATAAAATACCTATTCTGCGTCTGAGTCTAATTCAGATTATGATAAATCTGTGTAATCTGATATGTTGGACATTAGTACTATATTGGATCGTTTATCTTTCGATATAGATTCCACTTCAGAAGATTTTGAGTCATCTTTTCTTTGAAAATTTTCTTCTTCGGCTTTTATTTCTGAAGTTTGGGGCAATCGCTTTTGTAGTGGCCTGACTCTTTGCATTCATGACAAGAAACGTCTTTGTTGCTTGACTTTCTGTATCTAGAGGATGATTCAGGGTGATTACCTTATCTTTTAGGGTTTTTGAATTTTCTTTGTATGTGCTTCCACGGATGATAGACTCTTTTGGAGAGAAGAGATAGTTCGTCTTCTTCTGATGAGGATCCACCAGAGCTTTCTTCCTCTGCCTGAAAAGCTTTAGTTTCATATTTTTTATTATATTTAAGAGCAAGAGACTTACCTTTCTTTTGGGCTCATCTTCTTATAGTTCTATCTCGTGACTTCTCAAGGAGCTGATTAGTTCATCAAGTGATATTTTGTTCAGATCTTTAGCTAGCTTTAAGGTTGTGACCATAGGCCTCCACTTCTTGGGTAAGCTTCTGATGATTTTCTTTACATGATCTACTGTGGAGTACCTCTTGTCCAAAACTTTCTATCCAGCAACCAGAATTTGAAACCTTGAGAACATTATATCACTTGTTTCTTCTTCTTCCATCTTGAAAGCCTCGTACTACTAAATGAGTGCAAGAACTTTGGTCTCTTTGACTTGTGGTATTCCTTCATGCCTCATTCTTAGAGATTCAAATATGTTCTGAGCCGAATCTCTGTTTGTGATCTTCTCATACTCAGTGTATGAGATTGAACTTAAAAGGATCGTTTTGGCCTTGTCATGATTTCTGAACTCTTTCTTTTGTTGATCTGTCATCTTCTTTATATCGATCTTCTGATCACTGGCATCGACTGGATAAATGTAGCCATTAGTTACCATGTCCCAAAGATCAACATCATGACCTAGAAAAAATTTTTATTTTGTCTTTCCAGTAATCTAAGTTTTCACCATCAAAGATTAGAGGTTTGTCGATGATTTTGTATTTCTCAACATAGTTGTTGTCAATTGGCGATCTGATGCCAATTGAAGTTTGGAAAAAACATAAGAAAGGGGTTTTGGATTGGGGTTTTCAAAAATTAAAACAATATAACACGTTGGTAATATTGGTTTGCTTGAACTCAAAGCTACTCTAGTCCACCCATCAAGGTGATTTCTCGTCTCTCAATCAAGGTCTTAATCCACTAATCAATGATGATTACAAATCATGAAGACAATCATCAACGTCTTCTTGAGATCAAAACATAACTCTGTTTCTCAAGGAAATACAATTCTAAAAAATTATACAATGTGTTTACAAATGCTTATAACAAGCTATATCACAACTATGATGTTTACACAAATTATAGCACAAAGAATAACTTAATAAATAAAAAGATATGAGAGTAATTAGAGCGCTCCTTTGTTTGTATGCGTAAGATTTTTTTTTGATCCATCTTCATAGTCCCCTTTATATAGAATTTAGGTTAAAATATTTGTTTGAGACATATATGTTTATTTTAGAAGGTTGATGATTTGAGATTTAATATCCTTTCCAAAAATATAGATATTGTTCCCAGTCATAATGTTTCAGTAGTTACTTTCTTGATCCTGTATAGATTGTCATTAATATGATGTTGGATTTACAGACCTTCCGAGTATTGAACTTGAATGCTTGGTCTCAGAACTTCAATTTGATGAATACGTTAAAACTTATTTGTTCTTTCACAACTTTCCTGTCAGAGTATAATTGGCAGCTTTGTGCTTCAGAAGTTTTACTTTAGCATCATAACTTCTTTTAGTGGCGTGTCACTTTTAGTTTCGCTTCTGAGCTTCTTATATACACGTTTTCTTCAGAGCTTCATATCTGATTATTCACATCATTATCTTCTTAGCTTTTGTCAGAACTTCTCTGTACATTCAGTCAAACGATTAGATTGCATAATTGTTCTTTGCAATAATTATGTATTTGTTATCATCAAAACTATGAATTAGATATAGAACCAAACTATGTTCTAACACAAATAAATAACATCAATCAGTGTATTGTGTTCGAAAAATAGGAAAGAAATCCTACATTTACCCGTGGATTAATGAGGGTGAACAAAAAATAAATAACATCAACATGTATACTGATGAAGGTAAACAATAAAATATTGTCAACCAGTGGGTTGAGTTCAAGAAAATAAGAAAAGTCCAACACCAGCAGGTGGATCGATGAGGGTATACATAAAATTTTCTACCAACCAATGGGTTGCTCTAAATTAACTGGACAGTAAGTGATTAACTTTAACCAGTGGGTTTACAAGAAGATAAATGATCAAAGTCAACCTGTGGGATGACATAAAGTAAAAGGCTATCCTCAACCAGTGGGTTGATTCAAGAAAAATTAATGATAAATTCCAACCAGTGGGTTAACAAAGGTTAACATAATAATGAACAACGAGCTTCAATCAGTAGATTGACGCAGATTAATAAGAAGAAAATGATTGTAGAGGCTTTGTTGGGAATTACTACAGGCTTCCATAAGGGCTACTAAATTTATGCATGTTTTGTGTTGATGTGTGAGATATTTTTGTTTTTTCTCTTTTGAGCGTATTGACGCATATGAAATGATGTATGTGATGTGTGATCAATGCAAAGTTTATTGGTTTCTTAGACATGGCCAAAAGTAGAGCTTGGTTTTCAGTGGAAAAGGCCGAGCAATGTTTGAGATTTTTGATTTTCTTATACAATGCGTGGATGCCCCATGAATTTTATGCGTGGTTCGATGCATGAATGATGAATGCATGCGAGTATGATTAAGGATTATGGTTTAATTGTTTTAATGGATGCCCTGGTGACGGGTTACAGGCGGTTAAAATGTGAAAGGCTCTGGTGCGTGTAGTTCAGTTCCTCTAATTTTTTGAGTTGAATTTTGAATGGAGAGAAAAAATGGATAGTGAAATCAATATCTTTTTTTCTATAAGTTGTTGTGATTTTTTATTCAGAGGAGGGAGAGAGCATATGAGCTTATGGTATGCCATGTAAACTTAGCTTTTCAAGTTTTATGAGTGAGGCATCTTCCTTTTGTAGTAAACTTCCCCCATAATGTACGTGCGTGAGGATTTATGTGGCTAAATGAAGAAATCTGAGTACTCATGTAGTGTATAGCCTGCCTGAGGCTAGTAGCCATCAATAATGCACCATAATGCTATCTCTGGCCAATTAACACACTGCATAACTCGTGCTCACATGCTTCTCTTCCATGATCAATAATTAAAATTGTGGACATCCTCAAGCTAAGATATCAAGACCAAAAGTGAAGAGGAAAATTGGGTGGACAAGTTTCATGTTGGACACTTCTTGGACCAAGACTGGTAACGTCCTCAAAAATGAATCCCAAGTCACGAAGTCAACCCTAATTGTATTATTAGAAAATTCACTAGGTGTCATATTTGATATTCTCAAGAATTTGTTGACTTCTGTCTTCAATATCTCTCTATCCATACTTCCAATTAAAATGAAATCTTCTACAAACTTGTAGTTTATGGGAAGCTGAACAAACTTGGTGTTGGAGATGTTGATACACGAAATTATATCATATTTTTTATTTGACTCACATGCACTTTTATATCGTTTTTTATTCATTTTATCTTGTTATGCCAGTATTTTTATTTAATTTCAGGTATTTATATTTCATAAGACTCGGATAAGAAAAGAGGAAGAAATGAAGAAGAAAAGAGTCAAATTTGCAGAAAATGCAAAAAATATCATGACAGAAAGCCATGTCACCCGTCACAATCATATGTTGCCCGCCAAAAGTTACATTAGTGTGTCCCTCGGCACACAACATGTCCCGCTCGACATAGCCCAAAAGTGTGTGTGCCACTCGGCACACAATCCATGGCGATCGACACAGGATGAAGATATGTGTGCCCTACGACACATATTACATGCCACTTGTCACAGACTAATTTCAGTGTTAAACATGAAGTCTTCTCCATGTATTCTTCATGTAACCACTCAGAAACCCAACTTCCCATTATCACCCCATGATCTTTCCAACTTCCCATTTTCCCACTTTTTTCTCCACTTTCTCCATTATCTCCACTATTTATCACATAAAGTTGTAACTTCCATTTTATTTCTCTATATATAGGATCTTAGGAATTATTTTGAGACATCCAAGTTTATACGCGGAAGCACTGTTAGTAGTTTTAGGCATAAATCACTTTGTAAAAGTGGCCGTTTCTCACATTGGGGAAGTACCACACCATTAGTATTATGCATACAATTTGTGTAATGCTTGGATCAAATCTTGTCGTTTTAATAGAAATTATTTCAGTTTCATCTTTATTTCAAGTCTCGCAATTTATCCCTAACTTTTACAGGTTTCCTTTTATTGCTTTATTATTATTATTATTATTATTATTATTATTATTATTATTATTATTATTGTTCATCATTATTAATTTAATTACCATGTCATTTTTAATTGAAATTGTTATGTTTAATTCACTTCCATTTAACAATATGTGTAGCTAAATAGTTTTGAGTCCGATATATGAGGATTGTCGTTTTCGATGGGACTTGGTGATAAGTTGGCTTAATATTTAATTTAGAAATTATGTTTTGGTCTTTGTTTTTAAACTTAATTTAAATATCATTTTCAAGAGAGTGAGAGGTTACTTAACACGATTTTGCCACGAGAGTGGGAAATTAACTAAGGTTCGAGCCGACACTGCGAGAGCGTGGGGATCGAACTAGATAGTAGAAACTAGGAATTAATTCTAAACACAGCGAGAGTGCTTTAGGATTGATTAGAAATTGTTCAATTTTCAAAACGTGTTCCTTGATTCAAGTGGGCGTGCGAGAGCAAAATCCTACGGTTAAAGAGCGTGACTTTATTCAAAACCACGAGAGTGTGAGGTTTAGTCTTTAAATTGATATTTTCTACTAAACACATTTTTAACATCAGTATAATCCAACAAGTTACAGAGTCCCTGAGGTACACGGAATACACACTTCGCTCTCTCTTTTTATATATATTTCCTTATTCTTATTTTATTTCAGTTTTAGTTCTTAGTTTCCCCCAAATTAATCATTCATTAGCATTAGCTTTACAAAGCGATAATAGATTACAGTAGATTGACATTGGTCTCTGTGGGTTCGATAATATTTTATATTACTTCGATATTTCGGTGCACTTGCGGACGCATCAGATGTCTTGAGAAAACGAATGGAGCACTATTATAAAGCTCTATGAAGTAATGGCATTAAAGTTGAACGAGACCGTGGAATTTCAGTAAGTTAAAATGCTGAATTAACAACTTCATGTGCATCACTTCAAAACTTTATAACTCCTTCCATAGTGCACCAAATGGAGTAACCTTGGTACCATGTGAAAGAGAACTTGTGATAGAGCAAACTTGTAGTTGAAAGTAAATTGAAGGGACAACTGGATCACCAATGTTGTACCCCAAAATTTGCCCTCTCTTTTCTCAAGACATTTCTCACCAAAGATCTCAAATGCTCAAGGGTTCTCAAGGGTTTGATCAGATAAGCTCACCTCCTAAGCACCGAGCCTCCAAATTAGGGTTTTGATTTTATCAAGGACAATTATACTTTTGATGCCTCAAATGGATTTCATGGTTCATAATAGGTATTCAAGATTTCTCAATCCAAGTTTTAAGTCTTACATCACAAATTTGCTCAGTCAATTGCTCATATGACTGAAAATCAATGTATTGGGTAAAAAGTCAATTATGGTCAATATACAGTCAAAATTCATGATTTTTGGCCAACATCAACATTTTGAAGTGATATTTATCAATTGACCAAAGGATGTCAAAATTAGGGTTTTGACTGAGATTGAATGATCATTGACTTTTGACCTAGTAGATGACCTAATGGCTTGAAACAAGATCTCAAGGACTCAAAAATAAAATAATGACCTAATTTCATTGCTCAAATCATTCCTCAAGCTCAACGGATTTATAGTTGAAATTTGATCAACTGATGAAAAGTCAACTAATACATAAAAAGTCAAACTTTGACTTTTTGGTCAACATTAAATTTCAAAGATCAAAATTCCTCAAGACACTCAAAAATATAAAACTTGATCATCAAGAATCAAGAAAGTCAAGAAAGTCCATAAAAACTCAAAGTTTTCAATACTTCGAAAATTTTTAAGTATTTTTAACCTTGATAATTTCAATACTTCATGACAATTTTTCACCAAGATGCAAGATGATTCAAGGAAAACTTTAGACATGAAAGTTGTAGATCTTGATGAAATCTACAACTTTATCCCTCAGCTTTGATGTCTAAAAAATGCTTAGATTTAAAGATATAAGCTCATAAAGTCGTGACATTTTTCATAAAACACTTAGTGAAAATTTTAGCAAGTTTAGGCAGATTTTTGACCTAACTTCTTGACCAATTTTCACATAGTTCTAAGATGATTTAGCCAAAGTGGTCAGCATGAAGGTTGTATATAATGTTTCAAGCTTTCCAAAATGTCTAAGAACTTGAAGAGATCATGCTTGAGCTAGGAGAATAGAACAGAAGAAGTTGAGCATTCATTCTTGAATTACAAGGCATCTTCATGAAGAGCACATAACCAAATCCCACAACTATGTTGCATAATCTTGCTTTACAAGCCTATTGAATTGCAAATATATTCATAACCATAGGTTTACATAACTAATTGAGCTATGATCCAAGAGCTTGAGCCATTGTCCAAGTGATCATTGCATTTAAGGAACAAAGTTCAGATTTCCATTTTGAAAAAGTGACTTTAATCACAACTCTAACTCTCCTTGAGCCCATATATTGTTACTTCTGACTCCAAAACATTTCAAAGCAAGAAGAAACATATCTACAACCTATTAACCACCCTACAAGCTCTTGTACTTCACATTGAAACCATGAATTTCAACTTTGCTTCAAAAACAAATTTCAATACCATAACATGTGATCTCTTGTTTATGATCCCTTCAAACTTCCAAACCTCTTACCTATAAATAGAGAGGTTATATGCAATATAAGACACATATTTACAAGCCTTGAAACTCCTTCAAACTCCCTGAAATCAGAAATTGCACCAAACACTCCATAACTTTCCATTTATGACTTTGAATTCAAAATGCACAAACCACTCGTGCGTTTTCCATTTCAATCATTGAAACATCATCGTACACCATATAGAAGTGATCCAAACACTTGAATCACTTCTGTAACACCTCCACCACCATCCACCATTTTCAAAACTCAACTCTGCACATTGACTTCTACAAGAAGATTCAGCCACTCTCAATCCAAATTAAGCATTACAATAGCTTCCTAGGAGTCCAATGAAGCTATTCAGATCATCACAACACCTCCAGGGTTGCTCAAACTCCATCCATGATTTCCAATTTTGAGGTAAGTTTTCTCAAATTTGAACTCTCTCTACAAGCATCATTAATGGTTACTTTGTGAATAAAAAATGTAGACATCATAACCCTCAAGTTAGTTTTCATTTATGTTGCCTGAGTGATGCGAATTTTGAGTTTGAACATTCTGAAAAAATTAGGTTTTATTTGGTACCAACAAAAATTAATGTTCATCTTTGATTTATATTTTAAGTTATTTACATGGTTGAATTCGTATTGAAAAATAAAGCAAGTTTCATGTTCATACTTTTGCAAATGGTTGAGAAATGATTAAGATCAGAAATTCAAAAATCTTGTTAATTGAATCTGGAGCGAGGAAGAAGATGAAGTGTGTTCGTGAAAGGGTTTATTTTATATTTAATGCAACTTGTCTTAATACCGGATGAAACATCCACCCCAGTGGCAGAGGAAGCACGCATAAGGCATTTAACTATAGGGACTCGGGTTCGAGCCCTAGCGGTACCCTTTTGTTTATTTTATATTTCTTTGTATTAGATCATGTACTGGCCAAGATAGTGCGTGTACCATGCTCCTCTCATCCACATCATTTGATCATTGGGCCATGAAATTCAGCGCTCCATAATGCAAGGCCATGATGCACTTTTAAGAGCTGGTTATACTGAATTAGAAACAAGGCGCCTGGGCCTCCTTACTTGAGCCTTTTCCATTTTATTTTTGCTTAAACTCACCCCATTTTTGCTTTATAACAGGCAGGCCCATCTTTTATTTTTAATTTATTTTCTGAACTAAACAAAAACACACATTTGGGCCTAGCGCCCTTTTTGCTACTTTTAAACCCCCATTTCACTTTTCAACCCCCAGCCCAATTATTTTCATTTCTTTTATATTTTCTTTATTTTCATATTTATTTTATCTAAACCATAAAACCACCAAAATATATTTTCTTAATTAAATTAAAAATATTTTAATTTAGGCATTTATTTTATTTTATTAAATTAAATTTTATTATTTCTTTTACATTGTAGAAACATTTTCTTTATTAGCATTAAACAACAATTATTTTCTAAACAATTTAAAATCAGACTTAGGTTTTATTTTAATTAGCTTAAATTTTAGGTTTTTGTTAATAATCAATTAACTTTTATTGTAATTAAAATTAATTAGTCTAATTAGGTCAAAACATTAAACTTTTTCTCCATCAAAAAACCCTAAAAAACAATTTCTTTTTGCCTCTTCATCTTTACATTTTTGTATTATGATTGTAATTCATATTCAATAGTTTGTAATAGTAATTAGGGCTTTACTACTTTCCTACCCTCATTTACAAACTTGTACCCCCCCCTCCCCCCCCCCCCCCCCCCCCCCATTTCCAAAGCATTGTAATAGCGTAGGACATTTAAATTCCGCAATTTATCACTTTCCTTATTATTGCTAGTAATTAGGGTTTGTATGACAAGACTAAAATCAAATCATAGAAAATCCTAATTCAAAGATAAAATACTTGAAATCAAAACACTTTGCACACATGCACCTCTAGGGTAACCCACACTTGTTGGTTCAGATATAAACAGTCATGTTCCTCGAATGTGAGATGTCTTAGCAAAAGACCCTCGATTAAAGGATCATAGTCCCTCGATGACCCTTCAATGTTGCCTTCGATAAATGATCTTAGTCCCTTACGATAATTGCTAAAATATCTTACAAGTTTCCTTCTATGACTATACAATGACCCACGCCTGTCCCTCACATCCAATGATATGGATCTCTACCAATCAATGGTAAAATAGCATTATCTAAAGGAGGAGAAAAAAAACAAATACTTTTTGAGTAGGTAGATTGCTCCTAATTCTTTGCTCACAAACAAAACCATTCCACACCTCACACTTTCAAACATCTTTCAAAAACAAACATTTTGTATACATTCTCAATGATACGATAATCACTATAAAATGCCCTTACATTGGCATTTTCAAAACATCTTTCAAACACTCTTTTTCAATAAATATTTTCAAAACCAACACTTTTTATACATTCTCAACGATGCGAGAATCATTACAAGGTTTTGCCAAACTTATGCTTTTTCAAAATGTTTTCAAACTTACACAAACACAAAGCATTTCAAAGTGATCAAGCAATTAAGATCCCATAGATAACTACGGATGAAAAGGGTGCTAACACCTTCCCTTTTCATAACCTACCCCCCGAACTCAAGAAAATTCTCAAAAGGTCTTTCCTGTTCTTTTCACCCTTTCCTTTATTAGATAAAAGAAAAGTCGGTGGCGGCTCTTGATATCCACAACATTTGCAATCAAACACAAAACACCAAAGTCAGTTCTCCCAAAGTATTACAGAACTGACAACTCTGTTGAGGAGTAATAAACTAAAAGTGGGGTTACCTTAAGAGCTATATCATATTTATTTGCTTTACTTGTTTGCCTTGTTTGCTTTACATTTGTGGGTTATGCTTGGGTTTATTACTTATAAAACTCCTATACCCGGATTTGGGCATATTAGGTAAGTAGCAATAGATCGTGGTAACTATGCAGCATAATATCAACATGGTTGAAGCAATGTCTACGTTAGCGTGAAAAATTTGTTGGTATCGGTGTCCCTTGAGTCTAGTCAAGGAGAATACGAGGCCGCTGTGTGGTTTCATGAAGCACTAACTGACCATAGAACCTTAGTTGAAAAACTTGGCCATTAGAAACTTGTTAGGTAGTCGGCTTTGGTGCAAGACTAAAGTTGGTTGATACTCGATACTACACTCATTGATATCAGACTTTTGGGATATTTTGGTCGCTGTTTGGATGCTTGAGCTAAAACAATTCCCAATGAAGAAATATCAGTGATATTGAGATTCCTTAGAACCCGGTTACGTTTGTTAGGACAGGTTGAACCAACTTAACTTCAAGAGGGTACTTACCTATAAACTCCATGCAAGCCTAAACCTAAGGCCTTGTGTGCTTTGTTTGTGTGTGATTATTTGTTCATAAACATCATGACATCATGCCATAACATTTTCACTAACCATTTCAAGGACCTAGGGATTTATCTTTGTTCTGTTTTATAGGATATGGCTTCCACTCGCAGAAATACCATCTGAATCAACTTCGTAAGGGTGCCTTCTCAACTCAAAAAGTTAGCGTCAAGGGTTCCTGAAAATTCTCTGTTCACCAAAAGATATGGTTAACTTCTCAATCTGGTTACCTCAAGCTTTGAAGCAGATATGATGAGGGTGCTCTTTCAGTTCTTTGACCTTGTACGTCATTGTTTCACCTTTCCTCACTATCAACTAGTGACCACAATGGAATAATTCTCTCAACTAGTAGGGGTACCAGTCCTTTATTAATTATAATTCACGGGTTTAGAGGAAATTCCAAAGCCTGGAGTTATTGCCAAAGCCTTATATCTGAAAAGTTCTAATATTATAGCTAATTGGGAGACAAGAAGTGGGGTCAAAGGATTTTTGGCTAAATTCTTGATGGAGAAGGCTCGTTTGTTTTTGGATGCTTTGGATTTACAAGTTTTTGAAGAATCCTTAGGTCTTCTAATCTATGGGTTGGTGCTTTTTCCTAACCCTGACCAACTCATAGATTTGAATGCTGTCAAAATTTTCCTTACTCATAACCCCGTGCCTACTTTGCTTGGAGACATTCTACATTGTCTTCACACTCGCACCATGAGGAAGAGGGGGCGCTTATGTGTTGTATTCCATTTTTGTCTAGGTGGTTTATTTCACACCTTCCTCGATGAGTATTGAAGAATGAGCAAGGTTTAAGGTGGTCACAAAGGATGATGTCGCTTTGTCATTCAGATATCCGTTGGTGCTCTCGATCTCAAGAGGATATTACTATCATTGATCGTTGTGGGGAGTTCCATAATGTTCCACTCTTGGGCATTAGGGGAGGTATTACTTACAACCCTTCTCTATCTCTACGACAATTTGGCTATGCACGAAGAGATGGTCCCCACGATGCACTCATTCAAGGTATTGTTTTCAACTACGAGAATGATGTTCAAGGTTATCATCGAAGGTTTGTGAATGCTTGTGGAAGGATAAGCAAGGTTGATAGAAATACTTTGGGGTATAAGAATTTCATCTCTCCTGAGCCTTATCTCAAATGCGTACAAGCTCATGCTCAAAGTCTCATGATGCCATATCCAGCCATTCTACCTATGATCATAGAACCAGTTGCTGAAGGGGACGTTCCTTATACCATTATCCATACTAACATGCAGCATAATATCAACATGGTTGAAGCAATGGCTACGTTAGCGTGAAAAATTTGTTGGTATCGGTGTCCCTTGAGTCTAGTCAAGGAGAATACGAGGCCGTTGTGTGGTGTCATGAAGCACTAACTGACCGTAGAACCTTAGTTGAAAAACTTGGCCATTAGAAAGTTGTGAGGTAGTCGGCTTTGGTGCAAGACTAAAGTTGGTTGATACTCGATACTACACTCTTTGAGATCAGACTTTTGGGATATTTTGGTCGCTGTTTGGATGCTTGAGCTAAAACAATTCCCAATGAAGAAATGTCAGTGATATTGAGATTCCTTAGAACCCGGTTACTTTTGTTAGGACAGGTTGAACCAACTTAACTTCAAGAGGGTACTTACCTATAAACTCCATGCAAGCCTAAACCTAAGGCCTTGTGTGCTTTGTTTGTGTGTGATTATTTGTTCATAAACATCATGACATCATGCCATAACATTTTCACTAACCATTTCAAGGACCTAGGGATTTATCTTTGTTCTGTTTTATAGGATATGGCTTCCACTCACAGAAATACCATCTGAATCAACTTCGTAAGGTTGCCTCTTCAACTCAAAAAGTTAGCGTCAAGGGTTCCTGAAAATTCTCTGTTCACCAAAAGATATGGTTAACTTCTCAATCTGGTTACCTCAAGCTTTGAAGCAGACATGATGAGGGTGCTCTTTCAGTTCTTTGACCTTGTACGTCATTGTTTCACCTTTCCCCACTATCACCTGGTGACCACAATGGAATAATTCTCTCAACTAGTAGGGGTACCAGTCCTTTATTAATTATAATTCACGGGTTTAGAGGAAATTCCAAAGCCAGGAGTTATTGCCAAAGCCTTATATCTGAAAAGTTCTAACATCATAGCTAATTGGGAGACAGTGGGGTCAAAGGATTTTTGGCTAAATTCCTGATGGAGAAGGCTCGTTTGTTTTTGGATGCTTTGGATTTACATGTTTTTGAAGAAGCCTTAGCTCTTCTAATCTATGGGTTGGTGCTTTTTCCTAACCCTGACAAACTCATAGATTTGAATGCTGTCAAAATTTTCCTTACTCATAACCCCGTGCCTACGTTGCTTGGAGACATTCTACATTGTCTTCACACTCGCACCATGAGGAAGAGGGGGCGCTTATGTGTTTCATTCCATTTTTGTCTAGGTGGTTTATTTCACACCTTCCTCGATCAGTATTGAAGAATGAGCAAGGTTTAAGGTGGTCACAAAGGATGATGTCTCTTTATCATTCAGATATCCGTTGGTGCTCTCGATCTCAAGAGGATATTACTATCATTGATCGTTGTGGGGAGTTCCATAATGTTCCACTCTTGGGCATTATGGGAGGTATTACTTACAACCCTTCTCTATCTCTACCACAATTTGTCTATGCACGAAGAGATGGTCCCCACGATGCACTCATTCAAGGTATTGTTTTCAACTACGAGAATTATGTTCAAGGTTATCATCGAAGGTTTGTGCATGCTTGTGGAAGGATAAGCAAGGTTAATAGAAATACTTTGGGGCATAAGAATTTCATCTCTCTTGAGCCTTATCTCAAATGGGTACAAGCTCGTGCTCAAAGTCTCATGATGCCATATCCAGCCATTCTACCTATGATCATAGAACCAGTTGCTGAAGGGGACGTTCCTTATACCATTATCCATACTAACATGCAGCATAATATCAACATGGTTGAAGCAATGGCTACGTTAGCGTGAAAAATTTGTTGGTATCGGTTTCCCTTGAGTCTAGTCAAGGAGAATACGAGGCCGTTGTGTGGTGTCATAAAGCACTAACTGACCATAGAACCTTAGTTGAAAACCTTGGCCATTAGAAAGTTGTGAGGTAGTCGGCTTTGGTGCAAGACTAAAGTTGGTTGATACTTGATACTACACTCATTGAGATCAGACTTTTGGGATATTTTGGTCGCTGTTTGGATGCTTAAGCTAAAACAATTCCTAATGAAGAAATGTCAGTGATATTGAGATTCCTTAGAACCCGGTTACTTTTGTTAGGACAGGTTGAACCAACTTAACTTCAAGAGGGTACTTACCTATAAACTCCATGCAAGCCTAAACCTAAGGCCTTGTGTGCTTTGTTTGTGTGTGATTATTTGTTCATAAACATCATGACATCATGCCATAACATTTTCACTAACCATTTCAAGGACCTAGGGATTTATCTTTTTTCTGTTTTATAGGATATGGCTTCCACTCGCAGAAATACCATCTGAATCAACTTCGTAAGGTTGCCTCTTCAACTCAAAAAGTTAGCGTCAAGGGTTCCTGAAAATTATTTGTTCACCAAAAGATATGGTTAACTTCTCAATCTGGTTACCTCAAGCTTTGAAGCAGACATGATGAGGGTGCTCTTTCAGTTCTTCGACCTTGTACGTCATTGTTTCACCTTTCCCCACTATCAACTAGTGACCACAATGGAATAATTCTCTCAACTAGTAGGGGTACCAGTCCTTTATTAATTATAATTCACGGGTTTAGAGGAAATTCCAAAGCCTGGAGTTATTGCCAAAGCCTTATATCTGAAAAGTTCTAATATCATAGCTAATTGGGAGACAAGAAGTGGGGTCAAAGGATTTTTGGCTAAATTCCTGATGGAGAAGGCTCGTTTATTTTTAGATGCTTTGGATTTACAAGTTTTTGAATAAGCCTTAGCTCTTCTAATCTATGGGTTGGTGCTTTTTCCTAACCTTGACCAACTCATAGATTTCAATGCTGTCAAAATTTTCCTTACTCATAACCCCGTGCCTACTTTGCTTGGAGACATTCTACATTGTCTTCACACTCACACCATGAGGAAGAGGGGGCGCTTATGTGTTGTATTCCATTTTTGTCTAGGTGGTTTATTTCACACCTTCCTTGATCAGTATTGAAGAATGAGAAAGGTTTAAGGTGGTCACAAAGGATGATGTCGCTTTATCATTCAGATATCTATTGGTGCTCTCGATCTCAAGAGGATATTACTATCATTGATCGTTGTGGGGAGTTCCATAATGTTCCACTCTTGGGCATTAGGGGAGGTATTACTTACAACCCTTCTCTATCTCTACGACAATTTGGCTATGCACGAAGAGATGGTCCCCACGATGCACTCATTCAAGGTATTGTTTTCAACTACGAGAATTATGTTCAAGGTTATCATCGAAGGTTTGTGCATGCTTGTGGAAGGATAAGCAAGGTTGATAGCAATACTTTGGGGCATAAGAATTTCATCTCTCTTGAGCCTTATCTCAAATGGGTACAAGCTCGTGCTCAAATTCTCATGATGCCATATCCAGCCATTCTACCTATGATCATAGAACCAGTTGCTGAAGGGGACGTTCCTTATACCATTATCCATACTAACATGCAGCATAATATTAACATGGTTGAAGCAATGGCTACGTTAGCGTGAAAAATTTGTTGGTATCGTCGTCCCTTGAGTCTAGTCAAGGAGAATACGAGGTCGTTGTGTGGTGTCATGAAGCACTAACTGACCATAGAACATTAGTTGAAAAGCTTGGCCATTAGAAAGTTGTGAAGTAGTCGGCTTTGGTGCAAGACTAAAGTTGGTTGATACTCGATACTACACTCATTGAGATCAGACTTTTGGGATATTTTGGTCGCTGTTTGGATGCTTGAGCTAAAACAATTCCCAATCAAGAAATTTCAGTGATATTGAGATTCCTTAGAACCCGGTTACTTTTGTTAGGACAGGTTGAACCAACTTAACTTCAAGAGGGTACTTACCTATAAACTCCATGCAAGCCTAAACCTAAGGCCTTGTGTGCTTTGTTTGTGTGTGATTATTTGTTCATAAACATCATGACATCATGCCATAACATTTTCACTAACCATTTCAAGGACCTAGGGATTTATCTTTGTTCTGTTTTATAGGATATGGCTTCCACTCACAGAAATACCATCTGAATCAACTTCGTAAGGTTGCCTCTTCAACTCAAAAAGTTAGCGTCAAGGGTTCCTGAAAATTCTCTGTTCACCAAAAGATATGGTTAACTTCTCAATCTGGTTACCTCAAGCTTTGAAGCAGACATGATGAGGGTGCTCTTTCAGTTCTTTGACCTTGTACGTCATTGTTTCACCTTTCCCCACTATCACCTAGTGACCACAATGGAATAATTCTCTCAACTAGTAGGGGTACCAGTCCTTTATTAATTATAATTCACGGGTTTAGAGGAAATTCCAAATCCTGGAGTTATTGCCAAAGCCTTATATCTGAAAAGTTCTAACATCATAGCTAATTGGGAGACAAGAAGTTGTGTCAAAGGATTTTTGGCTAAATTCCTGATGGAGAAGGCTCGTTTGTTTTTGGATGCTTTGGATTTACATGTTTTTGAAGAAGCCTTAGCTCTTCTAATCTATGGGTTGGTGCTTTTTCCTAACCCTGACCAACTCATAGATTTGAATGCTGTCAAAATTTTCCTTACTCATAAACTCGTGCCTACTTTGCTTGGAGACATTCTACATTGTCTTCACACTCGCACCATGAGGAAGAAGGGGCGCTTATGTGTTGCATTCCATTTTTGTCTTGGTTGTTTCTTTCACACCTTCCTCGATCAGTATTGAAGAATGAGCAAGGTTTAAGGTGGTCACAAAGGATGATGTCTCTTTATCATTCAGATATCCGTTGGTGCTCTCGATCTCAAGAGGATATTACTATCATTGATCGTTGTGGGGAGTTCCATAATGTTCCACTCTTGGGCATTAGGGGAGGTATTACTTACAACCCTTCTCTATCTCTACCACAATTTGGCTATGCACGAAGAGATGGTACCCATGATGCACTCATTCAAGGTATTATTTTTAACTACGAGAATTATGTTCAAGGTTATCATCGAAGGTTTGTGCATGCTTGTGGAAGGATAAGCAAGGTTGATAGCAATACTTTGGGGCATAAGAATTTCATCTCTCTTGAGCCTTATCTCAAATGGGTACAAGCTCGTGCTCAAAGTCTAATGATGCCATATCCAGCCATTCTACCTATGATCATAGAACCAGTTGCTGAAGGGGACGTTCCTTATACCATTATCCATACTAACATGCAGCACAATATTAATATGGTTGAAGCAATGGCTATGTTAGCGTGATAAATTTGTTGGTATCGTCGTCCCTTGAGTCTAGTCAAGGAGAATACGAGGCCGTTGTGTGGTGTCATGAAGCACTAACTGACCATAGAACATTAGTTGAAAAGCTTGGCCATTAGAAAGTTGTGAGGTAGTCGGCTTTGGTGCAAGACTAAAGTTGGTTGATACTCGATACTACACTCATTGAGATCAGACTTTTGGGATATTTTGGTCGCTGTTTGGATGCTTGAGCTGAAACAATTCCCAATGAAGAAATATCAGTGATATTGAGATTCCTTAGAACCCGATTACTTTTGTTAGGACATGTTGAACCAACTTAACTTCAAGAGGGTACTTACCTATAAACTCCATGCAAGCCTAAACCTAAGGCCTTGTGTGCTTTGTTTGTGTGTGATTATTTGTTCATAAACATCATGACATCATGCCATAACATTTTCACTAACCATTTCAAGGACCTAGGGATTTATCTTTGTTCTATTTTATAGGATATGGCTTCCACTTGCAGAAATACCATCTGAATCAACTTCGTAAGGTTGCCTCTTCAACTCAAAAAGTTAGCGTCAAGGGTTCCTGAAAATTCTTTGTTCACCAAAAGATATGGTTAACTTCTCAATCTGGTTACCTCAAGCTTTGAAGCAGACATGATGAGGGTGCTCTTTCAGTTCTTTGACCTTGTACGTCATTGTTTCACCTTTCCCCACTATCAACTAGTGACCACAATGGAATCATTCTCTCAACTAGTAGGGGTACCAGTCCTTTATTAATTATAATTCACGGGTTTAGAGGAAATTCCAAAGCCTGGAGTTATTGCCAAAGCCTTATATCTGAAAAGTTCTAATATCATAGCTAATTGGGAGACAAGAAGTGGGGTCAAAGGATTTTTGGCTAAATTCCTGATGGAGAAGGCTCGTTTATTTTTGGATGCTTTGGATTTACAAGTTTTTGAAGAAGCCTTAGCTCTTCTAATCTATGGGTTGGTGCTTTTTCCTAACCCTGACCAACTCATAGATTTGAATGCTGTCAAAATTTTCCTTACTCATAACCCCGTGCCTACTTTGCTTGGAGACATTCTACATTGACTTCAGACTCGCACCATGAGGAAGAGGGGGCGCTTATGTGTTGCATTCCATTTTTGTCTTGGTGGTTTATTTCACACCTTCCTCGATCAGTATTGAAGAATGAGCAAGGTTTAAGGTGGTCACAAAGGATGATGTCTCTTTATCATTCAGATATCCGTTGGTGCTCTCGATCTTAAGAGGATATTACTATCATTGATCATTGTGGGGAGTTCCATAATGTTCCACTCTTGGGCATTAGGGGAGGTATTACTTACAACCCTTCTCTATCTCTACCACAATTTGGCTATGCACGAAGAGATGGTACCCATGATGCACTCATTCAAGGTATTATTTTCAACTACGAGAATTATGTTCAAGGTTATCATCGAAGGTTTGTGCATGCTTGTGGAAGGATAAGCAAGGTTGATAACAATACTTTGGTGCATATGAATTTCATCTCTCTTGAGCCTTATCTCAAATGGGTACAAGCTCGTGCTCAAAGTCTCATGATGCCATATCCAGCAATTCTACCTATGATCATAGAACCAGTTGCTGAAGGGGACGTTCCTTATACCATTATCCATACTAACATGCAGCATAATATCAACATGGTTGAAGCAATGGCTACGTTAGCGTGAAAAATTTGTTGGTATCGTCGTCCCTTGAGTCTAGTCAAGGAGAATACGAGGCCGTTGTGTGGTGTCATGAAGCACTAACTGACCATAGAACATTAGTTGAAAAGCTTGGCCATTAGAAAGTTGTGAAGTAGTCGGCTTTGGTGCAAGACTAAAGTTGGTTGATACTCGATACTACACTCATTGAGATCAGACTTTTGGGATATTTTGGTCGCTGTTTGGATGCTTGAGCTAAAACAATTCCCAATGAAGAAATATCAGTGATATTGAGATTCCTTAGAACCCAGTTACTTTTGTTAGGACATGTTGAACCAACTTAACTTCAAGAGGGTACTTACCTATAAACTCCATGCAAGCCTAAACCTAAGGCCTTGTGTGCTTTGTTTGTGTGTGATTATTTGTTCATAAACATCATGACATCATGCCATAACATTTTCACTAACCATTTCAAGGACCTAGGGATTTATCTTTGTTCTATTTTATAGGATATGGCTTCCACTCGCAGAAATACCATCTGAATCAACTTCGTAAGGGTGCCTCCTCAACTCAAAAAGTTAGCGTCAAGGGTTCCTGAAAATTCTCTGTTCACCAAAAGATATGGTTAACTCCTCAATCTGGTTACCTCAAGCTTTGAAGCAGACATGATGAGGGTGCTCTTTCAGTTTATTGACCTTTTACGTCATTGTTTCACCTTTCCCCACTATCAACTAGTGACCACAATGGGATAATTCTCTCAACTAGTAGGGGTACCAATCCTTTATTAATTATAATTCACGGGTTTAGAAGAAATTCCAAAGCCTGGAGTTATTGCCAAAGCCTTATATCTGAAAAGTTCTAATATTATAGCTAATTGGGAGACAAGAAGTGGGGTCAAAGGATTTTTGGCTAAATTCCTGATGGAGAAGGCTTGTTTGTTTTTGGATGCTTTGGATTTACAAGTTTTTGAAGAAGCCTTAGCTCTTCTAATCTATGGGTTGGTGCTTTTTCCTAACCCTGACCAACTCATAGATTTGAATGCTGTCAAAATTTTCCTTACTCATAACCCCGTGCCTACTTTGCTTGGAGACATTCTACATTGTCTTCACACTCGCACCATGAGGAAGACGGGGCGCTTATGTGTTGCATTCCATTTATGTCTAGGTGGTTTATTTCACACCTTCCTTGATCAGTATTGAAGAATGAGCAAGGTTTAAGGTGGTCACAAAGGATGATGTCGCTTTATCATTCAGATATCTGTTGGTGCTCTCGATCTCAAGAGGATATTACTATCATTGATCGTTGTGGGGAGTTCCATAATGTTCCACTCTTGGGCATTAGGGGAGGTATTACTTACAACCCTTCTCTATCTCTACGACAATTTGGCTATGCACGAAGAGATGGTCCCCACGATGCACTCATTCAAGGTATTGTTTTCAACTACGAGAATTATGTTCAAGGTTATCATCGAAGGTTTGGTCATGCTTGTGGAAGGATTAGCAAGGTTGATAGCAATACTTTGGGGCATAAGAATTTCATCTCTCTTGAGCCTTATATCAAATGGGTACAAGCTCGTGCTCAATGTCTCATGATGCCATATCCAGCCATTCTACCTATGATCATAGAACCAGTTGCTGAAGGGGACGTTCCTTATACCATTATCCATACTAACATGCAGCATAATATTAACATGGTTGAAGCAATGGCTACGTTAGCATGAAAAATTTGTTGGTATCGTCGTCCCTTGAGTCTAGTCAAGGAGAATACGAGGCCGTTGTGTGGTGTCATGAAGCACTAACTGACCATAGAACATTAGTTGAAAAGCTTGGCCATTAGAAAGTTGTGAAGTAGTCGGCTTTGGTGCAAGACTAAAGTTGGTTGATACTCGATACTACACTCATTGAGATCAGACTTTTGGGATATTTTGGTCGCTGTTTGGATGCTTGAGCTAAAACAATTCCCAATGAAGAAATATCAGTGATATTGAGATTCCTTAGAACCCGGTTACTTTTGTTAGGACATGTTGAACCAACTTAACTTCAAGAGGGTACTTACCTATAAACTCCATGCAAGCCTAAACCTAAGGCCTTGTGTGCTTTGTTTGTGTGTGATTATTTGTTCATAAACATCATGACATCATGCCATAACATTTTCACTAACCATTTCAAGGACCTAGGGATTTATCTTTGTTCTATTTTATAGGATATGGCTTCCACTCGCAGAAATACCATCTTAATCAACTTCGTAAGGGCGCCTCCTCAACTCAAAAAGTTAGCGTCAAGGGTTCCTGAAAATTCTCTGTTCACCAAAAGATATGGTTAACTCCTCAATCTGGTTACCTCAAGCTTTGAAGCAGACATGATGAGGGTGCTCTTTCAGTTTATTGACCTTTTACGTCATTGTTTCACCTTTCCCCACTATCAACTAGTGACCACAATGGGATAATTCTCTCAACTAGTAGGGGTACCAGTCCTTTATTAATTATAATTCACGGGTTTAGAGGAAATTCCAAAGCCTGGAGTTATTGCCAAAGCCTTATATCTGAAAAGTTCTAATATTATAGCTAATTGGGAGACAAGAAGTGGGGTCAAAGGATTTTTGGCTAAATTCCTGATGGAGAAGGCTTGTTTGTTTTTGGATGCTTTGGATTTACAAGTTTTTGAAGAAGCCTTAGCTCTTCTAATCTATGGGTTGGTGCTTTTTCCTAACCCTGACCAACTCATAGATTTGAATGCTGTCAAAATTTTCCTTACTCATAACCCCGTGCCTACTTTGCTTGGAGACATTCTACATTGTCTTCACACTCGCACCATGAGGAAGACGGGGCGCTTATGTGTTGCATTCCATTTATGTCTAGGTGGTTTATTTCACACCTTCCATGATCAGTATTGAAGAATGACCAAGGTTTAAGGTGGTCACAAAGGATGATGTCGCTTTATCATTCAGATATCTGTTGGTGCTCTCGATCTCAAGAGGATATTACTATCATTGATCGTTGTGGGGAGTTCCATAATGTTCCACTCTTGGGCATTAGGGGAGGTATTACTTACAACCCTTCTCTATCTCTACGACAATTTGGCTATGCACGAAGAGATGGTCCCCACGATGCACTCATTCATGGTATTGTTTTCAACTACGAGAATTATGTTCAAGGTTATCATCGAAGGTTTGGTCATGCTTGTGGAAGGATAAGCAAGGTTGATAGCAATACTTTGGGGCATAAGAATTTCATCTCTCTTGAGCCTTATCTCAAATGGGTACAAGCTCGTGCTCAATGTCTCATGATGCCATATCCAGCCATTCTACCTATGATCATAGAACCAGTTGCTGAAGGGGACGTTCCTTATACCATTATCCATACTAACATGCAGCATAATATTAACATGGTTGAAGCAATGGTTACGTTAGCGTGAAAAATTTGTTGGTATCGTCGTCCCTTTAGTCTAGTCAAGGAGAATACGAGGCCGTTGTGTGGTGTCATGAAGCACTAACTGACCATAGAACATTAGTTGAAAAGCTTGGCCATTAGAAAGTTGTGAAGTAGTCGGCTTTGGTGCAAGACTAAAGTTGGTTGATACTCGATACTACACTCATTGAGATCAGACTTTTGGGATATTTTGGTCGCTGTTTGGATGCTTGAGCTAAAACAATTCCCAATGAAGAAATATCAGTGATATTGAGATTCCTTAGAACCCGGTTACTTTTGTTAGGACATGTTGAACCAACTTAACTTCAAGAAGGTACTTACCTATAAACTCCATGCAAGCCTAAACCTAAGGCCTTGTGTGCTTTGTTTGTGTGTGATTATTTGTTCATAAACATCATGACATCATGCCATAACATTTTCACTAACCATTTCAAGGACCTAGGGATTTATCTTTGTTCTATTTTATAGGATATGGCTTCCACTCGCAGAAATACCATCTGAATCAACTTCGTAAGGGCGCCTCCTCAACTCAAAAAGTTAGCGTCAAGGGTTCCTGAAAATTCTCTGTTCACCAAAAGATATGGTTAACTCCTCAATCTGGTTACCTCAAGCTTTGAAGCAGACATGATGAGGGTGCTCTTTCAGTTTATTGAACTTTTACGTCATTGTTTCACCTTTCCCCACTATCAACTAGTGACCACAATGGGATAATTCTCTCAACTAGTAGGGGTACCAGTCCTTTATTAATTATAATTCACGGGTTTAGAGGAAATTCCAAAGCCTGGAGTTATTGCCAAACCCTTATATCTGAAAAGTTCTAATATTATAGCTAATTGGGAGACAAGAAGTGGGGTCAAAGGATTTTTGGCTAAATTCCTGATGGAGAAGGCTTGTTTGTTTTTGGATGCTTTGGATTTACAAGTTTTTGAAGAAGCCTTAGCTCTTCTAATCTATGGGTTGGTGCTTTTTCCTAACCCTGACCAACTTATAGATTTGAATGCTGTCAAAATTTTCCTCACTCATAACCCCGTGCCTACTTTGCTTGGAGACATTCTACATTGTCTTCACACTCGCACCATGAGGAAGACGGGGCGCTTACGTGTTGCATTCCATTTATGTCTAGGTGGTTTATTTCACACCTTCCTTGATCAGTATTGAAGAATGAGCAAGGTTTAAGATGGTCACAAAGGATGATATCGCTTTATCATTCAGATATCTGTTGGTGCTCTCGATCTCAAGAGGATATTACTATCATTGATCGTTGTGGGGAGTTCCATAATGTTCCACTCTTGGGCATTAGGGGAGGTATTACTTACAACCCTTCTCTATCTCTACGACAATTTGGCTATGCACGAAGAGATGGTCCCCACGATGCACTCATTCAAGGTATTGTTTTCAACTACGAGAATTATGTTCAAGGTTATCATCGAAGGTTTGGTCATGCTTGTGGAAGGATAAGCAAGGTTGATAGCAATACTTTGGGGCATAAGAATTTCATCTCTCTTGAGCCTTATCTCAAATGGGTACTAGCTCGTGCTCAATGTCTCATGATGCCATATCCAGCCATTCTACCTATGATCATAGAACCAGTTGCTGAAGGGGACGTTCCTTATACCATTATCCATACTAACATGCAGCATAATATTAACATGGTTGAAGCAATGGCTACGTTAGCGTGAAAAATTTGTTGGTATCGTCGTCCCTTGTGTCTAGTCAAGGAGAATACGAGGCCGTTGTGTGGTGTCATGAAGCACTAACTGACCATAGAACATTAGTTGAAAAGCTTGGCCATTAGAAAGTTGTGAAGTAGTCGGCTTTGGTGCAAGACTAAAGTTGGTTGATACTCGATACTACACTCATTGAGATCAGACTTTTGGGATATTTTGGTCGCTGTTTGGATGCTTGAGCTAAAACAATTCCCAATGAAGAAATATCAGTGATATTGAGATTCCTTAGAACCCGGTTACTTTTGTTAGGACATGTTGAACCAACTTAACTTCAAGAGGGTACTTACCTATAAACTGCATGCAAGCCTAAACCTAAGGCCTTGTGTGCTTTGTTTGTGTGTGATTATTTGTTCATAAACATCATGACATCATGCCATAACATTTTCACTAACCATTTCAAGGACCTAGGGATTTATCTTTGTTCTATTTTATAGGATATGGCTTCCACTTGCAGAAATACCATCTGAATCAACTTCGTAAGGGTGCCTCCTCAACTCAAAAAGTTAGCGTCAAGGGTTCCTGAAAATTCTCTGTTCACCAAAAGATATGGTTAACTTCTCAATCTGGTTACCTCAAGCTTTGAAGCAGACATGATGAGGGTGCTCTTTCAGTTCATTGACCTTTTACGTCATTGTTTCACCTTTCCCCACTATCAACTAGTGACCACAATGGAATAATTCTCTCAACTAGTAGGGGTACCAGTCCTTTATTAATTATAATTCACGGGTTTAGAGGAAATTCCAAAGCCTGGAGTTATTGCCAAAGTCTTATATTTGAAAAGTTCAAATATTATAGCTAATTGGGAGACAAGAAGTGGGGTCAAAAATTTTTTGGCTAAATTCCTGATGGAGAAGGCTTGTTTGTTTTTGGATGATTTGGATTTACAAGTTTTTGAAGAAGCCTTAGCTCTTCTAATCTATGGGTTGGTGCTTTTTCCTAACCCTGACCAACTCATAGATTTGAATGCTGTCAAAATTTTCCTTACTCATAACCCCGTGCCTACTTTGCTTGGAGACATTCTACATTGCCTTCACACTCGCACCATGAGGAAGATGGGGCGCTTATGTGTTGCATTCCATTTATGTCTAGGTGGTTTATTTCACACCTTCCTTGATCAGTATTGAAGAATGAGCAAGGTTTAAGGTGGTCACAAAGGATGATGTCGCTTTATCATTCAAATATCTGTTGGTGCTCTCGATCTCAAGAGGATATTACTATCATTAATCGTTGTGGGGAGTTCCATAATGTTCCACTCTTGGGCATTAGGGGAGGTATTACTTACAACCCTTCTCTATCTCTACAACAATTTGGCTATGCACGAAGAGATGGTCCCCACGATGCACTCATTCAAGGTATTATTTTCAACTACGAGAATTATGTTCATGGTTATCATCGAAGGTTTATGCATGCTTGTGGAAGGATAAGCAAGGTTGATAGCAATACTTTGGGGCATAAGAATTTCATCTCTCTTGAGCCTTATCTCAAATGGGTACAAACTCGTGCTCAAAGTCTCATGATGCCATATCCAGCCATTCTACCTATGATCATAGAACCCGTTGCTGTAGGGGACGTTCCTTATACCATTATCCATACTAACATGCAGCATAATATTAACATGGTTGAAGCAATGGCTACGTTAGCGTGAAAAATTTGTTGGTATCGTCGTCCCTTGAGTCTAGTCAAGGAGAATACGAGGCCGTTGTGTGGTGTCATGAAGCACTAACTGACCATAGAACATTAGTTGAAAAGCTTGGCCATTAGAAAGTTGTGAGGTAGTCGGCTTTGGTGCAAGACTAAAGTTGGTTGATACTCGATACTACACTCACTGAGATCAGACTTTTGGGATATTTTGGTTGCTGTTTGGATGCTTGAGCTAAAATAATTCCCAATGAAGAAATATCAGTGATATTGAGATTCCTTAGAACCCGGTTACTTTTGTTAGGACATGTTGAACCAACTTAACTTCAAGAGGGTACTTACCTATAAACTCCATGCAAGCCTAAACCTAAGGCCTTGTGTGCTTTGTTTGTGTGTGATTATTTGTTCATAAACATCATGACATCATGCCATAACATTTTCACTAACCATTTCAAGGACCTAGGGATTTATCTTTGTTCTATTTTATAGGATATGGCTTCCACTCGCAGAAATACCATCTGAATCAACTTCGTAAGGGTGCCTCCTCAACTCAAAAAGTTAGCGTCAAGGGTTCCTGAAAATTCTCTGTTCACCAAAAGATATGGTTAACTTCTCAATCTGGTTACCTCAAGCTTTGAAGCAGACATGATGAGGGTGCTCTTTCAGTTCATTGACCTTTTACGTCATTGTTTCACCTTTCCCCACTATCAACTAGTGACCACAATGGAATAATTCTCTCAACTAGTAGGGGTACCAGTCCTTTATTAATTATAATTCACGGGTTTAGAGGAAATTCCAAAGCCTGGAGTTATTGCCAAAGCCTTATATCTGAAAATTTCTAATATAATAGCTAATTGGGAGACAAGAAGTGGGGTCAAAGGATTTTTGGCTAAATTCCTGATGGAGAAGGCTTGTTTGTTTTTAGATGCTTTGGATTTACAAGTTTTTGAAGAAGCCTTAGCTCTTCTAATCTATGGGTTGGTGCTTTTTCCTAACCCTGACCAACTCATAGATTTGAATGCTGTCAAAATTTTCCTTACTCATAACCCCGTGCCTACTTTGCTTGGAGACATTCTACATTGTCTTCACACTCGCACAATGAGGAAGAGGGGGCGCTTATGTGTTGCATTCCATTTATGTCTAGGTGGTTTATTTCACACCTTCCTCGATCAGTATTGAAGAATGAGCAAGGTTTAAGGTGGTCACAAAGGATGATGTCGCTTTATCATTAAGATATCCGTTGGTGCTCTCGATCTCAAGAGGATATTACTATCATTAATCGTTGTGGGGAGTTCCATAATGTTCCACTCTTGGGCATTAGGGGAGGTATTACTTACAACCCTTCTCTATCTCTACGACATTTTGGCTATGCACGAAGAGATGGTCCCCACGATGCACTCATTCAAGGTATTGTTTTCAACTACCAAAATTATGTTCAAGGTTATCATCGAAGGTTTGTGCATGCTTGTGGAAGGATAATCAAGGTTGATAGCAATACTTTGGGGCATAAGAATTTCATCTCTCTTGAGCCTTATCTCAAATGGGTACAAGCTCGTGCTCAAAGTCTCATGATGCCATATCCAGCCATTCTACCTATGATCATAGAACCAGTTGCTGAAGGGGACGTTCCTTATACCATTATCCATACTAACATGCAGCATAATATCAACATGGTTGAAGAAATGGCTACGTTAGCGTGAAAAATTTGTTGGTATCGGTGTCCCTTGAGTCTAGTCAAGGAGAATACGAGGCCTTTGTGTGGTGTCATGAAGCACTAACTGACCATAGAACCTTAGTTTAAAAACTTGGCCATTAGAAAGTTGTGAGGTAGTCGGCTTTGGTGCATGATTAAAGTTGGTTGATACTCGATACTACACTCATTGAGATCAAACTTTTGGGATAATTTGGTTGTTGTTTGGATGCTTAAGCTAAAACAATTCCCAATGAAGAAATATCAGTGATATTGAGATTCCTTAGAACCCGGTTACTTTTGTTAGGATAGGTTGAACCAACTTAACTTCAAGAGGGTACTTACCTATAAACTCCGTGCAAGCCTAAACCTAATGCCTTGTGTGCTTTGTTTGTGTGTGATTATTTGTTCATAAACATCATGACATCATGTCATAACATTTTCACTAACCATTTCAAGGACCTAGGGATTTATCTTTGTTCTGTTTTATAGGATATGGCTTCCACTCGCAGAAATACCATCCGAATCAACTTCGTAAGGGTGCCTCCTCAACTCAAAAAGTTAGCGTCAAGGGTTCCTGAAAATTCTATGTTCACCAAAAGATATGGTTAACTTCTCAATCTGGTAACCTCAAGGTATGAAGCAGACATGATGAGGGTGCTCTTTCAATTCTTTGACCTTGTACGTCATTGTTTCACCTTTCCCCACTATCAACTAGTGACCATAATGGAATAATTCTCTCAACTAGTAGGGGTACCAGTCCTTTATTAATTATAATTCACGGGTTTAGAGGAAATTACAAAGCCTGGAGTTATTGCCAAAACCTTATATCTGAAAAGTTCTAATATTATAGCTAATTGGGAGACAAGTGGGGTAAAAGGATTTTTGGCTAAATTCATGATGGAGAAGGCTCGTTTGTTTTTGGATGCTTTGGATTTACAAGTTTTTGAAGAAGCCTTAGCTCTTCTAATCTATGGGTTGGTGCTTTTTCCTAACCCTGACCAACTCATAGATTTGAATGCTGTCAAAATTTTCCTTACTCATAACCCCGTGCCTACTTTGCTTGGAGACATTCTACATTGTCTTCACACTCGCACCATGAGGAAGAGGGGGTGCTTATGTGTTGCATTCCATTTTTGTCTAGGTGGTTTATTTCACACCTTCCTCGATCAGTATTGAAGAATGAGCAAGGTTTAAGGTGGTCACAAAGGATGATGTCGCTTTATCATTCAGATATCCTTTGGTGCTCTCGATCTCAAAAGGATATTACTATCATTGATCATTGTGGGGAGTTCCATAATGTTCCACACTTGGGCATTAGGGGAGGTATTACTTACAACCCTTCTCTATCTCTACGATAGTTTGGCTATGCACGAAGAGATGGTCCCCACGATGCACTCATTCAAGGTATTATTTTCAACTACGAGAATGATGTTCAAGGTTATCATCGAGGGTTTGTGCATGCTTGTGGAAGGATAAGCAAGGTTGATAGCAATACTTTGGGGCATAAGAATTTCATCTCTCTTGAGCCTTATCTCAAATTGGTACAAGCTCGTGCTCAAAGTCTCATGATGCCATATCCAGCCATTCTACCTATGATCATGGAACCAGTTGCTGAAGGGGACGTTCCTTATACCATTATCCATACTAACATACAGCATAATATCAACATGGTTGAAGCAATGGCTACGTTAGCGTGAAAAATTTATTGGTATCGGTGTCTCTTGAGTCTAGTCAAGGAGAATACGAGGCCGTTGTGTGGTGTCATGAAGCACTAACTGACCATAGAACCTTAGTTGAAAAACTTGGCCATTAGAAAGTTGTGAGGTAGTCAGCTTTGGTGCAAGACTAAAGTTGGTTGATACTCGATACTACACTCATTCAGATCAGACTTTTGGGATATTTTGGTCGCTGTTTGGATGCTTGAGCTAAAACAATTCCCAATGAAGAAATATCAGTGATATTGAGATTCCTTAGAACCCGGTTACTTTTGTTAGGACAGGTTGAACCAACTTAACTTCAAGAGGGTACTTACCTATAAATTCCATGCAAGCCTAAACCTAAGGCCTTGTGTGATTTGTTTGTGTGTGATTATTTGTTCATAAACATCATGACATCATGCCATAACATTTTCACTAACCATTTCAAGGACATAGGGATTTATCTTTGTTCTGTTTTATAGGATATGGCTTCCACTCGCAGAAATACCATCTTAATCAACTTCGTAAGGGTGCCTTCTCAACTCAAAAAGTTAGCGTCAAGGGTTCCTGAAAATTCTCTGTTCACCAAAAGATATGGTTAACTTCTCAATCTGGTTACCTCAAGCTTTGAAGCAGACATTATGAGGGTGGTCTTTCAGTTCTTTGACCTCGTACGTCATTATTTCACCTTTCCCCACTATCAATTAGTGACCACAATGGAATAATTCTCTAAACTAGTAGGGGTACCAGTCCTTTATTAATTATAATTCACGGGTTTAGAGGAAATTCCAAAGCCTGGAGTTATTGCCAAAGCCTTATATCTGAAAAGTTCTAATATCATAGCTAATTGGGAGACAAGAAGTGGGGTCAAAGGATTTTTGGCTAAATTCCTGATGGAGAAGTCTCATTTGTTTTTGGATGCTTTGGATTTACAAGTTTTTGAAGAAGCCTTAGCTCTTCTAATCTATGGGTTGGTGCTTTTTCCTAACCGTGACCAACTCATAGATTTGAATGCTGTCAAAATTTTCCTTACTCATAACCCCGTGCCTACTTTGCTTGGAGACATTCTACATTGTCTTCACACTCGCACCATGAGGAAGAGGGGGCGCTTATGTGTTGCATTCCATTTTTGTCTAGGTGGTTTATTTCACACCTTCCTCGATCAGTATTGAAGAATGAGCAAGGTTTAAAGTGGTCACAAAGGATGATGTCGCTTTGTCATTCAGATATCCGTTGGTGCTCTCGATCTCAAGAGGATATTACTATCGTTGATCGTTGTGGGGAGTTCCATAATGTTCCACTCTTGGGCATTAGGGGAGGTATTACTTACAACCCTTCTCTATCTCTACGACAATTTGGCTATGCACGAAGAGATGGTCCCCACGATGCACTCATTCAAGGTATTGTTTTCAACTACGAGAATGATGTTCAAGGTTATCATCGAAGGTTTGTGCATGCTTGTGGAAGGATAAGCAAGGTTGATAGAAATACTTTGGGGCATAAGAATTTCATCTCTCTTGAGCCTTATCTCAAATGCGTACAAGCTCATGCTCAAAGTCTCATGATGCCATATCCAGCCATTCTACCTATGATCATAGAACCAGTTGCTGAAGGGGACGTTCCTTATACCATTATCCATACTAACATGCAGCATAATATCAACATGGTTGAAGCAATGGCTACGTAAGCGTGAAAAATTTGTTGGTATCGGTGTCCCTTGAGTCTAGTCAAGGAGAATACGAGGCCGTTGTGTGGTGTCATGAAGCACTAACTGACCGTAGAACCTTAGTTGAAAAACTTGGCCATTAGAAAGTTGTGAGGTAGTCGGCTTTGGTGCAAGACTAAAGTTGGTTGATACTCGATACTACACTCTTTGAGATCAGACTTTTGGGATATTTTGGTCGCTGTTTGGATGCTTGAGCTAAAACAATTCCCAATGAAGAAATGTCAGTGATATTGAGATTCCTTAGAACCCGGTTACTTTTGTTAGGACAGGTTGAACCAACTTAACTTCAAGAGGGTACTTACCTATAAACTCCATGCAAGCCTAAACCTAAGGCCTTGTGTGCTTTGTTTGTGTGTGATTATTTGTTCATAAACATCATGACATCATGCCATAACATTTTCACAAACCATTTCAAGGACCTAGGGATTTATCTTTGTTCTGTTTTATAGGATATGGCTTCCACTCACAGAAATACCATCTGAATCAACTTCGTAAGGTTGCCTCTTCAACTCAAAAAGTTAGCGTCAAGGGTTCTTGAAAATTCTTTGTTCACCAAAAGATATGGTTAACTTCTCAATCTGGTTACCTCAAGCTTTGAAGCAGATATGATGAGGGTGCTCTTTCAGTTCTTTGACCTTGTACGTCATTGTTTCACCTTTCCCCACTATCACCTAGTGACCACAATGGAATAATTCTCTCAACTAGTAGGGGTACCAGTCCTTTATTAATTATAATTCACGGGTTTAGAGGAAATTCCAAAGCCTGGATTTATTTCCAAAGCCTTATATCTGAAAATTCTAACATCATAGCTAATTGGGAGACAAGAAGTGGGGTCAAAGGATTTTTGGCTAAATTCCTGATGGAGAAGGCTCGTTTGTTTTTGGATGCTTTGGATTTACAAGTTTTTGAAGAAGCCTTAGCTCTTCTAATCTATGGGTTGGTGCTTTTTCCTAACCCTGACCAACTCATAGATTTGAATGCTGTCAAAATTTTCCTTACTCATAACCCCGTGCCTACTTTGCTTGGAGACATTCTACATTGTCTTCACACTCGCACCATGAGGAAGAGGGGCGCTTATGTGTTGCATTCCATTTTTGTCTAGGTGGTTTATTTCACAACTTCCTCGATCAGTATTGAAGAATGAGCAAGGTTTAAGGTGGTCACAAAGGATGATGTCTCTTTATCATTCAGATATCCGTTGGTGCTCTCGATCTCAAGAGGATATTACTATCATTGATCGTTGTGGGGAGTTCCATAATGTTCCACTCTTGGGCATTATGGGAGGTATTACTTACAACCCTTCTCTATCTCTACCACAATTTGGCTATGCACGAAGAGATGGTCCCCACGATGCACTCATTCAAGGTATTGTTTTCAACTACGAGAATTATGTTCAAGGTTATCATCGAAGGTTTGTGCATGCTTGTGGAAGGATAAGCAAGTTTGATAGAAATACTTTGGGGCATAAGAATTTCATCTCTCTTGAGCCTTATCTCAAATGGGTACAAGCTCGTGCTCAAAGTCTCATGATGCCATATCCAGCCATTCTACCTATGATCATAGAACCAGTTGCTGAAGGGGACGTTCCTTATACCATTATCCATACTAACATGCAGCATAATATCAACATGGTTGAAGCAATGGCTACGTTAGCGTGAAAAATTTGTTGGTATCGGTGTCCCTTGAGTCTAGTCAAGGAGAATACGAGGCCGTTGTGTGGTGTCATGAAGCACTAACTGACCGTAGAACCTTAGTTGAAAAACTTGGCCATTAGAAAGTTGTGAGGTAGTCGGCTTTGGTGCAAGACTAAAGTTGGTTGATACTCGATACTACACTCTTTGAGATAAGACTTTTGGGATATTTTGGTCGCTGTTTGGATGCTTGAGCTAAAACAATTCCCAATGAAGAAATGTCAGTGATATTGAGATTCCTTAGAACCCGGTTACTTTTGTTAGGACAGGTTGAACCAACTTAACTTCAAGAGGTTACTTACCTATAAACTCCATGCAAGCCTAAACCTAAGGCCTTGTGTGCTTTGTTTGTGTGTGATTATTTGTTCATAAACATTATGACATCATGCCATAACATTTTCACTAACCATTTCAAGGACATAGGGATTTATCTTTGTTCTGTTTTATAGGATATGGCTTCCACTCACAGAAATACCATCTGAATCAACTTCGTAAGGTTGCCTCTTCAACTCAAAAAGTTAGCGTCAAGGGTTCTTGAAAATTCTTTGTTCACCAACAGATATGGTTAACTTCTCAATCTGGTTACCTCAAGCTTTGAAGCAGACATGATGAGGGTGCTCTTTCAGTTCTTTGACCTTGTACGTCATTGTTTCACCTTTCCCCACTATCACCTAGTGACCACAATGGAATAATTCTCTCAACTAGTAGGGGTACCAGTCCTTTATTAATTATAATTCACGGGTTTAGAGGAAATTCCAAAGCCTGGAGTTATTGCCAAAGCCTTATATATGAAAAGTTCTAACATCATAGCTAATTGGGAGACAAGAAGGGGGGTCAAAGGATTTTTGGCTAAATTCCTGATGGAGAAGGCTCGTTTGTTTTTGGATGCTTTGGATTTACAAGTTTTTCAAGAAGCCTTAGCTCTTCTAATCTATGGGTTGGTGCTTTTTCCTAACCCTGACCAACTCATAGATTTGAATGCTGTCAAAATTTTCCTTACTCATAACCCCGTGCCTACTTTGCTTGGAGACATTCTACATTGTCTTCACACTCGCACCATGAGGAAGAGGGGGCGCTTATGTGTTGCATTCCATTTTTTTCTAGGTGGTTTATTTCACACCTTCCTCGATCAGTATTGAAGAATGAGCAAGGTTTAAGGTGGTCACAAAGGATGATGTCTCTTTATCATTCAGATATCCGTTGGTGCTCTCGATCTCAAGAGGATATTACTATCATTGATCGTTGTGGGGAGTTCCATAATGTTCCACTCTTGGGCATTATGGGAGGTATTACTTACAACCCTTCTCTATCTCTACCACAATTTGGCTATGCACGAAGAGATGGTCCCCACGATGCACTCATTCAAGGTATTATTTTCAACTACGAGAATTATGTTCAAGGTTATCATCGAAGGTTTGTGCATGCTTGTGGAAGGATAAGCAAGGTTGATAGAAATACTTTGGGGCATAAGAATTTCATCTCTCTTGAGCCTTATTTCAAATGGGTACAAGATCGTGCTCAAAGTCTCATGATGCCATATCCAGCCATTCTACCTATGATCATAGAACCAGTTGCTGAAGGGGACGTTCCTTATACCATTATCCATACTAACATGCAGCATAATATCAACATGGTTGAAGAAATGGCTACGTTAGCGTGAAAAATTTGTTGGTATCGGTGTCCCTTGAGTCTAGTCAAGGAGAATACGAGGCCGTTGTGTGGTGTCATGAAGCACTAACTGACCATAGAACCTTAGTTGAAAAACTTGGCCATTAGAAAGTTGTGAGGTAGTCGGCTTTGGTGCAAGACTAAAGTTGGTTGATACTTGATACTACACTCATTGAGATCAGACTTTTGGGATATTTTGGTCGCTGTTTGGATGCTTGAGCTAAAACATTTCCCAATGAAGAAATGTCAGTGATATTGAGATTCCTTAGAACCCGGTTACTTTTGTTAGGACATGTTGAACCAACTTAACTTCAAGAGGTTACTTACCTATAAACTCCATGCAAGCCTAAACCTAAGGCCTTGTGTGCTTTGTTTGTGTGTGATTATTTGTTCATAAACATCATGACATCATGCCATAACATTTTCACTAACCATTTCAAGGACCTAGGGATTTATCTTTGTTCTGTTTTATAGGATATGGATTCCACTCGCAGAAATACCATCTGAATCAACTTCGTAAGGTTGCCTCTTCAACTCAAAAAGTTAGCGTCAAGGGTTCCTGAAAATTCTCCGTTCACCAAAAGATATGGTTAACTTCTCAATCTGGTTACCTCAAGCTTTGAAGTAGACATGATGAGGGTGCTCTTTCAGTTCTTTGACCTTGTACGTCATTGTTTCACCTTTCCCCACTATCAACTAGTGACCACAATGGAATAATTCTCTCAACTAGTAGGGGTACCAGTCCTTTATTAATTATAATTCACGGGTTTAGAGGAAATTCCAAAGCCTGGAGTCATTGCCAAAGCCTTATATCTGAAAAGTTCTAATATCATAGCTAATTAGGAGACAAGAAGTGGGGTCAAAGGATTTTTGGCTAAATTCCTGATGGAGAAGGCTCGTTTATTTTTGGATGCTTTGGATTTACAAGGTTTTGAAGAAGCCTTATCTCTTCTAATCTATGGGTTGGTGCTTTTTCCTAACCCTGACCAACTCATAGATTTTAATGTTGTCAAAATTTTCCTGACTCATAACCCCGTGCCTACTTTGCTTGGAGACATTATACATTGTCTTCACACTCGCACCATGAGGAAGAGGGGGCGCTTATGTGTTGCATTCCATTTTTGTCTAGGTGGTTTATTTCACACCTTCCTCGATCAGTATTTAAGAATGAGCAAGGTTTAAGGTGGTCACAAAGGATGATGTCTCTTTATCATTCAGATATCCGTTGGTGCTCTCGATCTCAAGAGGATATTACTATCATTGATCGTTGTGGGGAGTTCCATAATGTTCCACTCTTGGGCATTAGGGGAGGTATTACTTACAACCCTTCTCTATCTCTACCACAATTTGGCTATGCACGAAGAGATGGTACCCATGATGCACTCATTCAAGGTATTGTTTTCAACTACGAGAATTATGTTCCAGGTTATCATCGAAGGTTTGTGCATGCTTGTGGAAGGATAAGCAAGGTTGATAGCAATACTTTGGGGCATAAGAATTTCATCTCTCTTGAGCCTTATCTCAAATGGGTACAAGCTCGTGCTCAAAGTCTCATGATGCCAAATCAAGCCATTCTACCTATGATCATAGAACCAGTTGCTGAAGGGGACGTTCCTTATACCATTATCCATACTAACATGCAGCATAATATTAACATGGTTGAAGCAATGGCTACGTTAGCGTGATAAATTTGTTGGTATTGTCGTCCCTTGAGTCTAGTAAAGGAGAATACGAGGCCGTTGTGTGGTGTCATGAAGCACTAACTGACCATAGAACATTAGTTGAAAAGCTTGGCCATTAGAAAGTTGTGAGGTAGTCGGCTTTGGTGCAAGACTAAAGTTGGTTGATACTCGATACTACACTCATTGAGATCAGACTTTTGGGATATTTTGGTCGTTGTTTGGATGCTTGAGCTAAAACAATTCCCAATGAAGAAATATCAGTGATATTGAGATTCCTTAGAACCTGGTTACTTTTGTTAGGACATGTTGAACCAACTTAACTTCAAGAGGGTACTTACCTATAAACTCCATGCAAGCCTAAACCTAAGGCCTTGTGTGCTATGTTTGTGTGTGATTATTTGTTCATAAACATCATGACATCATGCCATAACATTTTCACTAACCATTTCAAGGACCTAGGGATTTATCTTTGGTCTATTTTATAGGATATGGCTTCCACTCGCAGAAATACCATCTGAATCAACTTCGTAAGGGTGCCTCCTCAACTCAAAAAGTTAGCGTCAAGGGTCCCTTAAAATTCTCTGTTCACCAAAAGATAAGGTTAACTTCTCAATCTGGTTACCTCAAGCTTTGAAGCAGACATGATGAGGGTGCTCTTTCAGTTCATTGACCTTTTACGTCATTGTTTCACCTTTCCCCACTATCAACTAGTGACCATAATGGAATAATTCTCTTAACTAGTACGGGTACCAGTCCTTTATTAATTATAATTCACGAGTTTAGAGGAAATTCCAAAGCCTGGAGTTATTGCCAAAGCCTTATATCTGAAAAAGTTCTAATATTATAGCTAATTGGGAGACAAGAAGTGGGGTCAAAGGATTTTTGGCTAAATTCCTGATGGAGAAGGCTTGTTTGTTTTTGGATGCTTTGGATTTACAAGTTTTTGAAGAAGCCTTAGCTCTTCTAATCTATGGGTTTGTGCTTTTTCCTAACCCTGACCAACTCATAGATTTGAATGCTGTCAAAATTTTCCTTACTCATAACCCCGTGCCTACTTTGCTTGGAGACATTCTACATTGTCTTCACACTCGCACCATGAGGAAGACGGGGCGCTTATGTGTTGCATTCCATTTATGTCTAGGTGGTTTATTTCACACCTTCCTTGATCAGTATTGAATAATGAGCAAGGTTTAAGGTGGTCACAAAGGATGATGTCGCTTTATCATTCAGATATCTGTTGGTGCTCTCGATCTCAAGAGGATATTACTATCATTGATCGTTGTGGGGAGTTCCATAATGTTCCACTCTTGGGAATTAGGGGAGGTATCACTTACAACCCTTCTCTATCTCTACGACAATTTGGCTATGCACGAAGAGATGGTCCCCACGATGCACTCATTCAAGGTATTGTTTTTAAATACGAGAATCATGTTCAAGGTTATCATCGAAGGTTTGAGCATGCTTGTGGAAGGATAAGCAAGGTTGATAGCAATACTTTGGGGCATAATAATTTCATCTCTCTTGAGCCTTATCTCAAATGGGTACAAGCTCGTGCTCAAAGTCTCATGATGCCATATCCAGCCATTCTACCTATGATCATAGAACCAGTTGCTGAAGGGGACGTTCCTTATACCATTATCCATACTAACATGCAGCATAATATTAACATGGTTGAAGCAATGGCTACGTTAGCGTGAAAAATTTGTTGGTATCGTCGTCCCTTGAGTCTAGTCAAGGAGAATACGAGGCCGTTGTGTGGTGTCATGAAGCACTAACTGACCATAGAACATTAGTTGAAAAGCTTGGCCATTAGAAAGTTGTGAGGTAGTCGGCTTTGGTGCAAGACTAAAGTTGGTTGATACTCGATACTACACTTATTGAGATCAGAATTTTGGGATATTTTGGTCGCTGTTTGGATGCTTGAGCTAAAACAATTCCCAATGAAGAAATATCAGTGATATTGAGATTCCTTAGAACCCGGTTACTTTTGTTATGACATGTTGAACCAACTTAACTTCAAGAGGGTACTTACCTATAAACTCCATGCAAGCCTAAACCTAAGGCCTTGCGTGCTTTGTTTGTGTGTGATTATTTGTTCATAAACATCATGACATCATGCCATAACATTTTCACTAACCATTTCAAGGACCTAGGGATTTATCTTTGTTCTATTTTATAGGATATGGCTTCCACTCGCAGAAATACCATCTGAATCAACTTCGTAAGGGTGCCTCCTCAACTCAAAAAGTTAGCGTCAAGGGTTCCTGAAAATTCTCTATTCACCAAAAGATATGGTTAACTTCTCAATCTGGTTACCTCAAGCTTTGAAGCAGACATGATGAGGGTGCTCTTTCAGTTCATTGACCTTTTACGTCATTGTTTCACCTTTCCCCACTATCAACTAGTGACCACAATGGAATAATTCTCTCAACTAGTAGGGGTACCAGTCTTTTATTAATTATAATTCACGGGTTTAGAGGAAATTCCAAAGCCTGGAGTTATTGCCAAAGCCTTATATCTGAAAAGTTCTAATATTATAGCTAATTGGGAGACAAGAAGTGGGGTCAAAGGATTTTTGGCTAAATTCCTGATGGAGAAGGCTTGTTTGTTTTTGGATGCTTTGGATTTACAAGTTTTTGAAGAAGCCTTAGCTCTTCTAATCTATGGGTTGGTGCTTTTTCCTAACCCTGACCAACTCATAGATTTGAATGCTGTCAAAATTTTCCTTACTCATAACCCCGTGCCTACTTTGCTTGGAGACATTCTACATTGTCTTCACACTCGCACCATGAGGAAGAGGGGGCGCTTATGTGTTGCATTCCATTTATGTCTAGGTGGTTTATTTCACACATTCCTTGATCAGTATTGAAGAATGAGCAAGGTTTAAGGTTGTCACAAAGGATGATGTCGCTTTATCATTTAGATATCTGTTGGTGCTCTCGATCTCAAGAGGATATTACTATCATTGATCGTTGTGGGGAGTTCCATAATGTTCCACTGTTGGGCATTAGGGGAGGTATTACTTACAACCCTTCTCTATCTCTACGACAATTTGGCTATGCACGAAGAGATGGTCCCCACGATGCACTTATTCAAGGTATTGTTTTCAACTACGAGAATTATGTTCAAGGTTATCATCGAAGGTTTGTGCATGCTTGTGGAAGGATAAGCAAGGTTGATAGCAATACTTTGGGGCATAAGAATTTCATCTCTCTTGAGCCTTATCTCAAATGGGTACAAGCTCGTGCTCAAAGTCTCATGATGCCATATCCAGCCATTCTACCTATGATCATAGAACCAGTTGCTGAAGGGGACGTTCCTTATACCATTATCCATACTAACATGCAGCATAATATTAACATGGTTGAAGCAATGGCTACGTTAGCGTGAAAAATTTGTTGGTATCGTCGTCCCTTGAGTCTAGTCAAGGAGAATACGAGGCCGTTGTGTGGTGTCATGAAGCACTAACTAACCATAGAACATTAGTTGAAAAGCTTGGCCATTAGAAAGTTGTGAGGTAGTCGGCTTTGGTGCAAGACTAAAGTTGGTTGATACTCGATACTACACTCATTGAGATCAGACTTTTGGGATATTTTGGTCGCTGTTTGGATGCTTGAGCTAAAACAATTCCCAATGAAGAAATATCAGTGATATTGAGATTCCTTAGAACCCGGTTACTTTTGTTAGGACATGTTGAACCAACTTAACTTCAAGAGGGTACTTACCTATAAACTCCATGCAAGCCTAAACCTAAGGCCTTGCGTGCTTTGTTTGTGTGTGATTATTTGTTCATAAACATCATGACATCATGCCATAACATTTTCACTAACCATTTCAAGGACCTAGGGATTTATCTTTGTTCTATTTTATAGGATATGGCTTCCACTCGCAGAAATACCATCTGAATCAACTTCGTAAGGGTGCCTCCTCAACTCAAAAAGTTAGCGTCAAGGGTTCCTGAAAATTCTCTGTTCACCAAAAGATATGGTTAACTTCTCAATCTGGTTACCTCAAGCTTTGAAGCAGACATGATAAGGGTGCTCTTTCAGTTCATTGACCTTTTACGTCATTGTTTCACCTTTCCCCACTATCAAGTAGTGACCACAATGGAATAATTCTCTCAACTAGTAGGGGTACCAGTCCTTTATTAATTATAATTCAGGGGTTTAGAGGAAATTCCAAAGCCTGGAGTAATTGCCAAAGCCTTATATCTGAAAAGTTCTAATATTATAGCTAATTGGGAGACAAGAAGTGGGGTCAAAGGATTTTTGGCTAAATTCCTGATGGAGAAGGCTTGTTTGTTTTTGGATGCTTTGGATTTACAAGTTTTTGAAGAAGCCTTAGCTCTTCTAATCTATGGGTTGGTGCTTTTTCCTAACCCTGACCAACTCATAGATTTGAATGCTGTCAAAATTTTCCTTACTCATAACCCCGTGCCTACTTTGCTTGGAGACATTCTACATTGTCTTCACACTCGCACCATGAGGAAGAGGGGGTGCTTATGTGTTGCATTCCATTTTTGTCTAGGTGGTTTATTTCACACCTTCCTCGATCAGTATTGAAGAATGAGCAATGTTTAAGGTGGTCACAAAGGATGATGTCGCTTTATCATTAAGATATCCGTTGGTGCTCTCGATCTCAAGAGGATATTACTATCATTAATCGTTGTGGGGAGTTCCATAATGTTCCACTCTTGGGCATTAGGGGAGGTATTACTTACAACCCTTCTCTATGTCTACGACAATTTGGCTATGCACGAAGAGATGGTCCCCACGATGCACTCATTCAAGGTATTGTTTTCAACTACCAAAATTATGTTCAAGGTTATCATCGAAGGTTTGTGCATGCTTGTGGAAGGATAAGCAAGTTTGATACCAATACTTTGGGGCATAAGAATTTCATCTCTCTTGAGCCTTATCTCAAATGGGTACAAGCTCGTGCTCAAAGTCTCATGATGCCATATCCAGCCATTCTACCTATGATCATAGAACCAGTTGCTGAAGGGGACGTTCCTTATACCATTATCCATACTAACATGCAGCATAATATCAACATGGTTGAAGCAATGGCTACGTTAGCGTGAAAAATTTGTTGGTATCGGTGTCCCTTGAGTCTAGTCAAGGAGAATACGAGGCCGTTGTGTGGTGTCATGAAGCACTAACTGACCATAGAACCTTAGTTGAAAAAATTGGCCATTAGAAAGTTGTGAGGTAGTCGGCTTTGGTGCATGATTAAAGTTGGTTGATACTCGATACTACACTCATTGAGATCAGACTTTTGGGATATTTTGGTTGATGTTTGGATGCTTGAGCTAAAACAATTCCCAATGAAGAAATATCAGTGATATTGAGATTCCTTAGAACCCGGTTACTTTTGTTAGGATTGGTTGAACCAACTTAACTTCAAGAGGGTACTTACCTATAAACTTCGTGCAAGCCTAAACCTAATGCCTTGTGTGCTTTGTTTGTGTGTGATTATTTGTTCATAAACATCATGACATCATGCCATAACATTTTCACTAACCATTTCAAGGACCTAGGGATTTATCTTTGTTCTGTTTTATAGGATATGGCTTCCAATCGCAGAAATACCATCCGAATCAACTTCGTAAGGGTGCCTCCTCAACTCAAAAAGTTAGCGTCAAGGGTTCCTGAAAATTCTCTGTTCACCAAAAGATATAGTTAACTTCTCAATCTCGTAACCTCAAGCTTTGAAGCAGACATGATGAGGATGCTCTTTCAATTCTTTGACCTTGTACGTCATTGTTTCACCTTTCCCCACTATCAACTAGTGACCATAATGGAATAATTCTCTCAACTAGTAATGGTACCAGTCCTTTATTAATTATAATTCACGGGTTTAGAGGAAATTACAAAGCCTGGAGTTATTGCCAAAGCCTTATATCTGAAAAGTTCTAATATTATAGCTAATTGGGAGACAAGTGGGGTAAAAGGATTTTTGGCTAAATTCCTGATGGAGAAGGCTCGTTTGTTTTTGGATGCTTTGGATTTACAAGTTTTTGAAGAAGCCTTATCTCTTCTAATCTATGGGTTGGTGCTTTTTCCTAACCCTGACCAACTCATAGATTTGAATGCTGTCAAACGTTTCCTTACTCATAACCCCGTGCCTACTTTGCTTGGAGACATTCTACATTGTCTTCACACTCGCATCATGAGGAAGAGGGGGTGCTTATGTGTTGCATTCCATTTTTGTCTAGGTGGTTTATTTCACACCTTCCTCGATCAGTATTGAAGAATGAGCAAGGTTTAAGGTGGTCACAAAGGATGATGTCGCTTTATCATTCAGATATCCGTTGGTACTCTCGATCTCAAGAGGATATTACTATCATTGATCATTGTGGGGAGTTCCATAATGTTCCACTCTTGGGAATTAGGGGAGGTATTACTTACAACCCTTCTCTATCTCTACGACAATTTGGCTATGCACGAAGAGATGGTCCTCACGATGCACTCATTCAAGGTATTATTTTCAACTACGAGAATGATGTTCAAGGTTATCATCGAGGGTTTGTGCATGCTTGTGGAAGGATAAGCAAGGTTGATAGCAATACTTTGGGGCATAAGAATTTCATCTCTCTTGAGCCTTATCTCAAATGGGTACAAGCTCGTTCTCAAAGTCTCATGATGCCATATCCAGCCATTCTACCTATGATCATAGAACCAGTTGCTGAAGGGGACGTTCCTTATACCATTATCCATACTAACATACAGCAAAATATCAACATGGTTGAAGCAATGGCTACGTTAGCGTGAAAAATTTATTGGTATCGGTGTCTCTTGAGTCTAGTCAAGGAGAATACGAGGCCGTTGTGTGGTGTCATGAAGCACTAACTGACCATAGAACCTTAGTTGAAAAACTTGGCCATTAGAAAGTTGTGAGGTAGTCGACTTTGGTGCAAGACTAAAGTTGGTTGATACTCGATACTACACTCATTGAGATCGGACTTTTGGGATATTTTGGTCGCTGTTTGGATGCTTGAGCTAAAACAATTCCCAATGAAGAAATATCAGTGATATTGAGATTCCTTAGAACCCGGTTACTTTTGTTAGGATAGGTTGAACCAACTTAACTTCAAGAGGGTACTTACATATAAACTTCGTGCAAGCCTAAACCTAATGCCTTGTGTGCTTTGTTTGTGTGTGATTATTTGTTCATAAACATCATGACATCATGCCATAACATTTTCACTAACCATTTCAAGGACCTAGGGATTTATCTTTGTTCTGTTTTATAGGATATGGCTTCCACTCGCAGAAATACCATCTGAATCAACCTCGTAAGGGTGCCTCCTCAACTTAAAAAGTTAACGTCAAGGGTTCCTGAAAATTCTCTGTTCACCAAAAGATATGGTTAACTTCTCAATCTGGTTACCTCAAGCTTTGAAGCAGACATGATGAGGGTGGTCTTTCAAATCTTTGACCTCGTACGTCATTATTTCACCTTTCCCAACTATCAATTAGTCACCACAATGGAATAATTCTCTAAACTAGTAGGGGTACCAGTCCTTTATTAATTATAATTCACGGGTTTAGAGGAAATTCCAAAGCCTGGAGTTATTGCCAAAGCCTTATATCTGAAAAGTTCTAATATCATAGCTAATTGGGAGACAAGAAGTGGGGTCAAAGGATTTTTGGCTAAATTCCTGTTGGAGAAGGCTCGTTTGTTTTTGGATGCTTTGGATTTACAAGTTTTTGAAGAAGCCTTAGCTCTTCTAATCTATGGGTTGGTGCTTTTTCCTAACCGTGACCAACTCATAGATTTGAATGCTGTCAAAATTTTCCTTACTCATAACCCCGTGCCTACTTTGCTTGGAGACATTCTACATTGTCTTCACACTCGCACCATGAGGAAGAGGGGGCGCTTATGTGTTGCATTCCATTTTTGTCTAGGTGGTTTATTTCACACCTTCCTCGATCAGTATTGAAGAATGAGCAAGGTTTAAGGTGGTCACAAAGGATGATGTCGCTTTATCATTCAGATATCCGTTGGTGCTCTCGATCTCAAGAGGATTATCTATCATTGATCGTTGTGGGGAGTTCCATAATGTTCCACTCTTGGGAATTATGGGAGGTATTACTTACAACCCTTCTCTATCTCTACTTCATTTTGGCTATGCACGAAGAGATGGTCCCCACGATGCACTCATTCAAGGTATTGTTTTCAACTACGAGAATTATGTTCAAGGTTATCATCGAAGGTTTGTGCATGCTTGTGGAAGGATAAGAAAGGTTGATAGCAATACTTTGGGGCATAAGAATTTCATCTCTCTTGAGCCTTATCTCAAATGGGTATAAGCTCGTGCTCAAAGTCTCATGATGCCATATCCAGCCATTCTACCTATGATCATAGAACCAGTTGCTGAAGGGGACGTTCCTTATACCATTATCCATACTAACATGCAGCATAATATCAACATGGTTGAAGCAATGGCTACGTTAGCGTGAAAAATTTGTTGGTATTGGTGTCCCTTGAGTCTAGTCAAGGAGAATATGAGGCCGTTGTGTGGTGTCATGAAGCACTAGCTGACCATAGAACCTTAGTTGAAAAACTTGGCCATTAGAAAGTTGTGAGGTAGTCGGCTTTGGTGCAAGACTAAAGTTGGTTGATACTCGATACTACACTCATTGAGATCAGACTTTTGGGATATTTTGGTCGCTGTTTGGATGCTTGAGCTAAAACAATTCCCAATGAAGAAATATCAGTGATATTGAGATTCCTTAGAACCCGGTTACTTTTGTTAGGATAGGTTGAACCAACTTAACTTCAAGAGGGTACTTACCTATAAACTTCGTGCAAGCCTAAACCTAATGCCTTGTGTGCTTTGTTTGTGTGTGATTATTTGTTCATAAACATCATGACATCATGCCATAACATTTTCACTAACCATTTCAAGGACCTAGGGATTTATCTTTGTTCTGTTTTATAGGATATGGCTTCCACTCGCAGAAATACCATCTGAATCAACCTCGTAAGGGTGCCTCCTCAACTTAAAAAGTTAACGTCAAGGGTTCCTGAAAATTCTCTGTTCACCAAAAGATATGGTTAACTTCTCAATCTGGTTACCTCAAGCTTTGAAGCAGACATGATGAGGGTGGTCTTTCAGTTCTTTGACCTCGTACGTCATTATTTCACCTTTCCCCACTATCAATTAGTCACCACAATGGAATAATTCTCTAAACTAGTAGGGGTACCAGTCCTTTATTAATTATAATTCACGGGTTTAGAGGAAATTCCAAAGCCTGGAGTTATTGCCAAAGCCTTATATCTGAAAAGTTCTAATATCATAGCTATTTGGGAGACAAGAAGTGGGGTCAAAGGATTTTTGGCTAAATTCCTGTTGGAGAAGGCTCGTTTGTTTTTGGATGCTTTGGATTTACAAGTTTTTGAAGAAGCCTTAGCTCTTCTAATCTATGGGTTGGTGCTTTTTCCTAACCGTGACCAACTCATAGATTTGAATGCTGTCAAAATTTTCCTTACTCATAACCCCGTGCCTACTTTGCTTGGAGACATCCTACATTGTCTTCACACTCGCACCATGAGGAAGAGGGGGCGCTTATGTGTTGCATTCCATTTTTGTCTAGGTGGTTTATTTCACACCTTCCTCGATCAGTATTGAAGAATGAGCAAGGTTTAAGGTGGTCACAAAGGATGATGTCGCTTTATCATTCAGATATCCGTTGGTGCTCTCGATCTCAAGAGGATTATCTATCATTGATCGTTGTGGGGAGTTCCATAATGTTCCACTCTTGGGAATTATGGGAGGTATTACTTACAACCCTTCTCTATCTCTACTTCATTTTGGCTATGCACGAAGAGATGGTCCCCACGATGCACTCATTCAAGGTATTGTTTTCAACTACGAGAATTATGTTCAAGGTTATCATCGAAGGTTTGTGCATGCTTGTGGAAGGATAAGAAAGGTTGATAGCAATACTTTGGGGCATAAGAATTTCATCTCTCTTGAGCCTTATCTCAAATGGGTATAAGCTCGTGCTCAAAGTCTCATGATGCCATATCCAGCCATTCTACCTATGATCATAGAACCAGTTGCTGAAGGGGACGTTCCTTATACCATTATCCATACTAACATGCAGCATAATATCAACATGGTTGAAGCAATGGCTACGTTAGCGTGAAAATTTGTTGGTATTGGTGTCCCTTGAGTCTAGTCAAGGAGAATATGAGGCTGTTGTGTGGTGTCATGAAGCACTAGCTGACCATAGAACCTTAGTTGAAAAACTTGGCCATTAGAAAGTTGTGAGGTAGTCGGCTTTGGTGCAAGACTAAAGTTGGTTGATACTCGATACTACACTCATTGAGATCAGACTTTTGGGATATTTTGGTCGGTGTTTGGATGCTTAAGCTAAAACAATTCCCAATGAAGAAATATCAGTGATATTGAGATTCCTTAGAACCCGGTTACTTTTGTTAGGACAGGTTGAACCAACTTAACTTCAAGAGGGTACTTACCTATAAACTCCATGTAATCCTAAACCTAAGGCCTTGTGTGCTTTGTTTGTGTGTGATTATTTGTTCATAAACATCATGACATCATGCCATAACATTTTCACTAACCATTTCAAGGACCTAGGGATTTATCTTTGTTCTGTTTTATAGGATATGGCTTCCACTCGCAGAAATACCATCCGAATCAACTTCGTAAGGGTGCCTCCTCAACTCAAAAAGTTAGCATCAAGGGTTCCTGAAAATTCTCTGTTCACCAAAAGATATGGTTAACTTCTCAATCTGGTTACTTCAAGCTTTGAAGCAGACATGATGAGGGTGCTCTTTCAATTTTTGACCTTGTACGTCATTGTTTCACCTTTCCCCAATATCAACTAGTGACCACAATGGAATAATTCTCTCAACTAGTAGGGGTACCAGTTCTTTATTAATTATAATTCACGGGTTTAGAGGGAATTCCAAAGCCTGGAGTAATTGCCAAAGCCTTATATCTGAAAAGTTCTAATATCATAGCTAATTGGGAGACAAGAAGTGGGGTCAAAGGATTTTTGGCTAAATTCCTGATGGGGAAGGCTCGTTTGTTTTTGGATGCTTTGGATTTACAAGATTTTGAAGAAGCCTTAGCTCTTCTAATCTATGGGTTGGTGTTTTTTCCTAACCCTGACCAACTCATAGATTTGAATGCTGTCAAAATTTTCCTTACTCATAACCCCGTGACTACTTTGCTTGGAGACATTCTACATTGTCTTCACACTCGCACCATGAGGAAGAGGGGGCGCTTATGTGTTGCATTCCATTTTTGTCTAGGTGGTTTATTTCACACCTTCCTCGATCAGTATTGAAGAATGAGCAAGGTTTAAGGTGGTCACAAAGGATGATGTCGCTTTATCATTCAGATATCCGTTGGTGCTCTCGATCTCAAGAGGATATTACTATCATTGATCATTTTGAGGAGTTCCATAATGTTCCACTCTTGGTCATTAGGGGAGGTATTACTTACAACCCTTCTACATCTCTATGACAATTTGGCTATGCACGAAGAGATGGTCCCCACGATGCACTCATTAAAGGTATTGTTTTCAACTATGAGAATGATGTTCAAGGTTATCATCGAAGGTTTGTACATGCTTGTGGAAGGATAAGCAAGGTTGATAGAAATACTTTGGGGCATAAGAATTTCATCTCTCTTGAGCCTTATCTCAAATGGGTACAAGCTCGTGCTCAAAGTCTCATGATGCCATATCCATCCATTTTACCTATGATCATAGAACCAGTTGCTGAAGGGGATGTTCGTTATACCATTATCCATACTAACATGCAGCATAATATCAACATGGTTGAAGCAATAGCTACGTTAGAGTGAAATTTTTTTGGTATCGGTGTCCCTTGAGTCTAGTCAAGGAGAATACGAGGCCGTTGTGTGGTGTCATGAAGCACTAACTGACCATAGAACCTTAGTTGAAAAACTTGGCCATTAGAAAGTTGTGAGGTAGTCGGCTTTGATGCAAGACTAAAGTTGGTTGATACTCGATACTACACTCATTGAGATCAGATTTTTGGATATTTTGGTCGCTGTTTGGATGTTTGACCTAAAACAATTCCCAATGAAGAAATATCAGTGATATTGAGATTCCTTAGAACCCGGTTACTTTTGTTAGGACAGGTTAAACCAACTTAACTTCAAGAGGGTACTTACCTATAAACTCCATGCAAGCCTAAACCTAAGGCCTTGTGTGCTTTGTTTGTGTGTGATTATTTGTTCATAAACATCATGACATCATGCCATAACATTTTCACTAACCATTTCAAGGACCTAGGGATTTATCTTTGTTCTGTTTTATAGGATATGGCTTCCACTCGCAGAAATACCATCCGAATCAACTTCGTAAGGGTGCCTCCTCAACTCAAAAAGTTAGCGTCAAGGGTTCCTGAAAATTCTCTGTTCACCAAAAGATATGGTTAACCTCTCAATCTGGTTACCTCAAGCTTTGAAGCAGACATGATGAGGGCGTTCTTTCAGTTCTTTGACCTTGTACGTCATTGTTTCACCTTTCCCCAATATCAACTAGTGACCACAATGGAATAATTCTCTCAACTAGTAGGGGTACCAGTTCTTTATTAATTATAATTCACGGGTTTAGAGGGAATTCCAAAGCCTGGAGTAATTGCCAAAGCCTTATATCTGAAAAGTTCTAATATCATAGCTAATTGGGAGACAAGAAGTGGGGTCAAAGGATTTTTGGATAAATTCCTGATGGGGAAGGCTCGTTTGTTTTTGGATGCTTTGGATTTACAAGATTTTGAAGAAGCCTTAGCTCTTCTAATCTATGGGTTGGTGTTTTTTCCTAACCCTGACCAACTCATAGATTTGAATGCTGTCAAAATTTTCCTTACTCATAACCCCGTGACTACTTTGCTTGGAGACATTCTACATTGTCTTCACACTCGCACCATGAGGAAGAGGGGGCGCTTATGTGTTGCATTCCATTTTTGTCTAGGTGGTTTATTTCACACCTTCCTCGATCAGTATTGAAGAATGAGCAAGGTTTAAGGTGGTCACAAAGGATGATGTCGCTTTATCATTCAGATATCCGTTGGTGCTCTCGATCTCAAGAGGATATTACTATCATTGATCGTTTTGGGGAGTTCCATAATGTTACACTCTTGGTCATTAGGGGAGGTATTACTTACAACCCTTCTCTATCTCTACGACAATTTGGCTATGCACGAAGAGATGGTCCCCACGATGCACTCATTAAAGGTATTGTTTTCAAATACGAGAATGATGTTCAAGGTTATCATCGAAGGTTTGTACATGCTTGTGGAAGGATAAGCAAGGTTGATAGAAATACTTTGGGGCATAAGAATTTCATCTCTCTTGAGCCTTATCTCAAATGGGTACAAGCTCGTGCTCAAAGTCTCATGATGCCATATCCAGCCATTCTACCTATGATCATAGAACCAATTGCTGAAGGGGGCGTTCCTTATACCATTATCCATACTAACATGCAGCATAATATCAACATGGTTGAAGCAATGGCTACGTTAGCATGAAACTTTTGTTTGTATCGGTGTCCCTTGAGTCTAGTCAAGGAGAATACGAGGCCGTTGTATGGTGTCATGAAGCACTAACTGCCAAAGAACCTTAGTTGAAAAACTTGGCCATTAGAAAGTTGTGAGGTAGTCGGCTTTGGTGCAAGACTAAAGTTGGTTGATACTCGATACTACACTCATTGAGATCAGAATTTTGGGATATTTTGGTCGCTGTTTGGATGCTTGAGCTAAAACAATTCCCAATGAAGAAATATCAGTGATATTGAGATTCCTTAGAACCCGGTTACTTTTGTTAGGACAGGTTGAACCAACTTAACTTCAAGAGGGTACTTACCTATAAACTCCATGCAAGCCTAAACCTAAGGCCTTGAGCGCTTTGTTTGTGTGTGATTATTTGTTCATAAACATCATGACATCATGCCATAACATTTTCACTAACCATTTCAAGGACCTAGGGATTTATCTTTGTTCTGTTTTATAGGATATGGCTTCCACTCGCAGAAATACCATCCGAATCAACTTCGTAAGGGTGCCTCCTCAACTCAAAAAGTTAGCTTCAAGGGTTCGTGAAAATTATTTGTTCACCAAAAGATATGGTTAACTTCTCAATCTGGTTACCTCAAGCTTTGAAGCAGACATGATGAGGGTGCTCTTTCAGTTCTTTGACCTTGTACGTCATTGTTTCACCTTTCCCCACTATCAACTAGTGACCACAATGGAATAATTCTCTCAACTAGTAGGGGTACTAGTCCTTTATTAATTATAATTCACGGGTTTAGAGGAAATTCGAAATCCTGGAGTTATTGCCAAAGCCTTATATCTAAAAAGTTCTAATATCATAGCTAATTGGGAGACAAGAAGTGGGGTCAAAGGATTTTTGGCTAAATTCCTGATGGAGAAGGCTCGTTTGTTTTTGGATGCTTTGGATTTACAAGTTTTTGAAGAAGTCTTAGCTCTTCTAATCTATGGGTTGGTGCTTTTTCCTAACCCTGACCAACTCATAGATTTGAATGCTGTCAAAATATTCCTTACTCATAACCCCGTGCCTACTTTGCTTGGATACATTCTACATTGTCTTCACACTCGCACCATGAGGAAGAGGGGGCGCTTATGTGTTTCATTCCATTTTTGTCTAGGTGGTTTATTTCACACCTTTCTCGATCAATATTGAAGAATGAGCAAGGTTTAAGGTGGTCACAAAGCATGATGTCGCTTTATCATTCAGATATTCGTTGGTGCTCTCGATCTCAAGAGGATATTACTATCATTGGTCGTTGTGGGGAGTTCCATAATGTTCCACTCTTGGGCATTAGGGGAGGTATTACTTACAACCCTTCTCTATCTCTACGACAATTTGGCTATGCACGAAGAGATGGTCCTCACGATGCACTCATTTAAGGTATTGTTTTCAACTATGAGAATGATGTTCAAGGTTATCATCGAAGGTTTGAGCATGCTTGTGGAAGGATAAGCAAGGTTGATAGCAATACTTTGGGGCATAAGAATTTCATCTCTATTGAACCTTATCTCAAATGGGTACAAGCTCGTGCTCAAAGTCTCATGATGCCATATCCATCCATTTTACCTATGATCATAGAACTAGTTGCTGAAGGGGATGTTCGTTATACCATTATCCATACTAACATGCAGCATAATATCAACATGGTTGAAGCAATAGCTACGTTAGAGTGAAAAATTTGTTGGTATCGGTGTCCCTTGAGTCTAGTCAAGGAGAATACGAGGCCGTTGTGTGGTGTCATGAAGCACTAACTGACCATAGAACCTTAGTTGAAAAACTTGGCCATTAGAAAGTTGTGAGGTAGTCGGCTTTGGTGCAAGACTAAAGTTGGTTGATACTCGATACTACACTCATTGAGATCAGACTTTTGGGATATTTTGGTCGCTGTTTGGATGCTTGAGCTAAAACAATTCCCAATGAAGTAATATCAGTGATATTGAGATTCCTTAGAACCCGGTTACTTTTGTTAGGACAGGTTGAACCAACTTAACTTCAAGAGGGTACTTACCTATAAACTCCATGCAAGCCTAAACCTAAGGCCTTGTGTGCTTTGTTTGTGTGTGTTTATTTGTTCATAAACATCATGACATCATGCCATAACATTTTCACTAACCATTTCAAGGACCTAGGGATTTATCTTTGTTCTGTTTTATAGGATATGGCTTCCACTCGCAGAAATACCATCCGAATCAACTTCGTAAGGGTGCCTCCTCAACTCAAAAAGTTAGCTTCAAGGGTTCCTGAAAATTATCTGTTCACCAAAAGATATGGTTAACTTCTCAATCTGGTTACCTCAAGCTTTGAAGCAGACATGATGAGGGTGCTCTTTCAGTTCTTTGACCTTGTACGTCATTGTTTCACCTTTCCGCACTATCAACTAGTGACCACAATGGAATAATTCTCTCAACTAGTAGGGGTAACAGTCCTTTATTAATTATAATTCACGGGTTTAGAGGAAATTCCAAAGCCTGGAGTTATTGCCAAAGCCTTATATCTGAAAAGTTCTAATATTATAGCTAATTGGGAGACAAGAAGTGGGGTCAAAGGATTTTTGGCTAAATTCCTGATGGAGAAGGCTCGTTTCTTTTTGGATGCTTTGGATTTACAAGTTTTTGAAGAAGCCTTAGCTCTTCTAATCTATGTGTTGGTGCTTTTTCCTAACCCTTACTAACACTGCAGATTTGAATCATCTAATGGCCCCATGCAGGTTTATTACAAAACGCTGAGGCCAGATCATAACAACAACCAATGCATGGCTCAGTGGTAAGGCAGACATCCTGAGGAGGCTAAGGGTGTGGGTCCAACACCCACTCCTGATATTTGTTTGGTTTTGCTTTCAACTTGAGTTTTTTTTCCTTAATTCTCTTACCCTTAAATCCTAATTCTTTTGGAAAATTTAACCTAACATTTTTAACTAACCTTACAACAAAAATTTTTTAAACCCTAATTGTTTAGGCTTTTAGTTTATTAGGTTTTTTTTAATCAACTTTTAAATTAATTTTTTATATACTAACTAAAATTAATTAATTTCTTTAGGTTTTTTATTAACCTTTTAATTTAAATTAATTAACCTTTTTTTTGCAATTTTAAAATCAATTATATTTTAGGTTTTTATCATTAACCTCAATTTAATTTTAGGTTCAACATCCACCTCTGACATTTTTATTGTTTGTTTTTGGTTTCTAACCAATTTGTCTTTTCCAACCCTAAATTCACTTAACCACAGAATTATTACAAAAAAACTAATTTAATTTTTAGGATAATCAATTTTAATTTTTAATTTAATTTTAGGTTTTTAATTTAATCAACTCAACTTATTTTAGATTTTTTATTTAATAAACCCTAATTTAATTTTTTAGGGTTTTCTTAATTAAATCAAAATCAACTAGGTTTTAGGTTAATCAAAACAAATTTTCTCTTTCTTTTCCTTTTATAATTTCACGTATGTTATTACTGCCGCATATTTTATTATTTTTCCTATTATGTAATTGCTACGGAATGTAATAGCTTAAATTATGATTTTATTTGCTTTACTATTTCCTCCCAATTTTATGATTTTGTACCCCCACTCCCGAAGCCTTATAATAGTTTAGGTTTACTTTTCGCACCTTTACTTTTCCGCATTTTAATTTTATACTTTGAATATAGTTGTTAGATGTGTGCTAATAGGATTGTATGGAAATATAAAATGAATCGATAGCAAAATCCTAAATGCAAGATAAATAATTGAACTGAATCATTTGCACACTCGCACCTATAGAGTAACCTCACTTGTTGCCTTCAGATAAGCATGCTCATGTCCCTCGAACGTAGGGATACCCTTAACAAAGACCCTCGGTTAAAGTCATCATAAAGATCATAGTCCATCGATGTCCCTCGAAGTTGCCTATGATATATGATCTTATACCTCGATGTTACCTATGAATATATGATGACAGTCCCTTCAAAATTTCTAAAGGGATCCATATATATTGCCTTCAATGACCATAACGACGACCCTACGCTTGTCCCTCAAACATCCAAAGATAGGGCTTCTTGCTAACCAGTGGTATGGATAGCACTATCTAAAGGAGGAGGAAAAATACAAGAAAGACCTTGAGTGGGTAGTTACTGGTAACAGCTTGCTCACAACTTAAAACACTTTTTCACAACTCACACTTTCAAAACAATATTTTCAAAACTCTTTATCAACACTCTTGAGGACTGATACAAGAGTTATTATAAAGCAAGCTTCCTTACTATTAGCATTTCAAATAATTTTTCTTAACACACACACAAAGAAAATTTTCAAAAGGGTGTTAACACCTTCCCTTTTCATATCTTACCCTCCCAAACTCAAAATCTCAAAAAGGTCTTTCCTGTTATTTGCAGCCTTTCCTTTAATGGATAAAAGAAAATTCGGTGGCGACTCTTACTATCTACAAAATTTGCGATAAAATGCAAAAACTAGTAAAGTCAGTTATCCTATCGTATTACACCTATCTTTGCTAAATGCAATGGGATCTTCTGTCCAAAGATGCATCTGAGGTCATATGTGCGTAATATTCAACCACACACCTCCAATGGGAACTTATGGGTGCACTACTTCCAAGAGAGCTTATCAGGGACAGAGTTGGAGTGGTTCTATCACCTTGAGGGGACTAATATCCACACCTGGGAGGATCTAGCTGCTTTATTCAATAAACAATACTAATACAATGCTGATCTTGCACCAACTCGCGTGCAGTTGTAGAATATGACTATGGATTCAAATGAAGGCTTTAAAGAGTATGCTCAAAAGTGGAGGGACCTGGATGGAAGGGTGTAACCCCTATTGTCTGACAAAGAATTAGTGGACATGTTTATGGGCACCTTGATTGGTCCATTCTTTAATTTGATGATCGGGAGTTCTTCCCCAGGATTTACTGAGTTGATTTTGACTGGAGAGCGAGTTGAAAGTGGAATCAAAAGTGGAAAGATCCCAATGGCCTCCAACTCTAATGTTGCAAAGAAACCATTTAATGGTAAAAAGGAAACTAATGTTGTTTATGGATAAATGAGTCGTGTCAAGAATGATCATTATCAGTCGGTAGGAGCTGTATTAATTTTAAACCCAACCCCATTTCAATGACCACAATAATCAAACAATAAACAAAAGCCTGATGCCCCAAGGAGGAAATTCATTAGAATCAACATGTCACTGTCTAAGGATTTACAAAATCTATTGAAGGCAGATTTGGTAACACTGAGGAATCCTCCTCAAAACCCCAATACTTCATCTTTAAAATACAACCCGAATGCAAAATGTGCCTATCATTCCAATAGCTTTGGGCACGATACCAATTACTGTTGGGCCTTAAAGAGAAAGATCCAAGATTTGATTGATAAAAAAGTGATTGAGTTTGACCCTCCACAAACCCTTAATGTCATTACTGCTCACATGCCTAACCATGGTAAAGGTGTCAATGCTGTTGAAGATGTCTCCTTTGTTTCTACCATCAATGATTTAACTACTCCATTATTGACCATTAAGAATAATCTGCTGAGAGCCAGTTTATTTTCTGGCTTCTCTAAAATTTGTTACCATTGTGCTTTCCAAACCAATGGTTGTATGTGGTTGAAGAAAGGTATTCAACACCTGATTGATAGCCATAAAATTTTGTTTGAGAAAACTCCGTCCATGAAGAATTTACCTGAAAGTATGCCTCAAGATGTTTCCATAATCACAATTTCTAATACTCATATTAGGATCACCTCTAAAGGCCCTATAAGGATTTCTGCTGAGTCGAGAGTGACTCCCCTGATTATCGCTACATCGGGGCTAATCCCCTATTCATATGACAAAGTTGTGCCTCAGAACTATGGGGAAGAAGTTTATTATCATGGTGCCAAGCAAGAGCCATGGATCACTGAAAATGAAGAACCTGGAATTACAAACATTGTTGGAACTAGTAAGGTCACTAGGTAATGAAGGGTCTTCTCTCCAGAGATCTCTCCTCCAACAACTACTACAACACATGTTCGCATTCCTACTTTTGGGCCAACTTCCAATGCCCGAGGTAAAGAGAAAGTTATTGTGCCTGCCCTGACGGAGGCACCCTCAAAAGAAGTGACAATTGAAGACCCATCTAGACAAGAGATGGAAGAAATTCTGAAGATCATCCAAAAATGTGACTATAAAATAGTTGAACAACTAGGGCAAACACCCTCTAAGATATACACGTTGTCCTTGTTGTTATGCTCTGAAGCACATGCCCAAGCTTTGCTGAAATTCCTGAAGAATTCCCATGTACCACAAGATACCACTAATGATCAATTTGAGAATTGTGTTACAAGCCTAACTGTTGATAAAGGCTTGGGATTTTCTGATGAAGATTTAACTCCAGTGGGAAAGAATCACAATAAGGCTTTCCACATCTCTATTGAATGCAAAGGCACCACTCTGGCGCATGTAATTGTAGATACTGGGTCCTCCCTCAATGTTTTACCTAAAGATGCTTTAGATAGAATGGATTGTGATGGGATGATGCTGAAACCTAGCGATATTGTGGTAAGATCCTTTGATGGGTTGAAGAGAATGGTCCACAGAGAGGTTGATCTCCCAATCAAGGTGGGGTCTCAAGTCTTCAATTCAAATTTTTATGTAATAGATATTCGCCTAACCTATTCATGCTTTCTAAGACGCTCATAGATTCATGGGGCAGGTGCGGCTACCTCTACTCTGCATCAAAAGTTGAAGTACCCAGTAAAAGGGAAGATAGTCACAGTCTGCTGAGAGGAAGAATATATGGTCAATCATTTGAATTCTTTCAAATATGTTGAAATGGATGGATAATTCATTGAAACTCCTTGTAAAGCATTTAAAGTAATCCCTCCAATGATTGTTGTTGCTAAATTTATGCCTGCTATTGCTAAGGACACACCAAGGATGGCCTCTCTGAAGGATGCTCGTGTTGTTGTAGAAGATGGAGGTTGCACTATCTGGGGACAAATTCCTGATATCCCCTACAAATCTGACAAATTGAGGTTGGGTTTTACTTTAAAGGCTCAGAAATACGTTCAACATGCTCCTGTTGGTGGACCACCTCTCCTTATTAGCAAAAATAAAGTCAATGCTCTGGAAGACACTAATAGTGATGGTGACTTGGACAAATGGATATTCCTAACTAATGACGGTGGACTTAACAACTTGAAGCCCAAAGACTTCATCTCAATCTCCTTCAACCAGGAGTAATTGCTATTTCTTGTTTTTATTGCTTTAAAAAGTTTGTATGTATAATTTCTATTAAATCAACGACTTTAAACCATGCGCCTTGCCTGGGGCACAATGGTCCATTTGTTAAGGGTTGTCATTTCATATATCATATGCTCATTTAATAAAAACATTAGACAATTTTGCATTCAAATTTTGCACTCCTTGTCTTTCTTTTACTTTAATGCATTTTAAAATAAGCCATGTGACCTTACATGCACACGCACACACATTTGCAAATCCACATCCACTCTGGATCTCATTGACAATAATTATACTATTGCCATATGTGACTTCGAAAATCCAATCTATCAAGCGGAAGACGAAGGTGAAGAAGATTGTGAAATACCTGGAGAACTCGCCATACTTCTGATACAAGAGGAAAATGATATCCAACGGCATGAATAGATGGTATAAGTGATAAACTTGGGTACTGAGGAAGATAGGAAAGAAGTCAAGATCGACGCCAATTTGGAAGACAGTGTCAAGAGAAGATTGGTTCATATCTTGCATGACTATGTTGAGGTATTTTCTTGGTCATATGAAGACATGCCAGGGCTAGATACTAATATCGTGGTTCATCGTCTACCAATGAAAGAAGGTTGTTCTCCAATCAAACAAAAGGTTCGCCGCATGTGTCCTAATATGTATGAGAAGATCAAGGCTGAGGTAATGAAACAATTCAATGCGGGTTTCTTGGTAGTAATTTTGTATCCCCAATGGGTTGCAAATGCTGTTCCAGTACCAAATAAAGATGGTAAGGTCCGTAGTTAGTAGACTACATGGATTTAAATAGGGCAAGCCCCAAAGACGACTTCCCACTACCACATATTGATGTCTTAGTTGACAACACTGCTCAACACAAGGTATTATCCTTCTTGGATGGCTTCTTGGGTTATAACCAAATCAAAATGGCACCTGAAGACATGGAGAAGACCACCTTTGTCACACAGTGGGGCACCTTATGTTATAAGGTCATGCCTTTTGGGTTTAAGAATGCAGGCACAACTTATCAACGAGCTACAGTGGCTTTATTTAATGATATGATTCATCATGAGATATAAGTCTATGTTTATGACATGATAGAAAGTCCCAAACTGAGGAAGAGTACCTTGTTCATCTGCACAAGCTGTTTGAGAGGCTGAAGAAGTATAAGCTGGGGCTGAATCCAAATAAATGCATCTTTGGGGTGAGGTCTGGGAAGCTCCTTGGCTTCGTCGTCAATGGCAAAGGTATTGAGGTTAATCCTACCAAAGTTAAAGCTATCCAAGAAATTCCATCTCCTAACACTGAGAAGGAGGTTAGAGGTTTTCTAGGACGACTAAACTACATTGCCTGATTCATCTCTCACCTAACTTCTACTTGTGAGCCACTCTTGAAGCTGTTGAAGAAAGATCAAGTAGTCAGATGGAATGAAGACTGTCAATTAGCTTTTGACAAGATCAAAGAATACTTACAAGAACCACCAATACTGATCCCACTAGTTGAAGGAAGACCTCTAATCATGTACTTAACCGTGTTAGAGAATTCAATGGGGTGTGTGCTGGGGCAGCATGACGAGTCTGGTTGAAAAGAGCATGCAATATACTACCTTAGAAAAAAGTTAATCGACTGTGAAATAAGATATTCACTACTCGAGAAAACTTGTTGCGCTTTTGCATGGGCTGCTCGCTGACTAAGACAATATATGTTGACTCATACTACTCTATTAATCTCTAAGATGGATCCCATCAAGTACATTTTTGAGAAACCAGCTCTCTCTGGAAGGATAGCCTGATGGAAAATGCTCTTAACTGAGTATGACATCTAATACACTACAAAAAAAGCAATCAAAGGAAGTGTGTTGGCATATCATTTGGCGCATCAAGCTATAGATGACTACCAATCTATGAACTTTGAATTCCTAGACGATAATATCATGTTGATTACGGATTGTGAAAAACCAAGAATTTATAAAGGACCTGAGCAAGGACCCCGATGGACTATGTTTTTTGATGGAGCTTCCAATGTACTGGGTAACAGAATTGGTGATGTGATCATTTCCCTTGAAGTTTTCCATACGCCTTTTACGTTCATACTTTGCTTCGACTGCACCAACAATATGGCCGAGTATGAAGCATGCATCCTAGGTCTTAAGGATTCTATTGACTTAAGAATCAAATTCTTGAGTGTATATGGAGACTCAGCTTTGGTCATCAGTCAAGTTAAAGGAGAGTGGGATACAAAACATCCAAATATTATCACTTACAAAGAACTTGTGCTAACCTTGATCCCATACTTTGAAGAGGTTACCTTTGAACACATTCTGAGGGAAGAAAATCAGTTGGCAGATGCTTTAGCTACCATGTCTTTTATGTTCAAGGTCAGATGGGACAACGAAGCTCCCCGAATTAATATCGAAAGATTTGACGAACCAGTGCACTGCTATGAGATTGACATTGATGGTGTAGAGGAGAAGCCTTGGTTTCATGAGGTAAAAATATATCTCGAAGTTCAAGAGTATCCTGATGGGGCGTCAGTCAACGACAAGAAATTCCTGCGGAGGTTCTCAGCCAAGTTCTTCCTGAGCAACGAGATCTTATACAAGCACAACCATGATTCAATTATGCTCCATTTTATGGACAAGAAGGAAGCAGAGAAGATCATGGAAGATATGCATGAAGGTATCTTTGGTACTCATTCTAGTGGACACACTATGGCCAAGAAGATTATGAGAGCTGGTTACTGATTGGGGCTTTATGAGTCTATTGGGATACTAACTGCAAGTATACAGTTTAGTCGTTCTAGTTTTAAATGATTATCGAACCCACGGAGATTGAGGATCAATCGCATACGATCTAATGTTACAATTGTTTAACTAAGCGATGAATATTTGGTTTTAGGGGGGAAAAAGAGTTTAATTAAAAACAATAGTAATAGTTATACCGGTATGTGATAGTCGGAATTCAAGAACTCGGTGAATCGCTTGGCATATAAAGTATTTCGGTAAAAACGAATTGTTTAAAAACCTGAGACATACACTCTCGTGTTCATGAAATAAGTTATGCTACTAAACCTAGTGGATGCACTTTAAATTTCATAACACTTTTTGAAAACAACTTAAGTCTAATTAATTTGTTAAAACACTCTCGTGTATTTAAAAATTAATATTTCATTACCCCTATCTGGGTCGAAACCCAGCTCTCACATGCAGGTTCTTGCCTTAATTAATTTCCCACTCTCGTGGCAAAATCGTGTTAAATATCCTCTCACTCTCGTGACAAGGGTAGTTAAATTAAATATGGAAATTGGAAACCAGAAATTATTTATAAAAGTTTTTAGCCAAGTTATCACCGAATTCCTTTGGTGCTTAGGAGTCACATACCGGTACAAACGAAATTATCCAGACATAGTATATTTAGTAATCATGCAAGGTAAAATACAATTCATAAAAATAACTAACATAGCATAAGAGTAATAAAAACCAATTGCATAAAAACTTGTAAATATGTTGCTGTGGTAATCTTGAGTGCGTACAAATTCCTTGCAATTAATTGAAATATATGATCGTGTTAAATCTTAGATGAAGAATTAACACTTTTGGAAACTAATTCTAGAAACTGAACGGTACAGTAGGTATATTGGTTCAAAAGCAAATAAAAATAAAATAATGCAAAAAGGCAAAAGTTTGGCTATGTAGAAAAATCTCTGACCCTGTTCCATTAAAATGCCTCCTATTTATAGAAGAGGATTTTTGCAGTTGAGAGAATTTAGGAACTTCTTGAGTGGAGGAAGACTCGGACTGTACGTTGCTGAAAGTTGGGAATTGTAGGAGAAGAGAACCACCCATTACGTTGCCCATGTCTCCTGTTATGCATAACGTTGAATTAAGCGTGTGACGATCGTCATGAGGAGGTGACAGTCGTAACGCTCTTTAATAGCGCATTACGTTCGTCAATGATGTGTAATGAGCGTCCTTCAAGTTGTGAGCGCGTTACGCTCGTAATGGGGGTGTGACGGTCGTCACCGCAACAAAATCTGCAGACTTTGCAGATTTAGTTCTTTTTCTTCTGATTTTTGGTTAACTTTCTTCATGTGATCCTTTTTCACTGATTTGATTTGAAACATGTTGTACCTGTGAAAAGACATAAAAACTCAGAACAATCGGGAGTTACACGAGTTAAAGTATTATGAAAATCGATAAAAAATGTAGTAATTATATGATACAATTTCTCGTTATCAAATTCCCCCATACTTAAACCTTTGCTTGTCCTCAATCAAATAGTTGTTTAGAAAGATCGGACAAGTTTTATCAAGCACACATGCATGACATACCTTTGGTTTTTAAAGCAATTATGAGAAATCCTCGTTAGTTCGACCGATACTTAAGTGAAAAACTAATGATACGCTAATGACACAAGCAGTAAGCTAAGTCGTGGACTTCCATTTCAAACAACATGTCCAATAGTTCCGTTATAATTCTGCCCAGAGTTTCTCGTATCTATTTCACCCGGTTTTGTTCTAGCGCAATCACATTAAGCCCTTTGTCTTAGCACGCATGTAGTGGAGTAACCGGTTAGTGACTTTGATCCTTTTAGTACGGGGTCTGGTACACGAATGTGGCAACCCTACATATGTTATCCAAATTGGAGGTTGTGGGGGATCGAGCCGTAGCACGCCATACCAAGTTCAGAACCAGATACCTCTGAACCAACGAACAGTGGTTTCCTTCATTATTTGCTCAACTCTTATATGTGACCTTGTATTTTGGTGCACAAAATTTTCTTTTCTTTTAGCAGCGAGATAAGAAGGATATTTCATTGATCAGGCATCAAACACTTATATTCATCGATTCTCCACGTGGTTTGTGTCAAGACGGTGTTGACTGCTAGTATAAACTACTAGGGGTTACTTTAGAACTAAAACTCAAGATATAGGTATAATGGTTATTGAAACGGATTGTGTAAGTAGGAAGTCTACGGTGTCATAACCGTATCGATCTTGTTGAATCGTTTTCGGCTTCCTCAACTGGGATTTCATTAAAATAGGTATGTCGGGCTAATGCGAAGATAAAGTAAAAATTTTCGGTATGGCTAAATAAAGCGAAGAATTTGAATTGAGAAATATCATAAATATTTACTTGTTTATGGAAGATGGAAAGGTACCTCTCCCACACTAAATCCGACATTGTCCTCAATGTTGCGGTATATAGGCGGGGAAATACAAATACAAAAAACAAACAGAAAGGAAATGAAACAGAAAAAGTAAACTACTTAGAAAATAAAGAAAGCTATTGATGGCCACGTCCTCTACTCCTGGTGCGAGAGCGCCTGGTAGGAGTGGCTTCGGTGTCAGTGTCCTGGTAGCCAAGGGTGCTGACGTCCAACCTTAAGGCGTTAAGTTCAGACAGGGCCTCATCCAACCTCCCGTTCATGCTCCGCTGGCCAGTCAGAATCTGAGTGTTTTGTACGCATAAATACTCATATTGTTCCTGTTGTCTTCTTTCAAGTGAGGCACTCATTTGATTTTGCTGATGGATGGCGCGGAGAACGTCTTCAAGAGTAAAAGGAGGTGGTGTGGATGAAGGTCCTGGAGTGTTATGGACGGGGGCAGCACTGTCTATCTCTTCTTGCATTTCGTCTGCGGGGGCATTAGGCTGGTCTTCATGAGTAGGAACACGCCCTCGGGAGCTGCAGGATCGAATAACCAGTTAGCTCTGTTTTATGGATCGGTTCGGTCCCTGCAAGGAAAAGTAATGTTATGACAAACAATGTTTCTCATCACAGGATGGAATCTGCCATCCTCCCGCTCATAAATGAGGTGTGAGGCCTTGCAGTGGTCCAGAGTCAACAAAGCTGGTTCCATAGAAGGCATATCTGCTAGAGTGGCACCATAATTCAGGGCTATGGCAAGAGAAGTGACAATCCCTCCGAAATAGAAGGGTTTTCCGCCTCTAGCACAAATAGATTGAATATGGTCCATTAAAAATGGGGCGGCGTTGATCTTCTGGCCGGTGAATGCGTAATGCATGAAGAAGAGCTCCTTGGAGTTGAGCTTGTGATTGCTGTCTCGGGCGAAGATGGTGTTGCAGAGGATCCGGTGAAAGTATCGGATAGCCGGATTATGAATACGTGTGGCGTTGAGGTGGTCGTAAGATCCGGCACGAATGTTCGTCATACTGTGCCATAAGTTAAAAGCTTCCTCGCCGAAATTATCCGGCACCCGGAGGTGGACACCTTCGTAAGAACAGAAACCAAGCAGCCGTGCGAAATCAGTTTGGGGCAGCTGATGCTCAGTGCCAAACATACGAAATTTGGCCACGCCTGATAGTTGGTTCATGGCACCAGGGGGAGTAATGTCTCAGAAACTCAAAGGTGAGAGTTTCGTAAATGGGTTGCGGTTCGCGGCACAGGTTCCATAAGTTCACGTTCTGCAAAACTTGTCGGACGCTGTCTAACAGTCCCAAATTCCTCAAACAATCAAGGTCAACATGCCGAGTAGCTTGAAGATCGTGGCATTGGAACTTCTGGAATTTGAGTCGTTGGGTTTCACCTTGCTCGCCGGCTCTGAAAGTGAGATTTGGGATTTGTTGATTGTTGGCCATAGTGCATGCAAAAGATTGAATTGTGGAAATGGTTTGGAATGTGGATTGAGTAGTGGGTTGATGGAGTTTAAGTGTTAGAGTGTTGGAATTTGAGAGAAAATTTGAATGGGTACTGTTACGGTTTTGGGAAAAAGGGAAGAATGAGTGGACGGTGGAACGACTTCTGTAATAGCAGAATCTGTTATTGGGCGCGTGTGACGGTCGTCACATTGGGCTGACAGGCGTAACACGGTGAAACACGTGTTACGCTCGTCATGGGGACGTTACGAGCGTTACAGATTCAAATAATTATATTCATGAAATGAACGAAACACTTTAATTTCCAGACATTATAACACAATATTCTAACACAATAAACATGCACAATATTTCCAACACACATCGTATGACAATATTTTGCAAAAAGTATGAACAGTAAATTTAATATCTGATGTAACACACAGTAAAATTAATGAAAATGAAAAATAAACTGAAATGGAAAGAAAATGTATGTTTCTAAAAAATTGTAAAGAGTAAACTTTGTTTAAAATGAAATAATAGCAGTAACGACAATAGAATAGAAACTTGATGAATAATTGAAATTTCATTAACTAGTAAAATTGTTTGGAATTTGAAACAAATAATAACTTAAATGCACAGAATAATAATAAAATACTAAAACTAGGTTCCTCCCCCACACTTAAACTAAACAGTGCCCTCACTGTGTACATAAATGTAAGAGCGAAACAAATCAGCATAACGATGGCAACTCCTAACCACAATGAGTAGGGAACAGATGCTGGTGAATGAAATCCAGTTGGTCCGTTACCAAATACATAAAAGCAATGAAATCCACACGTAAAGATGTAAGCTCAACCTGTATTCCGGTTATTTCTGTATTCAGAGAGTCGAGGGTGACAGTAGGTGGAGGTGGTGGTGGTATCTCGGGAACCGGGAAGGTGGACTCAGTGGAAACTACAGGCTGCTCACATGGGTCAGGAAACTGGTGGTATCCAGGTGGTGTTTCAGGATCTTCAGCATCTGGAGAGGTATTTGGGACTTCATAGATGTCAATAGTGGAAGGAGACGAAGGCGGTGTAGGAGGATGGTGGAGATCAAAAAGCCAATTTGCTCTGTTGTGGACAGTAGTAATAGGATTTGGGAGTACAAACTGGTGAACAGTTTCATGGTTAATCAGCAGCTCAAATTCATTCGACCCAAGATTTCCTATAAAACTAGTGTTGAAACAAAATTAAATATTCATTGGCTTAATTCCATAGTGAGGATTTGATCCTAACATAGGCCTTCAGAGTCCAATGGCATTGGAGATCATAGTGACTAATGCACCTATGAGGATTGGGGCATTTGGTGTTTGGATAATACGTTCCATATTAGCAAGCATATAGGTGGTACCATTTACTGGACGGTTCTGAGAAGCACAGAACATGATGAAAAGCTCATCACGTGACACAGATGTAACATTCTTCTCTTTTCCAAAAAGGGTGTGGGAAATGATCTTATGGAAGTACCTAATAGCAGGGTTATGGATGGACTCCGAGTAAAGGCCATTTGGCTCGGGATGGTTGTTTCCAGCAATGCTACCCCAGAAGAAATCAAGGTCAGTATCTAGCAATAGGTCTTCTTGGGTCATGGTGATAACATCAGGGCCATTAGGGAATCCTAACAGGTTTCAAACTCCCTATGATTGTAGCGGTAGTCCATATTAAACAGTCTGAAGGTGATCAGCCCACGGTTGAAACCTAACCCATGGTTTGGCAGATAGCTCAATGTGCTCAAGAACTCAAGGGTCAACTTATGGTAGGTACAATAGCGTCTCCGAATTGGAGCAACATCCCAGCCTATTTGGTGTAGCAGATACATAACACTCTCACGAATGCCTAAAACAGTCATAGCATGGTCGTCAGCATAAATGGTTGGACACATCTCACGCTCAACTAGATCCTCAAAGCGCCTTCTCTGATGCCTACCTCTCAAGGTTATGTTCATGTAGTTCATACGTGCCATAGAGCTAAATATTAAAGCTAATGAATTACCCTGAAAATGTTTAATAAATGTATGAAAAACTAAGTTAGTATTTTCAAGTTAAAGTGCCGAAGTTAATCAAAAGAAAAATAAGTTTAAATAAAAAGGAGAAAGGGATGCAACATGAAAATTTGAAAGATTAAGACAAAGTAAAAAAAAATAAAAAAAAATAAAACATATCAAAACAACAAAAATAATTAAAAGTAAACATGGGTTGCCTCCCATGAAGCGCTTTTGTTTTATGTCGATGGCTCAACAGACAGTACCTATTTAGTTAGGTATCGGGGTAGGTGGCTCACTTAACTGCAGATAAGCCGAATAGTTCATATTTTCGACATTAAAATAATGCTTTAAGCGTTGGCCATTGACTATAAATGGTTCGATGGAATTTCCTTTAATTTCTACCGCACCACTTGGGAAAACTTTATTAATTTCGAATGGTCCATACCATCTGGAACGTAATTTACCCGGGAAGAGTTTCAGTCTAGAGTTGAATAGGAGTACAATGTCTCCTTCCTTAAATTCTTTCCGCGAGATACGCTTATCATGCCATTTTTTTGTTCTCTCCTTATAGATTCTAGCATTTTCATAAGCGTCTAAACGCAATTCTTCTAATTCATGGATATCTAATATTCGTTTCTCGCCAGCAGTCTTGTAATTTAAGTTAAGAGTTTTAATGGCCCAGTAAGCTTTATGTTCTAATTCAACTGGCAAATGACAAGATTTTCCATAAACTAATTTAAATGGTGTCGTTCCGATAGGGGTTTTAAAAGCTGTTCTATATGCCCAAAGAGCATCATTTATCTTGGAGGACCAATCCTTTCTGGATGTGGCTACAGTTTTCTCAAGGATTTGTTTAATTTCCCTATTTGACACTTCCACTTGTCCACTCGTTTGAGGATGGTATGGTGTGGCTATGCGATGTTTAACACCATATTTTGAAAGTAGTTTTTCGAAAATTCTAGAGATAAAATGGGAACCGCCATCACTAATTACTAGTCTTGGTATACCGAATCGTGGGAAGATAACATGCTTGAATAATTTAAGTACCACTCGTGTATCATTTGTGGGTGCAGCGACGACTTCAATCCATTTTGATACGTAGTTAACAACTACCAATATATACTTATTTCCAAAGGATGCGGGGAATGGTCCCATGAAATCAATTCCCCATACATCGAAAATTTCTACTTCGAGAATCCCTTTTTGCGGCATTTCGTCACGTCTAGATATATTTCCTGTGCGCTGACATCTATCGCAGTTCATAATTTCTACGTGGACGTCTTTCCATAAAGTAGGCCAAAAGAAACCAGCTTGAAGTATTTTTGGACAAGTTTTCGATGTACTATCGTGTCCACCATATGGGGCGGAATGGCAATGAACAATGACGTCGTCTATTTCATCGTTAGGGACGCAGTGACGATAGATACCATCGGCGCCTCTTTTAAAGAGTTGTGGTTCATCCCAAAAGTAGTGTCTAAGATCATGGAAGAATTTCTTCCGCTGTTGGTACGTTAAATCGGGTGGTAAAACACCGGCGGCTAACTAGTTAACGAAATCAGCATACCATGGTAATGTGGTGTTGGTACAAATGGCTTTTACTACCGCAGTTGTTAAATGTTCATCACATTGATCTAAATTGTCGGTAGGAGCTATCTCTAGTTTACCAATACGACGTTCATATGGGAAATCTTTGTTTATGAGAACACTCTCAGTTTGGATTCCATCCAATCTTGATAAATGGTCTGCTACCACGTTTTCAGTCCTCCTTTTGTCTTTTATTTCCAAGTAAAACTCTTGTAGGATTAAGATCCATCTGAGTAGCCGTGGTTTCGCGTATTTCTTACTTAACAAGTATCGGATCGCAACATGATCCATGTAAATAACGATTTTGGCGCCTACTAAGTAGGAATGAAATTTGTCCAATGCGAATACAACAGCTAAGAGTTCCTTCTCCGTAGTGGCGTAATTCATTTGTGCGGGATCAAGTGTTCTGCTTGTGTAGTAGATAGCGTGAAGCTTTTTATCCTTACGTTGTCCTACGACTGCGCCTATAGCATAATCACTCGCATCGCACATTATTTCAAATGGTAGGTTCCAATCAGGAGGTTGCATTATAGGTGTTGAAATTGAGGCTTCTTTAATCATCTCAAATGCGTTTAAGCATTTATAATCGAAAATAAACTTGGCTTCTTTCATCAATAATTCAGTTAGTGGCTTAGTGATTTTACAGAAATCTTTTATAAAACTTTGGTAAAAACCAGCGTGTCCTAGAAAACTTCTTATTTCTCTAACTGTTTTGGGTGGTTGAAGGTTTTTGATAATTTCGATTTTTGCTTTATCGACTTCAATTCCTCTGTTAGATAGAATGTGACCCAACACAATGCCTTGTCTCACCATGAAGTGACATTTTTCCCAGTTGAGCACTAGGTTGACATTGACATAGCGTTTCAGTACCAGCTCAAGATTTGATAAACATCCGTCAAAACTTTCTCTGCAGACAGAAAAATCGTCCATGAATACTTCCATAATTCCGTCCAAAAAGCCTGCGAAAATCGCCATCATGCATCGTTGGAAAGTTGCAGGTGCGTTACATAGTCCAAATGGCATTCTTCGGTATGCAAAGGTACCATATGGGCATGTGAACGTGGTTTTCTCTTGATCATCAGGATGAATGGGAATTTGGAAGAATCCTGAGTATCCGTCAAGATAGCAAAAATGGGAATGTTTGGCTAAGTGCTCGAGCATTTGATCTATGAATGGTAATGGGAAATGGTCCTTGCGTGTAGCTTTGTTTAGTTTTCTGTAATCAATACACATTCTCCATCCTGTTTGGGTACGTTTTGCCACTGATTCGCCTTTTGTGATTGTTATAATCGTAACACCTCCTTTCTTAGGTACTACGTGAACTGGACTGACCCAGTTGCTATCTGATATTGGGTATATGATGTCTGCCTCTAGTATTTTCTTCACTTCTTTCTTAACGACTTCACTTAGGATAGGATTTATTCGTCTTTGATGTTCTCTAGAAGTCTTGCAGTCCTCCTCTAGCATAATGCGGTGCATACAGAGAGAAGGACTTATTCCTTTTAGATCTGATATATTATATCCTAAAGCGGTTGGATACTTCCTTAACACATTAAGAAGTTTTTTAGTTTCGATCTTCCCTAAATTGGCATTGACTATAACTGGCCGTTCGAGTTCTTTATCTAAAAATTCATACCTTAGATCTTTGGGTAACGTTTTAAGTTCTATACCAGTCTTCTTATCAGTTGGGGGTAGGATCGGGTGTTAAGGCGAAACATTCGCTTAGGTTGGCATCGTGATATTCTCGTTTCCAGTCATCGTCCTTGAAGATAGTTGGTGTCCGAATTTTCAATATCAGAATAGGTGTCTTCTTGGTTCTCTAGTTCTTTGACACATTCATCAATAATATCTAGGAAACAGCATGAGTCATCTATAGCAGGGGCTTTGAAGAATTGGGAAAGAATGAATTCTACTTTTTCTTCTCCTACCTCGAAGGTAAGCTTTCCTTTTTTAACGTCGATAATGGCTCCTGCAGTGGCTAAAAATGGTCTTCCTAATATGATGGGAATGTTTGAATCTTCCTTTATGTCCATTATTATAAAGTCAGTAGGTATGTAAAATTGTCCTATTCGGACAGGAATGTTTTCTAGCATACCAACAGGGAATTTGACTGATCTGTTGGCTAGTTATAGGGACATCTTGCTAGGTCTCATGTCACCTAGTTTGAGCTTCTCGCAAATAGATAAGGGCATAAGACTAACACTTTCTCCTAAATCACATAGAGCTTTGTCTATGACATATTTTCCAATTACACATGGTATGGAGAAACTACCAGGATCCTTTAGTTTGGAGGCATGTTATTTTGAATTATGGCGCTATAATCGGCAGTTAGCATAACGGTTTCGTTTTCAAAATTTTTTTTCTTATTAGAAAAAATTTCTTTTAGGAATTTAGCATATGACGACATTTGAGTTATAGCTTCTGTAAACGGAATAGTAACGTTTAATTGTTTCAGAAGTTCTACAAATTTCTTGATTTGCCCATCGTTTTTGGATTTTGCAAGTCTTTGAGGGTATGGAATTGGTGGTTTATATGGCGGTGGAGGTACGTAAGGTTTTTCTGAAACCTCTTTGTTCTCATTCACGTCTTCCTCTATATTATCAGATTGTTCTTTCGATTTCTCTGCTTCCTTTTCAGGTTTTTGATATATGGTCGGGTTTTGGAGTCTAGGATCTACCGGTCCATCAAGTGCTGTCCCACTTCGTAATGTGATAGCATTAGCATGCCCTTTAGGATTGGGTTGTGGCTGTCCAGGATATGTACCAGCAGGTGCGACATAACTAGCTTGGTGTTGTGCTACTTGGGAGATTTGGGTTTCTAACATTTTATTGTGAGTCACTAGGGCGTCTACCTTATTTTCTAATAGCTTCAATTGTTCACTGGTGTGAACGTTTTGATTGAGGAATTCTTTGTTTTGTTGAGCTTGATTAGCGATAAAATTTTCCATTAGGATTTCAAGGTTAGACTTCTTAGGAATGTTAGGAACATTAGCAACGGGTTTTTGATAGCCTGGAGGTACAACAGGTGCTTGGCCCGGTGCATATAAAGCGTTATTGTTCTTGTACGAGAAGTTAGGATGGTTCTTCCAACCATGGTTATAGGTATTAGCATAAGGATTACCTTGAGCGTAATTCACCTGATCAACTGATATTCCTGCTAGGATTTGACATTCGGTTCCAACATGACCAGGAACTCCACAAACTTCGCAGTTTGGGGTAACTGCAGCCACGGTGACTGCAGGAGGTAAGGTCAAGCTTTCTATCTTTTGAGTAAGAGCATCTACCTTAGCATTAACTTTATCTAGGCTACTAATCTCGTACATCCCACTTTTGGTTTGGGTTTTCTCCACAGGTGTTCTTTCTCCTCCCCACTGATAGTGGTTTTGAGCCATATTTTCAATGAGTTGGTTAGCTTCATCATAAGGCTTGTCTATTAGTGTACCACCTGCGGCGGCATCTATAGAGAGTCTCGTGTTGTACAAGAGTCCATTGTAAAATGTGTGGATGATCAGCCAGTTTTCTAATCCATGATGTGGGCACATTCGCATCATATCTTTGTAGCGTTCCCATGCATCGAATAGCGATTCAGTATCCTACTGCCTAAATCCATTGATTTGAGCTCTTAATGCAGCAGTCTTGCTTGGGGGAAAGTATCATGCTAAAAATACAGTCTTAAGTCCTTCCCACGTAGTGACAGAATTTGACGGCAAGGATTGCAACCAAGCCCAAGCTCTATCTCTTAGAGAAAAATGAAAAAGACATAATCTTATTGCATCTTTACTAACACAATTTGCTATAACTGTGTCGGCAAATTGAACGAATTTTGTAAGATGTTCATTTGGATCCTTGGTAGGATTTCCAGAGAATTGGCATTGTTGGATATCTGATATCAATGACGGTTTCAACTCAAAATCGTTTCGATTAATTGCTGGAGCAACAATGCTATTGTGGGGTTCTTGTTATGATGGAGCTGTGTACTCCTTCAGTGGACGGGTCCTTCGTTCTTCGGCCATGTCTACATCTAGATTAATTTCGGTTTCAGAGGAAGAATTAGAATCTGTTTCGGAATCAATCTTGATTTCAGGTTTTGGTAAAGGAATAGCATGATTTAAACAGTAATCACTGACTGTTCATCTTATGGAAGGGATGCGTTCAGGTTCGTCCGTCGATTTGTCAAGTGGTTCACCTTGTGAACGAGTCCTTGGCATACAAATCGAAAAAGGGTTTCTGTTGCCTAGTCTAAATGCACAACAGAAGAATCGTACTTAATTGACTAATCAGTCCCCGACAACGGCGCCAAAAACATGATCGGGACTTTATGAGTCTATTGGGATACTAACTGTAAGTATACAGTTTAGTCGTTCTAGTTTTAAATGATTATCGAACCCACAGAGACTGAGGATCAATCGCATATGATCTAATGTTACAATTGGTTAACTAAGCGATGAATATTTGGTTTTAGGGGGGAAAAAGAGTTTAATTAAAAACAATAGTAATAGCTATACCGGTATGTGATAGTCGGACTTCAGGAACTCGGTGAATCGCTTGGCATATAAAGTATTTCGGTAAAAACAAATTGTTTAAAAACCTGAGACATACACTCTCGTGTTCATGAAATAAGTTATGCTACTAAACCTAGTGGATGCACTTTAAATTTAATAACACTTTTTGAAAACAACTTGAGTCTAATTAATTTGTTAAAACACTCTTGTGTATTTAAAAATTAATTTTTCGTTACCACTATCTTGGTCGAACCCCAGCTCTCGCATGCATGTTATTGCCTTAATTAATTTCCCACTCTCGTGGCAAAATCGTGTTAAATATCCTCTCACTCTCGTGACAAGGGTAGTTAAATTAAATATGGAAATTGGAAACCAGAAATTATTTATAAAAATTTTTAGCCAAGTTATCACCGAATTCCTTTGGTGCTTAGGAGTCACATACCGGTACAAACGAAATTAGCCAGACATAGTATATTTAGTAATCATGCAAGGTAAAATACAATTCATAAAAATAACTAACATAGCATAAGAGTAATAAAAAACAATTGCATAAAAACCTGTAAATATGTTGCTGTGGTAATCTTGAATGCGTATAAATTCCTTGCAATTAATTGAAATATATGACCGTGTTAATTCTTAGATGAAGAATTAACACTTTTGGAAACTAATTCTAGAAACTGAACGATACAGTAGGTATATTGGTTCAAAAGCAAATAAAAATAAAATAATGCAGAAAGGCAAAAGTTTGGCTCTGTAGAAAAATCTACGACCATGTTCAATTAAAATGACTCTTATTTATAGAAGAGGATTTTTGCAGTTGAGAGAATTTAGGAACTGCTTGAGTGGAGGAAGACTCGGACTGTACGTTGCTGAAAGTTGAGGAATTGTAGGAGAAGAGGACCACCCATTACGTTGCCCACGTCTCTTGTTAAGCATAACATTGAATTAAGCGTTTGATGGTCGTCATGAGGAGGTGACGGTTGTAACCCTCTTAAATAGCGCTTTACGTTCGTCAATGATGTGTAACGAGCGTCCTTCATGTTGTGAGAGCGTTACGCTCGTAATGGGGGTGTGATGGTCGTCACAGCAACAAAATCTGCAGACTTTGCAGATTTAGTTCTTTTTCTTCTGATTTTTGGTTAACTTTCTTCATGTGATCCTTTTTCACTGATTTGATTTGAAACATGTTGTACCTATGAAAAGACATAAAAACTCGAAACAATCGGGAGTTAAACGAGTTAATGTATTATGAAAATCGATAAAAAATTTAGTAATTATATGATACGATTTCTCGTTATCAGTTACTATTGGTCGACCATGGAAACCGATTGTCATCACCACTCGTGGACTTGCCATAAGTGCTAAATTTACGCTGACAAAACTCATGTGCCTCCAATACCTTTGAATGTCATGACTGCGCTTTGGCCATTTGCAATGTGGGGTATTGACATGATCAGAGAAATCAAACTTATTGCCTCTAATGGACACCGTTTCATTCTTGTCGTCATTGACTACTTTTCCAAGTAGGTTGAAGCAGCTTCATTTGCCTCAGTTACCAAGAATGTCGTGGTCCGGTTCATTAAGCATAACCTCATATGCCGGTATGGTACCCCTGAGAGGATCATCACTGACAATGGCACCAACCTTAACAATGCCATGATCACTGAACTCTTCATGCAGTTCAAGATCAAGAATCACAACTCTTCTCCATACAGACCTAAGATGAATGGAACACTGGAAGCTGCCAACAAGAATATAAATAAGATTGTGCAAAAGATGGTGGTGACCTACAAAGACTAGCATGAGATGCTACCATTTTCTCTTCATGAATACCGTACCTCGGTGCGAACAACAATTGGGGCAACCCCATTCTCTCTAGTCTATGGCATCGAAGTTGTCCTAATTGTCGAAGTTTAGATTCCTTCTCTAAGGATTATGAAAGAAGCAGACTTAGGCGAATATGAATGGATTCATACTAGGTTGGATCAGTTGAATTTGGTTGACTAAAAGAGGCTGGCGGTTGTTTGTCATGGTAAGATGTACCAGAAATGCATGATCAAAGCTTTCAATAAAAAGATCAAGCATCAAGTATATCAGGCTGGTGACTTGGTAATAAAGCGCATCATTCTGCCACAAGGCGATCCCAGGGGCAAATGGACTCCCAATTACGAAGGGCCATTTATTGTTAAGAAAGTATTCTCGGGCAGTGCTATGATGCTAACCATAATATTTGGCGAAGATTTCCTGCACCTTGTGAACACGGACATAGTCAATAAATATTACGCATGAGAATGACCCACTAGGTTGACACACCTAGGAAAAAATAAGGGCATCCTGGCGAACCAAAAGGGTTCAGCAAAAAGTTAGGCATATATACAAAAGGGTGGCTTGGGAAAAAAAGGGTATCCTGGTGGACTGAACACCCAAAAGGGAAGTCCAGGCAAAAATTAGGGATTAAAGCGTACGAGTATGTCCTGTTGGATCACTTACAGCCAACTTTATTACCAAGATCAAAAGATCAAGTGGTACAAGATCAGTGCAATCAACTTCTTCTGACGGCAAGAAAAGAGATGTTCAAAGACATAAGGGAAATAGCGGGGTTGGAACCTAATGAGATCACTTCCACATGGCTATATACACTTGTTTTCACTTTGTACTCTTTCATTTCATGATGACTTCCTCTTACTAGGATTTCCACCTCTTTGTACAAAATCGCGTATTTATAGGTAAATTATCAATACAAATATACTTTGAAGTTCAAACTTTTTGTTTTTTCTGTTTTGCTTGCAAAAACTTCCAATGACTAAAATTGAATGAGCATATGCATATGAACATGATTAACTATAAAAAAATATACACATGAGAACAGGACTAAACATTTATTCAAAACTCTAGGAGTTGGGATGACACTTAAGCTATCCATAAATCCCCACAGAATCCCTTTCATAAGGGTATCCCCCGAGAAGTCGCCAGAGCCACCTCTATTATCTACATAGAATAGTCTTCACAAATAAGGATACATTCCCCACAATCTCCCTGACAGATCACTCCAACAGATAAAAGATTATAATCTCTTTCCCGACAATATCACCAGCCTACAGATTTTCTAATTTGTACACTTCATAGAAATTATTTTCCTCAGCTGAGCTTGGTCCTCCAAAAAAGACTTTAGCAAATTCAATTTCCCCAAGAAAGTTAGTTTCCTCAACAGAGCACTTCTCCATCAAACAAGGTTTATTTCCCCAACATACTACAAATTTCCCAGCTTGAGTCTATTCCTCAGACTACTACTGACAAAATCCTCTCCCCAGTGAAGTCACCACTACCCCCAAAAAGTTACTGCAAAACCTGGAACCTGACCAGATACCAGTTAACTTTATTCTCCCCAGACGAGTTGGAAGATTATCCATCTCTTTTATACCTAGTCAGGGTATATAAGAAATAAATTCCCCAGTAGAGCAACGAACGACTAAGGTTCTTAAACTCTACTCCTCAAACAGAAATCAACATCCCCTACAAAGTTTCCTCGAACAAGTAAACAAGAATCCCTAGCAGAAACATTCTAGACAAGATTGAAGATACACATACTCTTCATCCCCAACAATAGTCAGGGATTTATTTCCCAGACAAAGATACAACACGGGCTTACAAATACATTTCACATTCATACATCATAGCATATGCATACGAAATGCATACAACACAATCTCATTTATTTTGAGAACATCACTACACAATGCATTTCATACATCATGACATTGCATGCAACTAATTGTTTACCATTTCCGGAAAGATCAATCAACGGACCGATATCATCAAAATCCTCAAAACAAATTGTAGGTCACTCCCTAAAACAAAACAAGGGAAAATATCTACATGATGAACACTCCCTTCAAACATCTGCTGGCTTAGATTAAATCGACTAAAGATTTATTCTGATACTTATCTCAGTAGACCTTTTTTTGGCTCAGATTAAATCGACCAAAGATTTATTCTGATACTCCTCTCAGTTAAATATTTAAAAACATCTGCTGGCTCAGATAAAATCGATTAAAGATTTATTCTGATACTTCTCTGAGTAGAGCTTTTTCTGGCTTAGATTAAATCAACCAAAGATTTATTCTAATACTTCTCTCAGTCAAAGATTTAAAAACATCTGCTGGCTCAAATTAAATAGACTAAAGATTTATTCTGATACATCTCTCAGTAGACACTTTTCTGGCTCAGATTAAATCGGCCAAAGGTTTATTCTGATACTTCTCTCAGTTAAAGATTTAAGGATCTCTGCTAGTTCAGATTAAATCGACCAAATATTTATTCTGATACTTCTCTCAGTAGACCTTTTTCAGGCTCAGATTAAATCAACCAAATATTTATTCTGATACTTCTCTCAGTTAAAGATTTAAAAACATATGCTGTCTCAGATTAAATCGATTAAATATTTATTCTAATACATCTCTCAGTAGACCTTTTTATGGCTCAAATTAAATCGACCAGAGGTTTATTCTAATACTTCTCTCAATTAAATATTTAAAGATCTCTGCTGGCTCAGATTAAATCGACCAAAGATTTATTCTGATACTTCTCTCAGTAGACCTTTTTCTGGCTCAGATTAAATCGACCAAAGGTTTATTCTGATACTTCTCTCAGTTAAAGATTTAAAAACATATGATGGCTCATATTAAATTGACAAAAGATTTATTCTGATACTTCTCGTAGTAGACCCTTTTTTGACTCAGATTAAATCGACCAAAGATTTATTTTGATACTTCTTCAAGATATAGCCGAGCGTAGACTCATTCTGATACTTCTATTAACAATTACCTATGGATGGCATATATAAGTCCATCTGCGACGATTCTCCGTCACCTCTCCAAATGGCATCTTTAAACCCATTCCCTACATAATCAACACATGGTTTTAATTCGTTCACATGCGAGTGAAAATTTCTGGGCACTTAAGTGTTCAATCATCTTCCACCTTCAAGTCGTGAATGGAGGACAAGCCAATCTAACTCCTCAGGTTTAAGAAGATTTAACAGGGGCAGCTGTTGTACCCCATAATTTTCCCTCTCTTTTCTCAAGATATTTCTCACTAAATATCTCAAATGCTCAAGATTTCTCAAGGGTTTGATCAGATAAGCTCACCTCCTAAGCACTAAGCCTCCAAACTAGGGTTTTGATTTTCTAAAGGAAAGTTGGAATTTTGATGCCTCAAATGACTTTCATGGTTAATTATAGGTTTTCCAGATTTCTCATACCAAGTTTCAAGCCTTACATCACAAATTTGCTCAGTCAATTGCTCAGATGATTGAAAATTAATTGTATTGGGTAAAATTAAACGATGGTCAATATACAGTCAAACTTCATGATTTTTGGCCAACATCAACATTTTGAAGTGATATTTATTAATTGACAAAGGTATGATCACAATGCCTCAAGAAAAGCACTCAAATCATCAAAAGGGAAAAATTGTCAAACTTAGGGTTTTGACTGAGATTGACTGATCATTGACTTTTGACCTTGTACATGACCTAATAACTTGAAATATGATCTCAAGGACTAAAAAACAACATGTTGAACTAATTTCATGGATCAAATAATTTCTCTAGCCAATGGATTAATAGTTGAAATTTGATCAACTGATAAAAAGTCAATTGGTACACAAAAGGTTAAACTTTGACTTTTTGGTCAACATTAAATTTCAAAGATCAAAATTCATCAAGACACTCAAAAATATCAAATTGATCATCAAGAATCAAGAAAGTCAAGAAAGTCCACAAAAAGTCAAAGTTTTCAATACTTAGAAAATTTCTAAGTATTTTTAACCTTGATAATTTCAATACTTCATGACAAATTTTCACCAAGATGCAAGATAATTCAAGGAAAACTTTCAACATGAAAGTTATAGATCTTGATGAAATATACAACTCTATACCTTAGGGTTGATGTATAAAAAATGCTTATATCTGAATATATAAGCTCATAAAGTCATGACATTTGACATAAAACACTTATTGAAAATTTTAGTAAGTTTAGGCAGATTTTTGACCTAACTTCTTGACCAATTTTCACCTAGTTCTAAGATGATTTAGCAAAAGTGGTCAACATGAAGGTTTTATATAATTGTTTCAAGCTTTTAAAAATTTCCAATAACTTGAAGAGATCATTCTTTAGCTAGGAGAATCAAAGAGAAGAAGTTGAGCATTCATTCTTAAATTACAAGGCATCTTCATGAAGAACACATAACAAAATCCCACAACTATGTTGCATAATCTTGCTTTGCAAGCCTATTGACTTGAAAATCTATCCGTAATCAGAGGTTTACACAACTAATTGAGATATGATCCAAGAGCTTGAGACATTGTCCAAGTGATCATTCCATTTAAGGAACAAAGTTCACATTTCCATTTTGGAAAAGTGACTTTAATCATAATGTCAATTCTCCTAGAGCCCATAAATTGTTGCTTCTGAATCCAAAACATTTCAAAGAAAGAATCAACATATCTACAACTTGTTAACCACCCTACAAGCTCTTGTACTTCACATTGAAACCATGAATTTCAGCTTTGCTTCAAAAACAAGTTTCAATACCATAACACGTGATCTCTTGTTTCTGATCCCTTCAAACTTCCAAACCTCTCACCTATAAATAGAGAGGTTATATGCAACATAAGAAACGAATTTACAAGCCTTGAAACTCCCTCAAACTCCCTGAAATCAGAAATTGCACCAAACACTCCATAACTTGCCATTTCTAACTTTGAATTCCAAATACACAAACCACTCATGTGTTTTCTATTTCAATCATTCAAACATCATCCATGCACCATATAGAAGTGATCCAAACACTTGAATTACTTTTGTAACACCTCCATAACCATCCACTATTTTAAAAACTCAACTCTGCACATTGACTTCTACAGGAAGATTTAGCCACTCTCAATTCAAAGTAAGCATTGCAATAATCTAACAACTTATACCAACAATTATCAACATATCACAACTTCAACAAATAATCCAAAAATAATTTAATTAAATAATTAATTAAATTAACGGGCGTTACAACTCTGCCCCACTTAGAATGTTTTTGTCCTAGAAAATTTACCTTATTCGAGCAACTCAAGATAGGAGTCCCGCATCTTGCTTTCCAACTCCCACGTCATGCTTTCTCCGACAACTCCTATCCATACTACTTTCACCAAAGCAATCTCTTTGTCTCTTAGACTCTGCATTTCATGATCTGCGATTCATACGAGCATCGTCTCCACAGTGAGATATCCCTTACTTGCACGTCATCCATATGAATCACATGATATGGATCTGAAATATACTTCTGGAGTTGTGACACATGAAACACATCATGCAAATTCGAAAGATTAGGCGGTAAAACCACTCTATAAGCAACATTTCCAACTCTGTCCAAAATTTGATACGGACCAATAAAATGAGGAGTGAGCTTCTTAGACTTGAATGCTCTCCCAACAATAGTCACATGTGTAACTCTCAGAAACACAAGATCACCTGCTTGAAATTCTAAATATTTCATTCGCTTGTCATGATAACTCTTCTGTCTACTTTGGGAATCTTTCATCTTTTCTCAAATTAACTTCACCTTCTCAGTAGTCTCTCGAACAATTTCATGTCCAAGAACTACACTTTCTCCAGATTCATGCCAACATAAAGGAGTTCTACATATCCGACTATACAACGCTTCAAAAGGTTCCATTCCAATACTAGAATGGTAATTGTTATTATAAGTGAACTCTATCAATGGAAGATAAGTATCCCACGAAACTCCCTGTTCAAGAACACATGCTCTCAACAAATCTTCTAACGACTAAATAGTCCATTCAGTCTGACCATCCATGTGAGGGTGATACGCTAAACTCAACCTCAACTTAAAACCCAACACCTCTTGCAAACTCTTCCAAAAATCAAAAGTAAACCTCAAATCTCTATCCGAAAAAATACACAAAGGAACACCATACAACTTTACAATTACACTAGTGTAAATCACTGCCAACTTTGATAGTAGAAAAATGATTTTAATATGAATAAAATGATCTGACTTCATAAGCCTATCAACAATCACCCAAATCGAATCATGTCCTCTTGGAGTATTAGGTACTCTCGCCACAAAGTCCATCTAAATGCTATCCCATTTCAATTCTGGAACTTCTAACGGTTGCATCAACCCTGCAGGCTTCTGGTGTTCAACTTTCAACTTCTTACAAGTTAAACATGCATACATAAACCGAGCCACATCATTCTTTATCCCAGGCCACCAAAACAAATTCTTTGAATCTTGATACATTTTTGTAGCTCCCAGATGAATGCTCAACTTACTTCTATGACTTTCCTCAAGAATCACTTTCTTCATCTCAACATCATCAGGAATACGAATTCGATTACAAAATCTAAACACACCTTGCGCATCTAACTTGAAATCACTATTCTCAGACTAGTCTGTCCCAACCATCGAATCTACCAGTTTCACGTCCAACTTCTGAGCTTCTCTGATACTATCCAAAAAATCATTATTATTTTTTGACATCCTCAACATAACACTTTGTGGTGCCACCTCACAAACTAAGCTCCTATCTCTGAACTACTCAATTAATTCCAACTCGTTAACCATCATTGTCGCATTATGTAAAGTCTTTCAACTTAATGCATCAGCCACCACATTCTCCTTTCCTGGATGATAATTCAAACCGAAATCATAATCCTATACCAACTCCAACCATCTTCGTTGTCTCATATTCAATTCTTTCTGATTAAATAAATACTTTAAACTCTTATGGTTTCTAAATAATTCAAATATAGAACCATAAAGATAATGCTTCCAAATATTCAACACAAAAACAACTGCAACAAGTTTTAAATCATGCGTAGGATAGTTCTTTTTATGAGTCCTCAACTGCCTTAACACATAAACAACTACCTTTTCATTCTGCATAAGCACACTTCCTAAACCCATCTTAGAAGCATCACAATATACCACGAGAGGTTCTCCTAAATTAGGTAATGTCAAAATCGGAGTCGGCGTCAATCTTTTCTTCAATTCTGTAATACTTTCTTCACATTGAACATCCCACACAAAAGCTCTACCTTTAAAAGTCAACTTAGTCAACGAAAGTTCCAACTTAGAAAAACCTTCGATAAACCTTCTATAATATCCAGCTAATCCCAAAAATCTTCTAATGTCGGTATCCGACTTTGGTGTTTCCCATTGGAACACATCATCTACTTTAGATGGATCTACAAAAATGCCACTACCTGAGATAACATGACCAAGAAAACTAATCTCCTTTTACCAAAATTCACACTTAGACAACTTTGCATACAACTTATTCTCTTTAAAAACTTGCAATATTATTCTTAAGTGTTCTACATGCTCTTCTTCTGATTTAGAGTAAATCAAAATGTCATCAATGAACACCACTACAAATCGATCTCAATAGGTATGAAAGATATGGTTCATGTACTCCATGAATACTTACGGCGCATTAGTAACCCCGAAAGGCATCACTGAATACTCGTAATTCCCATAATTGATTCTAAAAGTCGTCTTTTGGATATCTTTATCCTTCACCTTAATCTGATGATAACCCAACCTCAAATCAATCTTACTAAACACTCGAGCACCCACCAATTGGTCCATGAAATCGTCTATTATTTGAAACAGATACTTGTTCTTAATGGTCACTTTATTCAATTGTCTATAATCAACACAAAGTCTCATACTTCCATCTTTCTTCTTTACTAGCAACACTGGAGCTTCCCACGACGATACACTTGGTCTCACAAATTTCTTCTCAAGTAACTCTTCCAATTGCTTCTTTAATTCTGATAATTCAGATACAGACATCATGTATGATGCCATGGAAATAGGTATGGTACCAGGTATAAGATCAATAGAATATTCGACTTCTCTCTCTAGAGGTAAATCAGGAATTTCATCAAGGAAAACATCAGGAAATTCAAACATCACTTGCAATTCCTCAAGTATCGCTTGATTCTCGACAGATAGCAACGCCATCAACGAGAACATATGAGCCTCTCCTTGCATCAACTGCTTCAACTGTCTAGCATACAACAAACCAACTTCTTCTTCTTTAGGAGTAGAAAACCTCACAGACTTGTTATAACAGTTAATATGAACATAGTTATGCTCTAACCAGTTCATACCTAAGATCACATATAACCTAATTAAAGGCAAACAAACTAAATCAACGAGAAAGTCTCTGTTAAAGATCGACAACGGGCACTTTAAACACACAAAAGAAGTAGTCACTGATCACTTGGCTGGAGTATCGACGACCATCTATCCATTCATAGAAGGCAACATAAGACACAATCTTTTAACATAATCAACAACAATAAAGCAATGAGTAGCACCAGTATCAATAATAGTAATTAAATAAGTACTATTAATGAAACATGTACCTCTGATGAGTCTGTCCTTATTAGCTGTCAGATTCTCAGCCAAAGCGAACACTTTTCCACTGGTTTGTACCTTCTTTGGTTTCTGACACTGACTACTAATGTGTCCTTCTTCATCATAATTGAAAAAAATCATCTCTTTATGCTTGCACTCAGATATAGCATGTCCAGTATTACCACAATGGAAACACCTCATCACCTCATCAGTACACAGGCTGCTCTTATGACCAGGTTTTCCACATTTGAAATAAACCACGCCAGCAAGAGCATCTCCCCCACTAGTTATATGACCCTGAGCAAATTTCTGTTTACCTTTACCAACTGTGGCATCATAGGGCTTACCACGGTTCTGTTGGTGCTTACCCCTCTTCACATTGATAACCTTATAGTGAGCATTATTATCTTCCTCAAAAATCCCACAACTATTAATCAAATTAGCAAAGACACGAATCTTCTGGTATCCAACTTCCTTCTTGATCTATGGGTGCAACCCATTTTCAAACTTGATGCACTTCGAAAACTCAACATTTGCCTCACTATAGTGCGGATAAAAATTAGCCAACTCAGCAAACTTTACGGCATATTCAACAACCGACATACTCCCTTGATTCATCTAAGAAACTCAATTTCATTATTACCATGAACGTCTTCAAGGAAATACTTCCTTATAAATTCCCTATGAAACACAGCCCAAGTGACATTTTCACCCGCAACCTCCAATTTTTGACAAGTCTCTTGCCACCAGTCATCGGCCTCGACTACTAGCATGTGAGTACCATATGGAACCTTCTACATTAGAGTGCAGTCCATGACACGAAATATTCTCTCAATCTCTCTCAACCAATCCAACGCTCCGTCAAGATCATACTTACCCTTGAAGGTAGGCGGATTCTCCCTCTGGAAGGTCGCCAAACTACAAGATCCAGCATTCCCATCAATGTTCGGCTGATTCTCCATAGCATGTGCCATTGCTTCTAAAGAAGTAGAAAGTGCAACATCATTCCTTCCAGCCATCACAACTTAACACTACAACATAAACAACTATTAGAAATCAAGTTAACAATACTCGATTGTTAGACAAAACTATGACTCGATAACTTTGTTGGTTGGACCACTTAGCTCTTATACCAACTTGTAACACCCCAATTCTACCCGACAATTATCATAAAAATCAGAGTTACATAATTTCGACAACTTAATAAGGATACTACAATCTCAACTTAAAACAACGACATTTATTACAAATACATAACACGTTAAACTTGGATGAACCAACAGTAATATAAATTAATCTTTTAAAACCAACAAATTTCATAACTATGCAGCGGAATTATAATATTCAACTAAAAAGGGCATAACATCTTTATCCAACTGAAATATCTCCAAATAACAAGTACATAATGAAAATCAACTTAAAATTCAACAACTGAAGTAATAACAACAATGAAGCAACAAGAATTCATCCCCCAGAGTGTTACGTATCAGAGCAATGACACCGACTCAAACTACTGAAGGTAAACCGCCTTCACTCTGGATTACCTGCACGTTACCAACATATGTTTAACATTCAAACAGAAGGGATGAGATATCAAACAATATAATCGGGTGATAAATAATATATTATATTCAGATCATACAAAGTCATCGCTTCATAGCTTTTAAATGAAATCTATTATAACCAAGTCACCAACATAATATCACAACTAATTCATCATAACAACCACTCAAGATGCAACATGGAATGCGACTTGTTACGATGCAAATGCATGTGGTACCAATGGAGCAAAACTCCCAACTTAATAATCTTCCAGTTAATAGAGGCATCAACAAGGCATAAGCCTTCAACTTTACATTTGCAAATCCAGGCCAACTTAATGAGCATCAACTCCAACATGATATTCTATGTATGCATTAACAACATGAAAGTAATAATAACAACAACAATAATTCAACTTAATTCAACATTGGCCATAAGCATGCAACTTAATATCTGCCCATAATTAGAAGCATCTCAACATAAATCATCAATCTACAATTTTTCAACTCAGAACAACTTACACAACACTGGTATCGACCAAAAAAGCATGCACGGGAAATAGGGATAGGGAGACTACGTTCCCCTCGACATGCACACCAACCAAGACAGAATAACAACTAATTTGTGCTCCTCAACGCAGATTGTAACTTCGTGCATCTCGACAACAACATTATGATCCTCAGCACACCTTGCAGCCTAATGCCGCTCGACATTCAACACAAGTATTACTCGACACCTTGCAACCTAAATGCCGCTCGACACTTAACACCATCAGCATCCTCCTCGACCACTAATTCTGGCCAATAACATGGAACAATACAACATCATAACGACCATATCAATAAAATTCATAAAATTTCCAGCCAACCGCTCGGAATACCACAGCAACGGGCCACTATATTTCCTATCAATATATTCATTAATGGTATAAGACAGTCACGCAAAAACCTTCCTAAAACGACCACTACAACAATTTACTAATTTTCTGCTAACTGCTCGGAAGATACAACAACCTAATGACCACAACAACAGGTAATAATGTACACTAACCTATTCATCGATTTTACCGGGAAATTATACAGACAACTCAAAACGCCCATAACACGACTAACAGCCAACTTCAACAACAGGTTCGCTAATCATGCAAGACAGCCATGCGGTAACTTCCTAAACGACCACAACATGGAAAACGAGAAACTTCAATAACAGGTCAAGAACATCAATGTACAACAGTCATAAATATGACCAATTCCCACATAACGATCATTATCAATCCCATTATAATTTCAGAACCCCACCCTTACCTGGATTGAAGGTCGCTCTACAAAATTTCTAGCCGACAGCCTCGCCTTGCTCTGCTCGACAACCATGCAACTTGCTCATCTCTCCGCGCAACTTTCATGGTCATCGCACAAAACTTCTTATTCTATCAAATAACCAAATCCTTGTGTCAGCTTAACCTCATAACATCAATCCTATTGGGCCTAACCTACACACACCCACTTTACTACTTCTAGTCAATAACATAAGGCCAAACAATTATTCCATTAATTCCAACATTGTTATTATTAATCAACTATTATTAATTAATAATAATCTAACAACTTATACCAACAACTCTCAACATCTCACAACTTCAACTATTATTACTCAATTCACCAAGATTAGTATGCCTTTGTCTCAGGCATTACAACATCTGTCGAAAGCAGAGATGATAACACTATGGGGTCCTCCTCAGAATTGCAACACCTCCTCTCCTACGTACAACCCGAATGTGAAGTGTGCCTATCATTCTAACAATCCTGGGCACGACACCAACAACTACTGGTCCCTAAAGAATAAAATCTAGGATATGATCGACACAAAAGAGATTGAATTTGATCCTTCCGAGACCCCTAATATGATCATCGCACCTATGCTCAGTCATAGTAAAAGTGTTAATTCTATCGGCGATGTTTCTTATGTCTCCACTATAAGTGACTTGACCACTCTCTTGATAATCGTTAAAATGAATATGTTGCAAGTCGGTTTATTTCTGGGTTGCCTTAAAAATTGTTACCATTGTGCGTCCCAATCTGATGGTTGTATGTGGATGAAGAAGGGTATTCTGCATTTGATTGATAGTCGTGAAATTATGTTTGAAAAGACTCCGCTCATGAAAAGTTTGCATGAAAGTATGTCTCAAGAGCTGAGACTTGAAGATTTTTCTATAATCACATTTCCCAATACTCCTGTAAGGATCACCTCTAAAGTTCCTATAAGGATTCATGCCAATCCTAGGGTGGCTCCCATGATCATTACTGCACCGCGTCCAGTCATGTATTCCTCTGACAAGGCTGTTCCCTGGAACTATGGAGCTGAAGTTTATTACCATGGTGTTAAGAAAGAACCATGGATTTCCAAAGAAGAAGATACTGAGGTTACAAACTTCAATGTCGAAAATATTGTCGGGACTAGTAAAGTTACCAGAACGAGAAGGGTCTCCTATCCAGAGAGATCTCTTCCAAAGACTATCACAACACCTGTTTGTATTCCTACCACTGAGTCGACTAGTGACACTCAGGGTAAAGAAAAAATTACCGAGCCTGCCCAGACGGAGGCACCATCAAAAGATGCTACTGTTGAAGATTCCTCCAAACAAGAGATGGAGGAAATACTGAAAATTATCCGCAAAAGTGACTATGATATTGTTGAATAGTTAGGGCAGACACCCTCCAAGATATCCATGTTATCCTTGTTGTTATGTTCCGAAGCCCATCCTCAGGCTTTGGTAAAATTTTTGAAGATTGCTCATGTACCACAACAGACCTCTGCTGATCAATTTGAGAATTGTGTTGCAAGCCTAACAGCTGATAATGGATTAGGCTTTTCTGATACTGACTTAACTCCGACAGGAAAGAATCATAACAAGGCCTTGCACGTCTCTATTGAGTGTAGGGGAACTACCTTGGCGCATGTGTTGGTGGATATAGGTTCCTCATTTAATGTGTTACCAAAAGGTGCTCTAGATAGACTGGACTTTGAAGGGGTTGTGCTAAAACCCAGTGACACCATGGTAAGAGCCTTTGATGGGTTAAGGAGGATGGTACACTGAGAGGTTGATCTTCTGATCAAAGTGAGATCTCAGGTCTTCGACTCCATCTTCTATGTGATGGATATTCGTCTGGACTACTCCTGTTTTCTTGGATGCCCCTGGATTCATGGGGCATGCATTTTCACCTCTACCTTGCACCAAAAATTAAAATATCCTATGAAAGGAAAAATTGTTACGGTTTATGGAGAAGAAGAGTATATGGTGAGCCATTTTAATTCATTCAAATATGTTGAGATGGATGGTGAATTCATTGAAACTCCCTGCCATACCTTTGAAGCAATTCCTCTGACAATTGCTGTTGCTAAAGCTACTCCTAGGATTACAAAGGATCCCCCAAAAATGGCTTCTCTGAAAGAGGCTAGGGTTGTGGTGGAAGAAGGTGGTTGCACTATTTAGGGTTAGCTTTCTGACATTCCTTACAAGTCCAATAAATTTGGTTTGGGTTTCACCTTAGAGGCTCTGAAGGTGGTTCCTCATGCTCATGTTGGGAGACCACCCTTCTACATCAATAATAATGAATTCAATGATATAGAAGACACTGATAGTTATTGTGATTTGGACAATTGGATATTCCCTACTACTGGAGGTGGACTCAACAACTGGAAGGATAAAGACTTTATACCAATCTCTTTAGTCAGAAGTAATTGTTATTTCCTGTTTTATTGCTTTCAAATTTTTGGGATATGTAATTTTAAAATAATAACTTTAAGCCTTGTGCCTTACCCGGGGCACAATGGTCCACTTGTTAGGGTTGTTATCTTTCATCCACATATGCTCATCTAATAAAACATTAGACGTTTTTACATTCAAATTGTGTGCTCTCTGTCTCTTCATTACTTTATTGCTTTCAAATATAGCTATGTGTTTCTTACATACACCCACGCACTACATTTCAGATCCACATCCACTCTGGATCTCGTCAATATAAATTATGCTATTGCCACTCATGACTTTGAAAATCCGATCTACCAAGCCAAGGAAGAAGGTGGGGAAGATTGTGAAATACCTGGAGAACTTTCCAGACTCTTAATACAAGAATAAAAGGCTATCCAACAACATGAAGAACTAGTTGAAGTTGTAAGTTTGGGTACCGAGATAGACCAGAAAGAAGTCAAGATAGGCGCCAACTTAGAGAGCAGCGTCAAGAATAGGTTAATTTAGATGTTGCATGAATATGTTGAGATCTTTGCTTGGTCGTACGAAGACATGCCATGACTCGATACTGATATTATGGTCCATCGTCTGCCAATGAAATAGGGTTGTTCTCCGATTAAGTAAAAGGTTCGTCGCATGCGTTATGAGAGGTCAGAAAATATCAAAGTCGAGGTTATGAAGCAATTCAAATCAAGATTCTTAGCAATGGCATCATATCCTCAATGGGTTGCTAATATTGTTCTGGTACCAAAGAAAGACGACAAAGTCCCTATGTGTGTAGACTACCGGGATCTGATTAGGGAAATCCCCGAAGATGATTTCCCACTTCTGCATATTGATGTTCTGGTCGAATACACCGCTCAACATAAGGTATTCTCTTTCATGGATGGTTTCTCGGGTTATAATCAGATCAAGATGGAACCCAAAGATATGGGGAAAACTCTCTTCGTCACACAGTGGGGCACTTTTTGCTACAAGGTTATGCCTTTTGAGTTGAAGAACGTCGGCACAACTTATTAGCGTGCCATGGTAGCTTTATTCCATGACATGATTCATCACGAGATGGAAGTCTACGTCGACGACATGATAGCCAAATCACAGACTGGAGAAGAGCATTTTGATCATCTATATAAACTGTTTGAAAGACTAAGCAAGTATAAGCTAAGGTTAAATCTGAACAAATGCACTTTTGGGGTGAGATCCGGTAAACTCCTGGGTTTCATTGTTAGTGGTAAAGGTATTGAAGTTGATCCCGTCAAGGTCAAAGCTATTTAGAAAATTTCGTTTCCTAGTGTTTAGAAGGAAGTCAGAGGTTTCTTAAGACAACTAAATTACATTGCCCGATTCATTTCTCATTTAACTGCTACTTGTGAGCCAATCTTCAAGCTGCTAAAGAAAAATCTAGTAAAGTGGAACAACGACTGCATTTGATAAAATTAAGGAGTACCTACAAGAACCCCCGATTCTAGTGCCACCGGTTGATGGAAGACCTCTAATCATGTGCCTAACAGTGCTAGAGAACTCAATGGGTGTGTGTACTGGTGCATCATGACGAGTCTGGTCGAAAAGAGCATGCAATATACTACCTTAGCAAAAATTTTACAGACTGTGAGACAAGATATTCACTGCTCGAGAAAACTTGTTGTGCTTTGGCATTGGCTGCTCGCCAACTAAGACCATATATGTTGACTCAAACTACTCTATTGATTTCTAAGATGGATCCCATAAAGTACATATTCGAGAAGCCATCTCTCTCCGTAAGAATAGCCCGATGGAAAATGGTCTTGACAGAATACGACATTCAGTGCACCATTCAAAAGGAAATCAAGAGAAGTGTACTGGAAAATCATTTGGCACATCAAGCTGTAGGCGACTATTAGTCTATGAATTTGGAATTCCCGAATGAGAAAGTTATGCTAGTTAAAGATTATGAAGAACCTAGACCGTATGAAGGACCTGGGCCAGGATCCCAATGGACTATGGTTTTCGGCAGAGCTTCCAATACCCTTGGAAACAAAATCAGTGTTGTAATTATATATCCTCAGGGTTGTCATACGCCCTTCTCCGCCAGATTATGCTTTGATTGTACCAACAACATGGCCGAATACAAAGCGTGCATTATGGGTATTAAAGCTTCTATTAACCTAAGAATCAAGTTATTGGATGTATATGGGAACTCAACCCTGGTGTTTATTCAGATCAAGGGAGAATGGGATACGAAGCACCTGAATCCCATTCCTTATAAAGATCGTGTGTTAACACTGATCCCATATTTCGAGGAAATCACCTTTGAGCACATCCCATGAGAAGAGAATCAGTTGGCAGATGCGTTGGCTATAATGTCATCTATGTTCGAGGTCAGATGGGACAACGAAGCTCCCAGGATTACCATTGAAAGAATGGATGAACCAGAACACTACTATGAAGTTGACATTGACAGAGTAGAAGAAATACCTCGGTTTTATGAAGTGAAGAGGTATCTTAAGGCTCAAAAATACCATGAAGGGGCATCTATCAATGACAAGAAATTCCTACGAAGGTTCTTGGCTAAATTCTTCTTGAGAAACAAAATTTTATACAGGCGCAATCGTGATTCAACTCTTGTTTGTTGTATGGAAAAGAAAGAAGTAGAGAAGATTATAGAAGATATGCACGAAGGTATCTTTGGCACTCACTCCAGTGGACATACTATTACCAAGAAGATTCTGAAAGCGGGTTACTATTGGTCGACTATGGGAACTGACTGTCACCACCATTAAAGAACCTGTCACAAGTGCCAGATCTACGCTGATAAAGTACATATGCCTCCAGTACCTCTAAATGTCTTAACTACTCCGTGGCCATTTGTAATGTGGGGCACTAATATAATTGGAGAGATCAAGCCTACTGTTTCTAACGACATTGATTCATCCTTGTCGCCATTGACTACTTCACAAAATGGGTTGAAGCAGCCTCATTTGCCTCTGTTACCAAGAATGTTGTGGCCCAGTTCATCCAGCATAACCTTATCTGTCGGTATGGAATCCCCAAGAGGATTATCACAGACATAGGTACTAACCTCACCAACACTATTATCACTGAACTCTGCATGCAGTTCAAGATCAAGCACCACAACTATTCTCTGTATCGACCAAAGATGAATGGCACAGTGGAAGCCACTAATAAGAACATAAAGAAGATGGTTGTGACCTATAACGACTGGCACGAGATGTTACCATTTTCTCTCCAGGCTATCGCACTTCAGCTCAAGCATCAACTGGGGCAACCCCATTCTTTCTAGTCTACAATATGGAAGCTATCCTACCTGTCGAAGTTATGATTCCCTCTCTGAACATTATGAAAGATGCATGCTTAGACGAAGACGTATGGATTCAGACTAGGCTGGACCACCTGAATTTGAATGATGGGAAAACACTTGCGGTTGTCTATAACTGTCAGATGTATAAGAAACGTATATCAAGGTATTCAACAAGAAAAACAAACATCGGGTATATCATGTTGGTGACTTGGTAATAAAGTGAATCATTCTACCGCGAGGTGATCCTAGGGGCCAATGGACTCCCACTTATGAAGGGCCATTTGTAATCAAGAAAATATTTTCTGACGGTGCTATGATATTGACCACCATGGACGGTGAAGATTTTTTGCATCTTGTGAAAGCGAACATAGTTAAAAGATACTACGCATGAAAAAGTGATCCTCTAGGTTGACTGTCCTAGTAAAAAATAAGGGCATCCCGGCGAACAAAAAGGGTTCAGGATATATATAAAAAGTGTACACCCAACAAGTCGAAAACCTGAAAAGGAGGCTTGGGCAAAAAAGGGTATCCTGGTGGACTGAAAACCCGAAAGGGCGGTCCAGGAAATAGTTAGGGATTAAAGCGTACAACTATGTCCCGTTGGATCACTTACAACATGCTTTATTACCAGCGTCAAGTTCAAACGGTACAAATTAATTCAGTCAACTTCTTCAGACGGTAAGGGATGAGATGCTTGAAGACATAGGGGAGACCGCAAAATTAAAACCCGACGATATTATTTCCGGATAGCTATATGTTTTGTTTTCACTTTGTACTCTTTTTATTTTACGACGATTTCCTCTTACTAGGATTTATGTCTCTTTGTGCAAAACCGCTTGTTTATGGGCAAACCATCAATAGAAATACAAATTTCAAAATTCAAACTTTTGATTTACCTTTTTATGTTTTTTATTTTCAAAAACGTCCAATGAATAAATTGAATGAACATATGCATATGAATGCGACTACTGTTAACAAGTATATGCATAATTACAGAAATGAGCATTTGCTCAAGACTCTAGGAGTTAGGATAATGTTCAAGTCGTCCATGTATCCCCAAAAAAAATAATTCTCACAAGATTATCACCACAGAGTAGTCTTAATAAGCTCATCTTCAATGAAGCTATATTTCACTAGTAGATCCCCCTAGCGAATAAGGGAATATGATCTTTTCCCCGACAATGTCGTCAATCTACAGAGTCCCAATCTCTATCAGAGACTATGGAATTAATATAGTTTATGGAAAATTTCTTCCCCAACTGAGGTTTATTTCTCCAACACTGTAAAATCCCCTCCAGAATTTCCTTTCTCCAGCAAGGCTCATATTCTCCAGCAGAGCCCATTTCCCCAGCAAGGGTATTTCCTCAATAGAGTATTCCTTCGTCAAAGTTTAGGGTTTATTTCCCCAACAGAGTTGAGTCTCCCCAGCTTGAGTCTATTTCTATAACTACTACAGATCACCAGAAAAATTTCTCTCTCTAGTAATGGGGCAATCAAGACCAGTAAACCTAGAGAGTTGCTACAGAAGGCCCGAATAACATTTAACCTTATCCCTTCTAAACGAGTCAACATGCATATCAAAAACTCAGTCAGACAGCACTTCGAGAGGTTATCCATCTCTTTTATCCCTAGTCAAGTTATATAAGAATTCAATTTCCCAGTAGAGCAATGAACAACCAATGTTCTTGATCTCTTCTCCCCAAACAGAAATCAATGTTCCCCAGCGGAATTTCCTCAAACAGAAAGCAGGAATCCCTATCAAGATTGAAGATACACATACTCTTCATCCCCAGCAACAGTCAATGATTTATTTTCTCATTCAAAGACGCTGCACGAAGTTACTAATACACTTTAACGACATTTCGCATTCATACATCATTACTGGCATCACAACATATACATACGAAATGCATATAGCACACTCTCATTTATTTTAAGAATATCATTACGTAGTGAATTTCATATATCATGAAATTGCATACGGTTAACCCTTCATCTTTTCAAGTTAAAATTACAAGCCGATTCCCCAGAAGCTTATATCTGACAAATAGCAACTTAAGCACTTTTCCCAAAAGGTCATGCTAAAAGAGCAACTCTCCTAGTTAAAGTCGGGCGTAGGCATCTTCTAGTTCGGATGAAATCAGGCGTAGATTTATTTTTGATGCTCTTTTTTGAAAAAAGTCAGACGTAGACTCTTTCCGGTACCTCTCCTAGTGGAAGTCGGGCGTAGACATCTTCTAGTTTGGATGAAATCAGGCGTAGATTTCTCTCTGATGCTCTTTTGGAAAAAGACATACGTAGACTCTTTCTGATACATTTCCTAGTTAAAGTTGGGCGTAAACATCTTCTAGTTCGGAAGAAATCAAGTGTAGATTTCTTTCTGATGCTCTTTTTAGAAAATTTGGACGTAGACTCTTCCCGATGCCTTTCCTAGTTGAAGTCGAGCGTAAACATCTTCTAGTTTGGATGAAATCAAGCGTAGATTTCTTTCTGATACTTTATTTGGAAAAAGTTAGATGTAGACTCTTTCCGGTACCTTTTCTAGTTGATGTCGGGCGTAGACATCTTCTAGTTCGGATGAAATCGAGTGTAGATTTCATTCTGATGCCCTTAGAAAATTTATACGTACTCTTTCTGGTACCTCTCCTAGTTGAAGTCGGGAGTAGACATGTTCTAGTTCGGATGAAATTAAGCGTAGATTTCTTTCTGATGCTCTTTTTGGAAAAGTCGAGCGTAGACCTGGTACCTCTCCTAGTTGAAGTCGGGCATAAACATCTTCTAGTTCGGATGAAATTAGGCATATATTTCTTTCTGATGCTCTTTTTGGAAAAAGTCACACGTAGACTCATTCCAAATACATCTTCTAAGACAAAGTCTGGCGTAGACTTAGTCTGATTTTCTTATCAACAGTTATCTTGGATGGCATCTATAAACCTATCTCCGACGACTCTCCGTCACCTCTCTAAATGGCATCTTTAAGCTCATTCCCGATACAATCAACCAACAGTGTTACTTGTTGCATGTGCGAGTGCAAATTTATGGGCACTTAAGTGTTCAATCATCTTCTACCTTCAAGTCACGAATGGCGGACATGCCAATCTAACTCTTTATGTTTAAGAAGATTGAACAGGGGTAGTTAGTGTACCCCAAAATTTTCCCTCCCATTTTCTTTGAGACATTCTTCTAAGGTTCTCAAATGCTCAAGGATGCTCAAGAGTTGATCAGCCAAATTCTCTTCCTAAGCAATGGGTCCACAACTAGGGTTTTGTGTTTTTCAAGGATGTTTGGGTTGAAAAGTTCTCAAGTGGTTTCCATGGTCCTCCATAGGTCTTTAACGGTGTTCATGTCAAGTTTCAAGTCTTGCATCACAAGTTTGCTCAATCAATAGCTAAGATGATTGAAAATCAACTATATTGGGTAAAAACTCAACTATAGTCATCAAACATTCAAACTTCAAGATTTTTGGTAAACATCAACATTTTGAAGTGATATTCATCATTTCATAAAGGGTTGATCATGATTCCTCAAGGAAAGCCCTCAAATAAAAAAAATCAAAAGTTGTCAAATTAGGGTTTCCTTAGGAGAAGTCAACTGATCTATGACCAAGCATAACTTTCACATGCATCATCAAATTTTCCCCAACCAAATCCCATTTGAAGGAAATTCAATACTCTACAACTTTGAATATGTATGCTCAAGTCCAAAAAGTGCTTCATTTGAGAGATATGAGCCAATACAATATAGGTCATTTCAAAAGTCAATAAAAAGATACTTTTTGTCAAGGAAACTTACATCAAGATAAAGTCTCCAAATGCAAAAATAATCAAAAGAGAAATTGAAGAGGACATCTTGATATTTCCAAAAAGTCACAGATCACCTTTAAAAGATAAACATTGAGAGAGTTATTACCATTTCAAGTTTGAAAATTTTGGTAAAATGCATGAAGTGCAAAGTGAGCAAACTTGAAATTTTAGACTAATGGGCCTAACGTTTGATGTTCAAACATGTTCACAATGTGTTAGAGGACCTCTAAATCTATTCACATATTTTTTTATGATTTTTATTTCTTTTATTTTAATTTTTATTCATTTAAATGCAAGTAAATCAAATAAAATATAAAATCATTGGGCCAAGGCGCATGGGCTTTTGATTTCAATCACATGGAGGCCCAATAACACATGACAAACATGCCAAAACCGTGTGAGACCTATATGGAATCCTATCTTCAATATTTTGGAAAGTTTTCAATTGGTTTTTAGAAATAATTCCTGCCATGATTGCATTGTCTTATGCCATATTTGTTTACCTTAATCATTCGTCTATAAAAGCATAACAAGACTAGATGCAATGACCATGCCTTCTTGTCTCAAGAATTGAAAAAATTATCCAAACTTTCTCAAAAAACCCTCGAGTTTCAAAACTCTTATTACAGGCCTTCTCACTGTGAAATCTTCACTCCAATCACTCACAGGAACACTTAAGGGTAGGTTTGGATCTGTTACCATGATCCTTAGCATATGAAACTATGTAGCATGGCACAACCGATCTATATTTTTTGCAAATTCATATCTTTAATTTTGTCTTGTTTTAAACTGAATTGATGCTACTAATAAGTTTCTGAGACATGATTGAACATGTTTGTATCAATATTATGATCCCATGCAGCCAAAATCATGAGATTCCATAGTTGCTCCGATTGGTTTCATTTGGTTCGAAACTCATGATACAAAGAGCTATAGCAAAAACTAAGTATAGATTCAGATTCACGAGGGTCAAATTAGGGGTACTAGGATGTTTTTGATCACTAACATGTTAAATTCGCAAGTTTTGAATTTCACAGGTTGCCGGAGAAGACAACCAGAGCTAGGGCTCTGATGCCTCTCCGACCATTAAAATCAAACTTCATATTTATTTTTATCATTTGATTTATGTTAGAAGATGTAAGGCCTCTCCAGCGGTAGAAGCGTGTATTACAAAGGCGTTAATGTACCAGGGCATGAGTTTGATCCCTGCCCCTGGTATTATATTTTCATGTTTTCTCTTGTTTGCAGATCCAGGACAAGAAGGCCTAGCGCGCGTATCATGGGCCTCTTGTCATCACCATCAGATATTCACCAAGCCAGATCTAGCGCTCTAGATTCGCAGGCGTATCATGTGACCTTTGAAGCCATTCGCACTGGATCTCACGCAATACTGGGTTGTTGATTAATGGGCCTAGTGATTCCTGTTTTCCACACCGCCTGGGTTACTGCATTCAGGCCCATCACTTTTTTTTATTTTTGTTCCAATTTCTTTTATTTCAACATAATTAATCTTTTTTTCTTAATTAATTTAAAATCAATTTAGATTTAGGTTTTTTTCTTTGATTAAATAATTAAATCAACTTAACTTTTTTTTAATAAAATTAATTGAATTAATTAATTTAGTTTCTTTAGGTTTTTATTATTAAACTTTTTTTCATTAAAAATAATTTATGGATTTATTTTAGGCTTAAATTAATTCCCTTTTCTCAATTAAAATAAATTAATCATTAGTATAAACCATCAATTATTTTCTGTTAAACAATTTCTCAGTTTCCTTCCAAATCTTCGCGCTTTTCTTACTTTCGCAGTAGTTTTTCCGATTGTTGTAACTACTAAAGATTGTAATAGATTAACTAGGGTTTTATATGCTTTCTTTTTCCCCAAATTTTGTGGATTGTATCCCCCTTCCCCGAAGCATTTTAATAGCATAGACTCTTCTCCTTTTACTGCTTTTACTTATTACTGTATAGTAATTAGGCGTGTATGGCAAGATCTAAAACAAAACGCTAGAAAACCTAATCAAGACAAATTAACTGAAAACAAATCACTTTTCACACACGCACCTCTAGGGTGACTCCACTTGTTGCGTTTAGATAAAACAGTCATGTCCCTCGAACGTGGGACGCTTTAGCAAAAGACCCTAAGTTAAAACGATCGCAATCCCTCAATGACCCTTCGATGCTGCCTCGATAAACAATCTTAGTCCCTTACGAAAAAATTGCTAAAGCATCCTACAAGTTGCCTTTATGATTGTACGATGACCCGTTCCTATCCCTCATACATACAACGATAGGGCTTCCTACTAACCAATGGTAGGATAGCACTATCTAATTGAAAAGGAAAAGAACAAAAGAATTTTGAGTAGGTAAGTAGATCTTAATCGCTTGCTCGCGATTATTTAAAAAACATTTTTTCACATAATGACACTTTTTCAACAACTATTTTCCAAATTAACATGCTGTATGCATTCTCAACGATACGAAAATCATTACAAAATTTCCGCACTTAGGCATTTTCAAAATATTTTCAAACACACATTCACAAAGTATTTTCAAAGTGAGCTAGCGATTAAGAGCCCGTAGATAACTATGGATGAAAAGGGTGCTAACACATTCCCTTTTCATAACCTACCCCATGAACTCAGAAAAATTATCAAAGGTCTTTCCTGTTCTTTTCACCCTTTCCTTTATTGGATAAAAGAAAAGTCGGTGGCGACTCTTTCTATCTACAACATTTGCGATAAAACATAAAACCAAAAGTTAGTTCTCCCAGTGTATAACACCTCCACTATTATAATATCTCCCTTCATTTGAGAAACCTTTGCGCATTGTATGAGCTATGGTGCCAGTTAAAGTAGCATTGCATTTTCACTTCTTCTTGGCGTGGACTTTCTTGAATCCTTTGATCTTCAACTTCATTAGACTATCATGTTGAGGATATCCATGCAGTTCATAGAAATAAGATCGTATATGGCCAATTTTACCATAGTTGTGACATTTTGGAGGAAGTTTCTTATTGCTATTGTGAAGAGGTGACACATGATGTACACGATGTTGTGACATGGGGTCCAACCTCAGAAATCCCAAGCTTCATTTTAGTAAGACCAACCTTCCATGAGGGAATCTTCATCTCTATCGTCCTCGTCCTAAAAACTATTCTCTTCATATCTCTGGACATCTCTCCAAACTCCATCATTCCATCAAGTATATTTGAATTATTTTTCAAATTATTTTCAAACTGTATCGTGTTTCCTAGTTTGGAGGTTAGTGAATAAACCCCTTTTTCTACACATGTGATGGTTGATGTGAGCTTCTCTGTTTCCTTCTGAAGAACACCTATGATTTTCTTCTGGTTGTCTATTGATAAGCACGCTTCTTCCCACTTTTGTGAAATGGCCTGAATGAGGCAGCAAGCTCTTCTTCAGTCAGGTCTTCATAACTGAACTCACTTCCAAACTCAAATCTACCAGAATAAGCCATCATATTGTTTGTAGTTTCTTCCTCACTTTCATTTTTAAAATCATACCAAGTGATGGATAATCCCTTTTTATGTTTCTTTAGAAAGGTAGGTAATTCTACTTTAATGTGTCCATAGCCTTCACATTCAAATCATTGAGTACCCTTGTGTAGCGGTAGAAATGTTGAGACTAAGCCATTGGATTGACTTGAGTCGCACAGATCAAATAAAAATTGCCACTACACTTTATTGATTCCAAAGGAATGGGAAAAGAGCGAATAACCCAAAAGAGGGGGAGAGAATATAAGTTCGAGGGTTGGTTATGAAAAGGGAAGGTATTAGCACCCTAAACATCTACGGTACTCCGCAAGAACCTCTTTGAAAATCTGTGTATTTTGGCTATAAGAGTTGTATAAAAATAGATGGTGGAGATGAAAAAAGAAGTGTTTTTTATGATTTTTGCACCCGGCGCGGTTGTGAACCTTTAGTTCCTACGTACCACCTTCTGTGCAATAGGGGATCGGGGTACTCGTAGTTCACCTTTAAAAAATTTTAAAACACAAGTGTATTGGTTAATTTTAAGAGACGAGACATCATCGTCTTATCCGAGTGGAAGAACATACTTACTACCCATGATTATGAGAAAGGAGAATTTGCGTCATCTCAAAGTGGAGGATATAGCTCGGATTTTAAAATCAACAAAGCCTCACTCAACACCCAAGTGGAAAATATCTCACTTCACTACATATCATAGAACTATAGTAGCTCGCATCATTACAAGGATTGACAAGAGTCTAATATTTTTATAAAATTTTAAAGTAAAAGGCAAAAATGGAAAAATGGTTTGAATGAGATTGATTGACTTTTAGTCTTCTCACAAAAATGTCAAAGTATTATTAAGTTGGTTAAAGTTTGATTAAGAAAAGATTTTGAAAATGCATGGACCTAAGTCCAAGTTTATTGTGAAAGCGATTCAAATTTAGAAACAAGAAGAGTTTTCAAAAGGAGGGAGAAGATTTTTGAAATTATAGAAGATGGGAGGAGATGAAGGGACTATTCTAAAGCATAAGGTAAAACCTAGGGAAAAGAATCGTATAATCCACAAGAAGCCAACACTTGACATAATGAGTCAATGTAGAACTCTCATCCTTTGGATTTGAAACCAAACAAGAAAAGATAATAATCCTCTTAAGAAAATGAAGCTTCAATTGCATTAAGTCTTCACAAAATTGGGCAGAGTAACAGTTGTATATAGATGAATTCCAGATCACAGACAAAGCATGTAATCACAATAACCTGCACACAAAGCAAACAAACAACCTAATATCTTGGGGTAAACCCCAAGAAATCCAGACAAAATAACAGTTGAGGTCACGAGGTCTCAAGGTAGGTCAAGGTCTCTAATCCTAAGTCCAAGAAGTCCATCACTCTATAATGCTAAGGATAGTAACAAAAATAGTCCAAGTAACACTAAAGCTTTTTATTGTTCAAGTTGGTTATTAAGTATCTTCAAAAAGAAAATGAAAAGCTCAAGGGAGAAAAATAAAACTAACATAAAAGTAAATGCTCAAGTGAGCATAGATGAAAATAACATTAAATGTAAATGCTAAAATAAATGTGCTTAAAGTAAAGAACATAAAGTAAAGGCACAAGATAAAGTCAATTGTTAGAAATTAGAGGTTAGTTGAATGTCCATCTTGAAACTTGCATATGAAACTCATTAGAAGATTGATAAAATCAAAGCATCTCAACAACAAATTTCATTTGCTTTTTGTCAAGTATATCATTAATTTAAAATTCTCAACGCAACCATAAATGATCAACGATGTTTAAGTGATTCACTTTGACCAAAGCTTATGAATATTCATTAGAGGTTTGATAAGACCAAAACCACCTAACAATGAATCTCAAGATTATTGGATCAGAGGATTCAAATTAACATACTTGGGCTTGCAAACATAGGTTTAGGCCATAAATGATCATTTCTCAAATCGGGACAAAATTTAACGCTATGTTAAGCAATCGTAAGTGGACTTATGTAGAAGTAGCACCTATTTTGAGGCTGGTCAATAGCAATTTATGTTTCATATGTTTGGAGAGATTATATATATATATATATATATATATATATATATATATATATATATATATATATATATATATATATATATATATATATATATATATATATATATATATATATATATATATATATATATATATATATATATATATATATATATATATATATATATATATATATATATCATCCTCTAACAACATATGACACAATAAGAAGAGGATGAGATGAAGAGGGGAGGGATAATATTTGAAATAAAAAATTTAATCAAACTATCATTAAAATCATTCATCTATTTTGGTGGAGTTAAACTCAACACCCAAGATCCAATGATGTTAATGAAATCCATGATCAAAAATCAAAATAGTCAGAATATGTACAAAAATAAAATAGTATTTAAAATAAAAGAAATATGTTTTTTTAAATGGTTTTTTTAATATGGAAATAAGGGAAAAAACAACAACTTTATTCAAAACACTCAAGAAAAATTAAGTGAGACCATAGAAAAATCAAAAATGAACTCAAATATTTCTATGATTTTTTTTTGGTAATTTTTTTTAAGTCATAAACTAATTTTAAACTAATTTAAATTGCTCAAATAAGTAAAAAAAAGATCAAAAATAGTAAAAGTCAGAATAAATTTCAAAAAAAAAAATCCAGAAACAATGAAAATGATTTTTATAAAAAGTTTCAGAATTTAAAAATGTCAAAAGTATTTTTTAAACAATTAAAAATAAAGCAAACAAAGCAAACATTATGAAAAATATCAAATATTAAAATAAAAGTATGACAAAATATTCACAAATTCAGAAATAATTCAATGTATTTTTGTATATTTTTTTTATAATCTTTGGATAAAAAATAAAAGAGTTATGAATTTTTTAAATTTAAACAAATTTTAAACAAATTTTATGAAAATAAATAAATCAGAAATAATGTGAGGCGTTGGATCCAATTCACTAAAAGATGTTGGCACATCAAGTGGCTCAGAAACCAAGATGTATGGTGATCCCTGGTCAACAAAGTGCACTGAAGTCACGAAAATCAGGCCAATCACAACATTTCAATTATCACGCTTTCATTGGTTGAAGAGGCCATATAGGTCATCTTCAACCTCCAGCTTCCCTGCAACTAGGGTAAAATCGTAATCCTTAAATCTGTAAATTTAGACGCTCATAGTGGTATCATTAGACGCGTCTCTTCAAGACGATCACAACCATATCCTCGCACCAAATTTATATAAAACACAACTTCCTCGATTTGAAAAAGATTAGAGATGTTTTGAAAAATTTGAAATCGAAAACAAAAGTATCAAACGCATTGTTTCACCAAAATTGAATTAATAGCAAGCATCAGTGAAAATCATAGACCATTCCAATAATTTGAGTTAGAAGATTTGATACCTAAACTACCTGAATGAAGTCATATGAAGTTGCTCTGCAAATGGACTTGGCTAGCACGATTCCGGGAACCTCAAGACTTGATTCTTCTTCTATTAGCTTCAGAGAAGTTCAAGGATGAAATATCAATAAAGAAATTGAATTGAGAAGTGGAGAAAATAGGAATTCAAAATCTCAGAAAAGGGTTTTATGGAGGGAGTTTGGCAGAGTGATTTTGGCTCTTCAAGCTTGAGAAAATGAATGAGGTATGACCCTCTATTTATAGGGAAACTAATGGAATGCTTAAGCGTGTGAAATGATGAAGTTTGGAGGGAAAGCGTGTGAAGTTGCAAACATGAAAAATGTAACTTCTATTTTGCTCAAAACTCAACCAAAGGTTGTGTTTCAATGTGCTAATAATTACTGGAAGTTCATTAAACATGATTAGAAGAAAAAACACGCAGTAATTTTATGTTTAGAGGCCAAATCAAGGATTTCAAATTTTGACTTTGGAGAAAATTTCAGTTTCAAGGTACCATCTTTGAATCAATGGTGTGCACGATTTAGGGAACCTTAGGACTTGATTCTTGATGAATGTGAAAGATGAGATCACAATATTTATAATGTGAAAATAATGGAATCAAATGGATGCTTGAGCTGGAAGTTGTGATGAGTCAAAGTTGAGAAAAAGATGCTGACTTTTTGTACTTAGAAAAATTCTAAGTGTTTTCTTCAAAATGACCTATAATGTTTTGCATCCAAACGTGGCCTTCCATTTAAAATTTTCTCTTGACAAAAAATATGGCATGAAGTAGACCTATTGAATGAGATTTTGAGACTTGAACATTTAAAAACTCCAAAAATTGAGAAAGTTATGACTTGGTGAATTTGGTGAAAATTCATGAGATGACCTATAATCTTTTGAGTCCTTAAGACCTATTCCATCCATTTTCAAGCTTTGAACATAAAATAATGGTTAAGGTTCACATCATTAAGATCATTTTCTAAAAATAATGGGCTCAAGGAGATAAAAATTGACCAAGTTATGATCCTTTGAAGTCTCATTGAGGGAATTTGATGACCTATCTAGAGGACTTGTAATCATTCTCAATCATTAGGAATCTTACACATAAAATTTTCTTGAAACTTTTGAAGTGAATTGTTGATAACCCATTAAAGAGGAGCATGTATTTGGAATCACTCAAAAATACCAAAAGATGAGCAAGATATAGCGCTTAGAAGTTCAAAATCCTAGCTCCTAGAGCACCAAAATGCCTTAGAAACCCTTTTCAATTTTGACAAAATTTTTCTTGCACAAATACTTTTGTCTTGTAAATAGAAGTTTTATATGATGATAATGGGACACCATATCACCAAAAACCAACTCCAAATATTAAGAATTGAGGGAATTATGCACTTGCGATCAAGAAATCAAGAACTTGTCCAACTAGGTCAAACTTCTCTAATCAACCCTTGAATCTTTGGACTATATTTGACAACTTGAGGCATGATGGATCATAATAGACTTTGTCATGATATTACATCAAAACATATTTAATTATGAAGCTTGAATCTCAATAAAGCTTTGTTAAAGAAGGCATGGAAATAAACTCATGAAGCTATAGATCAACTTGATGGAATGTGTTGTGCTCTCACCTATAATATCATCAATTAGGGAAAACATTCATTGTATTTATTAGTTAAAAGTTAATTAATACAAAACATATATGATCACAATATATAAATTAAGGTGCTTGGTGTTTCCCCATGAGAAAACCTAAAGATAGAGAAAAGAACCAAACCCTAGTATGATCTTGTTGTGATTGAGTTGATATGATATGATAGAGGAATCTTAGGGGGGGGAAATTTGGGTACAACAGCGGCCCTTATTTAAGTGTCTTCTATCCGGAGATGCGAAGGTTAAAATCTTCATGTCGATGCGATTGAAGATACTTAAATATAAAACGAGCTTTATTTTTTCCCTAAGATGCCATGAAATGGTTATGATTATGAATGCAAATGAACAAATACAAAAATGACACAAGACACCACTGGGCAAGTAGCAAATAAAAGTAGGGATCAAAAGAAAAACCCGACCAGGAAAATAAATCTCTGGTGAACAAGAGACCCAACTCTATTGGGGTAAAGTCAAAAGAGGAGATACAACGTCATCAACTCAAAGTTTGAGGAGAGGAGGTAAGGGATAAGAGTGATCAAAAAATTACCGTGAAGTATCCACTCACCGAGGAGATGGCAAAAAAAGCAACATCGACCTATCGGGGAAAGAAATGGTAAGATAATACAGGTAAATACCAATATTATGGTAGGTAATAAATGATTAGGACCAGTACTCATTACTGGAAACAAAAATTCTTCTTCAGAACAAAGTGAATCCCAATGCTGAACTATCTCCCATAACGACGAGACTACCTTTCATCGGAAAAAGATCTCAACAACGAACTACCTCCCATAATAACGAGGCTATCATTCATTGGAGTAACAAATCTCAACAAAAAACTACCTTCTATAATGACAAGGCTAACATTCATTGGAGTAACAAATCTCAACAACGAACTACCTTCCATAATGATAAAGCTACCATTCATTGGAGTAACAAATCTCAACAACAAACTACCTTCCATAATGACAAGTCTACCATTCATTGGAGTAAAAAATCTCAACAACAAACTACCTTCCATAATGACAAAACTACCATTCATTGGAGTAACAAATCTCAACAACAAACTACCTTCTATAATGACAAGGCTACCATTCATTGGAGTAACAAATCTCAGCAACAAATTACCTTCCATAATGACAAGGCTACCATTCATTGGAGTAACAAATCTCAACAAAGAACTACCTTCCATCATGACAAGGCTACCATTCATTGGAGTAACAAATGTCAACAACAAACTACCTTCCATAATGACAAGGCTACAATTCATTGGAGTAATAAATTTCAACAACGAAATACCTTCCATAATGACAAGGCTACCATTCATTGGAGTAAAAGATATCAACAAAGGACTACCTTCCATAATTATAAGGCTACCATTCATTGGAGTAACAAATCTGAATCTTCTCTGGGAACTGACAGACTTGCTGGGGAAGTATAGGTTGCTCAAATAAAGAGACCCGCAACTTGCTGTTACAAGAAGGAATTGCAATAATGATTTCCCGGGGAAAGAAATATGGCTTCCTGGGGAAATTCCAATATATTCCTGTTGAGGAGCTAAAGTCTTCTCGTGCCAAATAAATGCACATTCTCAAACCAGAGCTCAAAGCTTACAGAAATCAAAATAATAATTGTATTAGGGACCACCAATTTAAACAAGAAATAAACTGGGATGAAACTGTCAACCAAAATAACACCTCATGAGAAATAAACTCAAGAGGAAACCACTTTCCATCCAAACAAAGAGTTGTACAAGAAGGTTAAAGCAAAAATCTTCCAAGAGGGATAACTTAGTGGGAAAATTGAAAAAATATACACTTTTTGCCTAAGGTTGACATTCTATTGGAGAGATGATAATACAACTCTGCAACACAGGATAATATGACAACAAGATATTAATGAATGCATTTGAGAAATCATTTTCTAAATTCAACTATGCATGATGTATGTATGAATGTATGAATTTGATCATGTATATGCTGAAAAAACAGACATATAACACTGGGGATAACCAGAAAAAACCAACTCGAGTAAAGTCAATACTCGGCTAAATCACATCCAAGATGAACATTTCATAAGAAAGTAAGCACCAACTGAGGAAACAAATGGCTTAACTCCACTGGAAAGAAACATAATCCAAAAATAATCAAATCATAACAATAAATCAGTATAGATACAGGGATATAACATCCTCCTCTAGGCCCAAGAAATCACCCATAAATGAGAATACTGAGGCTTGAGTTGTGTTATCCACTAGGACATCTGTGTGGGGTAACGGGAAATTGTCCTTGGGGATTTCCCTGTTTAGGTCTCGATAATCTACGCACATGCATAATTTTCCATCCTTCTTGGGTACTAGTACAATGTTAACTATCCAGGGTGGATAATCTACCATTGCTAGTAACCCTGTGTCGAACTATTTGGGAACCTCTTCTCTGATTTTGTTGGACATATCTGGACGAGTTCTTCTGAGTTTTTGTCTGATTGGAGAACACCCTTGTTTGAGAGGTAGTCTGTGCACCACGATGTCTGTATCCAACCCTGGCATGTCCCTGTAGGACCAAGTAAATATATCCACATACTCATGTAATAACTTGATTAGCCTGTCTTTAATGCTCTGCTCTAACATTTCCCCTAGATTTATTTCTTTCAGATCTTCCTCTGTACCCAGGTTAATGGTTTCAATAGCCTCTTGATATGGTTGTATGATGTCAGTCTTTCGCTCTATTTCCCTTGCCATTTCCTCGGAGAGTTCAAGATCTTCTTCATCTTCCTCTCCGGCTTGGTTATTAGGAGCATTAAAATTGTATCGGGTCGTAGCAGTAACGTTATCGGTAATTTTGGGCATGGATCTACACATTTATCATGTTTTGGTGCATATTTTAGTGCTTGGGATTTGAAAATGTGTATGCAGAGAAAGTATTGCCATTTTTTAAATTTAATAGATAAATCCAAAAGAAAGACAAGGATCTTAATTGAAAACAGAATATAACTTTTATTAGTTGTAAATATTGTTTGAAACAAGAACAGGGAAAACCCATACAAGTAACACATATGCCTCGGGTTTGACATAGGTTCTTTCAAAACAAGAAACATTACTTAGGAAAGAAAAATATCTCAAGAATCTCCACAGCAGTCCATCCTTTGAGTTCTTCTCCTGGGCGCCCTCTCCGATGAAGTCAGTTGCCCTTTTAGTATTGATTTTGCTTGATATCATCGGCACATGTCCTCCATGCTCTGTTACTTTGCTGATAAAAGTCTCTTGGATTGATGGAAACATGCTTTGCCATTTGGAGTAGCTTTCAAAAATTCATTGCCCAAACCAAAGCGATTCTTCTTCTCAAGAATTTCTAGGAGCTTTCCCCAGCGTTTCGAGGCATCACATCACATACTCGTTTACTGTTCTCTCCATGATGTCACTTTAGTATTATTACCCTTCTCGAATGGTAATGTCACCATTAAAGCAATTTCCAAGGCTTGGAACAGGGTAGCTATACAGTCTTCGTAGGCACTGATATATTTGTATGATTCAATATGGCTTACGAAGATGTCTTCCTCGCTGTCAATTATGATTAACTTCCCTTCCACTAGGAACTTCAATTTTTTATGCGGGGTCGAGGATACTGCCCCTGCAGCATAGATCTAAGGTCTCCCCAGTAAGCAAGTGTATGTCGGTTCGATATCCATGACCTGGAAAGTGATATTGAAGATATGTGGCCTAATCTTAACTGGAAGGTCCACCTCTCCTAACACCGAGCTTCGATAACCGTCAAATGCCTTTAATATCGTAGAACTTGGTCTCATTACCATGTCGTCTATTGTTAACTTTATGAGACTTGACTTTGGCAACACATTAAGAGCAGAACTGGTGTCAGTAAGAACCCTGGACAAATAGGTAGTACCTATTTGCGTGGTAATATGGAGTGCCTTGTGTGATGCGGTGGGAGAACTGACTTGAGGTTTTGCGTTTGTGTTTGCAAATGTCGCGGTTAGCAAGAGTCGCCACCGACTTTTATTTTATCCAAAAGGAAAGGTAAAAAAGCACAGGAAATACCTTTGAGATATTTTCTTGAGTTCAGGGGGTAGATTATGAAAAGGGAAGGTGCTAGCACCCTTTTCATCGATGGTTTTCCATGGGCTCTTAGTTACTTGTTTAGATCACTTGCTTTGCTTTTGCAATTGTTTGAAATAGTGTTTTGTGTGGTTTTGAAAGTATTTTTAAAAGAGGCCATCGTTTAGGCAATCTTTGTAATGATTCTCGTTCGTAAGAATGTATACAAAGATATTTGTCTTTTGAAAAATGTTTCAATATTTTGAAAGTTGTTTGGAAATGTTTTGAAAGTGTGTGTTTCTTTGAAAATATCAAGGATTGTTTGAAAATTGATCAAGTAACTAGAAGCTTATCTACCTACTCAAAAGTCTTTCTTGTACATTTTTATTCCTTTGATATTGTTGATTTACCATTGCTTTGGTAAACAACCCTATCTTTGGATGTTAAACGGGACGGACGTGGGTCATCGTATGACCATGATAGCAATATTGCCAAGTATCTTTAGCAAGTTTTGAGGGACTAAGATCATCTTTGTTTAGGCAACCTTTTGATAGCGTCATCGAGGGACTATGATCTTTTGTTGTGTTTTTCCAAGATACTTAGCATGCATACCATGGCCATTTTTTAGGTAACAAAGTGGGTGAAACCCTAGGGGTGCTTGTGTGCAATTTGTTGTCATTTTTCATGCTTTTGTTTGTCTTGTATTAGGTCATTCTATTTGTTTGATTTTTGTCTTGTCATGCAAAACCCTAGTTTTACTAAACATGGTATAATGCGATAAATTACGTAAAATAAATCTAAGCTATTACAAAAATTATTATGGGAGGGGGGACACAAGTTTTTGAATGGGGATATTTGCACTAAATAAAACCCTAAAATATTGTTACAACCCAATTGAATATTTTCAAATTAAATAAATAATCAAGTATTTAAATATGCAATAAAATGTAATTATGCAAAATGTTTATGTATTTTGTTTTATGTATGAGAAAATAAAATTTATTTAAGTCCTAGAAATAAGAAAAATAATATTATTACTTTTGAAAGGGGAAACCCTAATTTTGATTTAAAAGAAAATTATGTTTTCTATTATTATTTATTTTATCCATTTATGTACAAGAAAAAATAAATAAAATTATTTACAAATATTAAAAATTAAAATATATGTGGAAATGATATTTTATGTGTATGAATAATAAAAATAAAAATGTATGATATTTTTATGTTTACTATTTATTTTAAGAAAATAGATTCCATTTATTCTAAATAATCAATATTTTATGCAAAAAATAAGATAAAAAATAAAATAAAAATGCAAAAAATTAAGAAAATATTTTTTGTGATTTTTATGATTCAAAAAAATATATAATAAAGTCAATAAGCATAAAAAATATGAGAAAATATGCAAAAATATAAAAATATGCAAAGGGGGGGGGGGGGGGGGGGTGCAAATAGTAAACTAGGGGTATGGGAAGTAAAACAATAGGCCCAAGGCGCCAAGGCCCAGAACATCATCTTCATCCATGTCCCTGGCTTCCTGCGTGCGCGTTTCTGAGTTCAAACCTTTATCTTGCTCTAGCTTGCATAAAATAAAAAACTTATAACACAAAAAATGTAGCTTATGATCTCACGATTCCAGTGATATAAAGTTTGTGACCTAACTCTAAAAGACCAGGGATAATTTCAGTGGCCCTAATTCCTGACCTAATTTTTTCATGAACTTCAAGCTTCAAATTCTCACTACTCAGTTAATATAAATGACAACTATGCATATGTACAGCTTCAGCAAGTTAAGGACTACATTTTTGCTTCACAAATCGTGACTTAAGGATGCCTAAATAAAGAGATAGAGATTTGAAAAATACCTTGTTCAGCTGAGTTTTGATATGGCAATGTGGGGGCTTTGAGTGAGGCCTGAGGATTGTGTGAGCTTCCTTGAAGTTCCCTCAAGCTATCCCAATGCTTAGCTTGCCTTAAGGATGCTTGAAACTCCTTGTAGAAGTCAACCTACAACCTTCTAAAATGAAAATGGTGATGTCTGAAACAGGGGTTACAGTTGCAGTGAAAAGGCTTGGATGGTTTAGGTAGGATGTATGGAAGATGTTTGAAGTATTACAAGGCAAAACGCACGAGCAAATTTTGAGTTGGCAAGTGTTTTGCAGAAACTGTAATGCTTAGGCATAAAAATGTGTTTTTTCAGTTTGAGAGTGTTTAGGATCTCTTGATTTCGTGTTTCTGTTTGAGACAAGTTTGTGAAGTTGTTTAGAATGAAGCCAAACTCACCCTTTATCATATGTGCAAGTTTCTGACTTTTGGCTACTTTTCTTGTTTTTGAAGAAAGATTGAAGTGACTATGCCCAAGGGTTGTACAGGCTAGCTTGAGGGCTGATAATAGTTGGTATGATTTGCTTAATTACTATGGGAATTGTCTTCACCACAAGAACAAGCCCAATGCTCAAGGCTGATAAAGTTGGAAAAGCTTGCTTTATCAAAGTGGTATTGTGAACTTTATGCCATTTATGGATTAATCTTTTGTACAATGCTCCAAAGATCAAAATAAAGCCACTATCCATTGAGTTAGAATTCAATCATAGAGTGTAGAATGGATTTAGGACCTGTAATGCAAGGTACAAGCATGCTTGATCAGATTTGCAACTTGATGCATTGTGAAAAATGGCTTGAACAAAAGTGATAAAATGCCATTTTCTATTCATCGATTCTCCCTAACCCCAAATGATCTTGGAGAGTTTTGTGACATTTTGGAAACCTTGAAACATGATCTACAATCCATCTTTGAAATGAATTTTTATATACCTCTTGGAACTAGGTGAAAAATGCCCATGAAGTTAGGTTAAAAACCTACCTAAATTAGGGCAAATTTTCACTAAGTTAAAAAGTTTATGGACCCCTATTCACAAATTCATAACTTAAGATCCAAGCATCTTTTGGGAAAACTTTGTGAATCAAAGTTGTAGATTTCATGGAGTAATACAACTTTCATGTTGTAAGTTTCCTTTGAATCCAATTGCATCATGGTGAAAAAGTTTTGAAAAGTTGGGAAAAAATAAGAACATTTCCATACTTAGAAATTTTCTAAGTTATGAAAAATTTTCAAATTAAAATCCTAATTTGAAAAAATATTTTTCTTGATCAACAAGTTTCATATTTGTCACATCTTGATGAATTATGACACTTGGCACTTGATTTTGACCAAAAAGTCAAAGTTTGACTTTTCAGTATATAGTTGACTTTTGATCAGTTGACTGCAAAATTCATCTGTCAATCCTATGCATTTGAGATCTTTTGAACTATGTGATTAGGTAAAGATGATGCTATTGAGTCCTTTAAATCATGCTTGAACCCAATTGGTCATTGTCTAGGTTAAAAATCATAAATTTCCCTTCCTCAGTCAAAACCCTAATTTTGACCATTTTGCCCTTTTGATGATTTGATCAAATTTCTTGAGGAGTTGTGATCCAAACTTGATCAAATGGTTCATATGAGTCTAAAATGTTGTTTTGGATCAAAAATTATGAAGTTTGACTGTAAGTTGGCCATGGTTGACTTTTTCCCCAATACAACTGATTTTTAGGTCAATTGTCCAATTGACTGGGCAAAAATGTGATTCAAGGCTTGAAACCATATATGAGCAATATTAGGGGTCCAAGATGGTATATGAAAGTCACATGAAGCATTTATGGTCCAAAAATCCTTGCGCAAACTCAAACCCTAATTTCAGGTCATCAGTGCAAGATGAGGTCTTGAGCTGAGCAAACCCTAATCTTGTCTTGAGTCCAAGAAGTCTTGTGAGGAAAAATCTTGATAATATGAGAGGGAAAATTTGAGGGTACAACAGCTGCCCCTGTTCAATCTTCTTGAACCTGAAGAGTTAGATTGACGAGTTTTTCCGTTCGTGACTCGAAGGTAAAAGATGAATTGACACTAGAGTGCCCGTAAATTTGCACTCGTCAAAGTGTAGTTAATGGAATGGGCTTAAAGATGCCATTTGGAGAGGTGATAGAATCTTGCTGGAGATGGGCTTTTAGATGCCATCTAAGAATGTTCGTTTAATTGTAAGTTGTAAGTCAGAAGAATAAGTATCAGAATGGTGTCTGCGTCTGGAACGTATTTGAGCTGTATCTGGAGATTTGTAATGAGAAACAGAATAACATCCATGTCTGGAGCGTCTATGAACTGTATCTGGTAGTTGGAATCTGAATGATCAATAGAATAGCATCCGTGTCTAGAGTGTCTCTGAGCTGTATCTGAACTTTGTATTTGAGTAAGCAATAGAATAGCATCCGTGTCTGGAGCGTCTATGAGCTGGGGAAAATCAGAATAAGTGACAGAATGGAAACCGTGTCTGGAGCGTATTTGGACTGTATCTGAAGTTTGAATCTAAATGAGTAATAGAATAGCATCCGCGTTTGGAGCGTATCTAAACTGTATCTGAAATCTGAGTCTGAATGAGCAACACAATGATTTCGGTGTCTGGAGTGTATCTGTATCATGATTGCTGAATCTTGAACGAGAGCCAGAATGACATTCGTGTCTGGAGTGTATCTGAACTTGAAATCTGAATGAATAGCAGAATGACTTCTGTGTCTGGAGTGTATCTAAACTGTATCTGAAATCTCAGTCTGAATGAGTAACAGAAATACTTCCATGTCTGGAGTGTATCCCTACTGTATCTGAATCAGAAAAATTAATAAGGGCCAGAATGGCATCCGTATCTGGAGCGTATCTGAACTAGAATCTGAATAAGTGACATAATGACTTCCGTGTCTGAAGTGTATCTGTATTGTATCTAGAAGTTGAAATCTGAATAAGTATCAGGATAGTATCCGCATTTGGAGCGTATCTGAACTGTATCTGGAGACTGAATCTGAATGAGCAACAGAATGACTTCCGCGTCTGGAGTGTATCTGTACTGTATCATGATTGTATACTGTTAATGGTAGCTAGTTAATCTTATCCTAAAAGGGGTAAAATGTTAGCTGAAACACAAAGTCATGTTGCATGAAATGTATGATGCAATATGTGTGTTTTATCAATGTTCATGATATATGGATGTAATGTATGCGCATGTAAGCTGATTTGCTGTATTGCTGAGGAAAATAAATCCTTGACAACTGGAGATAATAAAAACCCTTGACTGCTGCTAGGGAAAATAAATCCCTGACTGTGGAGGATAAGAAATCCTGGGCGACTGTTGGGGATAGAAAAATCCTTGACAACTTCTGTGGGGATATGAGGATCCTTCATGTCTCGAAGTTGGAGTATTGACAAAAAAAAATTATGTTGCGAGCAATGTCATATACTGCCTGAGTAATCTGCTTGGGGAATCTAGAGAATTTGATGACTTCTACCGGGGATTACATAAAGGAAATCCTTGATCTGCTAGAGAATAAGGAAGACTCTGATGGCTTCTGCGGGGAACCAAGAATGAGAATCTTCATTCTGTTGGGGAGCAATGAAAACTTTGGTGACTTCACTGGGGAATTAAGAATGAGAAACTTCATTCTATTGAGGAATAAAAACTCCATGGGGAAGAAGGCTTACTGCTGGAGAGTAAGTTCAGGAGTTTTCGGTCGTTTTCCACTCTACTAGAAATTATGCTAGGTTGGGGATAAACAAAAGGTTAACTGTTATCCGGTTGATTTCCAGGCTTCAAGATAACTTGCTGGGGAATTTGGAGAAACTAGATGGTTTTCGCTGGGGATTGATAGTTTGAAATTTTGGCTCCACTGTGGATTGGGAGTTTGAAGCTTTAACTCTGATGGGGATTAAGGTTTGAAATTTTAGCTCCGCTGGGGATCTAGAGGATGTACGGTAGGGATTGCTCATGGAATAGCCTAAAGACGTTTTCTTATCCTTTCAGTCTGTCAGTAATTGTTCTCTTCCATCCTGTTTATTTGTAAACAATAATTATGTTCAATTGCATATGTTCATCAATGGATCATTGGACGTTTTTGCAAATAAAAACACAAGTGTAAAGAAAAAGGCAAATAGTTTTCCGTACTTTGAAAGAGATATCTTTGTATTTACTTTGAATAAGTATTTTGTATAAAGGAAACAGACATTCTAGTAAGAGGATGGTGTCATAAAAGATGAGAAAAATTTATACAAAGAAAGATAGCTATGTGTGTAAAAAAAACCCATGGGGTTCCCATTCCGCTATAGACTTCGTATCTCCGAATATCTTGTCCATTTGTTGCTTTGTCCGAAGATGATTAAAATGATCAGAAGCTCAGAGTTTGTCTGTGAAGAGATTGTCCTTAAAGTGATCCGATGAGACATAGTCATATGCTTTAATTCCCTAACTTTTGCCTGGACCTCCCTTTCGGGTTTTCAGTCCACCAGGAAACCCTTTTTTGCCCAAGTCGCCCTTTCGGGTTTTTAACTTGTCGGGTGTACAGATTTTTTTATTTATCCCTAATTTTTGCCTGAACCTCCCTTTCGGGTTTTCGATTCACCGGGATGCCCCTTTTTTTCCTAGGTGTGTCAACCTAGCGGGTCATTTAAGCGTAGTATCTTTTTACTATGTCTGCATTCACAGGGTGCGGCAGGTCGTCGTTGTCCATGGTGGTTAAGATCATTGCCCCACCAGAAAAGATATTCTTGATCAAAAATGGTCCTTTGTAAGTAGGAGTCCATTTTCCCCTGGGATCACTTTGTAGCAAGATGATGCGCTTGATTACTAGATCTCCAACTTGATATACCTGGCGTCTGACTTTCTTGTTGAAAGCCTTGATCATCCGTTTTGATACGTCTGACCGTGGCAAACAGCAGTAAGTCTCTTTTCATTAATCAAGTTAAGTTGATCAAGCCGGGTCTGAGTCCAATCGTCTTCACTCAAACCATCATCTTTCATGATTCTCAAGGAGGGAATCTGAACTTCGATAGGTAAAACAGCTTCCATGCCATATACCAGAGAATAGGGTGTTGCCCCTATTGATGTGCGTGTCGTGGTACGGTACCCGTGGAGAGCAAACGGTAGCAGTTCATGCCAGTCCTTGTAGGTGACTTTCATCTTTTGTATGATCTTCTTGATATTTTTGTTAGCAGCTTCGACTGCACCATTCATCTTCGGCCGGTAAGGGGATGACTTGTGATGTTGAATCCTGAACTGCTCGCACAAGGTAGTGATCATAGTATTGTTAAGGGTTGTACTGTTATCAGTGATAATCCTTTCGGGGATACTGTATCGGCAAATAAGGTTCTGCTTGATGAAGCGGGAAACAACATTCTTAGTAACGGATGCAAAGGAAGCTGCTTCGACCCACTTGGTGAAGTAGTTAATAGCCACCAGAATGAAACGGTGTCCATTGGAAGCTGTAGGCTTGATCTCTCCAATCATGTCGATTCCCCACATAGCGAATGGCCAAGGAGCTGTTAAGACATTTAGAGGAACTATAGGCACGTGTACCTTGTCCACATAGATTTGACATTTATGGCATGTTCGGGAGTGTTGATAACAGTCAGCTTTCATGGTAGACAAGTAATAGCCTGCCCGTAGAATCTTCTTTGCCATCGTATACCCGCTAGAGTGAGTGCCAATGGTACCCTCATGCAATTCAGCCATAATCCTTTCAGCTTCAGCTTTGTCCACACAACGGAGCAGAATAGAATCATGGTTGCGCTTGTACAGGATGCCATTACTTAGGAAGAACTTAGTCGAGAATCTCCTTAAGAACTTTTTTTCGTTGACTGAAGCTCCTTCAGGGTATTCTTTTGCCTCGAGATACCTTTTGACTTCATGCAACCACGGTTGGTCCACTACTTCCTCGGTATTAATCTCGTGACAATGTGTGGGTTCTTCCATCCGTTCAATGGGGATTTGGGGAGCCTCTTTATCCCAGTTAAGTTTAAACATGGATGACATTGTAGCTAGAGCATTTGTTAGCTGATTTTCTTCTCGCGGGAAGTGCTCGAAGGTAATCTGCTCGAGATGTGGTAGCAATGTCAAGACATGTTCTTTGTAATGGATGAGGTTTGGATGTTTACTATCCCACTCTCCTTTGATCTGGCTGATGACCAAAGCTGAGTCCCCAAACACATCTAAGGATTTGATTCCCAAGTCTATGGTAGCCTTGAGTCCAAAGATGCACGCCTCGTACTCTGCCATGTTGTTCGTACAGTTGAAGCAAAGTCTGGCGGTGAAAGGAGTATGGCATCCTTCTGGAGATATAAGCATAACACCGATACCGTTACCAAGTGCATTGGAGGCCCCATCAAAGTACAAGGTCCATCGAAATCCTTGTTCTGGTCCGTCATATGGTCTGAAATCTTCAATATTGTCCAATTTTATGATATCTTTGTCATGGAAGTTAAACTTCATAGATTGGTAATCTTCGACAGCTTAATGAGCCAGATGATCGGCTAGCACACTCCCCTTTATAGCTTTTTGAGTCGTGTACTGTATGTCGTATTCCGTTAGGATCATCTGCCATCTGGCTATCCTTCTGGACAAAGTAGGCTTCTCAAAGATGTACTTTATCAGATCCATCTTAGATATTAGCAAAGTCGTATGAGTCAACATGTACTGCCTTAGCCGGCGAGCAGCCCATACCAAAGCGCAAAAAATTTTCTCGAGCAGTGAATATCTGGTTTCACAATCGGTAAAAAAATTTCTAAGGTAATAAATGGCATGCTCTTTTCGGGCAGACTCGTCATGCTGCCCCAGTACGCACCTCATTGAATTCTCTAGGATGGTCAGATACATGATTAGCGGTCTTCCCTCGACGGGTGGCATCAAGATAGGAGGTTCTAGAAAATACTCCTTGATTTTATTGAAGATTGGCTCACAAGTAGATGTTAGGTGAGAAATGAACCTAGCAATGTAGTTTAGGCGTCCCAAGAAACCTCTGACCTCTTTCTCAGTGCGAGGAGCAGGCATTTCTTGTATAGCTTTGACTTTGGCAGGATCAACCTCGATGCCTTTGTTGCTGACAATGAAACCTAGAAGTTTACCGGACCGGACTCCGAATGTACACTTGTTTGGGTTCAGTCTGAGCTTGTACTCCTTCAACCTGACAAACAGCTTTTGCCAGTGATCAAGGTGTTCTTCTTCAGTTTGTGATCGGGCTATCATGTCATCTACCTATACCTCTATCTCATGATGTATCATATCATGAAACAAAGCTACCATGGCGCATTGATAGGTTTCCCCGACATTCTTCAGTCCGAATGGCATCACTTTGTAGCAGAACGTACCCCACTGTGTGACAAAAGTAGTTTTCTCCATGTCCTTAGGTGCCATTTTGATCTGGTTATAGTCTGAGAATCTGTCCATGAAAGAAAATACTTTGTGCTGAGTTGTGTTGTCAACCAAGATGTCAATGTGCGGAAGTGGAAAATCATCTTTAGGGCTGGCCCTGTTTAAGTCTCTATAATCCACGCACATTCTCACTTTGCCGTCCTTTTTAGGCACGGGCACAATGTTAGCAACCCATTGTGGATAGGAAGTAACATCCAGAAATCCAGCATTGAATTGTTTCATAACTTCTGCTTTGATCTTCTCGGACATGTCAGGTCTCATGCGGCGGACCTTTTGCTTAATTGGTGGACAGTCTTCTCTTGTGGGGAGACGGTGTACCACAATGTCTGTATCGAGTCCTGGCATGTCTTCGTATGACCAGGAGAAGATCTCCATATAATCATACAATAGCTGAATTAGGTGCTCCTTGACACTCGGCTCTAGATTGGAACCTATCTTGATTTCCTTTTTATCATCCTCAGTTCCCAAGTTGATTGTATCCAACTGCTCCTGATGAGGCTGAATTGCTCTTTCCTCTTGCTGTAGTAATCTGGCCAATTCCCTTGGCACCTCACAATCTTCCTCACCTTCGTATTCGGCTTGGTAGATCAGATCTTCAGAGTCACTGAAGGCTATAGCAGTATCGTTACCCATGGGTTCCGGAATGGAAGGGTACCTGCATTTGTGAGTGCGGATGTGTGTAAGGGCATAGCCATCTTAAAACAACAAAATGTAAAAGAAAGACAATGAGCACAAAAGGTTTATATATGAAAATCGTCCATGATTCATTAAAATGACATATGAAATGAAGATAAAAACCCTTACAAATGGACCAATGTGCCTCGGGTAAGACACAAGGTTGAAAAGTATGAATTGTTTGTGAATTATTACAGATCCAACAGAAATGGAAAAGATAAATTACTGCGGTATGAAAGTAATCGGAACAAAGTGTTTTGCTTCCTAGTTGCACAGTCCTCCGTCAACAGTAGGAAAAATCTAGTCTTCCAGGCTTCCCTCTTCTTCACTGTCCTCTATTGCATTAACCCCTCGGTGGCTGATATTCACAGGTGGCCCTCCGACAGGGGAGCGGCGCACGAACTTCTGACCAGTCGAAGTAAATCCCAGGCCAAATTTGTCTGATTTGAAAGGAAAGTCTGGAAGCTGCCCCCAGATAGTGGATCCGTCTTCTTCCACTACTGCCCTAGCATCCTTGAGAGATGACATCTGAGGCAGAGGTCTAGTAATCGTGGGTACAGAGGATGCTGTCTTGGTCACTGCTATCTCCTGAGCTACCTTTTCAAAATGCTGGAAAGGAGTTTCGATGAATTCGCCATCCTATTCTACGTAACGAAAAGAATTCAGATGACTGATCATGTATTCCTCTTCGCCATGAACAGTTATGATTTTCCCCTAGACAGGGTACTTGAGCATTTGATGCAGAGTAGAAGTGACAACTCCAACATTGTGAATCTAGGGACGTCCCAACAAGCAAGAATAGGAAGGATAGATGTCCATCATGTAGAATGTTGAATTGAACGTCTGGGTACCCACCTTGATCGGGATGTACACCTCTCCATGGACCATCCTCTTAGAACCATCAAATGCTCTGACAATTATATTGCTGGGTTTCAGGGTTAGGCCTTCACAATCCAACCTATCCAGGGCTTTCTTCGGCAAGACATTTAAAGATGACCCAGTATCAACCAAGACATGAGCTAGGGTTGTCCCCCTACACTCCACCGAGACATGCAGTGCGTCGTTATTTTTTCTCCCCTTGGGCGTCAGGTCAGCATCGGAGAATCCCAGGCCATTGTCAGCTGTTAAGCTAGCCACACACTCTTGGAATTGACCAGCAGAGGTTTCTTGCGGCACGTGGGCCGTCTTCAAAAACTTGACCAAAGCTTTAGCATGTGCCTTAGAGCACAACAACAGGGCTAACATAGATATTTTGAAGGGGGTCTGCCCCAGTTGTTCCACTACATCATAATCACTTTTCTTAATGATCCTCAAAATTTCTTCCATCTCTTTCTGGGATGTTTCAGGAATGACTAGTGATTGAGCCTTCGTCAAGACAGGATCCTCTTGAACATTCTTTCCTTTTTTCTCAACAGCGGAAATAAGGATGGGAATTGCATTGTCATTGTTGGCGGGTACACTTGCAGGTACAGTTACTGGTATAGGTGTAATTTTCGGAATGACCGCGGGTCCAAAGACTGTTGTGGGAGGAGCAATCTCTGGAGAAAATATTCTTCCACTATGAGTAATTTTGCTTGTTCCAGCAATGTTACTGACGTCGGGATTATCCTCCTCAGTGCTTTCGTCATTGGCAGTCTGTTCAATCTGTTTGACACCATGGTAGTAGATTTCTCCACCATAGTTCCATGGTACCATTTTATCGGTTTTGTATGGGGTTGGGCCGGGCATTGTTATCTTCAAAGGAGTAGTCATAGGAGCAGATGTAATCCTAACGGGTTTTTTAGGAAACCTGGAAGGATTGGCGTATATGGTTATTATTAAAACTTCTAGAACTGGAATGGGTGAGACAGGAGCTTTCTCGAACAAAATTTCTTGGTTATCAATCAACTGTTGGATTCCTTTCTTCAATAGAGGACAGTAAAATGGGGAGGACAGACAAGCATGGCAATCTTGGTCACAACCTGGGAACACCCTAGCTTTCAACAAATTCAACTTGATAGTTAGGAGAGGAGTTAGCATCTCATCCACAGTAGAAACAAACAGATCTTCTTCCACAACATTGGCATTGTGTCCATGCCTAGGCATCGGAGAAGAGATAACATTCGGTTTCTTAGGAGCTTCAAATTTAAATTCCTTTGCGTCAATCAGATCTTGAATCTTGTTCTTCAGGGCCCAACATTTGTTGGTGTCGTGCCCTGGACTTTCGGAATGATACACGCATCTGGCGTTCAGATGGTAATATGGAGAAGTAGTGTTAGGATTTTTAGGGGCCTCCTTTAGCATGGATAGGTTCAACTTCAAGAGATGTGGTAGGACTTGAGCAGGAGTCATGTTTATCTTGGTGAATTGCCTTACAGGCCTTTCCACCCTTTTCTGGTTATTTCTCGGCTGATCATTTCTCGGCTGGTTGTTTCTCGGCTGGTCCGATGCAGAATTTTGAATCATAACGGCCCCCACTGTTGGTCGTCTTTCAATTCTAGTGAAGGTCTTTTTTACAGCAGCAGAGATAGATGCATCTTTCTGAATTTTCCCGCTTTTAATACCGACTTCCACCCTCTCGCCAGTTAGAATCAACTCAGTGAAACCTGCAGAGGAGCTTCCAATCAGGTGATTAAAGAAAGGACCTGACAGAGTCCCCAAGAACATATCCACTAGCTCTCTTTCATATAAAGGTAGTTGCACCCTTCCGGCTAAATCCCTCCACTTTTAGGCGTAGTCTTTGAAACCCTCATTGGTAGCCATAGCCATACTTTGTAGCTGAGTACGGGTTGGAGCCAAGTCGGCGTTGTATTGATACTGTTTATAGAAGGCTGCTGCTAAGTCTTCCCAATTATGCACATCTGCTCTCTCCAACTGGTAGAACCAATCAAGTGGCGTTCCTGATAGACTATCTTGGAAAAAATGGACCCCTAGGTCTTTGTCAGAAGAATGTGGTTGAATTTTCCTGACATAAGATCATTGGTGCATTTTGGGACAAGACACCCCATCATACTTAGCAAACATTGGCACCTTAAACTTAGGAGGGATTACAATTCCAGGCACCAACCCTAACTCCTAAAAATCCAGCCCTGATACTCTCTATATCTCCATAGCAGCTAGACGCTCTTACAAGTTCTTATATTTGTCATCGGCTGGAGGGTACTGTTGTTCAGAGTAGTCCTCATCTTATTATTCTTCTTCTGCTTCAGAATCAGATGGCACTGCCGTCTCTTTACCTTTTCTTTCCCATTCCTTAGAGGTTGATGGAAATTCCAAGGTCCGTTTGGCTTGTCCTTCAAACCTTTTGCCCATGATAACCACACCGGCTCGCTTCTTCTTCTTTTTCTCTTTCTCCTTCTCTAGCAGAGTTTTGATCTCCTCCTGCCCCTTGGCCAAGGTCAGAAGTAACTGTTGAAATTATGAATTCTGAGCTTGCAAATCTTTGATCGTTTGTTCAATATCCATCTTGCTGAAATAAACAATAGAGAGATGAGGAAAATTGGTGTGAAGACCTGTTTATGCATATGATGAATGAGATGTATTCATGTAATGCTTTCAAGGATTCAGAAATTCAAATTTGTTTTAAACAAAAAAAAAGAAACACACGTCATATTAATAAGATAGAATTTGTTAGTACATCAATGCCCCTTGGGCAAAATAATACAAAATTCTAAGGTAAAAAGATGTTGCGCATCCTCTTTGGTGCAATGTAGGTGTTGAGAGTCTGCTCTTCGTGAAGTAGCCAAGTGAGTTCCAAAACCTTCTTCTCGCTTGTGTAGAATTGGGCTTCGAAAGTATCACGCTCTCCCTTGAGCTGTATCCAACTCCTTTGTAGATCTTCGAGTGATGTTGGCATGTCAGGATGTAGGAGGGTGTATGGAACCTCTCTATCCATAACAGGCTCTATAATCACAGGGAGAATGGAGGGGTAAGGCATCATAAGACTTAGGGCGCGGGTTCGTACCCACTTGAGGTAAGGCTCAAGAGGGATGGAATTCTTGTGTCCCAAGGTCTTATTGTCTACCTTGTTGGGCATCCTCCAAGCTCGGATGAACCTTTGACGAAGTCCTTGGTTGTCGTTGTCGAAGTCAAAAACCAAACCTTGAATCAGCATATCATGTGGGTCATCCCTTCGGGCATAACCAAACTGTCTCAGAGCCAAGCAGGGGTTATAGGTGATGCCTCCCCTAATGCCTAGTAGAGGGACATTAGGAAATTCCCCACAACGTTCAATGATAATAACATTCTCTTTTGATCGAGAACACCAATGAATATCTGAATGTGTAAGTGTCATTAGCCGTTGTGACCACCTCAAGCCTTGCTCATTCTTCAAGAATGATTGGGGAAGATGATAAATAAACCATCTTTCCAGGAGAGGAGTGCAACACATGAGAACACCTCTTTTCCTCATTGTACGAGTGGGAAAAGAGTGGAGGATATCCCGAAGTAATGTAGGTACCGGGTTGCGAGTCATGAAGATTTTGACAGCGCTTACATCAATGAGTTGGTCAGGATTAGGAAACAAGACCATCCCATAGATGAGAAGAGCTACAATCTCCTAAAAAGCTTGTAAGTCCAAGGAATTCCAGCAGCTTTGGGCCCTCTCAAACAAGAACTTTGCAAAGAAGCCTTTGACACCACTTCTAGTTTCCCAATGTATTGTGACATCAGATGAGTGCAAGTGTAGGGCTTGAGAAATCTCTTCTGGCTTTGGATCTATTTCCATACCGTTGAAGGGTAGTTGATTGAGAATAGGAATCCTCAAGAGTTGAGAAAATTCCTACAAAGTGGGCACAAGTTGGTAGTCAGGAAATGTGAAGCAATGATGCAACGGGTTAAAGAATTGGAAGAGAACTTTCAGCATATCCTCCTCTGTGTTCGTGTTGACCAAGTTGAGTAGACGACCATGTCTCTCGGTGAATGGAGAATTCTCAGGAATCCTTGAAGCTAGCTCCTTAAGTTGTGGAGGAATTCTCACAAGGTTGACTTGGATCGTTTTCCTGCGAAGTGAATTCATATCCTACAAAACAAGAACAAAGATGAATTTCCAAAATCCTTGAAATGGTTAGTGAATGCATATGATGTTTATGATGTCCATGATGTTATGCACAAGTATATATGTACAAGAAAATCACACAAGTTCCTAGTTTAGGCTTGCATGGGGTTTCATAGGTAAGTACCCTCTTGAAGTTTAGTTGGCTCAACTTGTCCTAGAAATAGTAGCCGGGTTCTAAGGAGCTCAATATCACTGGATTATTTCCTTGTTCATTGTTTCAATTCATACTCTTTATCGGCGACCGAAATATTCCAAGGAACCAACCCTCAATGAGTGTAGTATCGAGTATCTACCAACTTCGGACTGCACCAAAGCCGGTCATCTCACTACATCCTAAAAGGCCAAGTTGGTCAAGTAAAGGTTCTAAAAGTTCATTAGTGCTTCATGACATCACTCAGCGGCCCCGTATTCTCTTTGATTGACTCAAAGGCTACCGGTACCCACAAATATGTCACACTAACATAGCTATTGCTTAGACTGTGTCGGTATACCCCGCATAGTTTCCATAATGTATTGCTATTTACCTATGAATGTTTCCCAAATCCGGGTAGAGGATTCAAACCCAAACAATAGAACCAAAGTGTAAAGCAAACAAGTCAAGCAAGATAAGCATGTAAAGTTGATCTAAACCCTAAGGTAACCCCACTTTTAGAATTGTCCCCAGCAGAGTCGCCAGTTCTGTGATGCGGTGGGAGAACTGACTTGAGGTTTTGCGTTTGTGTTTGCAAATGTCGCGGTTAGCAAGAGTCGCCACTGACTTTTATTTTATCCAAAAGGAAAGGTAAAAAAGCACAGGAAAGACCTTTGAGATGTTTTCTTGAGTTCGTGGGGTAGATTATGAAAAGGGAAAGTACTAGCACCCTTTCCATCCATGGTTTTCCATGGGCTCTTAGTTACTTGTTTAGATCACTTGCTTTGCTTTTGCAATTGTTTGAAATGGTGCTTTGTGTGGTTTTGAAAGTATTTTTAAAAGAGGCCATCGTTTAGGAAATCTTTGTAATGATTCTCGTTCGTAAGAATGTATACAAAGATGTTTGTCTTTTGAAAAATGTTTCAATGTTTTGAAAGTTGTTTGGAAATGTTTTGAAAGTGTGTGTTTGTTTAAAAATAGCAAGGATTGTTTACAAATTGATCAAGTAACTAGAAGCTTATCTACCTACTCAAAAGTCTTTCTTGTACATTTTTATTCCTATGATATTGTTGATTTACCATTGCTTTGGTAAACAACCCTATCTTTGGATGTTAAACGGGACGGGCGTGGGTCATCGTATGACCATGATAGAAATATAGCCAAGTATCTTTAGCAATTTTTGAGGGACTAAGATCATCTTTGTTTAGGCAACCTTTTGATAGCATCGTCGAGGGACTATGATCTTTTGTTTTGTTTTGTTTTGTTTTGCCAAGATACTTAGCATGCATACCCTGGCCATTTTTTAAGTAACAAAGTGGGTGAAACCCTAGGGGTGCTTGTGTGTAATGTGTTGTAATTTTTCATGCTTTTGTTTGTCTTGTATTAGGTCATTCTATTTGTTTGATTTTTGTCTTATCATGCAAAACCCTAGTTTTACTAAACATGGTATAATGCGATAGATTGCGTAAAATAAATCTAAGCTATTACAAAAATTATTATGGGAGGGGGGATACAAGTTTTTGAATGGGGATATTTGCACAAAATAAAACCCTAAAATATTATTACAACCCAATTGAATATTTTCAAATTAAATAAATAAACAAGTATTTAAATATGCAATAAAATGTAATTATGCAAAATGTTTTTGTATTTTATTTTATGTATGAGAAAATAAAATTTATTTAAGTCCTAGAAATAAGAAAAATAATATTATTACTTTTGAAAGGGGAAACCCTAATTTTGATTTAAAATAAAATTATGTTTTCTACTATTATTTATTTTATCCATTTATGTACAAGAAAAAATAAATAAAATTATTTACAAATATTAAAAATTAAAATGTATGTGGAAATAATATTTTATGTGTATGAATAATAAAAATAAAAATGTATGATATTTTTAAATGTGTTTACTATTTATTTTAAGAAAATAGATTCTATTTATTCTAAATAATCAATATTTTATGCAAAAAATAAGATAAAAAATAAAATAAAAATGCAAAAAATTAAGAAAATATTTTTTGTGATTTTTATGATTCAAAAAAAAAAAGTCAATAAACATAAAAAATATTAGAAAATATGAAAAACTATAAAAATATGCAAATGGGGATGCAAATAGTAAACTGTGGGGTATGGGAAGTAAAACAACAGGCCCAAGGCGCCAAGGTCCAGAACATCATCTTCATCCCTGTCCTTGGCTTCCTGCGCGCACGTTTCTAAGTTCAAACATGTATCTTGCTCTAGCTTGCATAAAATCAAAAACTTATAACACAAAAAATGTAGCTTATGATCTCACGATTCCAGTGATATAAAGTTTGTGACCTAACTCTAAAAGACCAGGGAGAATTTCAGTGGCCCTAATTCCTGACCTAATTTTTTCATGAACTTCCAATTTCAAATTCTCACTACTCAGTTAATATAAATGACAACTATTCATATGTACAACTTCAGCAAGTTAAGGACTACATTTTTGCTTCACAAATCGTGACTTAAGGATGCCTAAATAAAGAGATAGAGATTTGAAAAATACCTTGTTCAGCTGAGTTTGGATATGGAAATGTGGGGGCTTTGAGTGAGGCCTGAGGATTGTGTGAGCTTCCTTGAAGTTCCCTCAAGTTATCCCAATGCTTAGCTAGCCATGAGGATGCCTGAAACTCCTTGTAGAAGTGAACCTGCAACCTTCCAAAATGAAAATGGTGATGTCTGAAATAGGGGTTACAGTTGCAGTGCAAAGGCTTGGATGGTTTAGGTAGAATGTATGGAAGATGTTTGAAGTATTACAAGACAAAACACACGAGCAAATTTTGAGTTGGCAAGTGTTTTGCAGAAACTGCAATGCTTGGGCAGAAAAATGTGTTTTTTCAGTTTGAGAGTGTTTAGGATCTCTTGCTTTCGTGTTTCTATTTGAGAAAAGTTTGTGAAGTTGTTTAGAATGAAGCCAAGCTCACCCTTTATCAGATGTGCAAGTTTCTGACTTTTGGCTACTTTTCTTGTTTTTGAAGAAAGGTTGAAGTGACTATGCCCAAGGCCTGTACAGGCTAGCTTGAAGGCTGATAATAGTTGGTATGCTTTGCTTAATTCCTGTGGAAATTGTCTGCACCACAAGAACAAGCCCAATGCTCAAGGCTAATAAAGTTGGAAAAGCTTGCTTTATCAAAGTGGTATTGTGAACTTTATGCCATTTATGGATTAATCTTTTGTACAATGATCCAAAGATAAAAATAAAGCCATTATCCATTGAGTTAGCATTCAATTATGTAGTTTATAAGGTATTTAGGACCTGTAATGCAAGGTACAAGCATGCTTGATCAGATTTGCAACTTGATGCATTGTGAAAAATGGCTTGAACAAAAGTGATAAAATGCCATTTTCTCTTCTTCGATTCTCCCTAACCACAAATGATATTGGAGAGTTCTTTGACATTTTGGAAAGCTTGCAATATGCTCTACAATTCATATTTAAAATGAATTTTGAGATACCTCTTGGAACTAGCTGAAAAATGCCCATGAAGTTAGGTCAAAAACCTGCCTAAATTAGGGCAAATTTTTACTAACTTAAAAAGTTTATGGACCCCTATTCACAAATTCATAACTTGAGATCTAGTCATCTTTTGGGAAAACTTTGTGAATCAAAGTTGTATATTTCATGGAGGAATACAACTTTCATGTTGGAAGTTTCCTTTGAATCCAATTTCATCATGGTTAAAAAGTTGTGAAAAGTTGGGGGAAAATAAAAAAATTTCCATACTTAGAAATTTTCTAAGTTATGAAAAATTTTCAAATTAAAACCCTAATTTGCAAAAATGATTTTCTTGATCAAAAAGTTTCATATTTTGTCATATCTTGATGAATTATGACCCTTGGCACTTGATTTTGACCAAAAAGTCAAAGTTTGACTTTCAGTGTACAATTGACTTTTGATCAGTTGACTGCAAAATTCATCTGTCAATCCTATCCATTTGAGATCTTTTGAACTATGTGATTAGGTCAAGATGATGCTATTGAGTCCTTGAAATCATGCTTGAACCCAATTGGTCATTGGCTAGGTTAAAAATCAGAAATTGCCCTTACTTAGTTAAAACCCTAATTTTGACCATTTTGCCCTTTTGATGATTTGATCAAATTTCTTGAGGAGTTGTGATCCAAACTTGATCAAATGGTTCATATGAGTCTAAAATGTTGTTGTTGATCAAAAATTATAAAGTTTGACTGTAAGTTGGCCAGGTTGACTTTTTCCCCAATACAACTGATTTTTAGGTCAACTGTCCAATTGACTGGGCAAAAATGTGATTCAAGGCTTGAAACTTGATATGAGAAATATTAGGGGTCCAATATGGTATATGAAAGTCACATGAAGCATTGATGGTCCAAAAATACTTGTGCAAACTCAAACCCTAATTTCAGGTCATCAGTGCAAGATGAGGTCTTGAGCTGAGCAAACCCTAATCCTGTCTTGAGTCCAAGAAGTCTTGTGAGGAAAAATATTGATAATATGAGAGGGAAAATTTTGGGGTACAACACCTTGTTATGAGCTTGCCCCTGTGGCGGTATTTCACTATTGCTGCAACCCAGGTAGGATCCGGACATTGGATTTGCTATGACATTGTCAAATTGATTCACTAAAATTTTCTTTGCGACATGAGCTGAACTTAACACCTACATCAGAGAATCCCGGTGTGCTTCAGAGTTATTGAATAGTGAGAGTATGGAGATTTTTGATGGAGTTTGGTGAAGCTGATCCACCACTCTGTAGTCACTTTTTTTAATTATTTTCAGAAACTCTTATGCCTCTTAATCGGTAAAGTCTTTGTTCGGTGATTATGTTTCTTGATTCGTATCAACCACTGCTTTTCCCTCGTCCTTCTCTAGAATCACATCCATCTTTTTCGATAGTCCAGCTCCAAAAATTCAACAACTTCGGGTCATACCTCCTGTCCCTGCTATGTTTGAAATTGCAGGTCCCTGACTTGGTGATGGCCCGCTTTCTTGCTTCACTCTGTTGATGTACATGGCTGAGTCATAACTCCATGGTACTGCCTTGTTATTTTCATAAGGGATAGGTGACGGTCCCTTAATTACCATCGTGGCTTTTGGAGTGGTGGGTATTAAGAGAGTCTGCTTAGGTGTCCATCTTTTGATCTCCACTGATTCTCTCCATGGGATCACTAGAGTTTTCTTGGTGAAATTTGGGCCTTGGCAGGGGATTACTAATGGCTTTTTTCCTCCAATCGTGGCTACATATTTTTCCTTAGGGTACAACCCGAATTGGACTAGTCCCTGATCCACTAGCTTTTGCAGAGTTGTTTCAAAAGCTTCATTATGCTCTAACAAGAATCCACGTTCGAACAAATATTCTTTCAACAGGTTGATAGGGGTTTTTGCCTTTATGGTTTCCCTAAAGTCAGCGACCACCTCGATTTCATTTATTGTTGGCCTATCGTGCGGAGGCATAAGGTTTAATTTGATGTTAGGCTTCTTAAAGGTGATGTCTTGAGATTCTAACAAATCCTGAACCTTATGCTTGAATGCCCAACATTATTCTATGGTGTGCCCCTGAGAGTTAGCATGGTACTCACACCTGGCGTCGGCATTGTATATTTGCGGTAGTGGCCCGACTGGAGGAGCTAAAGGCTTGATTTCTACCAAGAATGCCTTAACCAAGTGTTGTAATAACTGGCTTGGTGGCATGGGGAGTGGATCAAAATTTTTGGGTGGCCTTTTAAATCTATCTTTCCTTTAGCCTTACGGGATCACCGATGGCATTATTTCTTTTGGATTTCCTCTTGTTAACCTTGTTCCAAGCTCGAATAACCTTGTTGAGCAACCCTTGGTCTTCTATACCCATATTATGGATGATAAATGGTCGGAGTTGTTCGTCTGAAGGTTTTTCTTCCAAAGGATACCCTATTTGTCGTAGGGCCAAAGTAGGTTTGTAATTAATACAACCTCACGATCCCATCAGAGGGACATTAGGAAAGTCCCCACAGCTAATAGTGATATCACCAATATCAATCTTCCTCGCATACCATAATACAGAGTTGGCAGTGAGAGATCTTAATTTTTGTGGCCACTTGTGTCTAGTCAAGCCTTGGATCATATAGTCTTCTTTGTAAATATGAGTAATGAACCAAGTATATAGAAGCGGTATGCAACAATTTAGCATGCCTTTTCTCTTTTCATACATCATATGCAAAGTGTAATAAATGTCAACAAGCAAAGCGGGAGTAGGATCCGTATTAAAGACTTTCACACCCCAAAATATGCTAATGGCCGCGAAGCCAATATAGTCCACAGTCCGAGGAAATAAAATTACACAAAATACCAACAACCCTAAATAATCAACACAATTTTCCCACTCCTTATAATTAACAAATTATAGTGCCTTAGACTCCAAGTATATCCTTTTGATTCCTTGTATCAGACCTTCTCTTTGGTAATTTTTCACTAACTCAGGGTAGGGGACCCCTAAGCCTTTTGCCAAAACTTTGACTTCAATAGTTTGTCTAATACCTACATAGGCCTTTTCTTTGGAAAAATTCAGAATTCTGTCGTATTCTTCCAGAGCTAGTGCTAGATGGAAGTCTTGGAAGGTGAAACATCTCAATGAAGGGTCATAAAACTGAATTAGGGTAGAGACTGCATCCATTTGAACCTCTACTTTAGTCAAGTCAAGGGTCAGGCTTGTAGGCATTGACGCAGACAAGTTGTTATTTCAGAAAGGTCGGGCTTGTAGGCATTGACACAGACAAGTTGTTTCCCTCATGTATCCATTTTTAAGACAGTCACCAAAAATGTATGTGAAGCAGTATGGATGTTACGGTAAGACTTGGCCTACGGCCGTCTGATTATGATCTTGCGGTCAAAGTTGAAGGCACATGATAATTACAGTATACGCACATGCATTGGAGTGGAACAGATTAAAATTTTTTGTTTTTATTTCATTTTCAATAATTCATCATTTTACAGAAGCCTCACCTCTCTCTCTCTCTCTCTCTCATGCTAGCGACACAAACCCTTTTATCTTCTTCTTCCTATCAACCCTAAAGCCACAACCGCGACGGCGCCGGAAATAAAAACACGATCTACCCCCCCCCCCCCCCTCCCATGAACCTACTAGCTCTACATCAATCAAACACCAAACTGAAAAAAAAGTGAATTACCCCATTCGAATCTCCAAGTGTCTGACATTGATCGAAGGCTATGGTGAGTGTTTGAATGCGTCCGTGAATGACAGTTGTGGTTTCCGACAACGAAACCCCAATAGTTCTTCCCTTCTTCAATGTTGTTCGATTGCAAGGGTTTCTACCTCCTTGTCAACATTCAAGCTTCTCTCCCTTCAGCTCCTCGCGGTGTTCGTCTTTGGTAAACAAGAATCTCCTTTTCTTTTTCAGTCAACCAAAAATCCCCCTCCCTGTCTCTTTTTTCTTTGTATTTATAGGTTTTTCAATTAGGTTAGGGTTTCTTAAGAATTGTTGTTAGAATTAGATCGCTTTCATTTAGGGTTTTGTAATTTGTTAGCGTTTATTGTTTAGATTAGCAAAGATTTAGGGTTATTAGATGTTTTAGGTATTTGAAAATCATTGTAATTGATTTTGTGTAGTTGTAATTGATTTGTAGAAATTTGATTCTGAACATTTTCTTTGATTCGATTTACCTTTGTTAATTTTGTACTCTTGATTGAATGGTCTGAGATTTCTGGGCTTCGTTTGTGTAGAGATTCGGTTTGTAAAAAAAATATATTTGATTTTGTATATCTGAACTTGTAATATTTGATTGGATTAATAGATTTGATTTTCTGTATAGCTATTTCTGGAGATTTGAATAAATATTTGATTTTAATTGTTTTTTATATTTTGTACTGTAAAAGGCATTCTGGATTTGTTTTAATTTGAACAGAATGTGTTCAATGATTTGCGTGATTCTGGGACAATTGATATAATAAGGGTTATTCAATTATGGGCCTTGCACCGCTGTTTCAAGCCCAACATATTGAGTAACCACATTTGGTCTTTGCGCTAGCTGGTTCATTTTATCCAGCAACAACACATTTTTTATTACAACAAAACATTTTCTAGGCCCAATTTACCTTCCCGACCCAATGTTAGTTGCCTAAAAAAAACCTTTAACAACTAAACAATATTTAACACAATGCCTTTTAATAAAAAATGAAATATTAAAATTTATTAATAAGAAAAATTTAACAGTAATAATGAAAACAAAAAGAAATATATACATTTTTTATTAAAACTGACGGGAATTTTTTAATAACAGCACCGCTTTTTTCTAAACAAAAACAACAAATGGGCTGCTGAAAACATCATGGGCCTGCAGTTTGTAATTAAACCTTCCTCATTTCTTTTTTTTAATAATCCCAAACAAACAATGGGCCAAATGAAATTCGATGGCCGTTTAATTACAATTTCCAACCCCTTTCTTAACAGCAGTTATCCCTAAATGGGCTTTAATATATTTAATTAAAACCTCTCTTTTTACTAATAACAACTTAAGTGGGCTTTAAGAATTTTAATAATTATTTTTGAAATAATTTTCCATATTCGAATCTTATGGGTCATTGGCCAACATGCTTCGCGAATGGGTTTACGGATACATGGGTCTTTCTGATTTAGAAAGCCCCACTTTCCTGAATTAAATTGCACCCCCGGGTTGTCTTGGATTTATAAAATTGTGTCATCAGATGCTGCTGTACCATCTTTAATCAGAATATTATTTCTTCTATTTTAAATATTGAAAATTTAATCGTAAAGGTAGGACAAATTTGGGGTACGACACAAAGTTGAAAAAAAGATGTTGACTTTTTGTACTTCGAAAAATTCTATGTTTTTTCTTCAAAATGACCTTAATGTTTTACATCCAAACATGGCCTTCCATTTAAAATTTTCTCTTGACAAAAATATATGGCATGAAGTAGACCTCTTGAATGACATTTTGAGACTTGAACCATTTAAAAACTCCAAAAATTGAGAAAGTTATGACTTGGTTAAGTTGGTGAAAATTCACGAGATGACCTATAATATTTTGAGTCCTTAATACCTCTTCCATAAATTTTCAAGCTTTTCATATAAAAGAAGGGTTTAAATTCACATCCTTAAGATCATTATGGAAAAAGAATGGGCTCAATTAGATAAAAATTGACCAAGTTAAGATTCTTTGAAGTCTCATAAAGGGAATTTGATGACCTATCTAGAGGACTTGTAATCTTTCTCAATCATTAGGAATCTTCCATATAAAATTTTCTTGAAACTTTTAAAGTGACTTGTTGGTAACCCTTTAAATAGGAGCATGTCTTTTGAATCACTCAAAAATACCAAAATATGAGAAATATATATTCGGTAGAAGTTCTAAACCCTAGCTCGTATAACACCAAAATGCCTTAGAAACCCTTTTCAATTTTGACAGTTATTTGCATAAATACTTTTTCTTGTAAATATAAGTTGTTGAGGATGATAATGGGACACCATAGCACCAAAAACCAACTCCAAATATTAAGAATTGATGGAATTATGTACTTGTGATCAAGAAATCAAGAACTTGTCCAACTAGGTCAAACTTCTCCAATCAACCCTTGCATCTTTGGACTATCTTTGACAACTTGAGGCATGATGGATCATAATAAAATTTGTCATGATATTACTTCAAATCATCTTCAATGATGAAGCTTGAATCTCAATGAAGCTTTGTTGAAGATGGCATGGAAATAAACTCATGAACCTATAGATTAACTTGATGGAATGTGTTATGCTCTCACCTATAATATCATCAATTAGCGCAAACATTCATTGTATTTATTAGTTAAAAGTTAATTAATACAAAACATATATGATCGAAATCAAGGTGCTTGGTGATTCCCCATCAACAAACCTAAAGATATGGAGCAGAATCAAACCCTAGTATGATCTTGTTGTGATTATATTGATATGATGTGATAGGGGAATCTTAGTGGAAAAAATTGGGGTACAACACCTTTCCATCATTTTGTTTGTCTCCACTTTTTCTGTTATTTTTGGGACTAATGTTGGACCTCTTATCTTGGACATTTATACTCCACTTTCTGCCCCGATACTTCAAGGAATTGTTGAAGTTTTTCCCAAGAAGAGCTATAGCATCTGACAAACTCTCTTTTTTAACATCTTTCCTTCCTTCCTCCCCAGGGTTGAAAACAAGGGTTATACCTTTGTTCTTATTTTCAATAGTGTCATTTATGGATATCTCAAAGGTATGTAAGAAACCAACAAGTTCATCATCCTTAATGATGCTCAGGTCTTGAGCTTCTTCAATAGAAGTTACATCAAAATCAAACCTCTTAGGCAATGATTTGAGGATTTTCCTAGAAAGCTTTTCTTCACACATATTTTCACCTAAGGCAAAAGAAGTGTTGGTAATATCACATAGCCTGATGTAGAATTCACATATAGATTCATCTTCATTCATCCTTAGATTCTCAAACTTAGTGGTAAGGAGATGCAACTTTGACATGCAAACTTTGGATGTTCCTTCATATGCAATTTTGAGAATCTGTCATGCTTCTTTAGCCTCTGGACATGTGTTATCAACCATACAATTTTCTTATCCACACAATTGAAGATAACACTCAAAGCCTTGAAGTTTCCAAGAGGTTCATCATCTTCAACATTAGTCCAATCAACTTCTGGTTACAAACTAGTAGTATCATCTTCAGAAGTAACCACTCGATGTTTCCACCCTTTCACCATAGCTTTCCATGCTTTGTTGTCCATGGATTTGAGAAACAAAATCATCATAGACTTCCAATAATCATAGTTATTGCTATCCAAAATAGATGGTTTGTTGATTGATCCTCTATCTTTCATTGTGTCCATTTGAGCAAAATTTATCTTCTCTGGAGCTCACCCAACAAGCTAGGACGCTTGCTCTGATGCCAATTGAAATTTTGTTCCTCAGGGGACAAATGTTGAACGTGATGACCTGCAAACTAGTCCAACAAGTTAAACAAGAATCACCATAATTAGCACAGTTTAAATTCTACAAGATGATGGAGTAGAAAAGCAATAAATTACACAACCAATTGCTAACACAGTTCAATGCAAACAACACCTACATCTGGAGCGTTGGATTCCAACCCAAGAAAGTAAATTCTCTATTTTTAGTTTAGTACACTTAGTCTTACAAGCAAAAACAAACCATATGTTGTTCAATGCTTCTTTCCTAACATTACCCAATGACTTTATATTTAGGACTCCCCCTAAATATGAGACACCCTCTCACTTTGTCTCCTCTCAAACACTAACACATAGTGTTTTCAATGACTAAACATAAGGATCAATTTCAGTCAATAATATGAATGATGTTGAATTTATAACTTAAATATACAAACCTATAACTATGGAAATTACTGAAACGTAATGTGATGTACATAAAATAACAAGGACTCTTGTAAACCTAGAAATCTAAAATCTTCAACGTGAATGATTGCTTTCCAATGTAGGTTTGAGCTCCTTATATAAAATAGTAATTATGGGTTTCCCTTCATGGATATTTGATTTAATTTAGTTACGAAAATATGAAAAATTTGTTGGATATTATTTGTTTCATAAATCTCTCCAACAAGATATAATTTATTACAATTCAAATTCAAATTTGAATCTCAATTTAAATCTGATTTGATCTTTGCTCAACTGTCAAGCAAATCACATAATCAAATTTCTAAATCAATAGCAATAAAATTTGACCCAATCTTTGACCATAAACTCTTCCAAAACGCAACACCATTGACATGTTGCGCAAGGCCCTTATATCCTACCTGTATACTGGGCACCGTGTCCATCATGTGTCCCTTATGCACCTCTATATAGCTTAAGAAAGCTAGATTAATCTTAAACACTTTGAACACTTCTCCATGTTGTTTTTTTTTAAAATGCGGCCAATCCAAAAGGAACTACAAAGACTCTAAGGTATATGATGCTGATTTTGATTCTAATTTTAAATCGTCTTACAATCAACTATCAGACGCATTTATAGAAATTTATGCAGACGGATTAGGCGTGTTAAATAAAATCTATCATCAAAGAAAACTTTTTTCAAAACTTGATAAAGATTATTTTGATCTTAATAGTGCCTTATATTCCTTAAACCATGCTCATGCATCTCTCATTAGGGAAGAGTTTAGTGCTTATGATATATTAGTTGAAAAGGTAGTTAAGATGCAATATGAAACTTATCGAGCTTTAAAAAATTATAATTAAAATCTTAAAGGATAATTAGTACAAGTCATTTTACTATCTAGTATTGTTTTAACTTCTTCAAGTGAAAGAGGGAACATTTTTAAGAAAAAAATCACTTTGCAAGAAGAGATAGAAAGAATACTTCATCTAAAGAAACCTGTCATTATTATGGTAATAAAGGTCACATTAGGCCTTTCCCATGTAAGGAATGTAAAATTTACTAATGGTACCATGGATTGGATACTTAATTACTCTTTTACTAACCCTTCAGGACCCACTAGCTGAGTACCTAAATTACATGTTTGAGTTTTTGTAGGATTGTCTTGCAACCGCAAAAAGGATGCGGTTACTAAAATGGGGGTGTTTAAGACACATGACAAGAGACACTTCAATGTTTATTTAGTTCGATCATAAAGAATGCGGTCATATCACTTAGGTAGACCATAATAAAGGTAAAATTTTAGGAGAAGATGTTGTGAGAAACCCCTCCACAATCACCATACAAGGTATTTTATTGGTTAAAGGGCTTAAACACAAGTTATTAAGAGTTAGAAAATTATGTGACAAGAGCTATTCAATTGTTTTTTATACTTTGATTTTCTTAATTTAACATAAGGCTAGCATGAGTATGTATTTAAGAGTTCTAGAGTTGATAACATCTATTTGCTAGACCTAGATAATGTGTAAATGTATGGTACTAAATGTTTGGTCACTAAGAATGATGATTCATAACTATGGTACATACAATTAGGACACATACACATTGACTTAATAAATAAGAGAACATCCAAAAATCTAGTAGTTGGTCAACCTAATATAAAGTTTTCTAAATATAATATTTGTGATGTTTTCCATTGGGAAAAAAATTAGAGTTTCTTTTAAATCAAAAATCATTGTTTCAACTTCAAAACCTCCATAGTTTCTCCATATAAAACTATTTGGCCCTTCGAGGACAAAGAGTCTAGGATGTAATTATTACGAATTTGTTATTGTAGATGACTATTCTAGATATACTTGGACGCTTTTCTTAGCCTATAAGCAAGAAACCTTTAGAGATTTTGTTAAATTTGCTTAGCTTGTCCAAAATATTTATAATTTGAAAATGGTCACTCTCTGTAGTGATCATGGTGGTCAATTTATAAACCATTGGTTTGAAAATTTTTGTAACAAAAATGGGATAACTCATAATTTTTGTCATAATTACGTACTCCACAACAAAATGGTGTTGTTAAGTGCGAAGACCGTATTGTAGAAGAATTAGACTGAACGATGATATGTGAAATGAGTTTCCCTTTTTAACGTTAGGTGGATGAGATTAATACCACATGTCATGTCTTAAATAGGGTGGTCATCCGACCCATCCCAGAGAAGACATCCTAAGAGGTACTTAAAGGTAGGAAACCTAATATTTCCTACTTTCATATTTTTGGGTAACTCATAAAGGACAATTTGGGTAACTTTGATCCAAAATATGATGAAGGAATTTTTCTATGATATTCATCATCGAGTATAGTGTGTAGAGTTTACAACAATAAAACTTCTATTGTTGAATAGTCAGTTCATGTGGCTTTTGAGGAAACTAGGCCCTAAAAGTTAAGGAATGATAATTTTCTATTTTTTATGTTTCAGGTGTGATAATGGAAGGATTGGTCAAAGACGAAACTCCTAGAGAGGATCCTCCAAAATAAGAGGAAATTAAGGATTATAAAGAGGAAATATAAAAATAGGAAGAAAAATCAGAGACATTAACTCATATATCTCTATATTTGATTGTTGCAAAAGATCATCCATTACATCAGATACTTGGCATTATCAGGAAAGTTCTAAGTACTAGATCTTTATAACCAATTTCTGTAAGTATTTTGCTTTATTTTCCCAAATTGAACCTAAAAATCCATTTGATGCTTTACATGAAGAGGGATAACTCATTTCTATGCAAGAGCTCATTAAATTTAAATGTAATGACGTTTGGGTCCTTGTTTCACGTCTTAAAGATAAAACTGTCATTGGCACTAGGTAGGTGTTTAGGAAGAAATTGAATGACAACAAAATAATTACTAGAAATAAAGCTAGCTTAATGGAAAAGTTTTATAGTCAGGTTGAAGGAATTGACTATGAGGAGACTTATGCTCCCATAGGTTGTCATGAGGCAATACGACTCCTTTTGGCACTTGCCTGCTTCCTGGATTTTAAGATATATTCGATGGATGTAAACTTGGCTTTTCCTAAAGGTTTTATAAATGAAGAAGTCAATGTCTCTCAACATCCTAGTTTTGGGGACCATGAAAATTCTGATTTTTTTTATAAACTTAAATGAGCCCTTTATGGTCTCAAAAAAGCACTTAGAACTTTGTATGAGTTCCTTAGTATATTTTTTATAAAACAAATAATTTATCATATTAAAGTAGTTACTAATTTGTTTATAAGATGTAAATCAAATCATACTTAGTTAGTTCAAATTTACGTTATTGATATTATATTTGGTGTAGGTGGAGTTTGCGAATTTGATGTAGGTGGAGTTTGAAATGTCTTTAATGGGAGAGCTTACTTACTTCTCAGGATTTCAGATAAAGAAAACTAAAGTTGGCACATTCATCATCCAAACTAAGTATTGTTTGGAACTCGTATATATGTATGATATAAATGATTCTAAAAGCATTTCAAATCTCAAGACTTCAAATATGCTGATAGATAGAGATGAACAATGCGTAGAGATCTAAATTACCAAATATAGATGTATCATAGGATGTAAAGTATATTTAATATTATTAGGTCATATATTATGTTTAGTATGTGCATGTGCGATCGATTTGAAGCATCGTCTAGGGAATACCACTTTAAGATCGTAAAAAGAATGTTGAGGTATCTTAACAGAACTTTACATCATGATATTTAGTTTCAAAAGGAAAGTTAGTGTATCTTAGTAAGATTTTCCTATTTTTATTTTGTTGGTTGAAAATTGGATAGGAAGATTACTAGTAGTACTTGTCATTTGTTTGGAAAATTTTTAGTTTCTTGGCATAGTAAGAAGTAGCATGGCGTTGATATTTCTACTGCTGAGGCTGAATATGTAGCCGCCAATAATTGTTGTGAACACGTCTTATGGATTAAGAAATAATTATTTGATTATGATTTAAAACTCGATTGCATTCCAATGAAATGAGATAACACTAGCACGATAAGTCTTACTAAGAATCATATGCTACATTCATGCACTAAAAATATATAAATTCTACACCACTTCTTGAGAGATAATGTTGAAAATGGCGATGTTATTTTTGAATATGTGGATACAAATATTTAATTTATGATATTTTTACAAAAACAATATCCACGTAACTTTTTCATAAGATGCATAGGGAATTGAGAATCTTGGATTCTTTGAATTATAAATAGATTTAGATTCCTATTTCATTTCTTCTTGCTATATTTGTATTAGGTTGTAAACTATCATTTCATTGTAGCAAGTTACATCTAAACCATTCCTATTAGTATGATCCTTAAACCTTTTATCGGCAGATACATTATCAATTTAATTTGTTCTATATGTCTATTTGTTTACTTCTATGCTACTTTTCGTTCATTCATTTCTAAGTTTCAATATGATTCTTTGTTAAAATCTTTTTAAATGCAAATTGTTAATCATGTTCTTTTTTTAGCATCTATTATTTTGTTTATGCGTTATTTAATCTCTCATTCATGTATATATCTTGATCATGTAGTTTGTTTGCTGATTAGTTTCATGTTATACTGTGAACATTTGTTACATTTGGCATGTCTTTCTTCGTATATCTGAAATATATGCTTATTTGATGTATATCCTTCTTATCTATGTTCAACTATGATTTAGTTTCTATGGTTTATATTTTATGTTCTGATTTTTTTATGTTTAGGCTCATTAACACCTCTCTCTCTCTCTCTCTCTATCTATCTATCTATCTATCTACCTATCTATCTATCTATCTATCTATCTATCTATCTATCTATCTCTTATCTTATCAAAGGGACAGAATTTTCATGTGAATCTAGATTTAATTTATGTGTTTTATGTTGTTCGTGTTTTTATGAAATGTTTGAAGAAGAGCACAATAAAATTGAGGGAAGACTCAAATCAAACACATGTTTCACCTTATTTTTTTTGGTTATGTAACTGTGATTTGAATCAGAGGCTTTCATGTCTCGAATTACAAAAAGCATGACTCAAATCACATAGTTATTTTTTATGGGTTCTTGGCTCTTGGCTCAAATCACTTGATCTCTTAACTCGTCTCATAATCTTTGCTTATGACTCAAATCAAATTTCATTTTTCTCTCATTTTTGTGTTAGATCTCTAGTACATATAAAAACCATTTTTTTTATCAAAACCTATTAACAATATTGAAAAAATACACATCACTATTTACTTAGAATTCGCAAAACTTTTGTTCTCTCATCTTTCAAAATATTTTTTAATTTTAATTTGAATTTTACAAACAAAATATTTCATCTTCAACCTTTTTCATCATCCATTTTCGTTTGGATCTAGATCTCATCTAATGGTGTGATGTCTATGAGAAGGATCATTATTGTGATTAACGTTTTTTCTGAAGATTGTTTGAGGATTTTAGGAGTTTGCAATTTTGTGTGAGGTTGTGGTTCGGGTTGACAAATCCAGTGGAAAATAAAGAGGTCATTCCTCAAGAATTACTTTTGTAGAGATGTGACGAAGCGTACAGATAAAGTTGGATTTTTTCACATCTTCAAATAAGCTAAAGCTCAAGATACCAATAGGATGGATAAAAGATCACTTCAGAATAGAGACTTGGAACAGTATTCTTGGAGATGAAAGATTTAAGTCAATTTCAAGTAAATATTTTATACAAATTCATTGTTTGATACTATGTACGTACAAGTCAACGGGGATTTTTATCAAAAATTTTATATTTTTCAGAGTTATTCACATTGTGATTTTACTAAGCAACTTGGTAATATTTGTCAAAATCATGTAGGAAAAAAACAAACTTTCAATCGGCTACCATTGGAGAGTGGAGTAGGTATAGCAGGGACGAATTACCAAACCACTATATATATGATTATCTTTAATGTTTTACTAGAATTACATGTGGTTAGGTTTATTTTCTTAATAGTTATTTCATTCGTAAGTGTAGATTTTGTTAAATTAGACTTTGATTTGTTCTTGTTTTTAATCAAATCTCTAGACAATATTTCTAGAATCCTTATTGAATTAAAGTTATATGTTAGCACAACTCGTGTAAAACGATTTTAGGTCATTATATCTCGATTGATTTTGGTTACCCATTTTAACTATACTTCAATTTTGAATACCAATAAGTTATGTGTATATTTTATCTAAAAGCATATATTTTGTAAGCATTTTGCTTCCTTTACACAAACGATTTTATAGTTTGTTCTTTTTTAAATATTTTTTAATTAGTCAACTTTTAAGGAGGTTTATTCAACCCCCTCCCCCCTTTTAGACCAGTGTATTTTCATATTCTCTCCCAACAACTTCAGACAATTGGTTAGAAGTTTTAGGTGAGTTAGATTGTCGGGGCCTCTGCCTTGCTTGACCTTAGGGGTTTTTAAGTTGGTTTAGGCTTCTGGTTTTAAGAAACAGATGTCTTTAGACTTGCTCTAGATCTCGCATTTTGGGACCAGGATTATTTAAAAAATGTGAAATAAAGTTATTTTTTTCTCTGAAAGCCTGATAGTTAATTACTAGATTTCTATCATTATTATCTTGATGTAGAAGTGAATTCAATTTCATATTTTGGATCTTGTAATTTTTTTGGTTGACTGGGAATCAAACCTTCTTAAGTAGATAGGCAGTAAGGGTGTGCGGGGTGGCCAACTGCTCAATTTTTTATTTAAGTATGTGTTTGAGGCCACCTTCTTTCACCTTTCTCTCTTCAAAGGTATGTCTTGTCTTATGAGACATTCTAAAGTTCAAATTGGAGCAATAAAAAATACGGTTGGAAAATCTATTTATTCATAATAAACCAAGAAAATCGAGTCTCCGAATGAAAAGCATCCACCAAGAAACTGAGACTCGCACTCAAGCCTAATGTTCACTACAATTTCAGAAGTCGTGTGTGGTCTGTGGAGACATAATCTGACCATAATTTAATTGTGGATAAACAATAAAGTAATTATTTAATTATAATTTAATTGAAAAAACTAACCACGTACATTTGATTTTATATATAGTCGACCTCAATTCAACATACATTATGAATTGAGTTAAGAAATATGGTTGGATTTAACTCAACCCTATAAAATCGACTTTAAAATTGGTTTGTAGGTGTAGTAGTAGAAATGTCCAAGACTAAGCCATTGGATTGACTAGACTTTATACAAATCAAAATCAAAATCACCACCGCGCTTTATTGTTTCCAAAGGAATGGGAAAAGAGCTAATAACCCAAAAAAGGGGGGAAAGATTCAAGGTAAAGGGGTTGGTTATGCAAAGGGAAGGTATTATCACCCTAAACATCTATGGTACTTCGTAGGAACCTCTTTAAAAAATCTGTATATTTTGGCTATAAAATATGTTGTATATAAAATGGATGGTGGAGGTGAGAAAAGAAATATAATTTTTATGATTTTTGCACCCGCCGCGGCTGCGAACCTTTAGTGCATACGTACCACCTTTCCTGCAATAGGGGATCGGGGTACACGTAGTTCCTCTTTTAAAAATTTAAAACACAAGTGTGTTGGTTAATTTTATGAGATAAGACATCATCGTCATTGTCCGTGTGGAAAACATACTTACTACTCACAATCATGAGAAAGGAGAATTTGCATCATCTCAAAGTGGAGGATATGGCTTGGATTTTAAAATCAACAATGCCTCACTCAACACCCAAGTGGAAAATATCTCACTTCACTACATATTGTATAAGTATAGTTGTTGCATCACTACAAGGATTGACAAGAGTCTAATCTTTTGAGAAAGATTTTAAAATAAAAACCCAAAGTGGCAAAAATGGTTTGAAATGAGATTGATTGACTTTTAGTCTTCTCACAAAAATTTCAAGGTATTATTAAGTTGATTGAAATTTATTCATGAAAATGTTTTGAAAATTCATGGACATAAGTCCAAGTTTATTATGAAAATGTTTCAAGTTTATAAAATAGAAGATTTTTCAAAAGGAGGGAGAAGATTTTTGAAATTAAAGAAGATGGGAGGAGAAGAAGAGACTATCCTAAAGCATAAGGTAAAAGCTAAGGATAAGAATAATCTAACCAACAAGAAGCCAATACTTGACATTATGTGTCAGGATAGAATCCCCATTGTTTGGATTGAAACCAATCAAGTTAAGATACTAGACCTCTTGAGAGAACCAAACTTCAAGTGTATTAAGTATTCACAAATATTGGGCAGAGTAATGGCCGTATACGGGTGAATTCCAGGTTACAAACATAGAATGTAATCACAAAAACTTGCACACAAAAACAAACAAGCAACCTAATGTCTTGAGGTAAACCTCAAGAACCCCAGACAAAATAATCAGATAGGATCACAAGGTCTCCAAGATAGGCCCAGGTTTCTAATCCTAAATCCAAGAAAAAGTCCCATGCTCTATAATGCCAAGGATAGTAACCAAACAGTCAAAGTATCATTAAAGATTTTTTAAGATTTATGTTGATTATTAAGTGTCTTCAAAAATAAAAGAAAAGCTCAAGTGAGCAAAATAAAAATGACATAAAAGTAAATGCTCAAGTGAGCAAAGATGAAAATAGTATGAAATGTAAAATGCTAAAAGTAAATGGTACATAAAGCATAAAAATAAAAGCATAAAGTAAAGTCAATTGTTAGAAATTAGTGGTAAGTTGGATGACCATCTTGAAACTTGAATTTGGAACTCATTAGAGGATTGGTAGAACCAAAGCCTCCACACAACAAGTTGCATTCGCTTTTTGTCAAGTATATCATCCATTTTGGAATCCTCAAAAGTAACATTTAATGATCAACGATGTTTAAGTGATCCACGTTGACCAAAAGTGATGTAGATCCATTAGAGGATTGGGAGAACCAAAGCTTCCACACAATGAATCTCAAGGTTATTGGATCAAAGAGATCAAATTAACATACTTGGGCTTGCAAACATAGGTTTGGGCCACAAATGATCATTTATTCGAATCGGGACAAAATTTAGTGCTATGTTAAGCAATCGTAAATGGACTAATGTAGAAGTCGCACCTATTTTGAGGTCGGTCAATAGCAATCTATGTACTTCATGTTTGGATAAATGATATAGAGATCATCACCCCTTAACATGTAGCAAAATTAAAAAATAAAAGGATAAGATGAAGAGGGAGGGGAATGATAAACTAATTAGGATTACCACCTCAAAATTATTTCATCTTTAATTTCAACCACTTCTCTAGATGGATTAAAGCACTAAACATATCATTAATTTAAAGCACCAAAAATGAATTAAGTAATTCACTCTTAGGTAGATTTGAATTGATGAACATTTATCCAACTTCATCTACATCACAAATTCCATTGAATTTAAAGAGAAATTGGACATTTAAAATTGTAATCCAAATTATCCATCAAAAAGAGTTAGCGGAAAAAATATTTGAGTCAAAACAGCCCCCAAATAAGGCAGAAAAAGTATTTTTGGCACTGTTATAATCGATTGTGCTTAGACAGCAACCAATTGCATCAGTGAAGTTTTTTTTCAAATCAATTTTCTGTGACAATCAATTGCAATGTTACAACAATTGATTGCAACCTGTTAAAATCAGTAGAAAATAACATTTCAAGGATCAAATTCTTGTTCCAACTTTTCATCAAACACCTTATGATCATGGATCCAATTGAGCATGAAAATTCCATCAAATTATGAGAAAATAGCACTAATGGAATCATAAAACAGTGCTCAATGAATCAAAACCAGAAATCCACAAGAGATCACATTGTGAAAGATGATGATCCAACTTACCAAAGGTAGAATTAGAGAATTATCAAACAACTTTTAGAATTTGCTTCAATTCAACCACACGAATCAATTACCAAAGCTTGGATGTAGAGAATTGATGAATAAAAAGTGTTTGGATGAAGGTTTAGCTCAAAGATTAGTAATATTCAATGCAAAGCTTACTATCCTTTTTTTTGTTAAAAATGGAGCTTTTAGTGAATTTGGTAGATGGAGAGAATTGAGAGATTTTTTAGCAAAATGAGTTTGGCTATCAAAAGCTTATGATTTGAATGAAATGAGGTCTGTATTTATAGAGTTTAGGATTAGGATTAGTGGTAATTTGGTAATTGATTCTTGGAGCCAAAAATTGAATTAATGATATAATTTTCAAATTATGAAGAAAAATTGGAGCCAAAAAGATGTCAGTTTTAAAATTGCTGGCTTTTTTCAAAAATCACGTGTGTTTTGCTGCTATGAGTCGACAAAAGAGTTGTATGCGTCGACACATTCTAGTTGTATAACACAACATGAGTCGACGCAAGCTTCTATGGATCGATACAAGCTGCCTTTTCAACTCAATACAGAATCAATCAATTTGCATGAGTCGACGCAAGCTTCTATGGGTCGATACAAGCTACTATTTCAACACAATACATAATCAATCAATTTGCATGAGACGACACATAACATGTATGTGTCGACACATGCTAGTTATACAAAACAGGATGAGTCGACACAAGCCTTTATGGGTCAATGCAACCTGCTTTTGTCAGCACATTTCAAAATTGACTGTCTTGCATGGGTCGACACATAACACGTATGTGTCGACACATACCAAAATATTTTGATTTTTGAAGGCTAAAAATACACTTTTTCAAAGATTGTGCACAATATACTTTGTGCAATCGATTTCACTATGGGAGAAATCGATTGTACAGGAAAACAAAAAATTTTAATTATTATTATTTTTCTTTGCAAATAGAGATTTTAGGGAAATAATACCGGAAAACCTTATTTGTCAGATGCTTTGAGTCAGTACCTACAAAACACAAATATGCAAAGGCAAACACAAATATTTTCTTGTATTTTGGTTAGAGGTTAATTATCAACGTATATACAAAATACACAACTAAGGTGCTTGGAGATTCCTCAAGAGAAAACTTAAAGATAGGAGATAGAAAAAGAGGAAGAACCAACGCTAATGTGATTTTCTTATGATCAAGTTGACATGATATGATAGGGGAATCTTAGGGGGGAAAATTGGGGTACAACAGCTTCCCTTATTTAAGTTTCTTCTATCCGGGGATACAAAGGTTAAAAATATTTGTGTCGACGTGATCGAAGATACTTAAATATAAAACAAACCCTATTTTTGTCCCTAAGATGCCATGCAATTCTTATTAGCATGAATGTATATGAACAAATTCAAAGAGATGCAAAACATCACTAGGGATGTAACAATAATGAAGAAACAAGAGCGCGACCCAACCAGGAAAATAAATCACTGGTGGATCAAAAGACCTGAATCAAAGAGGATGGTAGGATGGTCAAAGGACACACCAACTTCTACTGAAGGCGGAGCTACCAACATTCACTAAAGGAAGAGAGGAAGATAACAAATATTGACGTTTACTATCGATGGTCTACCAACTTTCACTGAAGGTAGAAAGAGAATATATCATATCACTATCGTTCACTAACGATGAGCTACCAACATTCACTGAGGGTAGCAAAAAGATAACAAACATCGATGTTCACTGTCGATGGTCTACAAACTTTCACTGAAGGTAGAAAAAGAATATACCATATCACCTCCTTTCACTGACGATGAACTAGCAACGTTCACTGAGGATATCAAAAAGATAATAAACACCAATGTTCACTGTCGATGGCCTACCAACTTTCACTGAAGGTAGAAAGATAATATATCATAGCACCGCTGTTCACTGACGACGAACTACCAACATTCACTGAAGATAGCAAAAAGATAATAAACACCGACGTTCACTGTCGATGGCCTACCAACTTTCACTGAAGGTAGAAAGAGAATATATCATATCACCGCCATTCACTGACGATGAACTACCAACGTTCACCGAGGGTAGCAAAAGGATAAAAAACATCAACGTTCACTATCAATGGTCTACCAACTTTCACTGAAGGTAGAAAGAGAATATATCATAGCACCGCCGTTCACTAACGATGAACTACCAACATTCACTGAATATAGCAAAAAGATAACAAACATCGACATTCACTGTCGATGTTCTACCAATTTTCACTGAGGGTAGAAAGAGAATATATCATATCACCTCCGTTCACTGATGATGAACTACCAACGTTCACTGAAGATAGAAAAAAGATAATAAACACTGACGTTCACTGTCGATGGCCTACCAACTTTCACTGAAGGTAGAAAGAGAAATAACAAGTTTCCCCAAGATTCTCGTGTTTTGCCTAGAACATGTATCAACTTCTTCTTTAACCGAGGCACTTTTCCTGGAAAGGGTAATATGTAAGCTGTCTCAAATAAAGAGACTTCCACTTACAAAGATTTCACAATGAGTTATTTCTTCGAATTTGAAAGCCTTGCCATCCACTGACGTAAACAGACGATGGACTGCAAACTATCCTTTCATAGAGGATGTAGTAAAAGTTACATCGACTTTTACAGGGAAACATAAGTTGCTCAAATAAAGAGACCTGTTACTTGTTGTCATGGAGGATTGCAAAAAGAAATGACTTTCTGGGGATAGAAATATGACTTCTTGGGGAAATTCCACGATATTCCTGCTGAGGAGATAAAGTCTTCTCGTGCAAAATAAATGCACAAACTAAAACTTAATGTTTTCAGAAATCCAAAATAAATAATATTGCCGGGGAGCCACATACCCAAACCCGAAATAAAATGGAAATAAAACAGTCAACCAAAATACATCCTTTGAGAAATAAACTCAAAAGGGAAAACAAGATTCGTCCAAACAAGGAACTATATCGGAAGGTTTAAAGAAAAAGTATTCTATGAGGGATAACTCAGTAGAGAAATTGAAAGAGTGTGTGTTTTCTGCTTAAGACTGACGCTCTAATGAAAAGAGGGTAACTTATCTCTTCAAAACAGGGTAATATGTCAACAAAAATATTAACAAATTTCAATGAACAATGATTTGTAAATTTTAACTATGCATGATGCATGTATGAATGTATGAGTGTTTTCGTGTGCATGCTAACAAAACAGACACACAACATGGGGAACAACCCGGCAAAAGTGTCTGAGGCACTAACAACACTCGGCTAAGCTTCAACCAAGATGATCATTCCAAGAAAGGTAAAGGTCAACTGCGGAAACCAAACTTACTAGCTGCTTTTAACTTTACCAAGGAGAAACATAATCCGGAGGTGGACAAATCAAACAGATGCCAGGGTAGAACATCCTTCTTCAGGCTTCATCGGGGAAACCAGTGATTTTTTCAAAAGTAACATGCCTACTGGAGATTGCAAGACCTGTCTCAAATAAAGCAGACTGACACCGAAACAATCAAACCTCGTTGGGGAATTCATACCCACTTTGAAGGAAGAAAAACATACATACTTCACTAAGGGAGACAATGCTTCATCATCGATACATCTACTGGGGACTTCATGCTGACTTTATTGGGGATATCAACACCACATCATCGAGGGGAAACCAAGATACGTTCTTCACTAGGAAAACTGGAGATACGTGTTCTTCGAGAGTAATTATTGCACCAACTTCTCTGGGGGAAAATACTTCTATCAAACAAGCAAAACCTTCACTGGAGAAATCTTAGATTGAGTCTTCATATCATACAAACCTATTCCAACAAAATATGCCCTGGTATAGCCTTCCTGGGGAATCAAGAATTTAACATTATAGAAAAAAGTCAAACTCATGGGGATTTTAAATCAAACCCAGCACTCGGCGGGTGAAACCCCAAAGGGTTGAAAACTGTCTCAATACTTCTTAGAAAATACACTGCCATGGTCTAGTTTCCTGGGAAATAAATACCAATAATAATGCCAAAACTGCAGAAAGAGCGACATTTTGCAAATAGTTCCACCTCAGCACACCAAGGAAACACGACCTTTCGTCATATGATGGAAGACTTTGCTGGGGAATATGGGAAAGAGGCCTATGACCATGCAAACCCAAAATCAAAAGTGAACCAAGACTGAATGGGGATAATGGGATCACAAACCCAATAATGCACCTTACACCAATTGATATCGTCTTTAACTACCTGAGAAACATACAAAGATCATGCGCATACCAGCAAAATGACCTGAGAGAACCTTCATGAGGGAAATAAAACTTCTCAAAACAACCGGAGTTTGTTCATTCCTGGGATCACCATTTTTGTTGTCATTGTTTCATCAAAAATCTCAAAGTAAAAGTAAATTGTAAAAATCTCTTTTTTTTTTGAAAAAAATCATTTTTGTTTTTTTTAATCTTTTTGCTTTGAAAGTTACTATCAGTAATAAATGGAGTCTTTGCAAGCTAAATAAAATAAGAACCCAAAGAATTGGGTAAAAGCTCGAATTTCATTAATAGAATGGTAGTCTACGAATGGCGAGACTCCATGGATGATTACAAAGTTTGGAAAATGGTAATACATAATGGAAAAGATACTTTGAGATACAATGACCATTATCACCCCTAGCAACTTTTGAAATCCTGAGCAGCGGCTTTTGTTGAAGTATGGTGAGGATCCGAGAAGATTGTTGCTCCAACGATCAAGTCTTGTCTGACGTAGTTACTTGCCAAGAAAATCCCTAACTTTTTCCTAAGCTGCCCTTGCGGGTTTTCAACTTAGTGGGAAATTTATTCTGTTTATGTCTCTAATTTTTTCCTAGACCGCCCTTTTGGGTTTTCGGCCTACCGAGACGCTCCTTTTTGCCTAAGCCACCCTTTTGGGTTTTCAACTTAGCGAGTTGTTCTTTTATTTCTTTAGGCGAAGTATTTCTTGACTGCGTTAGCATTCACGGGACGTGGGAACTCCTCGCCATCCATAGTTTCAAGAATTAATGCACCACCAGAGAAGGCTTTCTTGAAAACATATGGGCCTTCAAAATTGGGAGTCCACTTTCCCCTAGAATCAGTGTTGAAAGACATGATCTCCTGAGCACGAGGTCGCCTTCTCTGAATTCACGAGGTTTGACCTTTTTATCAAAAGCTTTCTTCATTCAGTTCTGATATAACTGTCCATGACACAAAGCTTTCATTCTCTTCTCCTCAATCAAATTCAATTGGTCAAACCTGTTCTGGACTCAATCAGCCTCTGTCAATTTGGTTTCCATTATCACACGCAACGAGGGAATCTCTACCTCGACAGGGAGTACAACTTCCATTCCATATACCAGGGAGAACGAAGTTGCTCCTGTTGAAGTGCGAACAGATGTTTGATATCCATGCAGAGCAAAAGGGAGCATTTCATGCCAATCCTTATAAGTAACAACCATTTTTTGGATAATTCTCTTGATATTCTTATTAGCAGTTTCAACAGCCCCATTCATCTTTGGCCTGTATGGAGACGAATTGTGATGGACAATCTTGAATTCTTCACACAGTTCTGTCATCATCTTGTTGTTCAAATTCGAGCCATTGTGAGTGATGATTCTGCTCGGCACACCATACCGGCATATAAGATTATTTCTGATGAAACGCACAACCACATGTTTGGTAACATTGGCATAAGAAGCAGCCTCTACCCATTTAGTGAAGTAGTCAATTGCTACCAAGATAAAACGGTGTCCGTTCGAAGCTTTGGGTTCTATCATACCGATCATGTCAATACCCCACATAGAGAAAGCCCATGGGGAGGAAATCACATTGAGAAGTGTCGGAGGAACATGGACCCTGTCTGCGTAGATCTGGAATTTATGGCACTTCTTTGCAAATTTGTAACAATCAGACTCCATTGTTAGCCAATAAAAACATGCCCTTAGCATCTTTTTAGCCATCAAATGTCCATTAGCATGAGTACCAAATGAACCTTCATGAAACTCATGCATCAACATGTCTGCTTCGTGTCTATCCACGCATCTGAGCAAGACCATGTCATAATTTCTCTTGTATAACATATTTTCACTGAGGAAGAAACTACCTGCCAATCTTCTCAATGTGTTTCTATCTTTATTTGACGCACCAATCGGGTATTCTTGAGTCTGAAGAAAATGTTTGATATCATAATACAATGGTTTTTCATCTGCTACCTCCTCTGTCGTAAACACATGAGCGGGCTTATCCAACCGTCGAACTGTAATTCGGGGTATATCATTCCAAGTATTTACTTGGTACATGGAAGCCATAGTTGCCAGAGCATCCGCCATTTGATTTTCATCTCTAGGGATGTGATGGAATTCAACTTTATTGAAGAAGGGTAATAATCTTCTAGCATAATCTTTGTAAGGGATCAAGCCAGGGTGACGAGTGTCCCATTCTCCTTTAATCTGATTTATAATAAAGTTGAATCACCATACACATCTAGAATTTTGATTCTGAGATCAATAGCTTCCTGAAGACCCATGATGCAAGCCTCATATTCTGCCATATTATTAGTGCAATCAAATGTTAACCTTGCAGTAAAAGGAACGTGTGATCCATGAGGAGTGACACTCATAGCACCAATTCCTTTACCATAAGCATTCACAGCTCCATCAAATATCATACTCCAACGAGATTCAGGGTCAGGGCCTTCCTCAGGCAATGGTTCATCACAATCTTTCACTTTCAAGAACATCACATCCTCATCGGGGAATTCATATTCTGCAGACTGATGATCTTCCACCGATTGGTGAGCAAGATAATCTGCCAACACACTACTTTTAATAGCCTTTTAAGTGCAGTACTCGATATCATATTCAAATAAAAACATCTGCCAGCGGGAAATTCTCCCAGTAAGAGCAGGCTTTTCAAAAATGTACTTGATCGGATCCATTTTGGAGATCAACCAAGTGGTATGATTCAACATATACTGCCGCAAACGCTTTTTCTCCCAGGCCAAAGCACAACATGTCTTTTCCAGCGTGGAATACCGCGACTCACAATCAGTGAATTTTTTGCTGAGATAATAAATGGCGAACTCCTTCTTCCCTGTTTCATCCTGTTGTCCCAGAATACAACCCATGGATTTATCTAACACTGTTAGATACATAATCAACGGTCTTCCTTCTACGGGAGGGAGCGAGATATGAGGTTCAAGCAGATATTTTTTAATACTCTCGAATGCCCTGTGGAAGTCATCCGTTCACACACAACCTTGATCTTTCTTTAACAACTTAAAGATCGGTTCACATGTTGCAGTCATGTGGGAAATAAATCTGGAAATATAATTCAAACGCCCGATGAAACCTCTGACTTGCTTTTTAGTTCTTGGTGCTGGCATTTCTTGAATTACTTTGACTTTATCAGGGTCAACTTCAATTCCATTCTGGCTAACAATGAAACCCAATAATTTCCCCGATCAAACACTGAAGGTGCATTTATTTGGATTCAAGCGGAGACGATACTTCCTCAAACGCTGAAACAACCTCAACAAATCTTCTATATGCCCTTCTTCAGTCTGGGATTTGGCAATCATATCATCAATATATACTTCGACTTCTTTGTGCACCAGATCATGGAATAGAGTTGTCATAACCCTCTGGTACGTTGCACCAGCGTTCTTCAACCCGAAGGGCATCACTCTGTAATAGAATGTTCCCTAGGGTGTGATAAACGTTGTTTTTTCCATGTCCTCTGGAACCATTCTTATTTGATTATACCCGGAAAATCCGTCCATGAACTAGAATACTTTGAATTTTACTGTGATGTCCACTAACATGTCGATGTGAGGCAATGGAAAATCATCTTTTGGACGAGCCTTATTTAGATCTCTGTAATCTACGCAAATGCGGACTTTTTCGTCTTTTTTCGGTACTGAGACAATATTGGCAATCCATTGAGGATACACTGACATCACAAGAAAACCAGCATTAATCTTCTTTAGAACCTGCTCGTTGATCTTTACTTCCATATTTAGGTGGGTTCTTCTCAACTTTTTTTTAACTGGCGGACACTCTGGCTTCAACGGCAAACGATGCTCGACAATATTTGTATCTAGACCGGGAATATCTTTGTAAGACCAAGAAAAAATATCCACATACTCTTTCAACAGCTCAATCAACCTGCTCTTCTCATCGGGATGCAACGATGCTCCAATCTTGACTTCCTTCAGATCTTCTTCTGAACCCAAATTGATCACTTCTAAAGGATCCTTATATGGTTGAATGGTATTTTCCTCGTGCTCAAGCAACCGTGAGACCTCTTCTGTAATCTCATCATAATCTTCTTCTTCGGCCCTAAACACAGGACATTCAAAGTTGGGAGAGGGTGCAGGGTCATTGTATTCAACGGGTTTTTTAATTAATCTGCATATATGATTTATGATTGCTTTTAGAAACTGACATATATAACAAGTGATCATGCATATTGATTTTCAGTTATTATTTATTTTGAAAGGTTTTTTTTTAATTTTTTTATTACCATTTTCCAAGAAAAAGATAAAAATAAAAACATAATTCGGGAAGCAAAGACAACTTTATTAATGATCTTAAAAGTCATAGCAAACAGAGAAGCCCTACAACATTAATACTTCCACCTTGGGCAGAGTGAAAGCTTTTTTAAGAAAAAAGAGATTAACAAAACAAATTACTTTGAAACATGTATGCAAGAAGGAACATCAATGGTGACCCAGTTCTGAACCCTGACTCCATGTGTCACATAATTTGACACTTTCTGCTCTGCTTTATCCTCTTCAGCAGCATTAATTCCAGAATCAATTGGATGAAGGTAGCCTCCGCTGCGGAAAACATCATGATAACTTTTCATAGTAGACTTTGGCTTCAAACTTTCGCATTTGCTATTCTTCGAAGAGAAACCCAAACCAGTTCTATTCTTGTTCACGGGTGGATCCACAATTCGTCCCCAAACTGTATTATGACCATTGCACACAACCTGTTGCGCGTCCTTTAGCGAAACCACAGAATTCTCATTTCTCCTTATGTTGTCAATGGATAGGGCTTGGAACTGGGTTCCAACAGCAGCCTCATCCGCTTTTATGATACTGAAAGAGGACAAATGGGATACCAACAATGGCTCATCCCCATTTATGATCACCACCTTCCCTTCATGCACAAACTTTAGCTTCTGATGTAGAGTTGAAGTGACAGTCCCTGCTTCGTGTATCCATGGCCGTCCTAGCAAACAACTATATGCGGGAATATTGTCCATGACCTGGAAGGTTATCTGGAACAAATGTGGTCCTATATGGATGGGTAAGTCCACTTCACCGATGACAGATTTTCTCGACCCATCAAATGCTTTCACAATGATGCCACTCAGGCGCATAGGTGCTCCTTGATACTTTAACTTCATGAGAGTACTCCTCGGTATAACATTCAACGCAGATCCATTATCAATTAGCACATTGGATAGCGATTATTCTTGCAATTCATAAATATGTGGAGGGCCAGGTTGTGATTCCTCCCTTCATCTGGTAATTCATCATCGCAGAAACTCAAGTTATTACATGACGTAATGTTTCTAATTATACTGCTGAATTGATCTATTGGCATGTCACTCTCAATAAAAGCTTGGTCTAGTACCCTCATCAATGATTCTCTATAAGAAGAGGAGTTCATCAATAAAGCTAGGATAGATATCTTTGAAGGAGTCTGCAGTAGTTGATCTACAATTCTGTAGTCGCTCATCTTGATTATCTTTAAAATACCATCCACTTCTTTCTCTAATGTAGCTCCACTAGTATCTCCTATAGCCTTCTTAGGTTCATCATTCTCAGCAATTTTCTTTCCAGCAACAATATCTCTTCGTACAACGGGTGCAAACACACGACCGATATGGGTCACCCTGCTATTTTCAGCTATATTTCCAACATCGGGCATCGGCTGGATGGGAACTTCCACCCCATCTTATAAGGTTGTAGCGTTGTATTTTTAAGGCACAGTCTTATCTGATTTGTAGGGAATAGGACCTGGCAAACTAATTACCAATGGGGTAACAACTGGTTTGCTATGGTACTCAACTTCAAGATGAGCGGGTGCACCAAAACAAGGCACAATGACGTTTACCCCTTCTTCAACATAATCAGTCATCAAAAAGTCATTTCTGGGAAACGAATCTTCATCTGAAGAGAAAAACTCATCTGCGGAGGCATACTCTTCCTCTGACTCTTCTTCCGTTAAGCAAACTTCAATCATATCAATCTCATGATAATCATCCCTCTGACCTGTGATCTTGATAGTTCCGTTGTCTAACAGCAACTGAACAACCTCCCTCACAATTGAACATCCTCGGGGATCTCGAAAGAAAACTAGGCAAGATCCATATTGGTGTTCCACCTAGCCAGCAGTATGGCAGAAGGAAGCATGCAACTGCAAAGATCCTCATTCAAATACTCCACATCAAAAATGCTGAATTTTCCAGGACATCCAGAAACCATATTCACCTCCTCTTCATATTCTTCTATAGGCCTGATTATATGGATTAAACCCACATCCATCATCTCCTGTAAATCAGCCTTTATCTTCTCGCAACCCTGTATATCTGTACTGCAAATAGCACAACTGGCGTAGTCATGCGTATAGTAGCTGAATTCAGAGGTCTGCATGCATTTTCACCAAGTCTCCTCTAACCAGATTAATGTCAAAAATTCGGAAGTCGCCTGGACAACTGGCCACCATATTTATAGCATTTACTCCCCCGTGCTTGGGTAGAGGATTATCTTTCATATTAGGTCCCATGTCCTTAAAAGATAGAATTCCAGACTTCACCAACTTTTGCACTTCAGTCTTCATAGGATAACAATTCTCAATATTATACCCTAGTGCTCCTTGATGAAAAGCACACGTTTGGTCTGCCTTGTAATACCAAGGCAATGGTGACGGTACGACGGAAGGTGGTCGGATTTGAACCAACTTCTTCTGAATCAACGCCGGTAGTAGCTCTGCATAGCTCATGGGAATAGGGTCATATTTTTCCCTTCTTTGATTATTCCCTTGGTTCCCTTGCTGGGACGGTCTTTGATAAGCAACAGTAGTCGGAGCGACATTCATCACAGGAGTAACTGAGGTGACTTGCTGGTGACGCTGATAATTCCTTCTAGAAGCGTTTACCCTCCTCTCTTGTATAACAACATTTGCGTCCCCTTCTTTCTTCTTGGTAAACCCATAAGATGGTTTCTTCACACCTCCGGATCCTTCACTCTTTGTTAAATGGCCTTCTCTTAAAGCCTCTTCTAAGTGGATACCCATTCCTACCATCTCAGTAAAGTCACTTGGTGCGCTTGCTACCATCCTTTCATAGTAGAAAGCTCCCAGCGTCTTCAGAAAAATCTTAGTCATCTCATTCTCTTCCATGGGAGGAATCACTTGGGCAGCTACTTCGCACCATCTCTACGCATACTCTTTGAACGATTCCCTGTTTTTCTGAACCATGGCCCTAAGTTGGTCACAGTCGGGTGCCATGTCCATATTGTACTTGTATTTTTTGATGAATGCTTCTCCCAAGTAATTTAAAGTATGGATGTTCATGATGTCCAAACTCATATACCACTTCAACGCAGCACCGATCAAACTATCCTGAAAAAAGTGAATCAACAGACGCTGATCATCAGTATGGGTAGACATTCTCCTCACGTACATTACCAAGTGAGCACGAGGGCAAGTGTTACCCTTATACTTCTCAAATTCTGGGACCTTGAACTTAGCAGGTATCTTAACATTCGGGACCAAACATAGCTCATTCACATTCTGCCCAAATAGCTCTTTTCCCCTAAGAGCCTTCATCTCTCTTTGCATTTTATCAAATTGCTCTTGAAAACCATCCATTTTATCATAGAGACCCAAGTCTTCATTCGTCGGAGGGAAAGGAAGACACACATCATCATTAACAAATGGAACCATGTTTACCAAAGGAGGTCTAGCAGGAACAACATGCACCACAGGAGGTGCCGGAGTAACAACAGTCTGAACCACTAGAGTATCTTGAGGACCAAGATTTAAACCTTAAGGTGCAAAATTCTCTGGCATTCCCCATGGATAACCTTGAGGCATACGGTTTTGAATAACACTCGGAGTAGCAGATATAAGAACAGTCGGAACTTCAGTATTTGCCCTTATTGGTTGAGGTTGAACACTCGGTGGCTGATTCTGAGCAACCACCAGAGCTTCCATCAGAGTAGTCAAATTGGTCAAGCCGATCTTCAAAGCAGAAACTTCTTCGCGCAGCTCGCGATTCTACTGTTCTAAGTTGTCCATCTTCTTTTTGAAATTAGCCCGAGTGTTGTAGTGATGAGTCAGCTTGCTGAATAAAGTAAAGAAGCTTGGTAAGACACCTGGGTATGCATAACAAATGCAAGAAATATGCGTAATATGATGCATGATATGCAATGCAGATGACTATTTTGTTATTTAATATTTAAAGGGATTTACGGTTTATAGACATATTGAAAACATCAAAATAATAACGCATTTGAAATACTGAAATTTTTTATTATAATAACTTCAAAATGGATTACAAGTTTCAATGATCCCAAGTACAAGATGAGAATACAATCTAAAATTCTGAGAAAAAGAACTGATGGAGATCAATCTGTACGCTGGCGCTTCTCTGTGAGCTTGGCAATCTGAGTCCTCAACCTCTGGTTTTCTTCCACATATCTGATGGCAACCTCCTTCCAATCATCTGAATCAGGAAGTGAGTAATCAGCACCTGTTTGAGGCTTAGGGGAAAATAAATCCCCTTGCCTCTCCATAGACTCCACCGTTTGACTCTCAAGGATCTCAATCAAATTGTCTTTCTCCTTTAAGTCTGCTTTATAGAAACTCTCTAAAGTCTGGAACTTGTTCTTCCAAGCATCCCTTTCCTGTTGCATCCTGACCAAAGCGAGTTGCGACTCTTCTACATCATCCAATAAGGGAGGAGTGGTCTTCACAAATAGATCAGGCATGGGTGTCTCCCGAGTATAATACATCTTTAACTAAATAGCTCTCAATCGAATCCATTGGAGATATGGCTCCAAAGAAACAACACCCCTAGGTCCCAAATCCTTCCTACTCTTCTTATGAATGTGACGCCAGACCTTCACAATCTGATCCCTAGCTTCCCTATGGTCTTCTCCTTCCTTCAGAAAGAAACTACTTAAATGGATACTATTCGGTTTATCCCTCACCGGATAACCAAGTTGTCACAGTGCAAGAACACGGTTATAGTTAATTCCTCCCTTTGTACCAAGAAGCGGTACATTGGGGAAACTACCATAATTGTCAATAATCTCTACGTCCTGGTAAGCTCGATGATACCAATCAATATCCGAGTGAGTAAGTGCCATGATCTTTGGAGCCCAATGGGGTTCCTTCTTGACATCCCAAAAAGCATCAGACCGAGGCATATGAGAAATGAACCACCGGTACAATAGAGGCGTGCAACAGATAATCATTCCCCCATGATAATAATTCCGAATATGAACAGAATAATAAGCATCACCCAATAGTGTAGGAACTGGGTTTCCAATCATGAAAATCCTGATAGTGTTAATGTCGACAAACTTGTCCACATTAGGAAATAAGAACAATCTGTAAGCAAGTAGAGCAAAGATTGTCTCAAAAGCAACTGTACTCTTCATTCTGGAAAAGTAACGAGCTATCTCCAATAAGAACTGAGTTGGTAATCCTCTAATCCCTCCTTTAGTAGTCATATGGGCTTCCACCTCAGACTTCCCCAGATGAATCAAAGTAGTAATCTCATGTGGTTTTGGCTCACCCTCTAAACCAGTAAAAGGAACACGATTGATAACGGGTAAATCCAGTAGATAAGAATACTCCTCCAGTGTAGGCATCAACTGATAATCGGGAAAAGTAAAGCAGTGATACATCAAATCATAGAAATGGACCAAGGTCGAGAGAATACCCTCCTCCATCTTCAACTTCATGAGAGGAATAATGGATCCATACTTCTTCCGAAAGTCTGTAGATTACTCGATTTCTGGAATTAGACTGACCAACTCATCTATCTTGGGATCCTTGAAACTGTATTTCCCGGTCTTTCTCTTTCCAGAATCCATGGTTAAAAGTACCTGAGATATTCACAAATAGTCAACCTTTAAATCCCTTGAAATGTTGTTTTCTTCAAAAGATGCTTATGAGTGCATGGATGTATGATGCAACAATCACATACAAGATCATACATATAGGGTTCATAGGTTCAATTTCACGAGCATGAGGTCGAAGGTACTACCCATAAGGTGTTGGTCTAAAAAGTTATCACCTACCGAACAAGGTTCTAGAGGTTCCCAGAGTCTACATCATTCCTTCGGATACTACCAACTTCCTGATTAACTCGGTAATTAGTAATATTCTCAAGAAAGACTCGTCTGAGCGTAGTATCGCGTGACAACTATTTCTGGATTACTCCGTCATAGCTTCCGCACTACACCTAAGTGGCCAAGTTGGGTTTGGTATTCTACGGTCCTCAGTTTCAGCAAGCTCCCAGGTCAAAAGCAGTACATCTTGCCGATTACTCGGTAAATGACACTACAATCAAAGGGGCCTCCACTGAGTGGGGGATCTCATTCCTCCTTTTTTAGGATTACTCCCTCAAAGTTAACATGACTATACCACTCATCCTATCTTAAACTTTTCCCAAGTCCGGGTATAGGACTTATGAGTAATCACCAAGCACCGTGAAAACCAAAAAAATCCAAACAAACATATATACAAAATATAACACGTAAACAACAATAACACGTATACAGATATAAACAAAGATAGGCTCAACCCACTTAGGGATGGACCAGCAAGAGGTCAATCTTTCCCCAGTGAAGTCTCTATTTTTCTGTAGCGGTAGAAATATTCAAGACTAAGCCATTGGATTGACTAGACTTTATACAAATCAAAATAAAAATCGTTACCACGCTTTATTGTTTCCAAAGGAACGGGAAAAGAGCGAATAACCCAAAAAATGGGGGAAATGTTCAAGATAAGGGGGTTGGTTATGCAAAGGGAAGGTATTAGCACCCTAAACATCTACGGTACTCCGCATGAACCTCTTTGAAAAATCTGTATATTTTGGCTATAAAATATGTTGTATATAAAATGGATGGTGGAGGTGAGAAAAGAAATATATTTTTTATGATTTTTGCATCTGCCGCGGTTGCGAACATTTAGTGCCTACGTACCACCTTTCGTGCAATAGGGTATTAGGGTACACGTAGTGCCTCTTTTAAAAATTTATAACACAAGTGTGTTGGTTAATTTTATGAGATAAGACATCATCGTCATTGTCCATGTGGAAAACATACTTACTACCCACAATCATGAGAAAGGAGAATTTGCATCATCTCAAAGTGGAGGATATGGCTTGGATTTTAAAATCAACAATGCCTCACTCAACACCCAAGTGGAAACTATCTCACTTCACTACATATTGTAGAAGTATAGTTGTTGCATCACTACAAGGATTGACAAGAGTCTAATCTTTTGAGAAAGATTTTAAAATAAAAAGCCAAAGTGGCAAAAATAGTTTGAAATGAGATTGATTGACTTTTAGTCTTCTCACAAAAATGTCAAGGTATTATTAAGTTGATTGAAATTTATTCATGAAAATGTTTTGAAGATGCATGGACATAAGTCCAAGTTTATTATGAAAATGTTTCAAGTTTAGAAAATAGAAGAGTTTTCAAAAGGAGGGAGAAGATTTTTGAAATTAAAGAAGATGGGAGGAGAAGAAGAGACTATCCTAAAGCATAAGATAAAAGCTAAGGATAAGAACCATCTAACCAACAAGAAGCCAATACTTGACATTATGTGTCAGGATAGAATCCTCATTCTTTGGATTGAAACCAATCAAGTAAAGATACTAGACCTCTTGAGAGAACCAAACTTCAAGTGTATTAAGTCTTCACAAAAATTGGGCAGAGTAACGGTCGTATACGGGTGAATTCCAGATTATAAACATAGAATGTAATCACAAAAACCTGCACACAAAAACAAACAAGCAACCCAATGTCTCGAGGTAAACCTCTAGAACTCCAGACAAAATAATCAGATAGGATCACAACGACTCCAAGATACGCCAAGGTTTCTAATCCTAAGTCCAAGAAAAAGTCCCATGCTCCATAATGCCAAGGATAGTAACCAAATAGTCAAAGTATCATTATATATTTTTTAGGATTTATGTTGATTATTAAGTGTCTTCAAAAAGAAAAGAAAAGCTCAAGTGAGAAAAATAAAAATGACATAAAAGTAAATGCTCAAGTTAGCAAAGATGAAAATAGTATGTAATGTAAAATGCTAAAAGTAAATGGTACATAAAGCATAAAAATAAAAGCATAAAGTAAAGTCAATTGTTAAAAATTAGTGGTTAGTTGGATGACCATCTTGAAACTTACATTTGGACCTCATTGGAGGATTGGTATAACCAAAGCCTCCAGACAACAAGTTGCATTTGCTTTTTGTCAAGTATATCATCCATTTTGGAATCCTCAAAAGTAACATTTAATGATCAACGATGTTTAAGTCAACCACGTTGACCAAAAGTGATGTAGATCTATTAGAGGATTGGTAGAACCAAAGCCTCCACATAATGAATCTCAAGTTTATTGGATCAAAGAGATCAAATTAACATACTTGGGCTTGAAAACATAGGTTTGGGCCGCAAATGATCATTTATTCGAGTCGGGACAAAATTTAGTGATATGTTAAGCACTCGTAAGTGGACTTATGTAGAAGTCGCACCTATTTTGAGGCCGGTCAATATCAATCTACGTACTTCATGTTTGAATAAATGATATAGAGATCATCACCCCTTAACATGTAGCACAATTAAAAAAGAAAGGGATAAGATGAAGAGGGAGGGGAATGATAAACTAATTAGGATTACCACCTCAAAATTCTTTCATCTTGAAATTCAACCACTCCTCTAGATGGATTAAAGCACTAAACATATCATTAATTCAAAGCACCAAAAATGAATTAAATAATTCACTCTTAGGTAGATTTGACTTGATGAACATTTATCCAACTTCATCTACATCACAAAGTCCATTGAATTTAAAGAAAAATTGGACATTTAAAAATTGTAATCCAAATTATCCATCAAAGAGAGAGAGCAGAAAAAATATTTGAGTCAAAATAGCCCCAAAATAAGGCATAAAAAGTATTTTTGACACTGCTATAAATGATTGTGCTTAGATAGCAACCAATTACTTCAGTGCAATTTTTTTTCAAATCAATTTTCTGTGACAATCGATTGCAATGTTACAACAATTGATTGCAACCTGTTAAAATCAGTAGAAAACAACATTTCAAGGATCAAATTCTTGTTCCAACTTTTCATCAAACACCTTATGATCATGGATCCAATTGAGCATGAAAATTCTATCAAATTATGAGAAAATAGCACTAATGGAATCATAAAACAATGCTCAATGAATCTAAACCAGAAATCCACAAGAGATCACATTGTGAAAGATGATGATCCAACTTATGAAAGGTAGAATTAGAGAATTATCAAACAACTTTCAGAATTTACTTCAATTCAACCACATGAATCAATTACCAAAGCTTGGATGTAGAGAATTGATGAAGACAAAGTGTTTGGATGAAGGTTTAGCTCAAAGATTAGTAAGCTTCAATGCAAAGCTTACTATCCTTTTTTTTTAAATGAAGCTTTGAGTGAATTTGGTAGATGGAGAGATTTGAGAGATTTTTTAGCAAAATGAGTTTGGTTATCAAAAGTTTATGATTTGAATGAAATGAGGTCTCTATTTATAGAGTTTAGGATTAGGATTAGTGGTAATTTGGTAATTGATCCTTGGAGCCAAAAATTGAGTTAATGATATAATTTTTAAATTATGCAGAAAAATTAGAGCCAAAAAGATGATAGTTTTGAAATTGCTGGCTTTTTTCAAAAATCACGTGTGTTTTGCTGCTATGAGTCGACACAAGAGTCGTATGCGTCGACACATTCTAGTTGTATAACACAGCATGAGTCGACGCAAGCTTCTATGGATCGATACAAGCTGTATTTTCAACTCAATACATAATCAATTAATTTTTATGAGTCGACGCAAGCTTCTATGGGTCGATACAAGCTGCTATTTCAACACAATACATAATCAATCAATTTGTATGAGTCGACACACAACATGTATGTGTCGACACATGCTAGTTATACAAACCAGGATGAGTCGACACAAGCCTCTATGGGTCGATGCAAGCTGCTTTTGTCAGCACATTAAAGAATTGATTGTCTTGCATGGGTCGACACATAACACGTATGTGTCGACACATACCAAAAAATTTTGATTTTTGACGGCTAAAAATACACTTTTTCAAACATTGTGCACAATATACTTTGTGCAATCGATTGCATTATGGGAGCAATCGATTGTACAAGAAAACAAAAAAATTTAATTATTATTATTTTTCTTTGCAAATAGAGATTTTAGGGAAATAATACCGGAAAACCTTATTTGTCGGATGTTTTGACTCGGTACCTACAAAACACAAATATGCAAAGGCAAAGACAAATATTTTTTGTATTTTGGTTAGAGGTTAATTATCAACGTATATACAAAATACACAACTAAGGTGCTCGGAGATTCCTCAAGAGCAAACATAAAGACAGGAGATAGAAAAAGAGGAAGAACCAACCCTAATGTGATTTTGTAATGATCAAGTTGACATGATATGATAGGGGAATCTTAGGGGCAAAAATTGGGGTACAACAGTAGGATAAGAATTACTCTCACTTATAAGGATATGTTCATGTCATATATTATTCTATATGAGACTCTGACATACTCGGTCAGTTCATGAGTCATGTTAAGAATTGTAGTTAGACCTTACCCAACTATACAAAATCAACGTTAAAAATGACTTATAAGATAAGAATTTATCCTATTTATAAAAACATATTAATATCATATATTATTTGATGTGTCACTCTTAATAAATTATAACATACAATCTTAAACAAACCTGAATTTCAATTCGATGATTGAGTTCTTCACCGTGTTGCAAATATCCTTTAATTAATTTGTGTAAAAAAGATGTGTATTTCAATAAATATATCTTCTTTAAGCAATTTCTTTGAATGTATAGAGGATGAAATATACACAAAAGATACCATACATGTGGATAAAAAGTATTGCAAATTATTTAGGTGCTTTATTGAATTCAATCTGACATCGAAGGTGACATATGAAAGATGAATTAGCTCAAGCATTATAATCATATCCCCTCTATTAGTTTTGTTTTCTACATTTTTTCCTAACCCCACCTTAAGTATGTTTTTTTTTTCTCTCAAATGTACAATTCCAAAAACCAAATTCAGATTCTTTTCTTATAGAAGAGTTGTGTTACCGACTCTTTAAAAAATCCATGTCGATGTTTTGCTTTTGTAGATTTTAATAATTTGTTAAAAGGTTTGGTCCGAGGTCAATACTTCAATTAAAGTGTGTTAGGCACTTAGGTCCATTCGAAATGCTTTGTTTCTTTGTGCTTTCCATATATGCAACCACTAACACACCAATTGGATCCTCCACCTTCATACTTGATTTCTTCCCTTTAACCCTCTCCACTTATATTCTGTTAGAAACAAATTACTGTCAATATAATACGTTGCATGGCACAACTATTGTAAAATAATAACAGTTACAATCTACCATATAAGAAAAAGTTAGTCTATAGAAATACCATACATATTCTTGAATACGTGTTAACACCTAATTATATGGGTTAATTTTAAAATTTGAATCTTACTTCTTTTTTTTCTTGTCTCTCTCGTCCTTTTTTCATTACAAAAAATATGTTTTACAACGATGTGTTTTTATGATATGATTATCATGTCACAAAAATTTAGTAATTGTGACGTGATAATTACGTCACTACGTTATTTTAACATTTAAATAATAAAAGCAAAGTTTAATCTGTGCCAATCAGATTTTATTTTTGTATAAAAAGTTGCGATGTGGGAAACACGTCACAATATAAAAAGTAGAATAAAAATATATAAAGCGTCAGGCGTTTTGAAGGGGGAAGTTTGAATTTTTCAAAACAATTGATTGTGACGTGGATAACACGTCGCAAATTTTTAAGAGGAAAAATACCTGACTGAATAAAAAATATAATCGTTGTAGGAGTTACGACGTGAAATTCACGTCGCTGATTGGTTGATGTTGATTTAAATTATAACGTTGGGAGTTGCGACGTGAATCTCACGTGACAAGATTGCAACGTGAAATACACGTCGCTAATTGGTGTATAAACATATTCGCTCAATCTGTCTTTCCAGAAACCCATTTGTGTTTTCTTCTACTTTTCTTCTTTCTCTTCTTTTGTCTATCTTCTTCCATTCTAATTCAACCTTCTTCTTCTAATAACATCCAAATTAAATTCCAAATTTCATTTGTAATAAAGGTAAGTTGTCTAATATTTCTTCAATTTATTTTTAATATTTTCGTTTTAGGTTAATAGTGTTTTGCGATGGTGATTTATGTTTTTTTTTTGTCCAAAAATTGAATAGACTAGAAGGAAGATTGAAGGAAAGGGTTGTACAAAAAGTTAGAAGAAGATTGAAGAATAGGTATTTATGTTATTTAATTATATTTTGAATTTGATATATATGTATATATTAATTCGATCGTTGGTTGTTGTTTGAATTTTTTAAAATTTGATATATATATATATATATATATATATATATATATATATATATATATATATATATATATATATATATATATATATATATATATATATATATATATATATATATATATATATATATATATATATATATATATATATATATATATATATATATATATATATATATATATATATATATATATATATATATATATATTGATCTGGATTGGGTCCGCATTTGCCCCACTGTTGGAAGGCCCAATACAACACCTTTACACAAGGCCCAAAAGTAAACAGTCCGAGTTGGACACCGTTGGGAAACTCCTCATGTTTTCCGGGGCAGCCAACCAGGGGGGAGGCCACGTGCTGGCCTCCATACACACGTAAGCCCTGACAGTCTTCTTTATTGGGCCTCATCGTGACGCAACATTGGAGACCTTGACCCAGCGCTGGGGGCTATAAATACATTCTCCTTTGAGAGGGTCAAGTATTCATTCTTTCATACTAATACTCACACTTGCTTGCACTCTCCTTGAAACTTATTTTGGCATCGGAGTGTCTTGCAGGTACCCCCTCCAACTCACTTCCAACATCTGCTCGACGTAAGGCCTTGACGATCCATTCTGGTCAGGTTCCACCAGTGGCGCCATTTTTGGGAAACTAGCTTCCCCGTCTTTCATTTACCTAAGACAACATCAACTCCAAATTCTTGATTGTCATGGCCAACCCAGCTGCTAGTAACAACTTAGACACCCATCTCGCCGACCCCAACAACAATGTTATCGATAATATAGGCAACAATAACAACGGGAATGACGGTTTCATGGTCAGTCTCATGCAGAATTACAGAGATGGCATGACTACCTCTTCCTCATCACGCTCTCGACCACACGAGGGAACCCATCCGCCCCAGAACTACGAGGAGAACGCTTTCCAGGAGGTCCCCGTCCCTCCGGGCGCTGATGCCACGACCAGGGCTTTGCTCGCGGCCATTAATCAAACGAATTACATGATCTTCTCATAAGGTGTGTGACTAAGGGTCCTCGAGGACTCTCGTCGAGCTCCCAGAAGACATAGAAGGCCCGACACCCCTCCTCCTTGTCAGGATGAAGACTGTCTTCAATCTCCCCCGCAGAGACATAGACGGGATAGGTCGCGAATCTCCCCACCTCCTCGTCAGAATAAAGGTCGTCTTCAATCTCCCCCATGGAGACACCGACTGGATAAGTCGCGAAGCCTCTCTCCCCGACGGACTGGCCGATGCCCCGTGCTAGATAGAACCATGTTCGAGGCTGCCGAGAGACGCGGTCTTACCCCCCCGCGCAAGGAATAATTATCCCCTAAAAATAGAAACAGGGGAAACATAGAAGCGCATCCTCAACCAAGGGATCATCCCCGAGGCCAAGGAAACAACTACGACCGCCGCTACAACCGGTCTCCTTCCCACTCCCCCTACAAGAGAGACGAAGATGATCCTCGCGATCCTTTATCACAAGCAATCATGGAGGCGCCCATTCCCAAAGGAATGGAGAAGCCTCCTCAATTGAAGGAATATAATGGAATTGTTGATTCAGCCGATCACATCGACAGTTTCAAAGCAATGCTCCATTATCATAACGTCGCGGGGCTAGTCAAGTGTCGGTTGTTCCCTACGACCTTCAGGCAAACTGCGATGGACTGGTATAAAATCTCCCCCCAGGGTCGATCACCTTCTGGAGGAACCTGAAGAACCATATCATTAGCTCCTTTACAGCGTCTCATCGACACCCGAAGACTGAGGCTGCCCTTGAGGCTATCGTCCAACGAAGCAACGAAACCCTTAGGGAGATTATTGATCGGTTCAACCGCGAGGCCATTTAGGTCTCATTCACCGATCACATGAAGATATATCTGCTTGAGAGAGGACTCCTCCCAGGCACGGAGTTCAGGAAGGTTGTTGGCGTCGAACCACCCCGGACATTCGATGCTCTCCTTGAAAAGGCTAGGGCCTATATGGATTATGAGGAAAGGGAAGCTGCCAACAAAGAACGCGACCCAAGGAACCATGGACAAACCAACATCCTGCAACACCAAGATGCAGGACTTCCTCGATGAACAAGCGAGAAGATAAGGGATGACAAGCCCCGTGATCCCAGCGAGCATAGGGGGCCCACGAGGAGATTCACTGAATACACTCTGCTGATCGCTTTCTGCGAGCACATCCTGGTAGAGTGTTCCAATATCGACTTTAAGGATGGCGGAGTCATACGTCCTCGATCTGCTCCCACGAAACCCGGGGCTGGCAGGAGAAAATATTGTCAGTACCACTGGAGCCACGGACATCTAACTGAAAAATGCGTCCATCTCAAAGACGCCATTGAAAACCTCATCAAGGGTGGTAGACTCGGGAAATTTCGACACAATGACGCCCCTCTTCGGGATGCCCGTGAGACAAAATAGGTCGAGGAAGACACCCGACCATCAGATGAGACGCCCCCCTTCAAAATAGCCTTCTCCGTTACAAGACCGGAGGACTTCTACATCCCCGAAAAATATGAGGAAGAACCTCTGTCCATGCATAAAAGGTGGGAGAAATTCCCATCCTCCATGGTTATAATTGGCGGGGGGTTCAACGTGTCTCCATAAAATTGCAAAAAGAAAGATCGACGAGTTGGTTGACCCATCCCCAACTCAAGCGGTGACATTCAAGAAGGTCAAGGGCAGATCAGAACCAATCACGTTCTACCTTGAAGATTTTGCCGGAGGGGCCCTTAACTCGAGCATCCCTCTGCTGGTGAGGGCGAGGATGGCTAACTTCGACGTTCACTGCGTCTTTGTCGACGAGGGGAGTTTCATCGATGTTACGTATAACCATTTGTTCTGAAACTTACATCTCGATGATACCCATCTTTCTTCATACGTGGGATCCGACCTGCAAGGCTTCAATGGATTGACCTCCAAACCATGGGGGTACATTGAACTTTTCATCACCTTCGGGGAAGAAACAGCAGCCTGGAAGGTCAAGGTGCGATTGCTGGTCATCGATTGACCGTCTCTCTACAACTTCATCCTAGGGAGACCAACACTGGCCGAATTGACCTCTATGCCCTCAACCTTCCATCAAAAGATAAAATTTTACATGAAGAGGGGACTTGTCGCCACCATCCACGATGATATCTCCGCTGCCTGAAGATGTTTCAACGCATCTTCTAAGGGACAGAGTACGGTCGACACTGGGGAACGACCTGCTAAGAGAGCTGCTACTGCTCGACCTGAACTACAGCCTGTCAAGAAAGAAGAGCAAAGGGTTCCACCGAAGGTCGACTTTATCTCGCTCGACACCTCCTTCGACAAGGATGAAGAACCCAACGGCGAACAAGAACTCTTCCGACCAATCCTGGAAGGAGACTTCGAGTTTGTCCCCCTCGGTGAAGACCCTCACAATGGCGTGAAGATCGGCACCGGACTCCCCGACTTAGCGAGGAAACAATCAAAGTTTGCTTGAGGGAGAATGGATACCTGCTCGCGTGGAGCATCGCGGAGATTCGTGGACTCGACCCCGAGGTCACCTGTCACCACTTAGCCATTGATCCATTCGCTAGGGCAATAGTATAACATAGACGTATGAAGTCTCCCGAGAAAGTGGAGGCTGCTGAAAATGCTGTAAAAGACTTCCTAGAGGCTAATTTTATTTCCTAGGCCCGGAATTCAACCTGTCTTTCAAATGTTGTACTCGTTAAGAAAAATTATGGAAAATGGAGAATGTGTGTTGACTATACTGATCTTAACCGGGCATGTCCCAAAAACGCTTTTCCTTTACCTAATACTGATATGCTGGTCGACAATTCGGCCGACTATAAAATTTTATCATTTATGGACACTTACTCGGGTTATAACCAAATCCCAATCCTGATGAGCGACAAGCATTGCACTGCATTCATGACCAGCTCGAGCAATTATTACTACAACGTAATGCCCTTCCGCCTGAAAAACGTAGGGGTAACATACAAGCGGATGATGATGAATAGAGTCTTCTGTGACGATTCCAGTGACATCATCGAGGTATACATGGACGACATGATCATCAAGTCTCGAATAGATACCGACCATGCTGCCCACCTTAAAAAGGTCTTTGCTGAAGAAAGACAATGCAGAATGAGATTCAACCCTGAGAAATGCACCTTCGGGGTTAAGGCGGGCAAATTCCTTGGTTTTTATCTGACGGAACGGGGAATTGAAGCCAACCCAAAAAGTTCCGAACATTTTCTGAGCACCCTACACCTATCTCAAAGAAATCCATACAAGTCCTAAACGGAATGCTCACCTCGCTCTCCCGATTCGTCGTGAAATCTGCACAACACACTCTTCCATTTTTCAAACTTATGCGCAAAGAGGAAGCCTACGAGTGGACCGAGGAATGCGAGCAATCCCTCCTCCATCTCAAGAAAATCCTTTTGCAACCGTCCTTTCTGTTGCGACCTGAGGACGGGGAGACCCTGTTCCTTTACCTAGCCGTCTCTGCCGAAGCCGTAAGCGCAACCCTCTTTCGTGAGACTCCAGACGGGAATAGCCAGTGTATTTCACGAGAAAAGCACTTCAAGGGCCCGGGGTTAGGTATCAACAGATTGAGAAGGTGGCATTGGCCCTCGTCAATGCGGCGAGGAGGCTCAGACATTACTTCGTGGCACCTACGATCATCGTGCGGACATACCAACCCGTAAGACAACTCCTATGCCGACCAGACATGGAAGGTCGAATTCTAAAATGGTCCTTGGAGCTCTCGGAGTTTAACATCTAGTACGAGAGAAGGAAGACCCTCAAGGCCCAAGCAATGGTCGACATTGTCGCAGAGATGACCACTCACTATCCCCCTGTAGGGAAGAAGCACAAGTGGACCATTTTTGTGGATGGAGGTTCCAGCTCGACGGGGAGCGGAGCGATAATCCTCATCGAGAACGAGGATGGCGTCATGATAGAACACTCCCTCACCATTTCTTTACCAATGTCGAACAATCAGGCTGAATACGAGGCCTTGCTCGCAGGATTAAGACTAGCCGAGGATTTGGGTGCCCGAGAGATACAAATTTTTACTGACTCCAAACTTGTCGCATCTCAAGTTCAAGGGGAATACCAGGCTAAGAAAAATAGCCTCATCGAATATTTAAACATGGTCAGAGAACATAGGAAGAAGTTCGACTGAGCAAAGATCATGCACATTCCACATGAACAGAACACGCGAGCTGACATACTTTCAAAGCTCGCCAGCACAAAGAAGAAAGGAGGGAAAAAATCCGTCATCCAAGAATCCCTTTCTCGCCTGAGCATTGAAAAGTACATTATGCCACCCGAGGTAAATGCCATCGGGGACAGCTCATGTTGGATGACCCTAGTGTTAACCTTTCTAACGAAGGGGGAACTTCCCATGGACCAAAGAGAGGCGGCCGTGAACAAATGACGAGCATGTTCGTACGTGGTACTCAAACATAAACTTTACCGTCAAGGATTCTCCATAACACTCCTAAAATGTGTCGAGGAATCTGTAATCCCCGAGATACTACGATAAATCCATGAGGGGATCAACACCCAACACATGGATGGAATATCCCTAGCCCGAAAGTCACTGCGAGTAGGCTACTACTGGCCGACCATGCAACAAGACTCCAAGGAGCATGTCAAGAAATGCGACAAGTGTCAGAGGAACACGGATATGCACCTCACGCCCCTGCACGAGATAAATACACTATCTTCCCCGTGGTCGTTCTCCTAGTGTGGAATGGACATCCTCAGACCTTTCATGCAAGGGACATATCAAAACAAATTCCTGATTGTGGTCGTCGACTATTTCACGAAGTGGATAAAGGCCGAAGCTCTGGAAAAAATCACTTCACACAACATCCTCTATTTCTATAAACGTAACGTGCTTTCCATATTTGGAATACCATAAAAACTCTTCACTGACAACGGGACCCAGTTCACCAATCAAGTTTTCTAAAGCTTCATCGCCAAACTCGGCACCAAGCAGCACTTCACCTCAGTCAAACACCCCTAAACTAATGGGAAAGCCGAGGCCGCGAATAGGGTCATATTTAGAGGTCTCAAATGACGGTTGGGCGAGGCCAAAAGAGGTTGGGTCGAGGAACTCCACAGATTCCTATTGGCGTACCGAATAACACCTCACTCAACGACAGGCGAGACCCAATTCCGGCTAACCTATGGCACCGAGGTTTTCATCCCTGTAGAAATCTTGGAACCGTCTAGAAGAACTGAGTCCCCTTTAGACGAGGAAATAAACGACGAGGCCCTAAGATAAGAGCTTGATCTAGTCGAGAAAATCCGTTCAGGAGAAGCTCTTCGCGAGGATACACTGAAACAATAGATAACTCTTCGCCATGACAACAAAGTCAAAAAGCGTGAATTCCAGGTCGATAGCCTAGTCCTGCAGAGAAGTCAGAAAGATTCCCGCGAAGGGAAGATGGATTCAAACTGGGAAGGACCATACCACATCCGCAGAGCTACGGGAACCGAGGCATACTACCTCGAGCTTTTAAATGGAGAACCACTACCTCGACCATGGAACGCCACAAAACTGAAACAATATTATAGCTAAGTCCTTATCCGACTATGGGCATTGGTAGTCGACCGATCCTCTCCAACCGGTGAAGGGATGAGCTCGACCACGTAGGCGTTTTAAGGTACGAACATGACCTCCAAATATCACTGCCGGCGGGTTGTTATTCATTTATCAAGTAGAACCTTAGTCCGATAAGGACACCTCAATCGAGCTCTGTTGTTGAAGTACCCAACAGTCAGAACACCTAGCTCATGATGGGCGGTTCAAGATGCGAGCTTAAGATCCCAACTACGATCTTGAGCTTGTTCTTCGTATCCCTACTCCATTTCCTCGACACATTCAACATGTGTCGATCATAACCAAGGTCGAGCGTAAATCTCTAACCTTAGAAATACCAACTTTCATACATTAAGCAAGTAAAACACAACGAAAAGAAATTATTTATAAATAAATAGGCATAAAGGAAAAATGAAGGCAGTCATAAATGCCGACCATGAAGGCCGACGCTATTTAAATAATTAAAAAATTAGGCACGAAGGCGACAAATCCAAAATAAAACAAGAACGGGCACGCAGACCCTGAAACAAATTAAATCTCATCCTCCCCATCGCTATTCTCGGGAGGATAGAAGATTTTTCCATCGATCACTTGGTTAAACGGTCCCACGCCTTCGATAATAATCTCGACCCCTGGGTTCAAAATATCTAGCTGCTCTACGACCGTATTGAAGCCATAGCCGAGTGTGTCCATGGCGTCTTGCTCGAGCACCTAGATGCACGCAATTATCTCTGCTCTGGACACCATGGCTTTCTCCGCGTCAGTCTCTTATTTGAATGGGTCCGTGATCCCTTCCAGCTCTTTTATTCGGGCAACCAGGCGCTCGTTCTCCTTTGTCACAACATCCAGTTGGGGACGCAGCTCATTGAGATCCTTGAGGAGTCGAACTTGAGCCTCAAACTTTGACTCGTGGTTGAGGATGTCGTACTTTAGTTTCTCATTATTGGCCTTTAACTTTTGAATATTAGCATATTCTATGTCGAGGGATGCTTGAGAACTCTCAGCCTCATCATTTAACGTCAAGGACGAATCGAGCACCCTTATCACAACAACCACATCCTCCGCCAAGTTTTTTTGACGAACCTCCTTATCCTCGGACATAATCGCCTCCTTCTCTTCCTCTTTAACGCCCAAAGAGCTTTCCCTGCTAAAGAGATCGCGATTTAAATAACAGGGTAGCATCACGAAGATCTCCTCGGGCCTCTTATCACCTTAGGGAATGACGCACTCGACATCCTCCACACGTTTCCTCTTTACTGTAGGCTCGCCGGGGGGAACTTGGTCGGGCTCGCTGGGGGGAACCTAGGTATTTGAGGACGACTAAGAACCACTTGAACAGACAGTAGATTTGGCCTGCTCTTGGATTTGGGTGACCCTCTTCTTTGTCCCCGAGGTAGAAGCATTTTTGGGCATCATCTTTAAGAGGCGCTCGGAAAGGGACGTCATCCGACCTACAATCAAAAGGAAACTGTCAGTCACGAGATGAAACAAATAAAAATATCACGAGCATGTCCCCGCACGAAAGGCATGCATGAAAATAAGGCTTCAACCATATCTTCTACCTAAAAGCCTCATGGCTTCCTCGTTTGAAGAACATTCGAGCAAAGCCTTTGTATTGATAAACTTTTTAACGAGGAGATACTCCCAACTATTGTCGAAGAGGAGGTTGTTGTTCACTTCTACACACCTCGTTGGGGAGAAACTTTTCACATAGGACGCCAGCTTCTCGTAGCAGAGTAGGTTCTGCATGTCTAAATCCTCTGGTTTTACCGCATAATATTCGGGCCTTTACTCGTAATGTTTCCACTGCCATTCGAGCGAGAATCTTGCCATCATCCAGACTACTGGCCGATCGTCTTCCATCTCTTCCACCCGGTTGTACAAGGAATCTATGGCCGCGTCCGTTAGAGGCTTCACGATGAAGTATCTCTCTTTGAAATGGTGGACATATTCCAAGTATGGAAGAAACAGTTTCCCAAACAGTTTTCCAAGTACAGAAGAAGAGGGGAAGCATAGTGCCAATTTGAAGATATTAACAGACGAGCTCGAACGCCCGCATGATCGCCAACGTGTTAAGGTGAAGTTGAGAGGGCGCCAATTGAAGCCATTGGAAAACCCCCACTTGAAATTCATTGAAGGGAAAATGCATCTCCGCCTCTTTAAACGTGAAATCGTACATGGGAAAACGTTTGCTCGGATATGCCAAGCAGATCCTCCGATTACAATGAGGAATTTGGAGAATCCAGTTGGCGGGGAGTCCCTCGGCTTGAACCTCTAGACAGTTGAACGCGTCAGTTGCGTCATGTGAAAAGCACGACCTTTTATTTTTAGTCTCAGGGGCGACCCAAGCCAAAGGGTTCTCCTCGACATTGATTTCATCTTTGTGGTGGGCGGGAAAGACATCCTCCCCGATCGAATGTGCCATTATACCTGAGAAGCAGGGGAAACTGTGAATTTGACATCATCAAATTCACCCTTCCAACGCAAATCAAGTGAAAGGGCAAGGAAGCCGTTGAGGGACGGACTTTGACCTAAGCCCTCGACCGCACACTAAAACCAACCACACTTTTATTGGGGATATCTAGTCAAATGGGCAAGATGCCCGGATCAATCCCCGTTATCTGGTGATCATGACCCCGACATCATGAAGTTCATCTACCTATCATGAACTTCAACAGACATTCATGGATGTTCATCATAGAACCCATGAATGTTCATCCCAGATTCTTCTAATCAAGACAAAAACTATGCGTTTGATCTAAAAGTTCTAAAGGAAAAATGTTGTTAGGAGAATATGAGTTACTTGGATAAAGATGCTTTGAAGAACTCTGAGAAGAAGTTGAGAAGAGAGGATTCATGTGTGGGCAAGGGAAGTTTCAGAAGAGAACTTGAGAAATAATAAATGAAACCATGGGGTCCCCCTTTTATAGGTGCCTCACACCCCACGAGGTTCATCACGAAAAATCATCATTGGATAGAGCCTTTTGGACTCCCCATGAAAAGATGGCACTCCAAAGCAACAACCACGTGGCCCAACAATCAGCCACATATCCATTCTAAAGAGATGAACACATACATGATGTTATACCCCAAAATTTGCCCTCCCATATTCCTCAAGAAATTGCCAAGCCAAGCTACAAAATTCCCCAAGGGCTGTGCAGTGCAACAGTCTCCCATACAGTCAAAATTAGGGTTTTGAGTCTGATCAAGAAAAGGAAGTGTTCAAAGGCCCAATCAAGTCTCATATGCTTACAAACATGGTCAAGCATCCTCATATCAAGTTTCAAGGCATTCAGCTCAAAATTGCACAGTCAAAACCCTAAATTGCACTACAGTCAACTGTAGGGGCAAAATGGTCATTTGACAGTCAAAAGTTCAAATTTTTGGTCAACATATCATTTTGAAGCCACAAACATCATTTGATCAATGCTTGATCATGATTCTCAAAATTTGGCTCAGAAATCATCAAAGATGCAAAAGTTGCTATGTTTGGACAACTGAAAAAGTCAACTGAAATTGACCAGGGCATAACTTTCACATGGATTATCAGAAAAATTCCATCCAAAGCTCATTTTGAAGAGAAAGACATTTCCTACAACTCATCTTCATACTTCAAGTCCAAGAAATGCTCTCACAAAAAGTTATCAATTTCAACATTATAGGTCATTTTCAAAAGTCAACAAAAAGGGACTTTAAGTCAAAGACCATAACTTGAGATTGGTAAATCAAAATGACATGGGACCAAGGGCATTGGTTAGAGGACTCAAAGACCTTTCCAAAATGTCCAAGAACATGTGAAAAGCTTAAAACTTGAGCAAGTTATGCCTTGTAGAAGTTGGGAAAATTTTGTGAAATGGCAAAAGTCAACTATCCTTGAAACTCCAATTTTTGACAAAAGGGCCCACTTTCTTCCACTTGATTCAGCCTTGTCATGCCACACACGTGTGCCATGATTAATTTCAAGACCAAATATTGATTTTTCTATTTTATTTAATTTTTGATAATTTAATTCATTTTAAATCTTTAAAAATTCAAATAAAATTCAAAAGTCAATGAAATAGTGTCATTTGAATTGGGATAGCTTCCATGTATCATGTGCCAGCTCACAAACTTATGCTAGGGTTAAATTGCACACTAAGTCTTGGTCTTGGCTTAAAAGAAGGAAAAATTGGTTAATGGTGAAAACCCTAGGACTTGTTCTCTCATGAGCATAAATCAAGGCCAGCTAGTAAGCTAATTCTCTTCACTAATAAGCACTGAGTCAAACCCTAAGCCTTGGACACTCTAAGCTGCGCCTCAAGAGCCATTGGAACATTGAAATTTTTCCATAAAAACTCAAATCTGAAATCAACCTTGGGGGAGGATTGAAGCCCTAAGTCTTATTCCAATAGCTTCCTTGACTAATTCTGAACGTGTACCAATCAAGAACAACCATCAATACGCGTGGAATCGGTATACAGAAGTCCATCTTTTTCCATAAAAAAGCATAATCGTATTTTCAATTCCAGGCATTATCATGACATTCTAATCATGGATTCTTGTTCTTTGTAATGTTTTAAAGCTAACCATCACATTTAATTTGATTATTGTGCTATGTATAAGATTCTGCCATGGCCAGTTTCTAGGGTTTGCAGGTCTTTCAATTTAGGGCTTTCATAATAAGGAAAAATTAGAGCTCCAGATGACCATCAATGGACTCAATGCTTGAGGACGAAAGCAATGGAACCCTCGCGCTCAATTTATGAGCGTTAGGGACCTAATCGCTATTTTCCTGAAACCAGCTTTAAGCCACGCTCAGAAACCGTTGCCTATGCGTTTGAAGTTTCAGGATAGTGGAGAAGACGATACCGTGTCAAATACTGGTTGGTTCATTCGAATCAGCGCGCGCTTTTTTTTGTTTTTAGTGGCCACTAACCAATTTTTCTTTTTGTTATTTATATGTTATTATATGTTAAATGATTAAGCGATGGTTCAGTGGCAAGAGGCGTTGTTTGGAATGATACATGACTTGGGTTCGAGCCCCAGGTCTTACAAATTTCCATATCATTTTTCAAAAGCAATTCCTATGCGCTTCAGTAACGTAGGCATACCACGCATCCTCAATGATCAAACCTACACGCGTCCTAAACGATCAAACCAAAGGCATAGGTTCAAGGGGCACGCTGCACCTGGTCAAACGCATCACATAGGATCCAGAAAGGTCAACAAATTTCCAGCTTACTGGGCCTGAATTGCTAGGCCTGAACCTCACATTTGGGACTACACCCCCACCCTGGTTTGCATTTCTTCTATTTTTCTTCTTATTTTATTTTTGCTATTTTATTTATTTTATTTGTTTTAACATAATTAATTTATTTCCACAAAAATATAAAAACATCACAAAAAAATCAGAAAAAGGATAAAAACATAAAATAAAATATTTATTTTATTTATTTTCTTGTAAATAATTAACATGTAAATAAATTTAGTAAAATAGGTTTTAACTTTAATTCTTTCTTCCATAAAAAAATCCAAAAATATAGCATTAGGTTAATGACTTTTTTTATTCCTTTTAACTTTCCTTGTTTTTTGCCATAATATTAGTAATTTTCATGATTAAACTTGTAAACTAATTAGGGTTGCATTTAGGTTAGATTTTAATACTTTCTTAATAACTAAAAATCCAAAAATATAGCATTAGGTTTAATGATTTTTTATACCTTTTAAATTTTCCTTTTTTTATCACAATATTATTTATTTATTCATTTTATTTTTATAATTAAATGTATATAAGTAAAAATTAGGGTTTAATTTAGATTAATATAACATTTTCACAATAACTAAAAAACATTAGAATTAGGATTTGCATTTCAAATTTCATTCTAGAAAGTTCTTTTTTCTTTTAAATCTTAAAAAATACAAAAATACCAAAAACATTTAATTTTTAATTTTAATTTCCTATTAAATTTAATTTTTTGCAAAAGGGTCCAACGCCCATTGTTTAATTATTTTATTTCGCATATTTATTTTATGTCACTTATTATAATTATGTACATGTCCCAAAGCCTTGTAACAATTTTTACTTTTCGCACTTTTACTTTTTTGCTTTATTTACTTTCCGTCAAATCGGGTCCGGTTTATTTTGGCGATGTGGACCCGCGCCATTTGTAATAGTTGTAGATTTATTTTCCCGCAAATTTTATAACTGTTAAAAGCATGCAAGAATGAATGTCTTAATTAAAATCAAGCGTAGATCACAAATAAACATGACAAGACAAATAATTGAAACATGACACACAATTCGCACACACCACCCCTAGGGTACGCCTCACTGTTGCCTTTCGAAAGGTGATCGTCGAGTAAAGGACGTCTTAGTAAGTCCTCATGATCCGGGAACCCGGCATGAGGGTAGCTTCTAAGGTGTCTTCCTATTGCTCCGGTGATCACCATGTCCCTAAAACTCGAATTGACCCGAACACCTCCAACAGTGGTGCTACCTACCTCTCAATGGTGGGATGGCACTACTTTAAAGGACATTTACACAGACGAATTCCTTAGGGTAGGTAGACGACTCATGGATACTTGCTCTCTTCAAAACAAACTGAAATCTTTTCACACCAACACTTTTCAAAAGCTTTCAAAGCAAATTTTTCAAACACTCTGACGTACGAGTCGAACTGAAATTTTTCAAAGAAACTTTTTAAACCCACATTGAAAAGCAAACAAACAATTTTGAAAACACATTGAGCAAGTATCTAAGAGCCCATGGATAACCATGGATAGAAAGGGTGCTAACACCTTCCCTTTCTATAACCTACCTCCCAAACCGAGAGCAATCTCTTTAAAGGAATTTTTCTGTGCTTTTGTCCTTTCCATTTGGAGAAAATAAAAGACGGTGGCGACTCTTGCTTCCGCGACATTTCGCGAACCAGCTTTAAAACAGTCAGTTCCAGATCCACCGATCACAGAACTGGCGACTCTGCTGGGGAATAAACTTAAAGTGGGGTGTACCTTAGGATTAAGATCACTGTGTTTTCAATTGCTTTCTTTGCTTGCTTTAAATTGTGGGACTGTCTTGGGAGTTCTATAGGTCCTAATCCGGATCTGGGGGATACCTTCTTAGAAAGTAGCAACAAGGCTGTGAGGGAACTGTGCGGGGTATACCGACATGGTTGAAACAGTCTGCTACGTTGATGTGGCACTTTGGTGTGTACCGGTAACCCTTGAGTTCAGTCAAGGAGAGTACGGGGCCTCCATGTGGTGTCATGAAGCATCAACAGACCTTAGGAACCTTAATTGAACTATCTTGGCCTCTTTAGGGTAGTGAGATAACTGACTTTGGTGCAGTCCGAGGTTGGTTGATACTCGATACTACACTCAATTGAGGGTTGCTTTCCTGGAATATTTCGGTCGCCAGTTCAGTGGCTAAATCGAAACGATGAACAATGAAAGCAATCCCGTGATATTGGGAACCTTAGAACCCGGTTACTTTGATAGGACAGGTTGAACCCACCAACTTCAAGAGGGTACTACCCAGACTCCATGCTGGCCTAAACTTTAAGGGCTTCTCTTGTGTGACTTGTGTGCCTTCCTACTTGAACTACTTGCATGCTTATTACCTGACATTTGTCTCTTGCAGGTTGTGTTTGTAGTCCCTAATTAGGAATCATAACAGGGTATCCTAAGTTTCTTGCAGGTTTTTGCAGTCCTTAATTAGGACTCATAACAGGGTTACTTACATTACCCCATGCATATCATGACATCATACCATTGCATACATCCTAACCCATTTCAAGGATCTCAAGGGCTTGTGATGCAGGTCATATAAATCAAACATCTAGCAAGGGGCAAAGAGGATTTATGTTCCTCTAGCCAATGAAGTCAGGGGCTATGACCCACTGGATATGGTGAGCCTTTGACCCGTGACGAAGGACTCTCAACAACATGAAGTACTTTCAATCAAGTTGCCAGTTTCCAACTCTAACAAGTTTCTCTGTTTACCCCACGAGGTCCTTGAAATCATTGCATGCATATCATACATATCATTACATAACAGGTACCCTTCCTCTGCAGGTTGCTTACCTTCTTCGCTGTTTATTTCAGCAGTCTCGTCATGAATCCTGAATCATCAACCGAGGCATCTATCAAGGCTCTTCAGGCGCAGAACGCCCAATTTCAGGCGCAGAACGCCCAATTTCAGGAGCTGATCAAAGGCTTGGCTCAGGGTCAACAAGATCTGAAGGCTTTGTTTTTGAAGAAGGACAAGAAGAAGAAGAGGATTGTTCTGTTCAGCCCTAGACGCAGATATGGGAATACACCGTAGGAGGAAACTGAGGGGACAACCCCATCTGTGAGGGAAAGCAGTCACCATGAGAGAGAGGTGCCTAGTCCAGTGGTCTCCGACAGCGAGACAGATTTCAACGACGAACAGTACCCTCCGGCTGAGGACAAGTACAAACAGTTGGAGGATAGGCTGAATGCTATGGAGATCCAACAGGTACCTGGGCTGGATTTTGGAGATCTGGGTTTGTCAACTGGTGTGATTATTCCTCGGAAGTTCAAGGCACCATCCTTTACCAAGTATGACGGGGCGTCTTGTCCCAAGTTGCATCTCAGGTCTTATGTTCGGAAAATCCAACCATACTCAGCAGACAAGAACTTGTGGATCCACTTCTTCCAGGAAAGTCTTTCAGGGACTCACCTCGAATGGTTCTATCAACTGGATGGGACCAAAGTTCGTAACTGGGAGGAGTTGGCGACTGCTTTCTATAAGCAGTACCAGTACAATGCTGACCTTGCTCCCACACGTACCCAACTCCAGGGTATGTCGTTGGGGTCAAGTGAAGGTTTCAAGGAGTACGCACAAAGATGGAGAGACCTTGCTGGAAGGGTGCAACCTCCGTTAACTGACCGGGAACTCGTTGATATGTTCTTGGGGACCCTATCCGGGCCATTCTTCAATCACCTCATTGGTAACTCATCTGCTGGATTTACCGACCTCATCCTGACTGGCGAAAGAATTGAAGCTGGTATCAAGTCGGGGAAGATTCAAGAGGCCACACCTTTTGATATTCATAAAAAACCTTACACGGGAAAGAAGGAATCCAATGCTGTATACAGTCAAAAGAGTCGCCGTGATCAACATGCAGGGGCAGTCATGATCTCTGGTTCTGCACCACGCCGTCAACCACAAAGGGGAAACCAGCAAAGGCCGGAAGGGCCTAAAAGGCAATTCACCAACATTAACATGCCTTGGTCACAAGCATTGCAGCATATGGTGAAGATGAACCTGATTGCAGTAATCAACCCTCCTGCCAATCCTAAGACCTCCTCTCCTAGCTACAATCCAGAAGCAAGGTGTGCCTATCATTCTGATAGCCCGGGGCACGATACTGAGGACTGTTGGGCACTGAAGTACAAAATTCAGAACATGATCGATGCCAAAGAGATCGAGTTCGAGCCTGCGGAGACTCCCAACGTGATCACCGCTCCATTGCCAAAGCATGGCTAAATTTTTGTTCATTTGATTTCAAGTTGTATTTTTCCTTTTCTTGTTCAGATAAACAATTATTGTGTTAAACTCTTTTATTTCATGAATGCATTACACATGTCTGTCTTGAATTAATTATGTTTACTATGCTTAAAACTGCTTTCATATTTTTTGCGATGGTCAATTCTTAATTGAAAATTCTAAACCTCTTGAGGGAGGATGACGAAAACAATACCACAATTTACAGTATGCTTTTGAACAGACCCCGCTGATGAGGTACAGGCATTGTTTCAATTCCTAAACACTGGAGTTATAAGGATGATAATCCCTCGTCAACCCATCAGAGCCAAAGAAGTAGGAGTTTGTATTTTCGAAAATCAAAACCCTTAATCATAACCTGGGGCAGGGTAGTTCTCTCAGTCGATCCAAGTGCACAATGAATGTCACTAAATGAGTTTTTCAAAAACAAAAGACAGTGATGGTTCCGAACAATCATAAGGACAGGCAGTCATTATCAAAAAAATTCATGAATGAAAAGCCCAAAAAGTCAAAACCAATAAAGAAGACTTACCAAACTGGGGCATCCCGCTGACTGTAATCCCAAAAAGGAAACAGTTCAGGCAAAAAAAGAAAGGGATAACAAAAATCAAGAAAGAGGTCTCACAAACCCTCAACCAAAGCAAAAAATGACTGCCTGTTCAAAAGAAATCATCAACATCCGAATCATCACCGGAAAATCAAAACAAAGACTCGAACAAGGTCTAACGCATGATCAACTGAGTTTAGATTTGGAAAATATCCCGAAGAGCGGGTGGGTACAAATAACTTGAGCCTTTATCCTTTGTTTCTTAAACCGTGAACCAGGCCACGATATAACCCTTAAAAGTCCTAGCCGAAGCATGGGTTAGTTCGAAAGCATACTGTTACGAAGGTATCCTGACTCCTGAAGGTTTGCTGTAAAGTAACGAGTTGACATCACAGTTTACAAAGAAAAACTCACCTTTATCAAAAATGCATTTTCAAAATTCAAGACAGACATAGGCTTTTGCATTCTTAAAATAACCTTGTTTGCATATGACTATTTGTTTGAACAGCAGGGAAATTCGCACGATGAACACCTTGTGAACAGAAGTACCTCCAATCAAGGGGCACAGTAGGAGCATTGCCCATTATCTGGGGCATGGCAAAATACTTCCAACAGGGGCAACTCCCTACATTCTGAGAGCGTGGACATAGTTGGAAAAATACTGCGCATCGTCAAAGACCCGCTAGGTTGACATGCCTAGGCAAAAATAAGGGCTTCCCGGCGAACTAAAAGGGTTCGGGCAAAATGAAGGGATGAAACGAAAAACATGTACACCCGGCAAGTCGAAAACCTGAAAAGGCGGCTTGGGCAAAAATGGGTATCCCGGTGGACTGAAAACCCGAAAGGGCGGTCCAGGCAAAAGTTAGGGATCGAAGCGTACGACTATGTTCCGGTATCTCGTCACTTGCCTACCCGAAGATTTGTCGATCACCCGCACAGGTATCCTCTTCCCTCACCTCCGAAGCAGGGGCAATAATGAGCTATCCAGGCGATCCAATTACTCTGTCAACCAAATTACAAAGGACAGATCAACATAAAAATGATTACCATCTACCTTTACAAATTCCAGATCGTGGGCTAACGTCCGAGACCAAACAGGACAATTATCCACTTAATCAAAATCATGCAACCCAACACCGGTTTCTGCTCAACCTTCAGACAAAGTCATACACAGACTCCTCCTCCATAAGATGACCTAACCTCGGTTCATCAAGAAGTTTTACACAAACTTATCCCGAAGCAACCTTACCCCAGTTCCTCCAGAAGTTTTTACACAAACTTATCCAAGTAACCTTACCCCGGTTCCTCCAGAGATTTTTACACAAACTCAACCAAATAACCTTACCCCGGTTCCTCCAGAAGTTTTTACACAAACTTATCCAAGTAACCTTACCCCGGTTCCTCCAGAGATTTTTACACAAACTCAACCAAATAACCTTACCCCGGTTCCTCCAGAAGTTTTTACACAAACTTATCCAAGTAACCTTACCCCGGTTCCTCCAGAAATCTTACATGGATTTATCACAAGTAACCTTACCCCGGTTCGTCAAGAAGTTTTACACGAACTTATCCCGAAGTGACCTAACCCCGGTTCCTCCAGAAGTCTTACATGGACCTATCTCAAGATGACCTAACCCCGGTTCATCAAGAAGTTTTACACAAACTTATCCTGCCGTAACCTAACCCCGGTTCCTCCAAGAGTCTCACATGGACCTATCTCAAGATGACCTTACCTCGGTTCGTCAAGAAGTTTTACACGAACTTATCCTGCGGCAACCTAACCCTGGTTCCCCCCAGAAGTCTTACATGGATTTAGCTCAAGATAACCTCACCCCGGTTCATCAAGAAGTTTTACATGAACTTACCTCACCAAGCAACCCTACATCGGTTCCCTCTCTTCAAGATGCAGTTTTACATGGACTCGTCACCCAGAAACCCTACACAGGTTCTCCCTTTCCAAAAAAACGAAGTTTTACACGAACTCATCATCAAAGTAACCCTACCCAGGTTCCTTCTCCATTTCAGATACAGTTTTACACAAACTCATCAGCATGCAACCCTACATAGGTTCCCCCTTTCAACTTATAAAATTACATTCCAAAACTCCCCAGAAGAGTCCAATCCAGTTTCCCCAGGAAAATTGGAATTCATCTCTCCAAGAAGTAAGCTTATCCCCAGTAGATTCTGGAAGCTTATCCCCTCGCAGAGCACGAACGCGTCGTCCGGCTTTATTCAAAGAGTTATTTCCTTAACAGGATATAACTGGGTTATCCTCAGCCAAAAGCCACGGAAAGGACATCGTCAACATAGTTCTTTCCTATCCCCAGCGAAGTCCATTAACACTTCCAACAACAAAGACATCCTCAGCAAATTACTGCTATCAACACTCAGCAAAGCATCTCTATCCCCACAGAGTATTGCTTCCCAGCATGATCGCTAGAATATCTTTTCTCCCCGCAGAATCTTCCATTCGCCAAGTTTATTCCGCAACGGAGTCATCTTCTCCTACCGGTATCCTTGCAGTTATCATCCCCAGCGGAAGCAAAATCTATTCTTCGACATCAGCCCAGGATACGACTTCCCGGCACCCGTCAAGGATTCACTTTCCTAGACAAAAATATACATGAAACATCACATACATCATTATAGCATGCATGTACACATCATATCTTACAAATCTCATTTATGTTGAGAACATCATTGCTTGATCCATATCATGCATTGCATATGACTGACTTTTACCTTTCAGGAAAGATCCAGTTAAGTTCTCAAGCTACATTTCAAGACCTAGACCGGTTCGGTTAAATCGTCCCAAGATTTTCCTGATGCTTATCCAGTCAAAGGCCTTCTCTGGTTCAGTCAGATCGACCCTAAGATCTCCCTGATGCTTATCCAGTTGAAGACATTTCAAGACCTAGACCGGTTCAGTTAAATCGTCCCAAGATTTTCCTGATGCTTATCCAGTCAAAGGCCTTCTCTTGGTTCAGTCAGATCGACCCTAAGATCTCCCTGATGCTTATCCAGTTGAAGACATTTCAAGACCTAGACCGGTTCAGTTAAATCGTCCCAAGATCTTCCTGATGCTTATCCAGTCAAAGGCCTTCTCTGGTTCAGTCAGATCGACCCTAAGATCTCCCTGATGCTTACCCAGTTGAAGACATTTCAAGACCTAGACCGGTTCAGTTAAATCGACCCTAAGATTTTCCTGATTCTTACCCAGTCAAAGGCCTCTCTGGTTCAGTCAGATCGACCCTAAGATCTCCCTGATTCTTATCCCAGTAGAAGACACCCAGATTTTTCTCAACGAGCGTTGTTGAAGTTAAAATCACCCAGAGATTTTTCTCAATAAGCGTTGTTGAAGTTAAAGTCACCCAAGATGTTTTTCTCAACAAGCGTTGTTGAAGTTAAAGTCGCCCAAGGTTCTCTTACCATTCATGCTAAGGTAGTAACCATCCCTGGTTCTTTCATCGCCGTTTGAAGCTCCAGACTCAGCTCCTGTAACCAATCAGGACACATCTATACCAGGCATCTAAAAATCAGCTCCTGCAACGTGTCAGGTACTCATTTTCTGTTTTGCAGGTATACAGGTTCTCGCCAAGGAATCTCTTACGCAATCAAACATCCAGATGGCATCTATGAGCCCATTCCACCATCACTGCCACTATGTGAGCGCAAATTTCTGGGCACTCTAGTGTCCAATCATCTTTTACCCTCGGATTACGAAAGGCACGTCAGCCAATCTGCATCCTCAGGTCTAAGAAGATTGAACAGGGGCAACTGTTATACCCCAAAATTTGCCCTCCCATATTCCTCAAGAAATTGCCAAGCCAAGCTACAAAATTCCCCAAGGGTTGTGCAGTGCAACAGTCTCCCATACAGTCAAAATTAGGGTTTTGAGTCTGATCAAGAAAAGGAAGTGTTCAAAGGCCCAATCAAGTCTCATATGCTTACAAACATGGTCAAGCATCCTCATATCAAGTTTAAAGGCATTCAGCTCAAAATTGCACAGTCAAAACCCTAAATTGCACTACAGTCAACTGTAGGGGCAAAATGGTCATTTGACAGTCAAAAGTTCAAATTTTTGGTCAACATATCATTTTGAAGCCACAAACATCATTTGATCAATGCTTGATCATGATTCTCAAAATTTGGCTCAGAAATCATCAAAGATGCAAAAGTTGCTATGTTTGGACAGCTGAAAAAGTCAACTGAAATTGACCAGGGCATAACTTTCACATGGATTATTAGAAAAATTCCATCCAAAGCTCATTTTGAAGAGAAAGACATTTCCTACAACTCATATTCATACTTCAAGTCCAAGAAATGCTCTCACAAAAAGTTATCAATTTCAACATTATAGGTCATTTTCAAAAGTCAACAAAAAGGGACTTTAAGTCAAAGACCATAACTTGAGATTGGTAAATCAAAATGACATGGGACCAAAGGCATTGGTTAGAGGACTCAAAGACCTTTCCAAAATGTCCAAGAACATGTGAAAAGCTTAACAATTGAGCAAGTTATGCCTTGTAGAAGTTGGGAAAATTTTGTGAAATGGCAAAAGTCAACTATCCTTGAAACTCCAATTTTTGACAAAAGGGCCCACTTTCTTCCACTTGATTCAGCCTTGTCATGCCACACACGTGTCCCATGATTAATTTCAAGACCAAATATTGATTTTTCTATTTTATTTAATTTTTGATAATTTAATTCATTTTAAATCTTTAAAAATTCAAATAAAATTCAAAAGTCAATGAAATAGTGTCATTTGAATTGGGATAGCTTCCATGTATCATGTGCCAGCTCACAAACTTATGCTAGGGTTAAATTGCACACTAAGTCTTGGTCTTGGCTTAAAAGAAGGAAAAATTGGTTAATGGTGAAAACCCTAGGACTTGTTCTCTCATGAGCATAAATCAAGGCCAGCTAGTAAGCTAATTCTCTTCACTAATAAGCACTGAGTCAAACCCTAAGCCTTGGACACTCTAAGCTGCGCCTCAAGAGCCATTGGAACATTGAAATTTTTCCATAAAAACTCAAATCTGAAATCAACCTTGGGGGAGGATTGAAGCCCTAAGTCTTATTCCAATAGCTTCCTTGACTAATTCTGAACGTGTACCAATCAAGAACAACCATCAATACGCGTGGAATCGGTATACAGAAGTCCATCTTTTTCCATAAAAAAGCATAATCGTATTTTCAATTCCAGGCATTATCATGACATTCTAATCATGGATTCTTGTTCTTTGTAATGTTTTAAAGCTAACCATCACATTTAATTTGATTATTGTGCTATGTATAAGATTCTGCCATGGCCAGTTTCTAGAGTTTGCAGGTCTTTCAATTTAGGGCTTTCATAATAAGGAAAAATTAGAGCTCCAGATGACCATCAATGGACTCAATGCTTGAGGACGAAAGCAATGGAACCCTCGCGCTCAATTTATGAGCGTTAGGGACCTAATCGCTATTTTCCTGAAACCAGCTTTAAGCCACGCTCAGAAACCGTTGCCTATGCGTTTGAAGTTTCAGGATAGTGGAGAAGACGATACCGTGTCAAATACTGGTTGGTTCATTCGAATCAGCGCGCGCTTTTTTTTGTTTTTAGTGGCCACTAACCAATTTTTCTTTTTGTTATTTATATGTTATTATATGTTAAATGATTAAGCGATGGTTCAGTGGCAAGAGGCGTTGTTTGGAATGATACATGACTTGGGTTCGAGCCCCAGGTCTTACAAATTTCCATATCATTTTTCAAAAGCAATTCCTATGCGCTTCAGTAACGTAGGCATACCACGCATCCTCAATGATCAAACCTACACGCGTCCTAAACGATCAAACCAAAGGCATAGATTCAAGGGGCACGCTGCACCTGGTCAAACGCATCACATAGGATCCAGAAAGGTCAACAAATTTCCAGCTTACTGGGCCTGAATTGCTAGGCCTGAACCTCACATTTGGGACTACACCCCCACCCTGGTTTGCATTTCTTCTATTTTTCTTCTTATTTTATTTTTGCTATTTTATTTATTTTATTTGTTTTAACATAATTAATTTATTTCCACAAAAATATAAAAACATCACAAAAAAATCAGAAAAAGGATAAAAACATAAAATAAAATATTTATTTTATTTATTTTCTTGTAAATAATTAACATGTAAATAAATTTAGTAAAATAGGTTTTAACTTTAATTCTTTCTTCCATAAAAAAAATCCAAAAATATAGCATTAGGTTAATGACTTTTTTTATTCCTTTTAACTTTCCTTGTTTTTTGCCATAATATTAGTAATTTTCATGATTAAACTTGTAAACTAATTAGGGTTGCATTTAGGTTAGATTTTAATACTTTCTTAATAACTAAAAATCCAAAAATATAGCATTAGGTTTAATGATTTTTTATACCTTTTAAATTTTCCTTTTTTTATCACAATATTATTTATTTATTCATTTTATTTTTATAATTAAATGTATATAAGTAAAAATTAGGGTTTAATTTAGATTAATATAACATTTTCACAATAACTAAAAAACATTAGAATTAGGATTTGCATTTCAAATTTCATTCTAGAAAGTTCTTTTTTCTTTTAAATCTTAAAAAATACAAAAATACCAAAAACATTTAATTTTTAATTTTAATTTCCTATTAAATTTAATTTTTTGCAAAAGGGTCCAACGCCCATTGTTTAATTATTTTATTTCGCATATTTATTTTATGTCACTTATTATAATTATGTACATGTCCCAAAGCCTTGTAACAATTTTTACTTTTCGCACTTTTACTTTTTTGCTTTATTTACTTTCCGTCAAATCGGGTCCGGTTTATTTTGGCGATGTGGACCCGCGCCATTTGTAATAGTTGTAGATTTATTTTCCCGCAAATTTTATAACTGTTAAAAGCATGCAAGAATGAATGTCTTAATTAAAATCAAGCGTAGATCACAAATAAACATGACAAGACAAATAATTGAAACATGACACACAATTCGCACACACCACCCCTAGGGTACGCCTCACTGTTGCCTTTCGAAAGGTGATCGTCGAGTAAAGGACGTCTTAGTAAGTCCTCATGATCCGGGAACCCGGCATGAGGGTAGCTTCTAAGGTGTCTTCCTATTGCTCTGGTGATCACCATGTCCCTAAAACTCGAATTGACCCGAACACCTCCAACAGTGGTGCTACCTACCTCTCAATGGTGGGATGGCACTACTTTAAAGGACATTTACACAGACGAATTCCTTAGGGTAGGTAGACGACTCATGGATACTTGCTCTCTTCAAAACAAACTGAAATCTTTTCACACCAACACTTTTCAAAAGCTTTCAAAGCAAATTTTTCAAACACTCTGACGTACGAGTCGAACTGAAATTTTTCAAAGAAACTTTTTAAACCCACATTGAAAAGCAAACAAACAATTTTGAAAACACATTGAGCAAGTATCTAAGAGCCCATGGATAACCATGGATAGAAAGGGTGCTAACACCTTCCCTTTCTATAACCTACCTCCCGAACCGAGAGCAATCTCTTTAAAGGAATTTTTCTGTGCTTTTGTCCTTTCCATTTGGAGAAAATAAAAGACGGTGGCGACTCTTGCTTCCGCGACATTTCGCGAACCAGCTTTAAAACAGTCAGTTCCAGATCCACCGATCACACATGACTTCAACATAAAAAATCATACGCGAGCACGATATAGACTCCTTACACGGAGAAATGCTTGACACCATGGATAAAACATGTATACGGGCATATTCATCGCGATCCACCTCGAGGGCGAGATAACACTCGACATCGTAAAGACCCCTTAAAGACGGGAACGCCAAAAAAGAGTTTGTGAAAGCTCCCCGTAGCCTATATAATCCCATCGGACACTGGACGAACAACTGACCCAGTCGGTCTCACAACTCACTTGTCCACGTGATCCCCGACACGGTCAAACAGGTTGTCCCTGACATGGGCAACAACTCAATTCCGTAAGAGGACTTCGACCTCCCTTCTCAAGAAAATTCTCCTCGGCCATAAAGCTGAACTTAAGTCATCACCCTTTCACCTAAGGGTAATAACTTGGAGGGCTCCTGATCTTGACTGGCCCCGCACTTGCCCCACTATTGGGAAGGCCCAATCCAACACCTTTGCACAAGGCCCAAAAGCAAACAACCCAAGTTGGGCACCATTGAGAAACTCCCCATGTGTTCGTTGGGGAACGTGGCCCATGTGCCCTTATCGTCACCACCTTTCTACCCCTCTAAGAATACTGGGTCCAGCTCCTACTTTCTTAGGGCAGCCAACTAGGGGGGAGGCCACGTGCTGGCCTCCATACACACGTAAGTCTTGACAGTATTCTTTATTAGGCCTCATCATGGCCTAACATTGGAGACCTTGGCCCAGCGCTGGGGGCTATAAATACCCTCTCCTTTGAGAGAGTCAGGTATTCATTCTTTCGTACTCATACTCACACTTGCTTCCACTCTCCCTGAAACTTACTTTGGCATCGGAGTGTCTTACATGTACTCCCCCCATCTTACTTCCAACATCTGCTCGACGTAAGGCCTTGACGACCCATTCTGGTCAAGTACGATCATATATATATATATATATATATATATATATATATGGTTACTATAGTTAAATGTTTAATTATAGTTAGTAATAACACAATGATTGTACAAATATGCATTATTGAATATTATCGGTATGGTCGTAGTTGGATGTACGATAGATTGTATTCAGTAAGATGTGCATTTAAATCCTATTTTATAGAAGGAGTTAACGAGTTTATCACGTGGGTGTTTGCTCAGGAATATTGTCGAAGTGAAGGAGGAGTTAGGTGTCCCTATCTTAAATGTGAATGTAGACCAATAATTAGTGACCCAGAGGAAGTAGCACGTCATTTGCATAGAAGGGGTTTCATTGAAAATTATTGAGTTTGGACGTATAATGATTAAGAACTGCCAAGTAACGTACCAGAGACTAGCAACATGCATGTTTCATGTAGGCGACCGCCTATGGAATATGAGGAAAACTTTAATCTGATCGGTGAGATGGTTGAGGATGCTTTTGGTGTGAACGTGACATATGATCAACCTTAGGATTTTGACGGAGAAGTGTTGCCGAATGAGGAAGTGCAGAGATTTTATCAGTTGTTGAGTGAGATGAATACGCCATTGTTCGAGGGGTTGTCAAACTCAAAGTTATCAATGTGTGTGAGATTATTGGCCTTTAAGTCAAATTGGAATGTTCCTGATTAGTGTCTTGAACATTTCGCAAAAATGATGTTGGACTCCACCGTAAAGAAAGACAAAAGCTTTTATGATACAAAGAAGTGGGTGTGGATGTTGGGTTTAAAAGTAAGAAAGATTGATTGTTGCATTAGTGGTTACATGTTATTTTATGACAATGAGTTTGGTACTCAAGATGGATTGTTATAGGAATGCAATTTTTGTAAGAGTCCAAGGTATCAAGTTCGTAGTAAAGTCATTAACAGCAAGCAAAAGCGTGTAGCAGTAAAGTCCATGTTTTATCTTCCGATAATACCACGATTAAAAATAATGTTTTCTTCAATGTACAATGCAAGTCAAATGACAAAGCAAAGTATTAAATGTAATTAATTAGTGACGTGATTTTCACGTCACATATTTGTGACGTGAAAATCACGTGGCAAATAAAGTACTTTTTGACTTTAACTCCTGTTGCGCCTGCTTCTTCTGCAAATCCAGAATTTCTATGCAAGCATGTTGCTACGGAATTTTCCCGTCACAACGTTGTGACATAAAAACCATGTCGCAAAAAATTTTCCACCCGCTCCCTAGCCACGTGATTGTTGACGTCGTAAATTAGTTGTTGTGACGTGATTTTTCACGTTGTGACGTGAATTTCACATCACAAATGAGAGTTTATTTTGTAGTGTTTCCATGCTTCTATCTTTTCTCCTTCTCATACTTTTTTCTTTTTCTCTTTTTCAAGTCTTTTTTGTTGCTCATCCTTCATCTATTTTAATAATATTTGGAATTCCACACATCCAAAATAAGGTTTATTTATCAACCATGGCGGAGAATCATGCTACAAGGTAACTCTCTCTCTCTCTCTCATCATCCTTTTCTTTTTTCTCTTTCTCTCTGTCTTCCCTCTCTTCCTTCTTCTCTTTCTTTTCATTCTCTTTCTGTTTCTCTAACATTTAGAGAAAACCTTAATCCCTAATTTTTACACTTCTTCTCTTTGTCTTTCTTCAACGTAGAAATCATTGTTCCAACCCGACCAAATTTTCTTTCTTTAAGATTTTTCATTTTTCATCTGTTGATATTTATGGTTTCAGTATTATTTTCTCAGATCTGTACAAATTGGCCTGAAATTTGTGAAAACGGTGATGATTTGTACGCTGGTGAAATAGAAGTGGATCTTGATATAGGTTTTCTACTGAATACATGGGAATCTACATGGGTGAGTTTGTGTTGTCATTGTTTGATTCCATTTAGGGTTTCAACTTTTTTTCATTTTCATGGTTCTTTAACTAGTTTTTTTAATGTGAATGCTTAACTGTTCGAAACTTTTATATTTTAGTTTTTGAATGTGAATGCTTAACTGTTCGAAACTTTTAATTTATTATCATCTCACACATTTGTTTGTTAAACTTGACTAATATGAATGATTGAAACACTTTACATAGTGGATATGCCTTAACATTGTCTTCTATTTTATTAGGTATGGAGGGATTTTAGAGGTATCCTTGTCATTATTTGGCTCTGTATTGTTGAGTTTAAGAAGTCGAAATTCTCACATAAATCTAAATTGCTTATATTATTTTTATATCGCTGGAAAATTGATTTTATTTATGTTTTTACAGTGGAAAGCTCTTGCTCGAGAGCTTATTGGTATAAGTGTTTGTCAACTACAATCTTAACCTGGGGGAACTACAACTTTGGGTTAGTTAAAATACCTAAACATATTTGTAACGCGGTGGGAGAACTGACTTGGTTGTTTTGCGTTTGATCGCAAATGTTGCAGTTAGCAAGAGTCGCCATAGACTTTTCTTTTATCCAAAAGGAAAGGTTGAAAAGAACAAGAAAGACCTTTGAGATGTTTTCTTGAGTTCGAGGGGTAGATTATGAAAAGGGAAGGTATTAACACCCTTTTCATCCGTAGTTATCTACGAGATCTTAGTTACTTGCTAGATCACTTGCTTTTGTTTGAAAATGTGATTTGTGTGGTTTTCTGAAAGTATTTTGAAAAGGCGCCATCGTTTTAGGCAAACTTTGTAATGATTCTCGTTCGTAAGAATGTATACAAAGTATTGATCTTTTGAAAATGTTTTCAAGTTTGAAAGATGTTTTTGAAAGTGTTGGTGTTTGTTTTTGAAAATAGCAAGGATGTTTTGGTTTGAAAATGAGCAAGCAACTAGAAACATTCTACCTACTCAAAAGTCTTTCATATTTATTTCCTCTTTCCTTTGACTTTGTTATCTTACCATTGATTTGGTAAATAACCCTATATTTGGATGTAAAAGGGACGGGAAAGGGTCATCGTATAGCCATGATTAGAAATGTTGTAAGATATCTTAGTATTTTCTTTAAGGGGCTAAGATCATTTTTGAAAGGCAACTTTGATAGCGTCATCGAGGACTATGATCTTGTATTTTTGCTGGTTTTTGCTAAGATACCTCACATGCATAATATGGCTATTTTATAAGGCAACAAAGTGGATTTACCCTAAGAGTGCAAGGGTGCAAGTGTGTCTTTTTCATGCTTGATTTGTCTTGATTAGGGTTTGCTATTTGTTGGTTTTAATATTTCCATACAAGCATTAATTTACTAGCAATTATATATAAGGCATTAAATTGCGAAAAATATAAATACTAAGTTATTACATCATTAGGAGAGGGGGTGTACAAATTTACAAATGGGGAAATTGCAAAAAAATTAAATCTAAATAATTATTACAACCATATTGAATATTGTACAAGAATTGAATAAATAACAATGTACAAATGCAAATGAAAAAAAAAAGAAATGATTTTTGTTTGGTTTTTTATGAAAGGGTTTTAACCTAAACCTAATTAAGAAAAATGATTAATGAAAATTAAATGAAGTTAACTTAAACTAAATAATAAAAGAAATTAACTAGAAATATTTTCTAGGGTTTTATTTATGAAAAGGGTTTAAATTAATAAAAATAATATGTATATTAATTAGTTAAAAGAAACCTAAGTTCTAAATTTATTTTAATTATAAGAAAATAATATAATGGTTAAACTTAAACCTAAATATTAATTATTAAAAAAGAAATTTATTGATTAAGAAATATGTTTTTTATTCTTTTGTTTTATAAAGAAAAATAAACTAAACAAATATAACTAATAAAATATAAATATTTTTGGATTTTTATTAGTAACAATAAATATAATAATAATAATAATAATAATAATAATAATAATAATAATAATAATAATAATAATAATAAATAAATAAAATAAAAATATAAAAGAAAGAAAATGGGCCAGGACGTATGAAAGTGAAACAGGGAGTATGAGATAAGCAAAATACCAGGCCCAACAAAAGGGAGCCCAACGCCCGCCTTCAAACAAAAAATGAGAGAAAATATGAATAAAGAATCAAAAGGGTACCACTGGGGCTCAAATCCAGGTCCCTCTGGTTACAGGCGCACGCTTTAACCACTGCGGTAGTGATACATCCGTTAACTTATGTCAAACCATAAATATACATTTGAAACACGTTCCTTAAGATGACTTCATCTTCTTCCTCGCGCCATAACCAGTCATGAATTCAAATCCTGTAACTTCTTCATCTCTCAACCATTTGCAAAATTATAAACATGAAACTTGCTCCAAATTTCATCACGAGTTCAGTCATATAAATAACTAGAGCTATAAATAAAAAATGAGCATGAATTTTGAATGGTACCAAATATGACCGAATTTTTTCAGAAAATTCAACTCTAAAATTCTCACTACTCAGGAAACTAAATGAATTCTAAGGACATGGTTAGTTTCAAGACTATGATGTCTACATTTTATCTTTACAAATGGAAACCAAATGATGCCTATATGAAGAGTTCAAAAGTCAGAAAACTTACCTTGCAAGAGGGTATCGTGTTTTGAGTTTGAGCAGCTTTCAACGAGTCCTAGTGATTGGGTTAGCTTCCTCATGTTCCCATGAAGCTAATGTGATGCTTGGCTTGGGCTGAAAGTGGTTGAGGAGTTCTGGAGAAGTCAAATTGCAGAGCTCTGTTTTTGGTTATGGAGATTGATGAAGATGGAGTTACAGTTATGAAACAGGGTCAGGGCTGAGTTGTTTTTGATGTTTAGAAGCTTTAGGAACCAAAAGGCTTGGAAACGCACGAGGGAGATGTGAGTTTCAAGTTTTTGGTCATATTATGCAAGAATGGAGTTTTGTGTTACAATTCTGAGTTCTAGGGAGCTTTAGGGCTTGTATGCATGTGTTTTGATGAAAATGACTTGTGCATAAGTAAGGAAAAAGTTGTGAGGTTTGAGAGGGTCAGAATCACACAATTACAAGTTATGGCTATGTTACTTGATTTTGAAGAAAAGTGAAAACATGGTTTCAAGGTAAAGTACAAGCATGGGCTGACTTGTTAGAGGCTTGGGACAAATTTCTTTTGGTTTATAGGTCGTGTATGATCAGAAGAGAACAAGTGCAAAGCACAAGAACAAATTTTGTGCATAAAGCTACTTTTCCAAAATGGCAATGTGGACTTTCTTCCTAAAATAGAAATAAGCATGGGAAATGCATTGAATGCTTGAGTTGAAGCCTCTAATAGTTGTTCAAAACATTAATTATGGAGTGCCAAACAAGTTTGAGGCCTGTAAAGCAAAGATTGTGCAGCCTAAACATGGATTTGAATTCTTACTCATCATGAAATTGACCTATAATTCAAGAATGAAATGTCAACTTCATGCCTTCGATTATCCTTGCTCAAACATAATCTCAAGGATTTCTTGGACATTTTAGAAAGCTTGTAATGTTCTCTACAACCTCTCTTTGAATTAATTTTTAAAATTCCCCTCGGAACTATGTGAAAAATTTCCATGAAGTTAGGTCAAAATCCTGCCTAAACTAGGGCAAAATTTTCACTAAGTGTTTAGTTTCATGAACATGTATTCACAAAATCATAACTTGAAATCCATGAATTTATAGGATAAGTTCTGTAAAGAAATTTTTTAGATTTCATTGATATCTACAACTTTCTTGTTGAATGTTTCCTTTGAATCATCTTGCATCATGGTGAAAAAAAATGGCTCAAAGTTGTGAAAAAACATGAAGTTTTCAACACTTAGAAAAATTTCTAAGTTTGAAAATTTTGACTTTTCAAAATGAAATCTTGACTTTTTGATTTCTTGATGAACAATTTTCATATTTTGACATGTTTTGATGAATTGTGATCTTTGACACTTGATTTTGACTAAAAAAAAGTCAAAGTTTGACTTTTCAGTGTGCAATTGACTTTTGATCAGTTGACTGAAAATTAACTATCAATCAAATGACCTTGAGAAATGTTTTGAGTCATGCCATTAGGTTAAAATGATGCAATTGAAATCTTGAAATCATGTCTCAAACCAATTAACCATTTGCTAGGTCAAAAATCAGAAATTGCCCTTTCTCAATTAAAACCCTAATTTTGATCATTTTGCCCTTGATGACTTGATCAAATTTCTTAAGGAATTGTGGTCCAAACTTGATCAAATGACATACAGGAGTTCACAATGTTGATATGGATAAAAAATTATGAAGTTTGACTGTAAATTGACCACAATTGACTTTTTCCCCAACACAACTGATTTTTTAGGTCAACTGCTCAATTGACTGAGTAAAAATGTGATCCATGACTTGAAACTTGAAATGAGAAATCTTAGGGGTCCTTAATGATCCATGAAAGTCATATGAGTCATTAAAAGTTCAATTATCCATGTGCAATCTCAAACCCTAATTTCAATCATCAATGCTTAAGGAGGTGTCTTGAGCTGATCAACCCTTGTGTAGTCTTGAACCAAAGGAGATTTTGTGAGAAAATACTTGATAAATGAGAGGGAAAATTTTGAGGTACAACATATTCCCCTGTTCAACCTTTTTTAACCTGAAGAGTTATATTGGCGGATCTGTCATTCGTGACTTGAAGGTGGAAGATGATTGAACACTAGAGTGCCCAGATATTTGCACTTGAAGATGAAATGGGAATGGGCTTATAGATGCCATTTGGAGGAATGATGGAGATTTTCCCGAGATGGGCTTGTAGATGCCATCCAAGGGTGACTGTTGACAGAAAATGGACTAAGTCTGAACTTGATTTCAACTGAAAAAGAATCAACACAAATCTTTGGAGTGATTTATCTGAGCCAGGAGAAGTCTTGTATGTTGCTTGACTGGGAAGAATCAGAATAAATCTTGGAGCGATTTATCTGAACCAGAAATGTTCATTTGCAAAGTATCAGGATAAACCGTTGAGAGATTTAAAATTGAACCAAAAGAGGTCTTAAATATTATTTAACTCAGAGTAGATCTTTGAGTGATTTATCTTAACTAGAGAAAGCGTGTGCGGGAAAGAATTAGAATAAATCATTGAGAGATTCAAACTGAACCGGAAGGGATCTGGAGAAGAACCAGAACAAATCATTGAGAGATTTATCTGAACCAGAGAAGACGTCTGTGGGAAAGAATCAGAATAAACCGTTGAGAGATTAAAAATGAACCGACATGGATTTGAAGAAGAATCGGAATAAACCGTTGAGAGATTTAAGATGAACCGGCAGGGATCTGGAGAAGAATCAGAATAAACCGTTGAGAGATTTATCTGAACCAAAGGAAACATCTACGAGAAAGAATCATAATAAATCGTTGAGATATTTAAGCTGAACCGAAAGGGATCTGGAGAAGAATCAGAATAAATCATTGAGAGATTTATCTAAAACAGAAATGTTTCTTTTGGAAAGTATCAGGATAAACTGTTGAGAGATTTAAACTGAACTAAACGAGGTCTTGAATATTCTTTAAGTGGAGAGAATCCGAGTAAATCTTTAAGCGATTTATCTGAACCATATAAAGCATCTGCTACGTAGATGGTTGACCAATCCTTTCTTGGGAATTGATCTGTATTTGACGTGTTGAAAAATTGACGATAATTCTCCGTTGATTGATCTTTCCTGAAAAATATGAAAGGTTAGTTGCATGCAATGTCATGATGTATGAAATGCATGGTGCAATGATGTTCTAAAAATAAATTAGATTGTGTCGTATGTATCTGTGCTGTCAATGCTATGACGTATGGATGTAATGTATGGACACAATAATTGTTATGATGCAGTGTTGTTGGAGTAGGGGAAAATAAATCCCCGAGCATTGTTGAGAATGACGAGTGCAAGTCTTCATGTTTTGAAGTGTTGATGAGTTTCCAATTGTTAGAGAAATGAACTCTGTTGTGTAAGGGAAATGCTATGTATTGCTTGTAGACCTCGTGAAATCCTACGGCGGAATCCTGAGAAACTGGGTGACTTTCACTAGGGAATCTTAGGAGCGATAACTAGAAGTTTTGTTCTACATGGGATGTGAGAGAGCTTGATATCATTAAGCTGAATACTGGAGATATGTTAGCGATCATGTAATGGGATGTCCCGTCTTCCGCTCTTGCTGGAAAAAGTACCTGTGGGGGATTTTATGGAATAGTCTAAAGATATTATCCTATTTAGTGATTGTCTTTCTATTTTATGTTCTTCTTTTTTGTTCATTTGTAAACAGTAGTCGCGTTCAAATGCATATGTTCAAAAATAATCATTGGACGTTTTCGCAAACAAAACAAGGAAATAAAAGAAAAGCAGATAGTTTTGCACAATGTCATCGTAGGAAATGAAAATTTGATACAGAGAAAAGATAGCTATGTGAAATAATCCCATGGGATTCCCATTCTGCTTTAGCCTTCGTGTCTCTGAGCGTCTTGTCCACTGACTGCCTTGTTTGAAGTAGATTGGATTAATTAGACCCATTTGAGCTTGTAATACAATGCTAGAGGTCGTATTTAAGGTGATCTAACAGGACATAGTCATACGCTTTAATTCCATAACTTTTTCCTGGACCGCCCTTTCGGGTTTTCAGTCCACCGGGATACCTTTTTTTTCCCAATCCGCCCTTTCGGGTTTTCAGCTTGCCAGGTGTACAAATTTTTTTTTTGTATTTTATCCCTAATTTTTCCTGAACCTTTGTGGTTCGCTGGGATGCTCTTGTTTTTCCTAGGTGTGTCAACCTAGAGGGTCTCTTATGTGTAGTATCTTTTGACTATATCCGCGTTCACAGAGTGCGGAAGGTCGTCACCATCCATAGTGGTTAGGATCATTGCTCCACTAGAGAATATGATTTTGATCACAAATGGTCCCTCGTATGTAGGAGTCCATTTTCCTCTGGGATCACCTTGTGGCAATATGATACGCTTGATTATCAAATCACCAACCTGATATACCTGGCGTCTGACCTTTTTGTTAAAAGCTTTTATCATACGTTTTTGGTACATCTGGCCATGACAAACAGCCGTAAGCCTCTTCTTATCAATAAAGTTCAACTGGTCAAGCCGAGTTTGAATCCAATCATCTTCATTCAGCCCTGCATCCTTTATGATTCTCAGAGAAGGTATTTGGACTTCAATTGGTAGAACAACTTCCATGTCGTATACCAAGAAGAAGGGAGTTTCCCCCGTTGACGTACGCGCCGTGGTACGGTACCAATGGAGAGCAAATGGTAACATCTCATGCCAGTTCTTGTAGGTTATTGTCATTTTTTGTATGATCTTCTTAATGTTTATATTTGCGGCTTCGACAACACCATTCATCTTTGGCCGGTAAGGAGAAGAATTATGGTGCTGGATCTTGAATTACGCACATAGTGCAGTGATCATAGTATTGTTAATATTCGTACCATTGTCTGTGATGATTCTCTCTGGGATACCGTACCGACATATGAGATTCTGTTTGATGAATCGGGCCATAACATTCTTAGCAACGGAAGCGAAAAAAGCTTCCTCAACCCATTTCGTGAAGTAGTCAATGGCCACCAAGATGAAGCGGTGCCCATTAGAAGCTATAAGTTTGACTTCTCCAATCATATCGATGCCCCACATCACGAATGGCCAGGGAGCAGTCAGAACGTTCAGATGCACTTGAGGTACATGCACTTTGTAAGCATAGATCTGACACTTGTGGCAGGTTCTTGAATGCTGGTGGAAATCTTCTTCCAAGGTAGACCAGTAGTACCCTTCCCGTAGGATCTTTTTAGCCATCGCGTGCCCACTGGAATGGGTGCCAAAAGTGCCTTCATGTAGATCAGCCATGATCTTTTCTGCCTCAACCTTGTCTATGCAACAAAGCAAAACAGAATCGTGGTTGCGCTTGTAGAGAATGCCATTACTGAGGAAGAACTTAGCATAGAATCTTCTCAAGCACTTCTTATCATTGACTGAAGCTCCCTCCGGATACTCTTGGGCTTCGAGATACTTCTTAACTTCATGGAACCAAGGCTTGTCAACTACTTCTTTAGCATCAATCTCGTGACAGTAAGTTGGTTCATCCATCTGTTCAATGGTGATCTGGGGAGCCTCGTTACCCCACTTGAGTTTAAACATGGATGACATAGTGGCCAGCGCTTCTGCTAGTTGATTTTCCTCTCGTGGAAAATGCTCAAAGTTAATTTCCTCAAAATATGGGATTAATGTCAATGCATGTTCTTTGTAGGGGATGCGATTAGGGTGCTTCGTGTCCCATTCTCCTTTGATATGATTGATGACTAAGGCTGAATCTCCAAATACACTTAAGGATTTGATTCCCAAATCTATGGCAGCTTTGAGACCAAAAATACACGCTTCATATTCTGCCATATTATTGGTACAGTTGAAACAAAGTCTTGCAGTGAAGGGAGTATGACATCCTTCAAGGGATATGATTATAGCACATATGTCATTGCCGAGTGAGTTAAAGGCTCCGTCAAAAACCAAAGTCCATCGGGATCCTTGTTCAGGTCCGTCATATGGTCTGAGTTCTTCACAATTGTTTACCATCATGATGCCTTCATCTGGGAACTCGAATTTCATGGACTGATAGTCATCTATGGCTTGTTGAGCAAGGTGATCGGCTAGCACACTAGCATTTATTACTTTTTGGATAGTGTACTAAATGTCGTATTCAGTCGGGATCATCTTCCATCTTGCTATTCTCCCAGAGAGGGCAGGCTTCTCAAATATATATTTAATTGGATACATCTTAGATATTAATAAGGTAGTATGGGTCAACATATGCTGTCTTAGCCAGCGAGCAGCCCATACCAGAGCGCATCAAGTTTTCTCAAGAAGTGAATATCTTGTTTCACAGTTGGTAAACTTTTTGCTCAGGTAATAAATAGCATGCTCTTTTCGGCCAGACTCGTCATGCTGCCCCAACACACACCCCATTGAATTTTCCAAGACAGTTAGATACATTATCAAAGGTCTTCCCTCGACTGGCAGCATCAAAACAGGAGGCTCTTGTAGGTACTCTTTGATCTTGTCGAAGGCAGCTTGGCATTCATCATTCCATCTGACTACTTGATCTTTCTTCAGTAATTTGAAGATTGGTTTACAAGTAGCCGTTAAGTGAGAAATGAATCTGGCAATGTAGTTTAGTCGTCCTAATAATCCTCTAACTTCCTTCTCGGTGCGAGGAGCATGCATTTCTTGTATTGCTTTTACCTTGGCAGGGTCCACTTCGATACCTTTACTGCTGACGATGAAGCCTAGGAGTTTACCGGACCTCACCCCAAATGTGCATTTATTTGGATTCAACCTTATCTTGTATTTCTTCAGTCTTTCAAACAGTTTCTGCAAATGGTAAAGATGTTCCTTTTCGGTTTGAGATCTGGATATCATGTCGTCCACATAGACCTCTATTTCGTGATGGATCATGTCGTGAAATAGAGCTACCATGGCACGCTGATAGGTTGCCCCATCGTTCTTTAACCCGAATGGCATAACCTTGTAACAGAATGTGCCCTACTGTGTGACGAAGGTCGTTTTCTCCATGTCCTCAGGTGCCATTTTGATTTGATTATAGCCTGAGAAACCATCCATGTAGGAAAATACATTATGCTGTGCGGTGTTGTCAACCAGAATATCGATATGGGGAAGTGGGAAATTATCCTTAGGGCTTTCCCTATTCAAATCTCTGTAGTCCAAACACATGCATACTTTACCATCTTTTTTAGGAACTGGAACAACATTGGTGACCCATTATGGATAGGAGGTGACGGCTAAGAACCCCACGTTGAATTATTTCAGGACTTCAGTCCTGATCTTCTCTGACATGTCTGGCCGCATGCGACAGACTTTCTATTTTACCGGAGGGCAGTCTTCTTTTGTCGGTAGACGATGGACCACGATATTAGCGTCGAGTACTGGCATGTCTTTGTATGACTAGGAAAATATCTCAACATAGTCATGTAGTAATTGAATTAAGCCCTTCTTAACACTAGATTCCAGATTGGCTCCTACCTTGAATTCTTTCTTGTCCTCTTCGGTACCTAAGTTAACTGTGTCCACTGGTTCTTCGTGGGGCTGTATGGTCCTTTCTTCCTATTGTAGTAATCTGGCTAGTTCCCTTGGAACTCCACAATCTTCCTTACCTTCGTCTTCGGCTTGGTAAATTAGATTTTCAAAGTCACAATAGGCCATAGCAGAACCGTTACCCATGGGATCCTGAGTGGATGTAGATCTTCATTTTGATATGTGATTGTGTGTAAGAGCATAGCTATTTTTGAAAGAAATAAAAATGTAGAAAAAGAAAGACAAAGAGCACAAAGTTTGCATGCAAAAAGGTCCATGATTCATTGATGACATATGAAAATGAAGTAACAACCCTTACAAATGGATCGTTGTTCCTCGGGTAAGACACAAGGTTTTAAAAGTCTGAATTGTTTAATTATTACAAGTCCGAAAAAAATTTAAAGACAATTACTGTTGGATAAAATTAATAGAGAAAAATTCTTTGGCTTCTTATTTGCTGAGTCCTCCGTTGATAGTTGGGAAAATCTAATCTTCTAGGTCACAACTGTCATCACTATCCTCTACTGCGTTGACTTCACGGCTGTTGATCTGCAAAGGTGGTCCCCCGGCACGAGCATGACGAACATCTTTCTGGCCTCCTGAAGTAAAACCCAAACCAAATTTTCCAGACTTGTAGGGGATATCTGGGAGTTGGCCCCAAATAATACACCCACCTTCTTCAACCACTGCCTTGGCATCTTTCAGAGAAGACATCTTTAGCGGAGGTCTGGTAATATTCGGGACTTGGGAAACAGTTTTGGTTACTGCCACTGTTTGTGGGATTTCCTCGAAATGCTGACACAGAGTTTCAATAAATTCACCATCCATTTCTACGTATCTGAAGGAGTTCAAGTGACTGACCATATATTCCTCTTCTCCATGGAAAATGATGGTTTTCCCTTGGTTGGGTATTTTAGCATCTGATGTAATGTAGAGGTAACGACACTAGCGTCATGAATCCATGGTCGGCCCAATAAACATGAATAGGAAGGGAGAATGTCCATCACGTAGAAAGTTGAATTAAAGGTTTGAGTTCCAACTTTAATTGGGATATCCACCTCCCCCTGCATCATTCTCTTCGAATCGTCGAAGGCCCTTACCACTATGCTACTGGGTTTTAAGGCCAGACCTTCACAGTCTAGTCTATCAAGAGCCTTCTTAGGTAGCACATTCAAAGATGAACCAGTATTAACCAGGACATGGGCCAAAATAGTGCCCCTGTATTCGAAAGAGACATGCAACGCCTCATTGTGTTTCCTCATTCTAGCTGTCAGGTCAACATCAGAAAAGCCTAAACCGTTGTCAGCTGTTAAACTGGCCACACAATCTTTGAACTAATCAGTAGAGGTTTCCTGTTGCACATGTGCATTTTTAAGAAATTTCACCAAGGCCTTCGCATGAGCCTCAGAGCACAACAGTAAAGCTAGTATAAAAATCTTTGACGAAGTCTGCCCTAGCTATTCGACTACATTATAGTCACTTCTGTTTATAATTTTCAAAATTTCTTCCATCTCCTTCTTGGAGGTTTCTGGGATAGATACTGATTGCGCCTTCATCTAGACAGGCTCAACCAAAAATCCTTTGCCCCGAGTCTCGGTCTTATCGGTGGTAGGGGTGTCAGTAGGGGTAACCATAAGGACTGTAGTAGTAGTATCAACAGGAACAAAAGCAGGGATGATCACAGAACCGGTAACAGTTTTTGGAGGAGCAATCTCAGGGGAGAATACTCTTCCACTTCGGGTCATTTTGCTGGTTCCCGCAACGTTGCTGATGTCAGGGTCAACCTTCTCAAAAATCGAGTCTTCATCAGCCAGCCAATCCTGCTTGACACCGTGATAGTAGACGTCGCCCCCATAGTTCCAAGGGACAGTTTTATCTGAGGAGTACGAGATCAGTCCTAGCCTAGTAATTATCAGTAGAGTCACCTTAGGAACAGATGTAATCCTAATGGGTCTTTTGGTGGAGACCCAGGAAGGATTGGCGGAAATGGTTACTATTGAAAATTCTTTGTAAGAAATGGTGGGAACGGGAGTCTTCTCAAACAAAATCTCTTTGTAATCCATTAGGCACTGGACACCTGCTTTCAATAAATGACAACCAGTTGGTAGGGATAAACAGAGGTGGTAGCCTTCGCCACATCCCAGAAAAAAATCGGCCTTCAACATGTTCCTCTTGACAGTGAGGAGAGGAGTAACAAGTTCATCAACAACAGTAACAAACACATCATCTTTAACAACGTTAACATCACGGCCATGCTTGGGCATTGGAGCAGTGATAACATTTGCGATCTCAGGAGCATCAAATTCAATTTATTTTGCCTCGAGAAGGTCTTGCACTTTGTTTTTATCCCAGCAATTGTTGGTATCATGGCCTGGACTTTCTGAATGGTAAGCACAATGAGCATTAGGGTTGTAATGAGGGGAGGAAGTGTTGGTATTCTTCAGGGCTTCCTTCAAATTTACTAGATTAGATCTCAACTAATATGGAAGGACTTGATATAGCGTCATATTTATCCAGGTAAACTGTATTACTAGTCTTTTTGTTCTAGGCTGATTGTTCCTTTTATTGAGTAGGTGTGGACTTATGGATCATGATGGCCCCTACCGGTTGACAGCATTCCGTTCTGTCCTGATTCCTTTGAGGGTACACAACACCCACCTCTTTCTTCCCCATAAATTTTTTTCTCAGGACATTGGAGGATGCGTTCTTTTGGATCTTCCCACTCTTAATCCCAGCTTCCACTTTTTCCTAGGTCAAGATTAATTCAGTGAAGCCGGATGAGGAGCTCCCAATTAGATGATTAAAGAAAGGACCGGAAAGGGTACCCAAAAACATGTCTACTAGCTCCCTGTCAGATATGGGAAGCTGGACTCTTCCTGCTAAGTCCCTCCATTTCTGAGTGTAGTCTTTGAAACCCTCGTTCGAACCCATAGTCAGACTATGGAGTTGAGTACGGGTGGGAGCAAGGTCTGCGTTGTATTGATACTGTTTATAAAAATCAGCGACCATGTCTTCCCAATTATGGATATTGGCCCTCTCCAGTTGATAGAACGAATCTAGCTGAGTCCCGAATAGACTATCCTGAAAGAAGTGGACCCAAAAATCTCTGTTAGCAGTGTGAGGTTGTATCTTCCACACATAAGATCGGAGGTGCATCTTAGGACATGAAACCCCTTCGTACTTAGCAAACACTGGTGCCTTGAACTTTGGTGGAATAACAATCCCAAACACCAAACCAAGCTCTTCAAAGTCTAGCTCGGGCACTTTCTGAATATCCATTACACTTAGACGTTCTTCCAGATGTTTGTATTTGTCGTCAGCCAGAGGATACTGCTCTTCATAGTAATCATCTTCTTCTTTCTCTTCAGATTCAGGATGGCCAGTCACTTCCATGCTTTTACCTTCTTGATCATCCTTTTCACCTGATGATGTTGCAAAGTCTAGGGTCCGTCTGGCTGGCCCTGGGAACCTTCTTCCCAGATTCAAAACACCGGTTGATTTCTTCGCTTTCTTCTTCTTTTCTTTGATTAGAAAAGTTTTCAAATCCTCTTGTCCTTTTGCTAAAGTCAAGAACATTTGTTAAAACTGAGCATTCTATGCCTGGAGATCTTTCATTGTCTGCTCAAGATCCATCTTACTGAAATAAATAGTAGAAAGATAAGGAGACCTGTTGTAAGAAACTTGTTTGTGTTATGATGAATGAAGATGCATATGCAATGATTTCAAGGAAATTAGAGATTTAAATTTGCTTTAGACAAAAAGGAACACACGTTATATTAATAAATCAAAGTTTGAGTACATCATGCCTCTTTGGGCTTACAATGAAAGAAATAAAATACAAAATTCTAAGACAAAAAAGTTGAAGGAATCCTCTTTGGTGTAATGTAGGCGTTCAGAATCCGCTCCTCATGAAGCTGATTGGTGAGTTCCAGAACCTTCTTCTCGCTGGCATAGAATTTGGCTTCGAAAGTGTCTCGCTCCCATTTAAGCTGTATCCAATCCCTTTGCAAGTCTTCGAGAGAGGTGTGCACGTTGGGATGAAGGATAGTGTATGGGACATCTCCTTCCATAACAAGCTCTATGATAACTGGCAGAATAGAGGGGTAAGGCATCATAAGACTTTGAGCACGAGCTCGTATCCATTTGAGATAAGGTTCAAGAGGGATGGAATTCTTGTGTCCCAGTGTATTACTATCAACTTTATGTACCATGCCTCAAGCTCGCATGAACCTTTTGCGGTAATCCTGAGCATCATTCTCGTAGTCGAAGACGATTCCTTGAATAAGTGCATCATGAGGACCATACCTTCTTGTAGCGATAAAAAATGTAGCGGGGTAAATCGGAGATCGAATTATTGATTAATTCGTCTCACAAACGCAAGAGTCGCCACCGCGCTTTATTGTTTCCAAAGGAAAAGGGAAAAGAGCGAAATAAAACCCTAAATATGCAATGTAAATAATACTTTTTTTTTAAAAGTAATGAAAATACAAGGCGTTTTTGAAAAGAGATCTTATGGTTCGGGGGTTGGTTATACAATGGGAAGGTATTAGCACCCAATGTATCTATAGTACTCTATAGGAACCTTTTGAAATATCTGTTTATTTAAAATTGATCGCTTGATTGAAAAATGAATCGTTTTGGCCGAAAAGGGGTACGGACGGGTTTTTGAAGATACGACGACCTAACGTCGAAGTTTTTGCTTAAAGGGTATAAATTTTGAAAAGATTGAATACTTGAAGGAAAATGATCCTAAGTTTTAATGAAAATGCAAATATTCGCGCGATTAGACTTGAGGACATGAAGTCAACAAATTTATCGTTTTTTCCTTTGGATTTAAACGTAAACAGAATAAACAAATAAATATGAAATAAATAAACAGAAAAATTATGCGGATAATGATTAAATAACAATAGTTAAATGATAGACTAAATGATGTGAATAATGCATTTTTTAGATTCTTGGTTTAATATTAATGAAAAGAAATGTTTTAATAGCTTTCATTTTTTACGCATTTTTTAATATGGATAAAAGCATGAGGATTAATTAAAGGAGTCAAAATATTTTTATTTTTTTAAGTCTCTATATTTTTTATATATTTCATATTAATATTAACTAAAACGAGTGAATTAATTAAATAAAATATTTGTCATTTCTATATGTTTCTAAATTTAATATGTTTTTCTTTTTTAATAAAAGGTATTATTTTAATAGTTATTAAATAGTTAGACTAAGTTAAAACCTAAAGTTATTAATTTAATCTAAAAAAAAAGGGAACTAACAATAATCAAATTAATCTAAAAAAGGTCAAATGATCTAAAATCGTTTTAATTAAATTATACCCTTATTTGACTAAGTTTACTAATTATCTCAACTAATAAAACTCTAGAAGAAGAAAAAAAACTAAAGAAAATAAATAGGGAAAAGAAAAAAAAGTATATAAAACAGGGTAGATAATAAAGAGTTTATATGGGCCAAAGGGGTTTCTAAAAGGCCTGATCAAAATGGAAGGGGGGGGGGGTGCCATAAGCAATTCGTTTGGGCTTTAGCAATTAACTTGAGGTCCATATCATCACTTGTTTCTTTTAGGGATTAAACATAATGTTAGGAAAAGCAAATTAGGGTTAAGGTTCTTGAACAGAAGCGGCGCTCCTTGTTGTCCGTATCGTCTTCTTCGTCCTCGCGCGTTATCCTCTTCAATCGCTACTGAAATCTCCTCCTGTCTAATGGCCACCAGCTCCCACTGTCCTCTTCCCTCCAGCCAAACGTTAAGGGGGCGACAGATTCTACGGTATAAATTCGTTTTATCACTCGTTTTAGGGTTTCATTGTAAATGCATGTTGTAATCTTTGATCCACTTTGATTCTGATTTCGTTTTATTGTTTGTGGGAGGTGTTATGAAAGTAAAAGGGGGAAAGGAAATCGTTACCTAGAGGCGGAGATGGAGGAGGAACAGTAGGGTGCGACGGAGGCCACGGCAAGGAAGGACAGGCGCGAGCTTGCTTCGGACTACTGGACCCTGGTTTGTGTATTTGTCCTTCTTCTTCTTGATTTGTTATTCTGTATGCTTTTGCTTTTGGCCAATGATGCTATGCTGAGACTTTTCCGGTTGCCTTGAATATGCTATGTTGGAACACTTTGTTTTGATTAGCTCCCTCTTCTCCTCCTCCTTGCCTTGTTACTGTTGCCTTATGATAGCCTATGACAACGAATTCTAAGGCCTTATGTGTTTTTGGACATGGTTTCAATGGTTTATGCTTTGCTGGTTTTGAAATGGTGATGGTGTTTGTTGGTTTAGGATTCTACTGGTTTTTGAAATGCAGTAGGCTATGGTTCTGGTAATGCAGTTAATAAGTTCTGGTTTTTAGGCCATGTTGTTTTATGCTATATCAGGTTTTTTATGGTTTAGCAGTATGCTATGGTTCTTATGTGATATTGGTTTGATGGCTCAATCAGGTTTTTATAAGGTTTAGGCCATATTGTTTGATTTACGTGGGTTTGGCGTTTGACAGTAGGCTATGGTTTTTGGTGTTTTGGTTTCGGTAGTAGACAGGTTTTGTAATGCAGATAGCAGGTTTATGGTTGTGTATGGTTGATGGAAACAGGGGAATGGGTTTTCGTTGTTAGGCCATAAGGTTTTGGTAATATGCAGGCTTATGGTTTATGACAGTGGGCAGGTTTTAATAATGCAGTTGAATGGTTTTTGTTTTTAATGCAGGTTGTTAAAAATCTCCTTGTTGAAGGGGTTTGCTAGCTTGTTATAACAACTTTTTTCTTTTCTCCTCAGGTTTACGTTACAGGCTTAGGCTGTGTTACAGGTTGGAGATTTGAATATTTGAATAATATTCTGCCTCCTGCATCATATTGTTACAGCAGTTTTGTTTGTATTCTACTCTTGTGCTTCTCCTTTTACTGTGTTACTGCAGTCGCTTTGTCTTATAATTCCTTCTGCCTAAACCAAAACCTGCAAAACCAATTTTCTTTCTCTCTTCTCTCTCTCAAGTACATTGATGCATAAGATGATGTGTGCTGCTTTCTTTCTGAAATTGCAACAGAGCTGGAATATGATGAAAAATGGAAACATTATTGCTTGCATAATGGTTTAAACTGCATATTTTTAACTTGCCTACTGCATGGCACAGTGGGAGCCTCTTTGTATGTTTGGCCTCTTCCTATATGGGCATGTTTACGTTGCAATTTGGCTTTGTTTGTGCTTGCATATGCTGTGTATATTTGAAATATGCATGGGACTTTGAAAAATGCAATGGATTTTTTTAATTATGCAGTTTTTAAAAAATGAAATGAATTTTGTGCATGTTTCAAAATTGTGCATTCATTTATAAAAATTCCTCCCTTTTTTGTGAACCGGGAGAAATCCCGTGATTTGCAAAAAAGGGTAAACTGATTCCAGCCGTTGCTTTTAATGATGAACACTAAATAATTTTCTACTTTTAATTATTTGTTCAAATTCTAATTTTTCTTTTAATTGTTTTTTGCAGGTAAAATCAACTGAGCAGACAAAAAGGCATTGGATAGAAGATTTAGAATTTAGGAAACATTAGATTAATTTTTATTTCATTTTAACTTTGTAAAATTATTATTGTAAATTTGTTGTAATAAATACAATATTTACACAATAATTGTACAATTAGAAGAAAATGAATAAAATTCCAATATTTGCCAATTAATTTCCTCTTTCTCTCTAATTATTTACTTTATCGTTTATAATTCTTTAAATTGTATAATAATTGAAAATGAATCTCAATTACCTAAATTCAGAATAATAAACAAATAAATAAATAATATCATTGATCAATTAATATTTTCAATTATTTAATTCATTATTCATAACTTTCTAAATTATAATAATTAAAAATAGAATTTCAATTATTTAACTTGGAATGATAAATAATTAAATAATCATTATTGACCAATTAATGAACCTTTTTTCAAATATTTATTATATTATTCATAAATCTTTAAATTATGTAATAACTGAGAATAAATTCCAGTTATTTAAATTTAAGATAGTGAATAATAAATAAACACATGTCTGCATGATTAATACGCCTCTTTTCTAATATTTTTTTTATTATCTATACATCTTTAAATTATATAATAATGGAAAACAAATTCCAATTATTTAAATTTAAGATAATAAATAATTAATAAACATTGTTTTATCATGAATCGATTAAATAATTTAGTGTTCAAAATAAATAGCTCTCGGCCTGAAACAAGTTATGAATTTTTAAAATCAATAGATCAAAACACTTGTAAGGTAATGATGCGGATGGGAGATGGTATCTTAGGTCAAAATTTGGGGTACAACACTTCTTGCATATCTAAATTGTCATAGTGCCAAATAAGGATTGCATGTGATTCCTCCCCTAATGACTAAAATAGGGACATTAGGGAATTCTCTGCATCGATCAATGATGATAACATTCTCTAATAATCGGGGACACTAATGAATGCCTGAATGTGTAAGAGTCATCAGCCTTTGAGACCATCTCAAGCCCTGTTTATTCTTCAAGACGGATCATGGAAGGTGTGAAATAAACCACCTAGCCAAAAGAGGTGTGAAGCACAGAAGGGTTCCTCTCCTCTTTACAGTACGAGTATGCAACGAATATAGGATATCTCAAATCAGAGTAGGTACCGGATTACGTGACAGGAAAATCTTAACCGCATTTACGTCTATGAGCTGGTCTGGATTAGGAAACAATACCAAACCATAGAAGAGAAGGGCTAACACCTCTTCAAAAGCTTGTAATTCCAAGGTATCCCAAAAATGATGAGCTTTCTCGAACAAGAACTTAGCCAAAAAACCCTTGACACTTCTCCTGGTTTCCCAATTTGTTACTATGCCAGACCGTGGTAAGGACAAAGCTTTGGAAATATCTTCAGGTTTATGGTCTCTTTCCGTACCATTGAAAGGTACCTCATTAAGGATAGGCACCCCCAACAGCAGAGAAAACTCCTCAATAGTAGGCCCAATTGATAATCTGGAAAAGTGAAACAGTGATGTAAAGGGCCAAAGAATTGAAAGAGCACTTTTAACATTTATTCATCAAGATTTGAAGTGACCAAGATGAGAAGTCATCCATGTCTTTCAGCGAATGGAGAGATTTTGGGTACCCTTGATACCAAATCCTTAAGCTGAGGAGGTATTTTTACCAGACTGACTTGGATAGTGAATCTGCGGGCGAGCGCCATGTCCTACAAAACAAGAAAAAAATAAACCTTAAGAATCCTTGAAATGGTTAGTATGACATGCTATGTTATGATGTCATAATTATGCTCAGATATAGTAGATATAGCAAGCACAAGTAAATCACACAGAGACCTTAGGTTTAAGGCTTGCATGGATTTTAAGGTGATACCCTCTTGAAGTTGGGTTGGTTTAACCTGTCCTAAATATAGTAATCGGGTTCTAAGGGATCTCAATATCACCGTTCTTTCCCCCAAATCTCGTTTCGATAGACAATTTACTTGCCACCAAACAAAACTCGTGGGTCAAACCTCAATGAGTGTAGCATCGAGTATCAACCGACTTGGGTTTATACCAAAGACGACTATCTCACTACGTCCTAAAAGCCAAGTTGGTCAATTAAGGTGCTAAGGTCAATTGACGCTTTATAATACCACGCAGCGGCCCCGTATTCTCCTTGATTACTCAAGGGCTACCGATACACACCAAAATATCGCATCAATGTAGCAACTGTTTCAACTGTGTCAGTATACCCCGCACAGTTCCCTCACAGTTTATTGCTACTTACCTAAAAAAGGTGCCCCAAATATGGGTGTTGGATCTTTAGTAAGCCCAAACCAGGAACCATAATGTAAAGCACGCAAGTCAAACAAGGAAAGCAAGTATATATGATCTAGCCCTAAGGTAACCCCACTTTTAAGATTAGTCCCCAGTAGAGTCGCCAGTTCTATAACACGGTGGGAGAACTGACTTGGTTGTTTTGCGTTTGATTGCAAATGTTATGGTTAGCAAGAGTCGCCACCGACTTTTCTTTTATCCAAAAGGAAAGGTTGAAAAGAACAGGAAAGACCTTTGAGATGTTTTCTTGAGTTCGGGGGGTAGATTATAAAAAGGGAAGGTATTAGCACCCTTTTCATCCGTAGTTATCTACAGGGTCTTAGTTACTTGCTAGATCACTTGCTTTTGTTTGAAAATGTGCTTTGTGTGGTTTTTTGAAAGTATTTTGAAAAGGCGCCATCGTTTTAGGAAAACTTTGTAATGATTCTCGTTAGTAAGAATGTATACAAAGTATTGATCTTTTGAAAATATTATCAAGTTTGAAAGATGTTTTTGAAAGTGTTGGTGTTTGTTTTTGAAAATAGCAAGGATGTTTTGGTTTGAAAATGAGCAAGAAACTAAGAACATTCTACCTACTCAAAATTCTTTCATGTTTATTTCCTCTTTCCTTTGACATTGTTATCTTACCACTGATTTGGTAAATAACCCTATCTTTGGATGTAAAAGGGACGGGCAAGGCTCATTGTATAGCCATGATTAGCAATGTTGTAAGATACCTTAGCATTTTCTTTAAGGGGCTAAGATCATTTTTGAAAGGAAACTTTAATAGCATCATCGAGGGACGATGATCTTGTATTTTTGCTTGTTTTTGCTAAGATACCTCACATGCATAATATGGCTATTTTATAAGGCAACAAATTGGATTTACCCTAAGGATGCAAGGGTGCAAGTGTGTATTTTTCATGCTTGATTTGTCTTGATTAGGGTTGGCTATTTGTTGGTTTTAATCTTTCCATACAAGCCCTAATTTACTAGCAATTATATATAAAGCATTAAATTTCAGAAAATAAAAATACTAAGCTATTACATCATTAGGGGAGGGGGTGTACAAATTTACAAATGGGGAAATTGCAAGAAAATTAAATCTAAATACTTATTAGAACCATATTGAATATTGTACAAGAATTGAATAAATAACAATGTACAAATGCAAATGAAAAAAAAGAAATGATTTTTGTTTGATTTTTTATGAAAGGGGTTTTAACTTAAACCTAATTAAGAAAAATGATTAATGAAAATTAAATGAAGTTAACTTAAACTAAATAAGAAAAGAAATTAACTAGAAAGATTTTTTAGGGTTTTATTTATGAAAAGGGTTTAAATTAATAAAAATAATATGGATATTAATTAGTTAAAAGAAACTTAAGTTCTAAATTTATTTAAATTACAAGAAAATAATATAATGGTTAAACTTAAACATAAATATTAATTATTAAAAAAGAAATTTATTTATTAAGAAAAATGTTTTTTATTCTTTTGTTTTATGAAGAAAAATAAACTAAACAAATATAAATAATAAAATATAAATATTTTTGGATACATATTAGTAACAATAAAAATAATAGTAATAATAATAATAATAATAATAATAATAATAATAATAATAATAATAATAATAAAGAAAATAAAAATATAAAAGAAAGAAAATGGCCAGGATGTATGATAGTGAAACAGGGAGTATGAGATAAGCAAAATACCAGCCCCAACAAAAGGGAGCCGAACGCCTGCCTTCAAACAAAATAACGAGAGAAAATATGAAAAAAGAATCAAAAGGGTACCACTGGGGCTTGAATCCAGGTCCCTCTGGTTACAGGCGCGCGCTTTAACCACTGGGATGGTGATACATCCGTTAACTTATGTCAAACCATAAATATATATTTGAAACACGTTCCTGAAGATGACTTCATCTTCTTCCTCGCGCCATAAACAGTCATGAATTCAAATCCTGTAACTTCTTCATCTCTCAACCATTTGCAAAAGTATAGACATGAAACTTGCTCCAAATTTCATCATGAGTTCAGTCATATGAATAACTAAAGCTATAAATCAAAGATGAGCATGAATTTTGAATGGTACCAAATCTGACCTAATTTTTTTCAGAAAATTCAACTCTAAAATTCTCACTAATCAGGCAACATAAATGAATTCTAAGGACATGGTTAGTTTTAGGGCTGTGATATCTACATTTTATCCTCACAAATGGAAACCAAATGATGCCTATATGAAAAGTTCAAAAGTCATAAAACTTACCTTGCAAGAGGGTATCGTGTTTTGAGTTTGAGCAGCTTTCAACGAGTCCTAGTGATTGGGTTAGCTTCCTCATGTTCCCAGGAAGCTAATATGATGCTTGGTTTGGGCTGAAAGTGGCTGAGGAGTTCTGGAGAAGTCAACTTGCAGAGCTCCATTTTTGGTTATGGAGATTGATGAAGATGGAGTTACAGTTATGAAACAGGGTCTGGGATGAGTTGTATTTGATGTTTAGAAGCTTTAGGAACCAAAAGGCTTGGAAACGCACGAGGAAGATGTGAATTTCAAGTTTTTGGTCAGATTATGCAGGGATGAGGGCTTGTGTATGCGTGTGTTTTGATGCAAATGACTTGTGCATAAGTAAGGAAAAGGTTGTGAGGTTTGAGAGGGTCAGAATCACACAAGTACAAGTTATGGCCATGTTACTTAATTTTGAAGAAAAGTGAAAACATGGTTTCAAGGTAAAGTACAAGCATGGGCTAACTTATTAGAGGATTGAGACAAATTTCTTTTGGGTTATAGGTCGTGTATGATTAGAAGAGAACAAGTGCAAAGCACAAGAACACATTTTGTGCATAAAGCTACTTTTCCAAAATGGCAATGTGCACTTTCTTCCTAAAATGGAAATAAGCATGGGCAATGCATTGAATGCTTGAGTTGAAGCCTCTAACAGCTGTGCAAAACATTAATTATGGAGTGCTAAACAAGTTCGAGGCCTGCGAATCAAATATTGTGCAGACTAAACATGGATTTGAATTCTTACTCATCATGAAATTGACCTATAATTCAAGAATAAAATGCCAACTTCATGCCTTCGATTCTCGTTGATCAAACATGATCTCAAGGAGTTCTTAGACATTTTATAAATCTTGTAATGTGCTCTACAACCCCTCTTTAAATTAATTTTTAAAATTACCCTTGGAACTATGTGAAAAATTGCCATGAAGATAGGTCAAAATCCTACCTAAACTAGGGCAAAATTTTCACTAAGTATTTAGTTTCATGAACATGTATTCATAAAATCATAACTTGAAATCCATACATTTTTAGGAGAAGTTGTGTAAAGTGATGTTTTATATCTCATTGATATCTACAACTTTCATGTTGAAAGTTTCCTTTGAATCATCTTGCATCATGGTGAAAAAATTGGCTCAAAGTTGTGAAAAAACATGAAGTTTTCAACACTTAGAAAAATTTCTAAGTTTGAAAATTTTGACTTTTCAAAATGAAATCTTGAATTTTTGATTTCTTGATGAACAAGTTTCATATTTTGAAATTCTTTGATGAATTGTGATCTTTGACACTTGATTTTGACCAAAAAAAGTCAAAGTTTGACTTTTTAGTGTGTAGTTGACTTTTGATCAGTTGACTGAAAATCAACTATCAATCAAATGACCTTGAGAAATGTTTTGAGTCATGCCATTAGGTTAAAATGATGCAATTGAAATCTTTAAATCAAGTCTCAAACCAATTAACCATTTGCTAGGTCAAAAATCAGAAATTGCCTTTTCTCAATCAAAATCCTAATTTTGACCATTTTACCCTTTTGATGATCTGATCAAATTTCTTGAGGAATTGTGGTCCAAAATTGATCAAATGAATTATAGGAGTTCACAATGTTTATATGGATAAAAAATTATGAAGTTTTACTGTAAGTTGACCACAGTTGACTTTTTCCCCAATACAGCTGATTTTTTAGGTAAACTGCTCAATTGACTGAGCAAAAATGTGATCCAAGACATGAAACTTGACATGAGAAATATTGGGGGTCCATAATGATCAATGAAAGTAATATGAGGCATTAAAAGTTCAATTATCCTTATGCAATCTCAAACCCTAATTTCAGTCATCAATGCTTAAGGAGGTGTCTTGAGTTGATCAACCCTTGTGCAGTCTTGAACCAAAGGAGATTTTGTGAGAAAATACTTGATAAATGAGAGGGGAAATTTTTGGGTAAAAAAAATTGATGACTCATTGTACATTTTCTATTAGTTGAAATACCTTATTAATTTGTATACTGTGTCGCAGTTGTAGTTAGTTACAATAAGTCGAATGATTGTTTTTGTTAATTCTTAATTATATTTAATATATTGTTTTTCATGGACAAAAAAAGGTGAAGTGTTTTTCGGTGATGTTATTACCCTGTTGAAGAACAAAAGCATCACTACTAATATCAAACTTGACTGAAGTTCTAATGTGAGTTTAACTTTCTTGTTTCAATTATACAATACATTCTCTACTATTGGAAATAATGTCATATATGTACTTCTTTATGATTTGCATGCCTTGTACCTAATTGTGAAACCAATTATTGTGATTGATTCTTGATTTACCACCCGGGATGGTGTCTGCAAATTTAGGACACATTACCTTTATTTATAAATTATTGTTTATATGTTGGTGTGAATTGTACTAACGGATTCAATGTCGAATGTCGTCTTTGACAAGGAAGACCAATTCCCAAGTAAAAATAGTTTGTCATGGTGTATTCAAATTTTTGTGATTATATTTTAGGGTTTTGATTATTTTGTTTGATTCTCTTGTCTCAGGAACAACATCATCATCCAGCAAACAGGTATAACCTATCAACTTAGGGAGTTATTTGTTGAATCTTTTGGATTATATCATTTCCTTCTAAGATCAACCACCGCCGCGTTAAAGTCATCCTCCCTAATTTTGAATTGGAAATAAATCATAGTGATGGTGTTTGATTGATGGAAGGAAAAGCTCCTCCATTAGTGGCTTAATCAGTATCCTACATCAAAATGAGACTTCTAAAATATTTGCCCATGCTTTTACGCCCAATTCAAAATAAACTTGTGTTGCTGCTGCACTAATAGTGATGATTGTTATGCTTGTCCTGTCAAATGTGAGTTTATGCTAAACCTAAATTTTTGTCGAGATATACTTTTTCGACATTTTGATAGCTATACAGTTTCAACACACAAAGCATTTTGACAACAACAGACTTTGTCGAAATGGTGATTTGTCAAAAAGAATCATATTCTCAACGCATCACTTAATTCATTGTGTCTAAATTATCTACATTTATCATTGTTCTTAGTCTGTTTAACACTTTGACATGCACACCCTTTGTCGTGATGTCTACAATCTGATTCTCAGTTCTACAATGTTCCAAGTTCAACTTCCCTTTTGCTACTTGCCCTCGAAGATAATGGAACCTCATCTCTATGTGTTTGCTTCTTCCATGTGCTATCATATTCTTCGCTAGGTTGATACATGACATGTTATCGATCTTCATGGTAATTTCTTCATGATTCTTTGTTGTAATCTCTTTGACCAAATTCACCAATTCATATAAACACATAACCATTTGTGGATTTTCTATCCTCAGAATCACTACACATACTTGAGTCAGCGTAACCCACTAGCTAGCATCTTATTCCTTCATCACCCGTGGGATATAAAATGCCATAGTCGAGAGTTCCTTTGATATATCTTAGTATCCTCTCCGTCACTGCTAGATGTAATACCTTTGGCTTCTGCATGAATCTACTCACCATACCTACACTATATGCTACATTAGGCCTTGTTTAATAAAGATATCTTAATAATCCGATGAGTCTTTTGTACTATATTAGGTCGACATCATCTACATCTGAGTCTTTTGATAGTTGTAGTCTTGATTCAACAGGTGTCGAAGTCCCATTGCAGTTTTCCATCTCAAATATTTTGAGTACTTCACTTGCATATCTTCTTCGATGCATCATCAGGCTCTACTACTCTTGTAGAATTCGATACCAAGGAAGTACGAATGTTGCCCATATCATACATTTTAAATTCATTGCAAAGATCACCTTTGAATTCATCGATCTCTTTCTTACAGCTACTTGTTATTAAGAAGTCATCGACATAGAGACACATTATAAGAAATTCAGTCTTACTTCTTCTTACATGTACTCCGTGTTCAGCTGTGCACTTCACAAATTCCTTTTCCCTTAAGAAGCTATATTTATTCTTATCCCAAGCTCTTGGAGCTTGTTTGAGTCCATACAATGCTTTATACAACTTATATACTTTTCTTTCTTCGCCTTTTTCATAAACTCAATTGGTTGTGAAACATAAATTTCTTCATTTAAGGGGCCATTCAGGAATGAACATTTCACATTCATCTGAAACATATGCCAGTTGTTCATGTTTGCTAGAACAACAACCAACCTAATTGTTTCGATCCTAGAAACAGGTGCAAAATTTTTGTTTAATTCGATTATTTCTTTCTCAAGAAATCCTTTCGCCACAAGTCTAACCTTGTGTCGAGTTACTTCTACTTTGGGATTCAACTTCACCTTGTATATCCATTTCACATTGATTTCCTTCATGCCTTAAGGTAATTCGACAAGTGACCAAGTGCTATTGAATTTGATGGACTTCAGTTCCTCATTCATCACTTTCATCCACTTTAAATCACTCAATGCCTCATCTACGTTAATCGGTTCGACATCTTCATAGAAAACATAATGTACCAGCTCACCTTCATTATCGACCGTATCATGTGATGTAATCACACATTCATGTAACCTTGCAAGCATCTGTCTTATTCTTTGAGGTCTGCTTGTGCTTGCTTGACCTCTGACTTCTTCTTGTCGAACTTCTCTTTCAACTTTACTTGCTAGTTCTTCATATAAGATTCTCACTGAATCCTTATTTACATTTTGAGTCAAATATCATTCCTTAAGCTCATCTGTGATTCGTATCTGTTGATCACTACTTACTTGTTCACTGGGTCAAACAGTTTATATCCATTAGTCGAATGATATCCTTTTAGGATCATTTAACTTGACTTGTCATTAAGTTTTCTTCATAACTGATCAGGAAAATGTATATGTGTTATAGATCCAAATAATTTTAGATAATTTGAGCTAGGATTTACACCAGACTAACATTCTTCTGGCGTGATTCCTTCTAGCTTCTCTGTCGTATATCTGTTCAAAATGTATTTTACAGTCGACACGACATCACCCCAAAATTATTTGGGTAGATGTTTTCCTTTCAATATACTTCTCACCATATTCATCATAGTTATATTCCTTGTTTCTCACATAACATTTTGATGTCTTTCAATACATATTCTCCAACACCAACATTCCACAGAATCTTGAGCTTTCGACCACTTTGTCTTTCAGCCATAGATTTAAACTTGGCAAATACCTCAGTCACTTCACTTTATTCTTGATCAAATAAGTCCACAGCTTTAGACTAAAATTATTTATGAATATGACAAATTATTTATTACCTCCAATAGAATCCACCTAGATAGGACCACATACATCAGAGTGTATGATTTCAAGAATTGCCTTCGACTTGCTTCTTGCATCCTTATTGAAGTTGTTATTGTACTGCTTTGTTTGAACACATTCCTCACACACTTTATTTGGAATGTAGATATATGGTAACCCTTAAACCATATTTCTTATTGTTATACCACAAAGTTTTCCCTTCCATTCTCCTTCAAGATATTCTCATGAGATCCTCATTTGCTCAAGTTGGCTCAAGAATTGATCAGACAAATTCTCCTTCTAAGCAATGGGTCCATAACTAGGGCCTGGTATTTATCAAGGAAGATTTGGTTTTCAAAGTCTCAAGTGGTTTTCATGGTTCTCCATAGGTCTTCAAGATTGTTCATGTCAATTTTCAAGTCTTGCATCACAATTATGGTCAACATACATTCAAACCTCAAGATTGTTTGGTCAATATCAAGATTTTGAAGTCATATACATCATTTTATCAAGGGTTGATCATGATTCCTCAATAACAGCCCTCAAATCATCAAAAGTCAAAAGTTGCCAAATTAGGGTTTCTTTTTTAGAAGTCAAATGAACTTTCACCAAGCATAACTTTCACATGCTTCATCATATTTTCCCCAACCAAAACCCATTTTGAAAGAAATTCAATTCTCTGCAACTTTGTATCTCTTTGCTCAAGTCTAAAAAATACATCATTTGAGAGATATAAGTCAATACATTACAGGTCATTCCAAAAGTCAACAAAAAGACACTTTTTTTCAAGGCAACTTACATCAAGATAAAGTCTTCAAAAGCAAAAATTATCAACATATAGGTTGTATAGGACATCTTGGGATTTCCAAAAAGTCAAAGATCATATTGAAAAGATACAAATTGAATGAGTTATGGCCATTGCAAATTGGAAATTTTTGAACAAATGCATAAAATTCAAATTGAGCAAGCTTGATGTTTTGGACTATTGAGCCATGGTTTTGAGGTCCAAACGTGTTTATACATTTCATACACCTCAAAATTCATTCACACACCTTGGTTCTTGTTTTAATTTTTATTATTTTTATTATTTTTGATTTAATTCGTTAATAATACATATAAATAAGATAAAAAACATATCTTTTTGGACAACAGTCCAAGCCCTTTTTTTTTACCCTAAAGATCTCTATAAATTCATACCTCAAGACAAGAACAAGAGCACGAAATCCTTGCACCACAAAATTGTCAAAAAACACCAAACTTTTCCAAGAACCCTAAGTTTTGAAAACCCTATTTTCAAGCCTCCTCACCACCAAACTTCCATTCCATTCACTTATGGAAACATTGAAGGGTAAGATTGGAACGATTACCATGATCCAAAGGGCCTGAACCAGCATAAATGCATCATCATTTTCCATTATCTTATGATTTTTGTATTTTTGTTTTCATGATGTTTTAACACACACTAATGCCTCTAACGTGTTTCTGAGATGCTAATGTGCAGGTTTGAATCATAGCATGAGTCCCATGCTATTTGAATCATTAATGGCTATGTGTTGTACCCCAAAATTTGCCCTCTTATTTCATCAACACTTTCTCATCACAAGACTCTTGAAACTCAAGATCAAGCTAGGGTTTGTTCTGCTCAAGACCCCTCCTTGCACTATTGACCTAAATTAGGGTTTGAGTTTGCACATGGATGTTTTGACCTAAAATGCCCAAAGTTACTTTCATACTTCATGTTGGACTCATAAGTTTGTCCTTACCAAGTTTCAGGCTTTGATTCAAAGTTTTGCCCAGTCAATTGGACAGTTGACCTAGAAATCAACTATATTGGGGAAAAAGTCAACTGTAGCCAATTGATAGTCAAACCTCATGAAATTTGACCCACATCAACATTATGAACTCATATGAACCATTTGATCAAGTTTGGATCACAATTCCACAAGAAATTTGATCAGATCACCAAAAGGGCAAAATGGTCATTTTTAGGGTTTTGACTGCACAAAGGCAATTTTTGACTGTTTGACCTAACCAATGGCAAACCAAGCTCACATATGGACTCAAGGACTCAATCACTTTGTCTTGATCCACTCAACAAGTTCAAAAGACCTCAAATGCATAGGATTGATAGATGAATTTTTCAGTCAACTGATCAAAATTTGACTGTATACTGAAAAGTCAAACTTTGAATTTTTGGTCAAAATCAAGTGCCAAAAGTTATTTTTCATCAAAACATGTCAAATCATGAAATTTGTTCATCAAGAAACCCAAAAATGCAAATTAGGGTTTAAAATGAAAAATTTCATAACTTAGAAATTTTCTAAGTTATGAAATTTTCTTATTTTTTCCTAACTTTGTCCCATTTTTTTACCAAGATGCAAATGGATTCAAACAAAACTTGAAACATGAAAGTTTTAGTCCATCACAAAATCTACAACTTTGATTCACAAAATTTTCTCAAAGGAAGCTTGTATCTCAAGTTATGATTTTTGGAACAAGGGGGCCTAAAACTTTTAACAGAGAAAATTTGCCCTAATCTAGGCAGGATTTTGACCCATCTTCTTGGCCATTTTTCACATAGTTCCACTTGGAGTTTCAATTTTCATTACAAAGATGGATTATAGTACATGTTCCAAGATTTCCAAATTGTCCAAGAACTCCTTAAACACCCTTGTGGTTAGAGAGAATCGAATTCACAAAGTTGGCTAAAACTCACTTTTGTTCATGGCCAAGGCATGTTCATAGCAACTTGCATTTTCAAACCAGCTTGTGTAATGCTAGCTTGCAGGCCTCAAAACCAACTTACACTTCATAATTTAATGCCTAACCATTGTGTTAAGGTGTTATTTTGATCATTTGGGCATTACATGCAAGTTTAAGCCTTAAGTAGAAAAAGGAAAATTGCCATTTTTGCTTAAAGTCACTTTATGTCAAAAACTGAATCCTTGAGACATGGGGGCCAGATCTTTGAGGCAAGATTGAGTCCACAAATTCAAGTTACCAAGAGCCAAAGTTGCAGCATGTTAGGCAGGCTTGGACAGGTCTATAACATCACTTACATTTTCTTGCTTCAAGTACAAGAAACATTGCAAAACACATACCAACTCTCATTCCTGTTAACACAAGCTTAAGCAAACTTTATACACAAGTTCCATACATCAAAACAGACCTAAGACACGATTCATTCATCCCTAAAACCTTCTCATACTCATAATCCATGTTTTGCTGCAAAATAGGGCAAGTTCTGCAACTTGAGTTCCATAACCTAATTTACTCGTGCGTTTTTGCCCAAGCCTGTTCAAATACCTTCTAATCAATCCACTTGAGCTATCCTGATCCTCCATTGCAAGCTGTAACACCTCTAACCCCACTTGCCATTTCCTTTTCAAAGCTTTGCAGGTGGACTTCTACAGCACGATACAAGGTGTTTCAAAGCAAGCCAGGTATTGGAGAAGCTTCCTTGGACCTCAGGCAAGCTCAACAGAAGCTCAAACACCATTGAAGGTTGCTGCATTTCTCTACTCGATTCAAGCTGAAACAGGTATTCCATGGACTTCTATCTCTCTATTTAGGAATGGTTAGGCTTAAGTTTGTGAATGAAATATGTCCTACTCATAGCCCTGAACCCATACATGTGATCAGTTTTCATTTATATTAAGTGTGCTATGAGAATTTCAGCCATGAACATGTGAAAAAAGTTAGGTCAGATTTTAGGGCCAGAGAAATTCTCTTTGGTCTTTGAGAGTTAGATTTAATGCTCTATATGGTTGGATTCGTGTTTAAATTCTCTACAAGTTTCATGTTTTAAGTTTTGTCAAAAGATCAAAGAATCAGGAGTTGGCATGTTGTACAAGAGGCGCGCGCATTTTCAAACAGAAGCTGGAGGTTGAAGAAGGTGATGGCTTGGGTTGGGCCTGAGTCATTCTTGCTTTTAGCACCCTTTTTTTTTTCAGTTTGCACCCCCAGGCCCATTTGATTAAATATTTGTCATTTTTATGTTTTTCCTTTTTATTCTGACTTTATATTTTTTTGTTCAAACATAAAAAATACCAAAAATAATTTTCCATAATTTTTCATATTTATTTGGTATTTATTTCATTTTATTAAACATATGTATGTAAATAATATGAATACTTTTTATTAAAACTTAAAAAAAATAAAATAGAAAAAAATATATTTACTTTTCAGTTATTATTTTTATTTACATTTTGAAAACATTTTTTTGCAAATAATTATCTTTATTTTTATACCCACTTAGCATATTTAATATATTAAATATATATATATATATATATATATATAATATATTAATAAATATTACTATTTATTTAAAAAATTAGGGTTTTGCCCTAAATGACCAAAATAATTACAATTTGACTTTTTTTATTTTATTTATATTTCACATTAAAAATACCCTTTTGACATGCATAAACAATCTTTTTTTTTGCATAATACATTTCATTTTGATATTTACTTAATTGTATTTATTTGAATGATAAATATTAACTTGTACATTCGATATGGTTGTAATAACTTAGAATTTATTTCTTGTCAAATATCCCCAATTCAAACTTGTACCCCCTCCCATAATCATGTTGTAATAGCCTAGAACTTTAAATTCTCGTACATTTAAAAGCTTTCAATTATGCCATGCCTAGACCTAGGGTTTGTATGCAAATAAAATCAACAAGTAGCTTGACCTAATCCAAGATAAACATGCATGAAAAACAATCACAATGCACACTTGCACCACTAGGGTTTCATCCACTTGTTGCCTTCAAAAATGGGCCATGGTTGCATGTTGAGTACTTTGGCAAAACAAAAACAAAATAAAATGATCATAGTCCCTCGATGACGCTATCTGAGTTGCCTAAAAAATGATCAAGTCCCTCAAGAAAATTGCCAAAAATACTTGACTCTATTGCTATCATGGTCTATACGATGACCCGCGCCTGTCCCGTTAACATCCTAACACAAGGTTGTTCACCAAATACAATGGTGAAACAACACTGTTAAAAGGGTTAAAAACATAAGGAAGATCTTTGAGTAAAATAGGGTAGATAACTCTTAGTTACTTGATCAAACTTGCAAAAACATCCTTGCTACTTTTCAAAAACACATTTCACAACACAATTTCAAAATCCAACCTTCAAACATTGAAAACTTTTCAAAAGACAAAAACACCTTTGTATACATTCAAACAAGAATCATTACAAAGGTTGTCACAACAATGACATCTTTTCAAAACATCTTTCAAAACCACACACAAAGCACCATTTCAAACAATTGAAAATGCAAAGCAAGTGATTTAAGCAAGTAACTAAGAGTCCATGGATAACCATGGATAGAAAGGGTGCCAATACGTTCCCTTTTTATAATCTACTCCCCGAACCCAAGAAAACATCTCAAAGGTCTTTCCTGTGCTTTTTGACCTTTCCTTAGGATAAAATAAAAAGTGGGTGGCGACTCTTGCTAAACCAAAACATTTGCGAACACGAACGCAAAACCCAAGTCAGTTCTCCCACCGTATCACAGAACTGGCGACTCTGCTGGGGAAATTGTTTTTAAGTGGAGTAACCTTATGGCTTAGATCACCCTTTTGCATGATTATTGTTTGCTTTGATTGCTTTACATTTTGGTTCTCTTGTTTGGGCTTGAAATCCTCCACCCGGATTTGGGAAATATTCATAGATAGCAATACGTTGTGGAAACTGTGCGGGGTATACCGACACGGTTGAAGCAATAGCTATATTAGTGTGACATATTTGTGAGTACCGGTAGCCTTTGAGTCAATCAAAGAGAATACGGGGCCGCTGAGTGATGTCACTAAGCACTAATGACCTAGAACCTTACTTGACTATCTTGGCCTTTATTAGGGGTCGTGAGATGACCGGCTTTGGTGCAGTCCGAAGTTGGTAGATACTCGATACTACACTCATTGAGGGTTGTTTTCTTGGAATATTTTGGTCGCTAGTTAAGTGGCTAAACCAAAACAACAAACATAGAAAACAATCCAATGATATTGAGCTCCTTAGAACCCGGTTACTATTTATAGGACAGGTTTTTGAGCCAACTAAACTCAAGAGGGTACTTACCTATGAAACCTCATGCAAGCCTGAAACTAGGGTTTTGTGTGACTTGCTTGTACATGTGTTTGTGCATACATCATGAACATCATAAAGCATCATATGCATCCACTAACCATTTCAAGGGTTTGGATCTTCATCTTTGTTCTTGTTTTGTAGGTCATGGAATCTCTTCGCAGGAAAACAATTCAAGTCAACCTTGTGAGAATCCCTCCTTAACTCAAGGAGCTTCCATCTAGAATTCCAGAAAATTCTCTCTTCAGTGAAAGACATGGTAGACTTCTCAACCTAGTCAACACCAGCATTGAGAAAGACATGGTGAAAGTGTTGTTCCAGTTCTTTGACCCCCTTCACCACTGTTTCACATTCCCTGATTACCAATTGGTGCCTACTTTGGAGGAATTTTCTCAACTCCTGAGAATTCCTATTCTTAATCTACTACCCTACAACGGTACAGAAAAAGAACCAAAACCTGAAGATATTGCTCAAGCACTGCACTTGCAACCATCTGACATCAAGGAGCATTGGGAAACCAGAAGTGGTGTCAAGGGCTTCTTGGTAAAGTTCTTGTTTGAGAAGGCACAAGAGTGTTGGAAGTCCCTGGATCTACAAGCCTTTGAAGAGATTGTGGCACTTCTTATTTATGGGTTGGTCTTGTTCCCAAATCCTGACCAACTTATAGATGTGAATGCTGTCAAGATTTTCATATCCAGGAATCCCATACCTACATTGCTTGGGGACATCCTACACTCATTTTACACACGAACAATGAGGAAAAGAGGTGTTCTCCTGTGATGTACTCCTCTCATAGCAAGGTGGTTTATTTCTCACCTTCCACAATCAGTTTTGAAGAATGAACAGGTTTCAAGGTGGTCACAACGATTGATGACCCTCACACATTCTGATGTACATTGGTGTTCTCGGTCTAGAGAAAATGTCATCATCATTGATCATTGTGGTGAATTTCCTAATGTCCTATTACTTGGCATTAGGGGAGGCATTACCTACAACCCCTGTCTAGCTTTGAGACAATTTGGATATGCTCAGAGGGATGGCCCTCACGACATGCTGATTCCTGACCTAGCTTTTAACTTCGACAACAATGCGCAAGGACTTCGCCAAAGGTTCATCAGAGCTTGGAGGATGCCTAACAAGGTGGATAGTAAGACACTGGGGCACAAGAATTCCATCCCCCTTGAGCCTTACCTCAAGTGGGTACGAACCCGCTCTTAGAATATTATGATGCCATATCCTCACGTTCTCCCCTTGATTAAAGAGCCTGTTAGGGAAGGAGAGGTTCCATACACCATCCTCTATCCTAACATGCCTACATCATGGGAGGAAATGCAAAAGAGTTGGATCCAACTCAAGGAAGAACGGGATACTTTTGAAGCCAGCTTCTATGCCAGTGAGAAGAAGGTTGTGGAGCTTACCCGCTGACTTCACGAGGAAGAGACTCTTAACACCTACATCGCACCAAAAAGGATGCGCAACGTCTTTTTACCTTAAGAAGCTTTGTAATATTTGGCCCATGGGGCATTTATGTACTGACAAAATTTCTTCTTATTAATATGACGTGTGTTCTTTTTGTCTGCAACAACTTTGAATTTCTAAATCCTTGAATGCATTACATGAATAAACATATCATTCATCATATGCACAAACAGGTCTTCAAGCCAGGTTTCCTTATCTTTCTGCTGTTTATTTCAGCAAAATGGATTTGGAGCAAACAGTGAAGGACCTACAGGCACAAAATTCACAATTTCAACAACTCCTCATGACCTTGGCAAAGGGTCAGGAGGATCTCAAAGTTCTGTTAGAGAAGAGTAAAGAGAAGAAAAAGAAAAAGAGACCGGGGGTAGCTACTTTCGGAAGAAGATTTGAGGGTGATGCTAGAAGGACTCTTGAGTTTCCGTCAACATCCGACGAGGGTATTGGCAAGGGGAAAGGAGTTACTGTACCTTCCGAATCCGAGGTAGAAGAGGAGGAAGAGGAAGCAGACGAAGACTATTCAGAACAATAGTATCCACCAGCGGATGACAAGTATAAGAACCTCGAAGACAGATTGGCAGCTATGGAGTTGCAGAGGGTGCCCAGATTGGATTTTGAGGAGCTGGGGCTTGTAGATGGGATTGTTATCCCTCCTAAGTTCAAAGTCCCAACATTCGCCAAGTACGACGGTCTGTCATGCCCTAAGATGCACTTGAGGTCGTATGTTAGAAATATCCAGCCACATTCATCCGACAAAGACCTTTGGGTGCACTTTTTCCAAGACAGCTTGTCTGACACTCAGTTAGATTGGTTTTATCAGCTCGAGAGGTCAGAGGTCCACAATTGGGAAGACTTGGCAGCCGCTTTCTATCGTCAGTATCAGTACAACGCTGATTTGGCGCCGAACCGTACTCAGCTACAGAGTATGGGAATGGCTTCAAATGAAGGGTTCAAGGAGTATGCCCAGAAGTGGCGCGACCTGGATGGGAGGGTGCAGCCACCGCTATCAGATAGGGAATTAGTCGACATGTTTTTGGGGACCCTATCTGGCCCTTTATTCAACAATCTAATCGGAAGCTCTTCAGCAGGATTTACTGAGTTGATTTTGACTGGCGAGAGGGTGGAAACTGGTATCAAAAGTGGAAAAATTCAAAAGGATGCTTCCGCATCCACAACTGCTAGAAAACCTTTCCCAGCCAAGAAAGAAGCTTCTGCTATGTACACTCAAAAAAGTCGGGAAAGAGAGGAATGTCGGCCAACAGTAGGGGCTGTATTAATACCGAAGTTTGCATCAGACCAGCTTAGAAACAGCCAACCGAGGAATGATCAACCCAGAACTTATCAGCAAAGGCCACCACGACAGTTTACTCCAGTAAATATGACACCTGCTCAAATCCTTCCACATCTCCTGAAGTTGAATCTCGCCAATATTAAAGAGGCACCAAAGAATGTAAATACCACCTCTCCATCTTACAATCCAAAATCCAAGTGCGCTTACCATTCTGATAGTATTGGGCACGATACCAATAATTGTTGGGCACTCAAGAACAAAATTCAGGATTTAATTGACGCCAAAGAGGTCGAGTTTGACGCTCCTGAATAGCCCAATGTTATATCCGCGCCAATGCCCAAGCACGGTCACAATGTGCATGCTGTTTTGGAAAATCTCCATGTTACCGATCTATTGAATCCATTGTTAGTGATAAAAGAAAATTTGTTGAGAGTCAGGATCTTTCCTGATTGTGATGAAGATTTCTATTTTTGTTTGAATATTCAAGATGATTGTCCAATGTTGAAGTCGGGTGTCCAACGCCTGATGGATACTCAAGAATTACTTTTTCAGAAAACCCCTATTAACACTTTCAATCCAATTGCTCCTGATACTTGTGATACCTCAACCAATGATATTGCCATCATAACCATTTCCGAAAATCCTCCCAAGGCTTGCAAAAGGCCTGTCAGGATTACACCCAACTCTGAATGTGTACCTCTAAAATTCACTATGCCGGGATCTGTCCCATACCAATCAAGTAAAATGATACCGTGGAACTATGGGGGAGAAATCTTCTACCACGGCATCAAACAAGTTGAAACAGTCCAAGAAATCTCTGAAGAAGACCTTGACATAGGAAACATCGCGGGTACTAGCAAGATCACCCGCAGTGGCCGGATCTTTTCTCCAGAGATTGCTCCTCCCCTAGCAGTTTTCGGACCCTTAAAAGCTTCTGCACCTGTTGGATCCTCTGTGCAAGGCCCAGTGATTGAAGAGTTAAACGCTCCTGAAGAAAGACCATCCGCTGATAGCACCGACAAAGGTAAAGGGATACTGGAAATTCCTGTCAGGACAAAGGCTCATGCTACGGTTATCCCTGAAACCACTCAGAAGGAGATGGATGAGATCCTAAAAATAATCAGAAAAAGTGACTATGACGTTGTGGAACAATTGGGGCAAACCCCTTCTAAAATCTCAATGTTAGCTCTCCTGCTCTGTTCGGAGGCCCATGCTAAGGCTCTGATTAAATTATTGAAGACAACACATGTCCCCCAAGAGACCTCAGCTGACCAATTTCAAAATTGTGTGGCCAGTCTTACTGCTGACAATGGCCTGGGCTTTTCCGATGCGGATTTGACTCCCAAAGGAACGAAGCACAATGATGCATTACATGTTTTGGTCGAGTGCCGAGGGACCACACTCGCCCATGTCTTGGTCGATACTGGTTCTTCCCTGAATGTGCTGCCAAAGAAAGCCTTAGACCGTTTGGATTGTGAAGGTTTGACCCTCAAGCCTAACAACATTATCGTCAGAGCTTTCAATGGTTCCAAAAGAATGGTTCATGGGGAGGTTGATATTCCCATCAAGGTAGGCACCGAAGTGTTTAACTCCACCTTCTACGTGATGGACATCCGTCCGTCATACTCATGTTTGCTGGGGAGACCATGGATTCATTATGCCGGGGCAGTTACGTCCTCTTTGCACCAGATGCTGAAGTATCCTGTTAAGGGTAAAATCATAACTGTGCATGGTGAGGAGGAGTACATGATTAGTCATCTCAATTCCTTTCGATATGTGGAGTTAGATGGCGAGTTCATCGAAACACCTTTTCAGCATTTCGAGGAAGTTTCTCCCGAGGTTGCGGTTGCGAAGACAGCAGTTGAGGTACCTATCATTCCTAAGCATGTAGCTAAGATGGCATCCCTCAAGGATGCAGAGGCTGTGATTAAGGAGGGGAAGAGCACAGTTTGGGGACAGTTGCCTGACTTTCCCCATAAGACGGACAAGTTTGGTTTAGGGTTTACTGCTGCAGGACAAAAGGCTATGCATCGCTCCAAGATTGGAAGATCACCTGTCAAGATTTCTCACCACGGAATCAATGCTGCAGAAGATGAAGATGAGGAGAGCCACTTTGAAGATTGGATTTTTCCGACTGTTGAAGGGGGTTTGAGCAATTGGGAAGCAAAGGATTTCGTTCCTATCACCTTTATCAATCAGTAATTTTATCTTTGAACAATTTCCCATTTTTATGGTCTGTAATAACTAAAACAATTCGCACACTATTTTCACCTCATGCCTTGCCCGGGGCATGTAGGTCCATTTGTAAGGGTTTGATTTCCTTCATAATCATATGCCATGTTTTAATGAATCATTGGACGTTTTTCATTTATAAACTGTTGTGTTCATTTTCTTTCTTTTTTGCATTTTGTTTGTTTAAGGATGGCTATCCCTTACACACACCCACACTTACAAATGCAGGTACCCATCCACTCCGGATTCCATGGGTGACTATTCTGCTTTATCCTTCAATAACTCTGAAGATTTGGTCAATCAGGCTGAGTACGAAGTTGACGAAGATTGTGAAGTACCGGGAGAGTTAGCCAGACTTCTACAACAAGAAGAGAGGGCTATTCTGCGTCATGAAGAGTTGTTAGAAACCATCAACTTAGGGACATAGGAAGACAGTAAAGAAGTAAAAGTGGGTTCCAGCTTGGAACCAAGTGTCAAGGAACGCTTAATACAGTTGTTGAATGAATACGTTGAAATCTTTGCCTGGTCTTATGAAGACATGCCAGGGTTAGACACAGATATCGTGGTTCACCGTCTCCACACAAGAGAAGATTGTCCACCGATCAAGCAAAAGGTTCGCCGAATGAGGCCCAACATGTCTGAGAAGATTAAGGCTGAAGTAATGAAGAAATTCAACGCCGGCTTTCTGGCTGTTACAACCTATCCATAATGGGTTGCTAACATTGTGCCCGTACCCAAAAAAGATGGCAAGGTCAGAATGTGTGTGGACTATCGGGATTTGAACAGGGCTAGCCCTAAAGATGATTTTCTGCTGCCGCATATCGACATCTTGGTTGACAACACAGCTCAACACAAGGTATTTTCCTTCATCGATGAATTCTCGGGATATAACCAAATCAAAATGGCCCCCGAGGACATGGAGAAAACTACCTTTGTTACACAATGGGGTACCTTCTGCTACAAGGTGATGCCGTTCAGACTGAAGAATGCAAGGGCAACTTATCAACGCGCCATGGTAGCTTTGTTTCATGATATGATACATCATGAGATCGAAGTTTACGTAGACGATATGATAGCTCGATCACAAACAGAAAAAGAACACATTGAACATTTGCAGAAGCTGTTTGCCAGGTTGAAGGAGTACAAACTCAGAATGAATCCAAGCAAGTGCACTTTTGGAGTTAGGTCTGGTAAACTTCTGGGATTTATTGTCAGCAACAAGGGCATTGAGGTCGATCCAGCAAAAGTAAAAGCTATACAAGAAATGCCTGCCCCCCGTACTGAAAAGGAGGTTAGAGGATTCTTGGGACGCTTGAACTATATCGCCAGGTTCATCTCTCACCTGACGTCTACCTGTGATCCAATTTTCAAACTATTGAAGAAGGATCAGGTACTTGAATGGAACGATGATTGTCAAGTTGCTTTTGATAAGATCAAGGAGTATTTACTAGAACCTCCTATCCTGATGCCCCCCGTCGAAGGAAGGCCGTTGATCATGTATCTGATTGTTTTGGACAACTCAATGGGGTGCGTACTGGGCCAACATGACATGTCAGGTCGAAAAGAGCATGCCATTTATTAACTTAGAAAAAAGTTTACCGACTGTGAGACTCGCTACTCACTGCTCGAGAAAACTTGTTGCGCTTTGGTATGGGTTGCTCACCGACTAAGGCAGTATATGTTGACTCATACCACATTGTTGATTTCCAAAATGGATCCGATCAAGTACATCTTCGAGAAGCCTGCTTTATCTGGAAGAATCGCTAGATGGCAAATGATCCTGACAGAGTATGATATCCAGTACACAACCCAAAAAGCTATAAAAGGGAGTGTACTAGCTGACCATCTAGCTCATCAAGCCGTCAAAGATTATCAGTCTATGAGATTCGACTTCCCAGACGAGGACATCATGACATTAGACAACGTCGAAGGTAACAGACCGTATGACGGACCTGAAAATGGATCCCGATGGACCATGTACTTTGATGGTGCTTCAAATGCACTCGGCAACGGTATCGGTGCGGTACTCATTTCTCCGGAAGGTTGCCATACACCCTTCATGGACCGACTTTATTTTAGCTGTACCAACAACATGGCCGAATATGAAGCTTGCATCTTGGGTCTCAAGGCTGCTGTAGACTTGGGGATCAAATCTTTGATCGTATTTGGGGACTCGGCTTTGGTTATCAGTCAAGTCAAAGGAGAGTGGGACACCAAACATCCTAATCTTATCCCACACAAAGAACATGTCCTGACGTTGTTGCCTCATTTCGAGCAGATCACCTTCGAGCATTTCCCGCGAGAAGAAAATCAGCTAGCAGATGCTCTGGCTACAATGTCTTCCATGTTTAAACTCAACTGGGATAACGAGGCTCCCCAAATTACCATCGAGCGAATGGATGAACCTGCGCACTGTCATGAGATTAATACCGAAGAAGTAGTGGAACAACCCTGGTTTCATGAAATCAAAAGGTATCTCCAGACTAGAGAATACCCCGAAGGAGCTTCCGTCAATGACAAAAAGTTCTTAAGGAGATTTGCTGCCAAGTTCTTCCTAAGCAATGGCATCCTTTATAAGCGCATCCATGATTGTGTTTTACTATGTTGTGTGGACAAAACTGAAGCAGAGTTGATCATGACTGAGATACACAATGGCACATTCGGCACCCACTTGAGCGGACATACGATGGTTAAGAAGATTCTAAGGGCAGGCTATTACTGGTCTACCATGGAAGCTGATTGCCATCAACATTCCCGTACTTGCCATAAATGCCAAATCTACGCTGACAAGGTACATATTCCTCTTGTTCCTCTCAACATTCTGACAGCTCCTTGGCCATTCGCAATGTGGGGCATCGACATGATTGGAGAGATCAAGCCCACAACGTCCAATGGACATCGCTTCATCTTGGTCGCTATTGACTATTTCACCAAGTGGGTCGAAGCAACTTCCTTTGCCTCTATCACGAAGAATGTGGTTACCCGCTTCATCAAGCAGAACCTCATATGCCGGTATGGTGTCCCTGACAGGATCATCACAGACAACGGTAGAAATCTGAACAATACTATGATCACCGCTCTATGCGAACAGTTCAAGATTTATCATCACAATTCATCTCCCTATCGGCCGAAGATGAACGGTGTTGTTGAAGCTGCAAACAAAAATATCAAGAAGATCATTCAGAAAATGACAGTTACCTACAAGGACTGGCATGAGATGTTACTGTTTGCTCTGTATGGATATCGTACTATGGCACGTACTTCAACAGGGGCAACCCCATTTTCTTTGGTGTATGGCATGGAAGTTGTGTTACCCATGGAGGTTTAGATTCCTTCCTTAAGGATTATGAAAGACGCTTGTTTGAGTGAAGATGATTGGATTCAGACTCGGCTTGATCAACTTAATTTGATCGATGAGAAGCGGCTTACTGTTGTTTGCCATGGTCAGACGTATCAAAAACACATGATCAAGGCTTTCAACAAGAAAGTAAGGCGTCAGATATATCAAGTCGGAGATCTTGTAATCAAGCGGATCATCTTACCGCAAAGTGATCCCAGGGGCAAGTGTACTCCTACTTACGAAGGACCATTTGTGATCAAGAGCATATTTTCTGGTGGGGCAATGATTTTGACCACCGTGGACGACAACGATTTTCCACACCCTGCGAACGCAGACATAGTCAAAAGATACTATGCATAAAACGACCCGACAAGTTGAAAACCCGAAAGGGCGACTTGGGAAAAAATGGGCATCCTGGTGAACTGAAAACCCGAAAGGGCGGTTCAGGCAAAAGTTAGGGATAAAACAAAAAATCTATACACCCGGCAAGTTGAAAACCCGAAAGGGCGACTTGGGCAAAAAAGAGTTTCCCGGTGGATCGAAAACCCAAAAGGGTCGTCCAGGCAAAAGTTAGGGAATTAAAGCGTATGACTATGTCTCGTTGAATCACTTTAAGGAATAAATCTCTTCACCAACAAGCTCCAAGCTTCTGATCAATCCAATCACCGGCGGACGAAGCAGTGAATGGACAAGACATTCAGAGTTGTGAAGGCTATAGCAGAATGGGAATCCCATGGAATTATTACACATAGCCATCTTTCTTTTGTATAAATTTTTTTTCAATTTTTACGACAACATTCTCTTACTAGGATGTCTGTCTCCTTTGTACAAAAATACCCATAAAAAGTTAATCCAAATACACTTCCAAGTGCGGAAATTTTCTTTTCCTTCCTTTTCTTTTTTACACTTATGTTTTATTTGGAAAAAAACGTCCAATGTTTTGTTAAATAGGCATATGCATCTGAACATAATCATTGCTTACAAATAAAAACTGGGAAAAGATGATTGCTGATAGGTTGAAGGTATAGGTAGATATCTTGATGCCCTTTCATAAGAAATCCCCAGTGGAATTAAAATTCAAGATCCTCAACAGAGTTAAACTTCAGGATCCTCAGCAGAGCAAAAGCTTTCTAAAAGATGGATTCCCCAGCTAAAGTGAATTCCAGAACTTAATTCCCCTTAGAGTCAAGTTTCAAGATCCCCAGTGGAGCCCAAAAACCCTGAAAATCCTATCCCCAACGGAACCAGAATAGTGAACATTCTCCCCACAGAGATACTTCCCAACTGATTGAAGATTCTCAGTCCCATTTCTCCAGCATAAGTCTCCCAGGTTTTAAACTACCCAGTAGAGTTTTTCAAAGCTTTCCTTGTTCCCCAAGCAATCAGCAGTCAATAAGGATTTCTCATCTTCAGTAATCAAATATTTTTGGAGTCCCCATATTCGGTCATGGATTTATTTTCCCCGACAGCAGTCAAGGATTTCCTTACTAGGATTTGTCTTCCTCAGCAAGACGGCTACTCAGCCTACACACTCATCCATTACATTCATATATCATAAACATTTATGAAATACAATTCATTGCATCATACATATGATGCAACATAACATTGTGTTTAGCTAACATTTTATCCTTTTTAGGATAAGATCAAAAGGCTATCATTAACAATTATTTGGATACAGTACATATATACCCCAGACACGACGGTCATTCTATTACTCATTCATAATTTCAGGTCAAATACGGTACAGATACACCCCAGAGACGGCGGTCATTCTACTACCCATTCAGACTTCAGCAATCCGATACAGACTAGATACGCTCTAGACACGGAGGCCATTCTATCTCTCATTCAGATTCAATCATCAACTTCAAAGTTCGGATACGCTCCGAACACGGAAGCCATTTTGGCCTTTGCACCAGCAGTTCGATTCTCCCCAGTGCAATCACTACAGTTGCCATTTTGTCACTAATTCAAATCCAAGTTACAGTTTCAGATACACTCCAGACATGGAAGTCATTCTGCTACTTATACAGATCTCAACTTCAGATACAGTCCAGATACGCTCCAGACACTGTTTCCATTCTGTCACTCATTCAGAGTTTATCCCCAGCACGCAGTTGCTTCATACACAGATATTCCTCTGTTATCCGGATACAATACAGAACACTCTAGACACGGCAGTCATTCTGATATTCATTTTACATTCAAATACAGTCGCAGCTCAGATACTCCCAAGACGTGGAGGCCATTCTTTTGCTCATACAAACTCAATCTCCAGATACAGTTCAAATGCATTCCAGACACGGATACCATTTTGATCCTCATTCTTCTGACCTACCACATTGCAATTCAACAAAGATTCTCGGATGGCATCTTTAAGCCCATCTCCAGCAAGATTCTACCATCTCCAAATGGCATCTTTAAGCCCATTCCCGCATCTATGTCTTGACGAGTGCAAATTTACGAGCACTCTAGTGTCCAATCCCTTTTTACCTTTGAGTCGCGAAAAGCAAACTTGCCAATCTAACTCTTCAAGTTCAAGAAGATTGAACAGGGGCAACTGTTGTACCCCAAAATTTGCCCTCTCATTTCATCAACACTTTCTCATCAAAAGACTCTTGAAACTCAAGATCAAGCTAGGGTTTGTTCTGCTCAAGACCCCTCCTTGCATTGTTGACCTAAATTAGGGTTTGAGTTTGCACAGGGATGTTTTGACCTAAAATGCCCAAAGTGACTTTCATACTTCATGTTGGACTCACAAGTTTGTCCTTACCAAGTTTCAGGCTTTGATTCAAAGTTTTGCCCAGTCAATTGGACAGTTGACCTAGAAATCAAATGTATTGGGGAAAAAGTCAACTGTAGCCAATTGACAGTCAAACCTCATGAAATTTTACCCACATCAACATTATGAACTCATATGAACAATTTGATCAAGTTTGGATCACAATTCCACAAGAAATTTGATCAGATCACCAAAAGGGCAAAATGGTCATTTTTAGGGTTTTGACTGCACAAAGGCAATTTTTGACTGTTTGACCTAACCAATGGCAAAGAAAGCTCACATATGGACTCAAGGACTCAATGACTTTGTCTTGATCCACTCAACAAGTTCAAAAGACCTCAAATGCATAGGATTGATAGATGAATTTTTCAGTCAACTGATCAAAATTTGACTGTATACTAAAAAGTCAAACTTTGACTTTTTGGTCAAAATCAAGTGCCAAAAGTTATTTTTCATCAAAACATGTCAAATTATGAAATTTGTTCATCAAGAAACCCAAAAATGCAAATTAGGGTTTAAAATGAAAAATTTCATAACTTAGAAATTTTCTAAGTTATGGAATTTTCTTATTTTTTCCTAACTTTGTCCCATTTTTTTACCAAGATGCAAATGGATTCAAACAAAACTTGAAACATGAAAGTTTTAGTCCGTCACAAATTCTACAACTTTGATTCACAAAGTTTTCTCAAAGGAAGCTTGTATCTCAAGTTATGATTTTTGGAACAGGGGGGCCTAAAACTTTTAACTTAGAGAAATTTGCCCTAATCTAGGCAGGATTTTGACCCATCTTCTTGGCCATTTTTCACATAGTTCCACTTGGAGTTTCAATTTTCATTTAAAAGATGGATTATAGTACATGTTCCAAGATTTCCAAATTGTCCAAGAACTCCTTAAACACCCTTGTGGTTAGAGAGAATCGAATTCACAAAGTTGGCTAAAACTCACTTTTGTTCATGGCCAAGGCATGTTCATAGCAACTTGCACTTTCAAATCAGCTTGTGTAATGCTAGCTTGCAGGCCTCAAAACCAACTTACACTTCATAATTTAATGCCTAACCATTGTGTTAAGGTGTTATTTTGATCATTTGGGCATTACATGCAAGTTTAAGCCTTAAGTAGAAAAAGGCAAATTGCCATTTTTGCTTAAAGTCACTTTATGTCAAAAACTCAATCCTTGAGACATGGGGGCCAGATCTTTGAGGCAAGATTGAGTCCACAAATTCCAGTTACCAAGAGCCAAAGTTGCAGCATGTTAGGCAGGCTTGGACAGGTCTATAACATCACTTACATTTTCTTGCTTCAAGTAGAAGAAACATTGCAAAACACATACCAACTCTGATTCCTGTTAACACAAGCTTAAGCAAACTTTATACACAAGTTCCATACATCAAAACAGACCTAAGACACGATTCATTCATCCCTAAAACCTTCTCATACTCAGAATCCCTATTTTGCTGCAAAATAGGGCAAGTTCTGCAACTTGAGTTCCATAACCTAATTTACTCGTGCGTTTTTGCCCAAGCTTGTTCAAATACCTTCTAATCAATCCACCTGAGCTATCCTGATCCTCCATTGCAAGCTGTAACACCTCTAACCCCACTTTCCATTTCCATTTCAAAGCTTTGCAGGTGGACTTCTACAGCACGATACAAGGTGTTTCAAAGCAAGACAGGTATTGGAGAAGCTTCCTTGGACCTCAGGCAAGCTCAACAGAAGCTCAAACACCATTGAAGGTTGTTGCATTGCTCTACTCGGTTCAAGCTGAAACAGGTATTCCATGGACTTCTATCTCTCTATTTAGGAATGGTTAGGCTTAGGTTTGTGAATGAAATATGTCTTACTCATAGCCTTGAAGCCATACATGTGATCAGTTTTCATTTATATTAAGTGTGCTATGAGAATTTCAGCCATGAACATGTGAAAAAAGTTAGGTCAGATTTTAGGGCCAGAGAAATTCTCTCTGGTATTTGAGAGTTAGATTTAATGCTTTATATGGTTGGATTCGTGTTTAAATTCTCTACAAGTTTCATGTTTTAAGTTTTGTCAAAAGATCAAAGAATCAGGAGTTGGCATGTTGTACAAGAGGCGCGCGCATTTTCAAACAGAAGCTGGAGGTTGAAGAAGGTGATGGCTTGGGCTGGGCCTGAGTCATTCTTTCTTTTAGCACCCTTTTTTTTTCAGTTTGCACCCCCTGGCCCATTTGATTAAATATTTTTCATTTTTATGTTTTTCCTTTTTATTCTGACTTTATATTTTTTTGTTCAAACATAAAAAATACCAAAAATAATTTTCCATAATTTTTCATATTTATTTGGTATTTATTTCATTTTATTAAACATATGTATGTAAATAATATGAATCCTTTTTATTAAAAATTAAAAAAAATAAAATAGAAAAAAATATATTTACTTTTCAGTTATTATTTTTATTTACATTTTGAAAACATTTTCTTGAATATACATTTTTTTGCAAATAATTATCTTTATTTTTATACCCACTTAGCATATATATATATATATATATATATATATATATATATATATATATATATATATATATATATATATATATATATATATATATATATATATATATATATATATATATATATATATATATATATATATATATATATATATATATATATATATATATATATATATATATATATATATATATATATATATATATATATATATATATATATATATATATATATATATATATATATATATATATATATATATATATATATATATATACTTATATTTTATTAAATAATTAGGACAAAATAATACAAAATAATACATTTTTTATGTTTATTAATATTTGACACCAAAATACTTTTTTTACAATACACTTTTTATTGTTGTATAAATTATTATATATATATATATATATATTGTATATAATTAATAAATATTACTATTTATTTAAAAAATTAGGGTTTTGCCCTAAATGACCAAAATAATTACAATTTGATTTATTTTATTTTATTTATATTTCACATTAAAAATACCCTTTTCACATACATAAACAATCTTTTTTTTGCATAATACATTTCATTTTGATATTTACTTAATTGTATTTATTTGAATGATAAATATTAACTTGTACATTCGATATGGTTGTAATAACTTAGAATTTATTTCTTGTCAAATATCCCCAATTCAAACTTGTACCCCCTCCCATAATCATGTTGTAATAGCCTAGAACTTTAAATTCTCGTACATTTAAAAAGCTTTCAATTATGTCATGCCTAAACCTAGGGTTTGTATACAAATAAAATCAACAAGTAGCTTGACCTAATCCAAGATAAACATGCATGAAAAACAATCACAATGCACACTTGCACCCCTAGGGTTTCGTCCACTTGTTGCCTTCAAAAATGGGCCATGGTTGCATGTTGAGTACTTTGGCAAAACAAAAACAAAATAAAATGATCATAGTCCCTCGATGACGCTATCTGAGTTGCCTAAAAAATGATCAAGTCCCTCAAGAAAATTGCCAAAAATACTTGACTCTATGGCTATCATGGTCTATACGATGACCCGCGCCTGTCTCGTTAACATCCTAACACAAGGTTGTTCACCAAATACAATGGTGAAACAACACTGTTAAAAGGGTTAAAAACATAAGGAAGATCTTTGAGTAAAATAGGGTAGATAACTCTTAGTTACTTGATTAAACTTGCAAAAACATCCTTACTACTTTTCAAAAACACATTTCACAACACAATTTCAAAATCCAACCTTTAAACATTGAAAACTTTTCAAAAGACAAAAACACCTTTGTATACATTCAAACAAGAATCATTACAAAGGTTTCCACAACAATGGCCTCTTTTCAAAACATCTTATAAAACCACACACAAAGCACTATTTCAAACAATTGAAAATGCAAAGCAAGTGATTTAAGCAAGTAACTAAGAGCCCATGGATAACCATGGATAGAAAGGGTTCCAATACCTTCCATTTCTATAATCTACTCCCTGAACCCAAGAAAACATCTCAAAGGTCTTTCCTGTGCTTTTTGACCTTTCCTTAGGATAAAATAAAAAGTCGGTGGCGACTCTTGCTAAACCGAAACATTTGCGAACACGAACGCAAAACCTAAGTCAGTTCTCCCACCGTATCACACTATGATCAAACCGATTCATGTTATTTTGGCCATACCTCACAAACAACGACGAATTAGCCTTCAAAATATCCCCATTGGATTCACAGCCTCTGTTTTAGGGGGGTAGGACATGATTGGATCATTAACATTGTGTGTCCTATAGGTTTCAAGAAAATAGGTCACCAGAGAAGACAACCAGAGCTAGGGATCTGGTGCTTCTCTGGCCAGTATGTTTGATTATATAATATATATTCATTATTTTAGTTATATTAATGGATGTATCACCACCCCAGTGGTTAAAACGCGTGCGCTAAGTCATTCCTTCCTCTGGTCGCGGGTTCGAGCCCTAGTTTTGACACTTTTTTTTCATATTTCTCATATTTTTACAGGCTGAATATAAAACATATTGAATGCGTAACTTAGCACAGGCACGCGCCTGACTCAGTTGGTATGCATGCTTCCTGGAGATGTAGGGGGCGTGGGTTCAACACCCACCCCAACATTCTTTTTTTCTCTATTTCCTACTAACCTTATTTTCTTTTTCTTAACCCTAATTTTATTTATTAAACCCTAATTATTTTTTAATCAACATTAAAATAAATTAGCTTTAATTTTATTTCTAATAAATTAACTTTGATTTTCATTTATTAAAATTAATTAGGATAATTAGTTTTGATTAATTTAGTTACTTGACTTTTTCGATTAATTAAAATTAAACTAGACTTTAGGGTTTGTTTGATTTAATCACTTAATCAGTTTTTTTAATTAAAATCAATTAGGTTTAGGTTAAATCATCAATCATTTTGCATCAAACAATTCTACCTTTTTACTGTTTCGCGCACTTTATTATTTTCTATTAGTTTTTCCTATTATATAATTGCTACGAAATGTAATAGATTTAATTAGGGCTTTTATTTGCTTTCCTTTTCTCCCAATTTTTGTGGTTTGTACCCCCTTCCTCGAAGCATTGTAATAGCGTAGGACTTTTAATTTTCGAAAATTTACTGCTTTCCTTATTACTGTATAGTAATTAGGCGTGTATGGCAAGATAATAATCAACCGATAACATAACCCTAAATACAAGATAAAATAACTGAATTGAACATACTATTCACACACTCACCTCTAAAGTAACCCCAATTGTTGCCTTCGAATAAAAAATCATGTCCCTAAAATGTGGGGACGCTTTAGCAAATTCCCTCTGATTAAAAATATCATAGTCTCTCGATGACCCTTCGATGATGCCTTCAATAAACGATCTAGTCCCTTACGATAAAATTGCTAAAGCATCCTTACAAGTTGCCTTCGATAACTATACAGTGACCCTCGCCTATCCCTTCACATCCAATGACAATGATAGGGCTTCCTACTAACTAATGGTAGGATAACACTATCTAAGGAGGAGGAAAATAACACGAAAGATATTTGAGTAGGTAGATAGCTTGTAATCGCTTGCTCAGAAAACAAAACATATTTTTTCACAATCACTTTTCTGAAATATTTTCGAAACAAACACTTTGTATGCGTTCTCAACTGATACGAGAATCATTACAAAGTTTCCGCACTTAGGCATTTTCAAAATATTTTCAAACATACGCACAAAAGCAGTTTCAAACAAAGTGAGCTAGCGATTAAGATTCCGTAGATAACTATAGATGAAAAGGGTGCTAACACATTCCATTTTCATAACCTACCCCATGAACTCAGAAAATTCTCGAAGGTATTTCCTGTTCTTTTCACCCTTTCCTTATTGGATAAATGAAAACTCGGTGGAAACTCTTGATATCCGCAACATTTTCGATAAAATGCAAAAAACAAGTCAGTTCTCCCACCGTATTACAAAACTGGCGACTCTGTTGGGGAGCATAAAAAAATTGGGGTTACCTTTAGAGTTAGACCACTTTTAATGCTTTACTTTTTTGATTGTATTGCTTTATAATTCGGGGTTTGTTTGGGTTATTTCTTGCAAACATCATATACACGGATGTGGGGAACGTTTTAGGTAAGTAGAAATAAATCATGGAAACTATACGGCATATATCGATATGGTCGAGATGATGGCTATGTTAGTGTAACACATTGGTTTGTACCGGTATCCCACGAGTAAGTCGGGGAGCATACTAGGATGCCACATGGTGTCATAAGCACTAACTGACCTTAGAACCTTAATTGACCCAACATAGCCATTAGAAGGTAGTGAGATAGCCGACTTTGGTGTAGTCTGAAGTTGGTTGATACTCGATACTACACTCATTGAGATTCAACTATCGAGTTTTTTTTGGTGAAAGTCAGTTGTCGGGCTAGACAAAACATGTGGGAAAGATCATTGATATTGAGATCCCTAGAACCCGTTTACTTCTCTAGGATAGATTGATCCAACTAAACTTCAAGAGCGTACTTACCTACAAACCCCATGCAAGCCGTGAACCGAAGGCCTTGTGTGCTTTGCTTGTGTTTGATTTATCTATTTGAACATGTTATCATGACATAATAACATCATAGCATCATCAATCCTGACTGACCATTTCAAGGATCTAGGGGATTTATCTTTGTTCTGTGTTGCAAGATCATGGCTTCCAGTCGTAGGAATACCATCCGAATCAACTTCATGAGGATACCTTCTCAGCTCAAGGAGTTAGTCTCAAAAGTTCCTAACAATTCTCAATTCACCAAGAAACGTGGTCATGTACTTAGTCTGGTTACTACTGGTTTTTAGGAAGACATGATGAGCGTTCTTTTCCAGTTCTTGGATCCAAAGCATCATTGTTTTACCTTCCCGGATTATCATTTGGTGCCCACAATGGAATAATTCTCTAAGTTTCTCGAAGTGCCTATTCTTGTTTAGATACCTTCCACCGGTCTAGAGTAAGTTCCGAAGCCTGAAGAAGTTGCATTAGCCCTACATCTGAGACGACCAAACATTGTGTCTAATTGGGAAACAAGGAATGGAGTCAAGGGTTTCTCTCCAAACATTTTGAGGATATTTTGGCCTTGCTGATCTATGGTTTGGTACTATTCCCTAATCCGAACCAATTCATAGATATGAATGCAATCAAGATATTTCTCACTCATAATCTGGAACCTACTTTACTTGGAGATGTCCTGCATTCTCTCCACACTTGTACTATGAAGAAGCGAGGAACTCTTATGTGTTTCATACCTCTACTATCCAGGTGGTTTATTTCACACCTTCCCCGATCAGTGATGAAGAACGAACATTGTTTAAGGTGGTCTCAAAGGTTGATGTCACTCACTGATGCAGATATCCATTGGTGTTCTCGATCTCATGCAAATGTCACTATTATTGATCGCTGTGGGGAATTCCATAATGTACCACTCCTTAGTATAAGAGAGGGCATCGCTTACAACCCTTCTCTAGCTCTACGATGGTTTGGTTATGCTCGAAAGGAAGGTCCTCATGATATTCTCATACAGGGTATTATGTTCGACTATGAGAATGATCCTTAAAACTACCATCAAAGGTTTGTATGTGCTTGTGGCATGGTCAATAAGATTGATAGCAAGACTTTGGGACACAGGAATTCCATTCCACTAGAGCCTTACCTCAGATGGATACGGTCTCGTGGTCTAAATCTTAAAATGCCATATCCTGCTATCTTGCCAGTGATTGTTGAGCCTGTTGTTGAAGGAGATGTTTCTCATACTGTTCTCCATCCCAATTTGCTAACGGACTTTGAAGAACAACAAAAGCCTTAGATCCAACTAAAGGAAAAAAGAGATACCTTCGAAGCTTAGTTCTATGCTAGTGAAAAGAATTTACTGGAGCTTACAAAACGACTCCACGAAGAACAAAGCCATAACGCCTATGTCAACACAAAGAGGAAGTGTCCATGGAAGGCTTGAATTCATAATTTTGCTATTTTGTAACTCTTTTTATTAAAAGAAATTATAATTTTAGTTTATTACTAAAATTTATCTTGTTTCCTTTTGTTTAAACAAATTTAAATCCCACAACGATCCTTGAAAATATTGCATCTACATATCATGCATCATTACATAACATGTTTTCCCATACATGTTCTCTCATATTCTTGCTGTTTATTTAAGTAAAAGATGGCTCTTGAACAGATTGTTAAGGAACTCCAAGCTCAGAATTCCCAATTCTAGGAAACTCTCCTGAATCTTGCTCAAGGACAAAAAGACATGATAGCGCTCATCCCCAAAAAGAAGAAGACTCGGAAGCCAATTGATATCCTCAACATGGGAAGAAGATTCAAAGGTCCTACTAAACAAGTCCAAATTGTTGATATCACCTCTGATGAAGATGAAAACCAAGAGGGGGATGATAGAAGCGTCAGGGCTAAAGGTGGAAGCAACCTTGGTTCAGGTAAGATGCCTGAATACGAAGACCTTTTTGATGAACAGTCTCCTCATATTGATGACAAATACAAGCAGCTAAAAGACTGTCTTAAAGCTATAGAAATCCAGAAAGTTCCTGGATTAGATTTCAGAGAGATGGGTTATATCTTGGGGTGGTTATCCCCCACAAATTCAAAGTCCCTACTTTTTCTAAATATGATCATGTGTCTTGTCTGAAACTTCATCTACGATCTTATGTTCGAAAGATCTAGCCCTATACTGCTGACAAAAAGTTATGGGTTCACTTCTTTAAGGAAAGTTTGCATGGTACACAACTTAAGTGGTTCTATCTGCTAGAGGGAACCGACATTCGTACTTGGGAAGACCTGGTTGCTGCTTTCTACAAGTAGTATCAATATAATGCTTACCTTGCATCGACTCGCGTGCAAATACAAAACATGACTATGGGTTCAAATGAAGGATTCAAGGAATATGCCCAAAAATGGAGAGACTTAGCTGGAAGGGTTCAACCTCTGTTGTCTGACCGGGAGCTAGTTAATATGTTCATAGGTACTCTAACAGGTCCATTCTTTAATCACCTGATTGAGAGTTCTCCGTCTGGTTTTACTGAGCTGATTCTAACTGGGGAACAAGTTGAAAGTGGTATTAAGAGCATAAAAATTCAAGTGGCAGCTTCTTCGAGTGATGTAAAGAAAATGTTCAACAATAAAAAGGAAACCAATGTTGTTAATGGCCAGAAGGGCCATGGTAAAAATAATTGCAATCAGTCTGTGAGAGGGTACTAATTTCTAATCTGCACCTATTCAACAACAACAACAACAACATGGCAATAGGCATAGGTCAGATGCTCCAGCAAGGTAATTTACCAAGATTAATATGCCATTGTCTCAGGCGTTACAACATTTTATAAATGCGGAACTAATTACCCTAAGAGATCCTCCTCGAAATCCTAACACCTCATGCAACACCCTATTTCTATCCAACGAATTATATAAAATCAGAGTTACAAAATTTCCAACAAACAAATGGAATACTACACTTTCAACTTGGAAACAACGATATTCGATCACCTATAGTTCATATACATAACACATAAAATTTAGATGAACCGATAATAACGTGCTTAGTCTTTAAGAATAAAACAACTTTCGTTGCTACGCAGTGGATTCACAAATTCAACTGAAAATACCATAACATCTTGTCCAACTCAAAATGGCTTTAAGACATTAAGTCTTTAATGAAAACAACATAGAAATTCAGCAACATAATGAAAACCAACAATAAAGAAAACATACATTCATCCCTAGAGTGCTACGTATTAGATTGACAACACCGACTCGAACTAACGAAGGTAACAACTATCCTTCTTGATTACCTGCACGTTACCAATAGAGGGAAATATTCAAATAGAAGGGGTGAGATATCAAACCATATATTTGAGTGTATGATAAACAACTTATTAGATCAGATTATATAAAATCACCACTTCACAACTTTCAACCAACATCAATCATCACAAGTCAACAACACAACACATTAAATATGCAACACGGAATGTGAATCGCTATAATTCACATGCATGTGGTACTAATGGAGCAAAACTCCCAACTTAGAAATCTGCCAATTAATAAAGGCATCAACAAGGCAAAAGCCATCAATTTAATTTTCCAATCCAAGACAACTTACCGAGCATCAGCTCCAACTTGATATGCTATGTATGCGACCCAATATGAATGTCAAGATAGCAACAAAAAAATTCCATAGCAACACAACAACAAACCAACATTGGCCATAAACCTGCAACTTAATATTTTCCCCATAAATAGAGGCAATAACATCACCTGCTAATCACATTTTTCAACAAAGAACACAATACAACGAGTCAACCAAAATTTACTACAAATAAACCGCGTAATTATTCGGACTATTACGACTATTTCCAGTTAATTAATTATCTAAATGCTTATTTCTAATTAAAAAATTTCTAAAGATTATTATACTAATTATTCTAGACTGGCCCGACAACTAAAATGGGCCCAGTCTAAGACATTTCCTTTGGTACGACCTGGACGACCATGACCCGGATTACCCGCTACTTGTTGGGAAATGCCAGATGTTTTCCCTCCCAAACAAGCAATGACCCAGGATGATCGACGAGCATCCTCTCAGCCTAACCGACGTCAACATCGTGCAAGCCACCAGGAATGGATCAGAGAGATGCCCGTAACTAACCCCCTCCTCAGAACCAACAGCTAGTTATGAGCACATCTTCCCGGTTTGACCATGTCCTGATAGTTACCTAATTTTATGGACTCGCATATCCAGGCGTGAAATCAGGAACCAATGGCTACACGCCAAGGGAATTATACATACCCACAAACTTGTGAGGGCCAGGTATCCAATATTCACCACTCACTACCTAATGCTTTGCTTGTACCTTCTTATTCTTGCACTTAATTGATCGTCGAAGTGCCTTGTAGGCACAACCCCTTTTTTTCTCCTCGTCTTCACAACCCGACTACAGATCATCTTTCGGCCACTTCTCAGGTTCTAATCAACCGGTAAGATCAATGGCTCTGTCTATGGGAATATGCTCTCCCCATATTTATTTCCTCGAAACCTTTTTCAAGATTCTTCTCAGTAATCCTGGCTGACCATGATGATCTTCACATATCTGGAAAGGCAATTCTTTCCCCTGCTCGCAAAACCGACGGAAGTCAAGAACATCCATATTCCATTGACGCCCAATGCGGCGAAGACCAATTCTTGGACAAGGGATACTCCAAGAATCCTGCCGAGGAACTGTCAGAAGTCATGCAACCAGTTCCTATCCCTCTCAACACCGACCCGACCATGGCAGCACTGCTCACTGCTATCAATCATACTAACACCCTCCTCCTCAGAGAACCAGACGACGAAACTTTTCCAGTGTTTCGCCAACTCGGCGTGGCCCACCACCTAGAAAAGAGAGGCGCTCCATTTCTTCCTTTATGGAAAGAAACCGCACACCTTCTTCCAGAGATCAAGACTCCCATTCATTCAAGAAGAGGAAAGACAACAGGAAAATCGATTGTGCTCGACTACCCTCCCCCGAGGCAAAACAAAAGCAGAGGAGCCCCTTTCCTCGACGAGACCTTGACGATCAACAGGGAAGAAACTACCACTCTTCATCTCTATCTCCCATAGATAGTGAGGATGACGAGCCACGTGGCCTGCTATCGAGGGAGATTACTGAAGCTCCACATCTTATCGGCCTAGAGAAGCCACCCACTTTGGAAACCTACGACAGAATAACAAACCCTGACGAGCACATCGAGAACATCGACGCTCTCCTCGACTACCGAGGAGTCAGGGGAGCCATCAAATGCAGACTCTTACCAACCACTCTCAGGAAGGGGGCAATATAATGGTACAAGAGCCTCCCCGACAAGTCCATCACCTTATGGAAAAAACCCGGGAGGATATTTTCGAGACATTTCCTCTCCTCCTGTCGACACCTGAAATTTGAGGCTTCCTCGAAGCGATTATACAGGGCAAGGACGAGTCTCTGCGGGCATATATTGAATGTTTCAACAAGCAAGCGGTCCAAGTCCCAACAACGGAAAATATGAAGGAGTACCTCCTCGAGCGCGGGCTTCGTCCCCACAGAGACTTTTCCAAAGCTGTGGGCATAGAGACACCAGCCACGCTCAACTCTCTTCTCCTAAAGTCCCAGACATACATACAGTACGAGGAGAAGGAGGAGGACAATAATGCTCGGGAATATAGGCACAGAGAGAGTGCCTAATCCTCAAAGAACGATGAACCCTCGACATCCCGTCGGGGAGAGAAGAAACGAGAGGACAAGTACTGTGATCCCAAAGACTACAAGGGGCCAGCGGTCGTTTCCATGAATACACCCCTCTGACAACCTCAAGGGAGCGTATTCTTTCTGAATGCACTAATTCTGAATTCAAGCAAGTCGGGGTGCGCTTTCCCCGACAAACACCGTCCATGCCGGGAACCGACAAGAGCAAGTATTGCAGGTTCCACAAGAGTAACAGTCATAACACAGAGGATTGCATTCATCTCAAGGATGCAATCTAAATACTGATCAGAGACGGGCACCTCAAGAAGTATAAGAAGAAGGAGGGTGCCCGTGAAGAAGCACCAGAAACTAAGAATGTCGAGGAAGGGGAGAAATCCCCCTGACCTCGTCCCCATTCCAGTCTCCATGAGCATCTCACGGCTGGAAGACTTTTATTATCCGTACATGGAGGACGTCCCCCCTGTACTTCTCCTTGCACAGTCCTTGGGAATCCTTCTCCGCAGCCATGGTCATCTCTAGCGGAGGGTTCAACAGACACACAGTCAGATCGGTAAAAAGGAGATTCAACCAACTCATTGAAGCCAACTTAGATATGGACTCCATGCTCGATAAATTCTTAGGAGGCTCTCATCCCCTCTCCTTCTATAGGGAAGAGTTATCGGGCGGGACCTCGAATTCGAGCATCCCACTACTCGTGAGAGTTTGAATGGCTAACTTTGATGTGCGTCGCATTTTGGTCGACCAAGGAAGTTTGGTGGACATTATGTACGCCTAGCTATTCACCGCCTTAAATATGAACAAGAGCCACCTGACCCCCTACGTGGGATCTGATATCCAGGTGTTGTACCCCAAAATTTGCCCTCCCATATTCTTCAAGATTTGTCAAGGGTTGTGCAGCTCAACAACCTCCTATACAGTCAAAACTAGGGTTTGTGTTCTGATCAAGAATTGAAAGTTTTCAAAGGCCCAGTCAAGTCTCATATGCCTACAAATGTGGTCAAACATCCTCATGTCAAATTTCAAGGCATTCAGCTCAAAATTGCACAGTCAAAAACCCTAATTGCACTACAGTCAACTGTAGGGGCAAAATGGTCATTTGACAGTCAAAAGTTCAAATTTTTGGTCAACATATCATTTTGAAGCCACAAACATCATTTGATCAATGCTTGATCATGATTCTCAAAATTTGGCTCAGAAAATCATCAAGATGCAAAAGTTGCTATATTTGGACAGCTGAAAAAGTCAACTGAAATTGACCAGGGCATAACTTTCACATGGATTATCAGAAAAATTCCATCCAAAGCTCATTTTGAAGAGAAAGACATTTCCTACAACCCATCTTCATATTCCAAGTCCAAGAAATGCTCTCACAAAAAGTTATCAATTTCAACATTATAGGTCATTTTCAAAAGTCAACAAAAAGGGACTTTAAGTCAAAGACCATAACTTGAGATTGGTAAATCAAAATGACATGGGACCAAAGGCATTGTTTAAAGGACTCAAAGACCTTTCCAAAATGTCCAAGAACATGTGAAAATCTTAAAAATTGAGCAAGTTATTCCTTGTGGAAGTTGGGAAATTTTTGGGAATTTTGAAAAGTCAACATTGATGCAAAAGGCCTAAATTTGCTATTGGGCCCATTTTTCTTCCAAGTTTCTTCATGCCAAGCCTATGCACGACCATTAGGCCCAAAGGGAAATATTTTCTCATTTTTTAATTATTTATTTGAATTTATATCAATATTAATTCATTTAAATTAATTAAATACATGAAAAATATCAAACTTAACCTAAAAAAATCTTTTCATGCATGTTTATTCTTAATATTTCGTGCATATCTTAAATAGGCAAGTTTTGGTGTGATTTGAGCTGATTGAACACAAAATGCACATGGAAAAGATTTGGAAAAGATTTCATGAAATCAAATATTGGAAACAATGAATTCAAAGGATTTTGTGCAATATTTTTGACCTAGCATGCTCTTTACATATTCAAGATCAGAAACCTAATGGCTAGAGACTGCAAGCTGCGCCCCAAGAACCTTTGGCAAATTGAAATTTTTCCATAAAACACAAACACTGAAAACCAGTCTCAAGGTCGATTCAAGCCTCAATTTTCATTCCATTAGCATCCTGAGGCATCACTGAACGTTTCTCCATCATTAACAACAACCAAAACCTCAAGAATTGGTAGATTAAACTGGAACTGTATAGCATGGAACTCACAATCGTATTTTCCATTCTAAGCATTATCATTGCATTCTAATTATGGATTCTTGCTCTTTGTGGTGTTTTAAAGCTAATCATCATATTTAATTTGATTTTCCTGCTGTCTATAAGGATTTGCCATGCGCGATTTTTAGGTTTTTATAGGACTGAAATTTGGGGCTTTCATGGCAAGGCAAAATCAGAACTCCAAACGACCATGGTTGGATTCAGCACATCAAGACGAAGAAGTCTTGACCCTCGCGCCCAATTTATATATACCATAGCGCTAGTCGCTATTTTTCCATAGCCTGCCTAAAACCACGCCCAGAAACTGTTGCCTATTTTGTTTTGTTTTCAGGGACAGGGAGGAAGACGACTCCGTGTCAAAATGTGATAGGCGCGTTTGAAAATTCGCGCCAGGCCCTCCACTAACACCATGTTTTACTTATTATCTTTATTTGATATTATATGTTAAAGTAAAAGCGTTTGGTTCAGTGGTGCACGTGGAGGTTTGCAATGTGAATGACCTGGGTTCGACCCCAGGTCTTACATATTTCTCATAATATTTTTCAATGCGTATTCTCATGCAGGCATGATACGAAGACTCACCATACGTCTTCCATTTGGACCATACACGCGTCTAACATAATCAAATCAATGGCCAAGATTCAAGGCGCATCATACACCAGGTCAACACATTGGCACACGATCCAGGAAAGTCAGCAAATTGCAAGCTTAATTGGGCCAGGCTTCTCAAATCCATACCTCCTAAATTGGGGACTACACCCCACCCTGGTTTGCCTTCCCTAATCTCTTTATTTATTTTTATTCTTGTTTTAATAATTACTTTTATTTAATTATGTTTATTTAATTAATTATTTTTAACAAAATACAAAAACACACAAAAATCAGAAAATATAAAAAATATAATATTTATTTTATTATGATTATTTTCATATAAACATGTAAATAATTTAGTAAATTAGGTTATAAGTTTAATTCTTTTAACAAAAAAATGTAAAAAAATATAGAATTAGGTTAATAAACACTTTTTCTTCCTTTTTAATTTTTTCCCTTTTTTTTTTCCACAGTAATAATTATTTATTCATTTATTTTTTATAATTAAATTGTACATAAATTAATTTAGAGTTAAATTAGGTTAAAAGTCAATAGTTTCATAATAAACTTAAATAAAATATTAGAACTAGGGTTTAGCATTTTAATTTTAATTAATTTTCCTTTTTCTTTTAAATCTAAAAATACAAAAATACCAAAAAAAAGCATTCCTTTTAAATCTTTAATTTTAATTCCTCCTTAATTAATTCATTAACTTTAAATATTTGTAAAAGGGTCCAACGCCCATTGTTTTAATTTAATTGCGCATATTTACTTTATGTCGGTCATTGTAATTTTGTATCTCTCCCAAAGCCATGTAACTTTACTTTTCGCACTTTATTTCTTCGCATTATTTACTTTTCTGCTAAATCGGGTCCGGTTTAATTTTGGCGATGTGGACCCGCGCCATTTGTAATAGCCATAGATTTATTTTCCCGCAAACTTTATAACTGTTAAATATGCATGCAAGAATGAATGGCCTTAATTAAAATCAAGCGTAGAACACTTCAAACATGACAAGACAAATAACTGAAACATGACACACAATTCGCACACACCACCCCTAAGGTACGCCTCACTGTTGCCTTTCGAAAGGTGATCGTCGAGTAGAGGACGTCTTAGTAAGTCCTCATGATCCGGGAACCTGGCATGAGGGTAGCTTCTAAGGTGTCTTCCCATTGCTCTGGTGATCACCATGTCCCTAAAATCGAATTGACCCGAACACCTCCAACGGTGGTGCTACTTACCTCTCAATGGTGGGATGGCACTACTTTTAAAGACATTTACACAGACGAATTCCTTAGGGTAGGTAGGTTCTCAAGGATACTTGCTCTAATTTCAAACACAAACAAAAAAAGACTTTTCACACTGACACTTTTCAAAAGCCTTCAAAAGCAAATTTTTCAAACACTCTGACGTACGAGTCGAACTGAAATTTTTCAAAGAAACTTTTTAAACCCACATTGAAAAGCAAACAAACCTTTTTGAAAACACAATGAGCAAGTATCTAAGAGCCCATGGATAACCATGGATAGAAAGGGTGCTAACACCTTCCCTTTCTATAATCTACCTCCCGAACCGAGAGCAATCTCTTTAAGGAATTTTTCTGTGCTTTTGTCCTTTCCATTTGGAGAAAATAAAAGACGGTGGCGACTCTTGCTTCCGCGACATTTTCGCGAACCAGCGTTAAACAGTCAGTTCCAGATCCACCGATCACAGAACTGGCGACTCTGCTGGGGATAACTTAAAGTGAGGTGTACCTTAGGGCTAGCTTATAACTATGTTTTCAATTGTTTTCCTTACTTGCTTTATTATTGTGGGACTGTCTTGGGAGTTCTATAGATCCTAACCCGGATCTGGGGGATACCTTCTTAGAAAGTAGCAACAAGGCTGTGAGGGAACTGTGCGGGGTATACCGACATGGTTGAAACAGTCTGCTACGTTGATGTGGCACTTTGGTGTGTACCGGTAACCCTTGAGTTCAGTCAAGGAGAGTACGGGGCCTCCGCGTGGTGTCGTGAAACATCAACAGACCTTAGGAACCTTAATTAAACTATCTTGGCCTCTTTAGGGTAGTGAGATAACTGACTTTGGTGCAGTCCGAGGTTGGTTGATACTCGATACTACACTCAATTGAGGGTTGCTTTCCTGGAATATTTCGGTCGCCAGTTCAGTGGCTAAATCGAAACGATGAACAATGAAAGCAATCCCGTGATATTGGGAACCTTAGAACCCGGTTACTTTGATTAGGACAGGTTGAACCCACCAACTTCAAGAGGGTACTACCCAGACCCCATGCTGGCCTTAAACCTTAAGGGCTTATCTTGTGTGCCTTGTGTGCCTTACATGTTTGTCTTTGTATATATCTGTGGTGTGTTTAAACATAGCATCATGACATCATCCAGCATCATATGCATTGACTAACCATTTCAGGGGTTCGAATTTTCATCTTTGTTCTTGTTTTGTAGGACATGGAAACTGGTCGTAGAAAGACAATTCAGGTCAATCTTGTAAGGGTACCTCCTCAGCTTAAGGAGCTCATATCCAGGATTCCTGAGAACTCTTCATTCAGTGAAAGGCATGGAAGCCTCATCAGCTTGGTCAACACCAACATTGAGGAAGATATGATAAAGGTCCTGTTCCAATTCTTTGACCCTCTGCATCACTGCTTTACCTTCTTGGACTATCAGTTGGTACCTACATTGGAGGAGTTCTCCCGGCTCCTGAAGATCCCTATCCTTGATCAGCTACCCTTCAACGGTACAGAAAAGGAGCCTAAGCTTGAAGAGATTGCTAAAGCCTTGCACCTACAGTCCTCTGACCTCAAGGGACATTGGGAAGTTAGAAGTGGTGTCAAAGGGTTCCTAGCCAGGTTTCTGTTTGAAAAAGCTCATGAATGTTGGAACTCCCTTGACTTGCAAGCTTTTGAAGAGGTTGTGGCCCTCCTTGTTTATGGTTTGGTGTTGTTCCCTAACCCAGATCAGCTCATTGATATCAGTGCCGTTCAGATCTTTATGTCCAGGAATCCTATACCTACGTTGCTGGGGGACATCCTTCACTCATGTTACACTCGAACCATGAGAAAAAGAGGTGTCCTTATGTGTTGCACTCCTCTCCTGGGAAGGTGGTTTATTTCGCACCTTCCCCAATCAGTCCTGAAGAATGAACGGGGTTTAAGATGGTCACAACGGTTGATGACTCTTACGCATGCGGATATACATTGGTGTCCTAGATCCAGAGGAGATGTCACTATCATTGATCGTTGTGGGGAATACCCTAATGTTCCTTTACTTGGAATCAGAGGAGGTATTACTTATAGCCCATGCCTGGCTTGGAGACAGTTTGGTTATGCTCGGAGGGACGGTCCTCATGACATGTTAATTCCCGACATAGTTTTTGACTTCGACAACGATACTCAAGGACTTCGTCAGAGATTTATCAGAGCCTGGAGGATGCCTAGTAGGATAGACAGCAAGACACTGGGGCATAGGAATTCCATCCCTTTGGAGCCTTATCTCAAGTGGGTACGCGCCCGCTCCCAAAAGTTAGTGATGCCTTACCCTCACATGCTTCCAGTAATCAAAGAGCCTGTCTTGGAAGGGGAAGTGTCTCATGTTATTTAGCACCCTGATATGCCCACATCCTGGGAAGAGATGCAGAAGAGCTGGATCCAGCTTAAAGAAGAGCGGAATTCTCTTGAGACTAGTCTGCATGCCAGCGAAAGGAAGGTCTTGGAGCTCACTCGCCTGTTGCATGAGGAGAGGAACCTCAACACCTACATAGCTCCGAAGAGGATGCGCAGTGTATTTTGGGATTGACCTGATTTTTGTACTTTTGCCCATGAGGCCTTGATGTATTAAAACAATGATTTCTTTAATGATAACGTGTGTTCTTTTCTTGTCTACAACGAATTTGAACTTTCGAACCCTTGAATGCATTGCATACGCATTTCATACATCATGTGCATAGCAGGTTTTTCCCCTTTTCAGGTTGCTTACAGTTCTTCGCTGTTTATTTCAGCATCATGAATCCCGGATCTGAATCAACAGAGACATCAATCAAGGCTCTCCAGGCGCAGAATGCGCAGTTTCAAGAGCTAATCATGGGTCTAGCTAAAGGCCAAGAAGAACTGAAGACCATGCTCCTGAAGAAGGAGAAGAAGAAGAAGAGAAGAACTGTTCTGTTCAACTCGGGCCGAAGGTTGGGTAATACTCTGCAGCATGAAGAGGCTGGTTCTTCTGTTGGCAGGAGTCCTTCTCAGGCAGAAGTAAAGGTTCCTACTCTAGTGGTCTCCGACAACGAGACGGATTTTGATGAAGAGCAGTACCCTCCTGAAGACAACAGGTACAAACAATTGGAGGACAGGTTGAAGGCTATGGAGGTGCAACAGGCACCTGGGCTGGATTTCGGAGATCTGGGTTTGTCGACTGGTGTGATCATCCCGCATAAATTCAAGGCACCAACTTTCTCCAAGTATGACGGGGCATCTTGTCCCAAGCTGCATTTGAGGTCCTATGTTCGGAAGATTCAGCCGTACTCTGCGGACAAGAATCTATGGATCCACTTCTTCCAGGAGAGTCTTTCAGGGACTCATCTCGAATGGTTCTATCAGCTGGATGGGACCAAAGTTCGTAACTGGGAGGAGCTGGCTACTGCTTTCTACAAGCAGTATCAGTATAATGCCGACCTTGCCCCCACACGTACCCAACTCCAGGGTATGGCGTTAGGTGCAAGCGAAGGTTTTAAAGAGTACGCTCAGAAGTGGAGAGACCTGGCTGGCAGGGTGCAGCCACCATTGACTGATCGGGAGTTGGTTGACATGTTCTTGGGGACCCTATCTGGGCCATTCTTCAACCATCTCATTGGGAATTCTTCTGCCGGTTTCACTGATTTGATCTTGACTGGAGAGAGAATTGAAGCTGGGTTGAAGTCTGGGAAGATTGCAAAGGCTACATCATCTAGTTCGGACAAGAAACCATTTAAGAAGGAGTCTAGTGCCGTGTATGGTTCTAGGAGATCAGAGAGAAGTGAACACCGCCAATCTGTCAGTGCGGTCATGATTGCTAAGCCTGCTGCCGCTACCCGGCCAAACAATTCTCAGAAAGCTGAAAGACCCCGGAGGGAATTCACCCGTTTAGGCATGACTTTGTCACAGATCCTGCCACAGTTGCTCGCAACTAATTTAGTGACTGTCAGGGAGGCTCCCAAATTTCCAAATACTGCATCTCCCAAGTACAACCCGAATGCTCGTTGTGCTTACCACTCAGAAAGCCCGGGGCACTCTACTGATGACTGTTGGGCATTGAAGAATAAGGTGCAAGACCTTATCGATGCAAAGGAGATACAATTCGAAACGCCTGCAAAGCCGAATGTAGTTACTGCCCCTATGCCTCAGCACGGGGTAAATGCTGTTGATGAAGATGTTTATGCTGTTTCTGTGGATGATCTAGCCACTCCTTTAAAGATCATTAAGAAGAACCTACTGCAGGCCGGTTTATTTCCGGGTTGTAGTGAGGGTTGCCTGTTCTGTGTTGTGTCCCCATCCGGTTGTCCCTTGCTAAAGTTAGGCATCCAAAGCTTAATGGATAGCAAGGAGATTCTATTCAAGAAGTCTGCTGTTCGTATGGTTCCAATGGAGGAAGTCTCTGTGGTGACTATCTTCAATAATCCGATTCCGGCTCTCCAGAAGAAGCCTGTCCAAATTCTGACCGTTGCACCTGTTACTATCACTGTTCCTGGGCCCCTGCCCTATGTATCCAACAAAACTGTCCCTTGGCACTATGGGGCAGGTGTATATATAAACGGGGTTAAACAAGAGCTCAACGCTGGCGCCAGCATCTGTGACATCACTGGCCCGGCCAAAGTTACCCGCAGTGGCAGGCTCTTCTCGCCTGACATTGCGCCACCTGCTGCCCGAAGACCGCTCCTAATAATTCCTGCAAGTACACCTACTCCCGTTGCTGATCAAGTTGTTATTCCTGCTGCTGATCCGATTGTTTCTCCTGCGGCCGAGTCATCCAATGCTCGGGGCAAGGGAATTGAAACTGAGCCTGCCCAGATGGAGGCACCCATACCCATAGCTGCTGAGGCCTCCCCATAAGAAATGGAGGAAATTTTGAAGATTATAAAGAAGAGCGATTTTAATGTCGTGGAACAGTTGGGGCATACGCCCTCCAAGATCTCTATGCTCTCTTTACTACTGTGCTCTGAGGCCCATGCAAAGGCCCTCATCTCATTCCTCAAGACGGCCCATGTGCCACATGAAACCTCTGCAGTCCAGTTCACCGATTGCGTGGCAAGTCTAACGGCAGATAATGGCTTGGGTTTCTCAGATGCTGATTTAACCACAAAGGGGAGAGATCATAATGATGCTCTGCATGTCTCAATCGAATGCAGGGGCACCACCTTGGCACATGTGTTGGTTGATACTGGGTCATCTTTGAATGTGCTACCCAAGAAGGCTCTGGATCGCCTAGATTGTGAAGGCCTGGACTTGAAACCCAGCAACATCATCGTCAGGGCCTTTGACGGTTCAAAGAGGATGGTCCATGGGGAGGTTGACATTCCGATTCGTGTGGGCTCTCAGGTGTTCGACTCCACTTTTTATGTGATGGATATCCGTCCATCTTACTCTTGTCTGCTGGGTCGACCCTGGATACATAAGGCTGGGGCAGTGACCTCTACCTTGCATCAAAAGTTGAAATACCCCGTCAGAGGGAAGATTGTCACCATGCAAGGTGAGGAAGAATATATGGTGAGTCACCTGAACTCGTTCAGATACATCGAGATGGATGGGGAGTTTATTGAAACCCCCTTTCAGCATTTCGAGGAGGTGTTTCCAATCGCAGCAGAAACAGCAGAAGCAGGTGGTCCTCTGAAGATGGCTTCCCTAAAGGATGCCAGGGCTGTGGTGCAGAAGGGTGAAGGTGCCAACTGGGGCAGACTTCCAGACTTCACCCAGAAGACTGATAAGCTTGGGCTGGGTTTCACCTCAGAAGGGCAGAGAGCTATGAGGAAAGAGAAGATCGGAAGGCCTCCGGTATTTATCAAGGGTTCAGAAGTGAATGCTATCGGGGAAGACCTTGAAGTGGACGAAGCCGAATTCAACAGCTGGATTTATCCGACGGCCGAAGAAGGATTGAACAATTGGAGTGCAAAGGATCATACCCCTGTTACCTTTGTGACACAGTAATGAATTCCCAGGTTTTGATATTTTGTAATAAACAATGATAAACTCTATGGCCCGGTGTCTTACCCGAGGCACCGTGGTTCTATTTGTGAGGGCATACAAACTGTCATTTTATACATCATGAATGAAAATCTTGGACATTTTTCGCATTGCAAATATTGTGTTCCTTTTCTGTCTTTCTTTTCCTTTACATAATTTTCAAAAACAGCTGTATTTACACACACACTCACTCATACAGGTTCCAATCCACTCTGGATCTTACTGATAACAGCTCTGCTAATGCCAATCATAACTTCGAAAATCCGATCAACTTAGCCGAAGACGAAGGTGAAGATGATTGCGAAGTGCCTGGCGAGCTTGCAAGACTGTTGCTTCAGGAAGAAAGGGCAATTCAACCCCATGAAGAGCCAGTGGAAACCATAAACCTGGGTACTGAGGCAGACAGGAAAGAGGTAAAGATTGGTGCCAACCTAGAGCTCAGCGTGAAGCAACGGTTAACCAAGATGTTACATGACTATATGGAGATCTTTTCCTGGTCCTACGAAGACATGCCAGGGTTGGATACCGATATTGTCGTCCATCATTTGCCAACTAAGGAAGACTGCCCTCCAGTTAAACAAAAGGTTCGTCGGATGCGTCCAGAGATGTCAGAGAAGATTAAGGCCGAGGTCATGAAACAGTTTGATGCCGGGTTCCTTGCAGTGACTTCTTACCCTCAGTGGGTTGCTAATGTGGTGCCGGTACCTAAAAAGGATGGTAAGGTCAGAATGTGTGTTGATTACAGGGATCTGAACAGGGCCAGCCCCAAGGATGACTTCCCCTTACCTCACATTGATGTCCTTGTTGATAATACTGCTCAGCACAAAGTGTTCTCTTTCATGGATGGCTTTTCAGGCTACAATCAGATCAAGATGGCACCTGAAGACATGGAAAAGACTACATTCGTTACTCAGTGGGGCACCTTCTGTTACAAGGTCATGCCGTTCGGGTTAAAGAATGCTGGGGCAACCTACCAACGTGCTATGGTTGCCTTATTTCATGATATGATCCATCATGAGATCGAAGTGTACGTGGACGACATGATCGCTAGGTCCCAGACTGAGGAAGAGCACCTAGATCATCTGCAGAAGTTGTTTGACCGGTTGAAACTGTACAAGCTAAGATTGAACCCGAACAAGTGCACCTTCGGGGTAAGATCTGGGAAGTTGCTAGGCTTCGTGGTCAGTGACAAAGGTATTCAAGTGGACCCTGCTAAGGTCAAAGCTATTCAAGAGATGCCAGTTCCTAGGACAGAGAAGGAAGTCAGAGGCTTTTTAGGACGCCTGAATTACATCGCTCGATTCATCTCACATCTGACTGCTACCTGTGAGCCAATCTTCAAGCTGCTGAAGAAAGGTCAGGTAGTACGTTGGAACGACGAATGTCAGGCTGCCTTCGACAAAATCAAAGAGTATCTCCAAGAACCACCTATCCTTATGCCACCGGTTGAAGGGAGACCTCTGATACTATATCTGACAGTGCTTGACAATTCAATGGGGTGTGTGCTGGGGCAGCATGACGAGTCTGGCCGAAAAGAGCACGCCATTTATTACCTTAGCAAAAAGTTTACCGACTGTGAGACCCGATACTCACTGCTTGAGAAAACTTGCTGCGCTTTGGCATGGGCTGCTCGCCGGCTGAGACAGTATATGCTGACTCACACTACCTTGTTGATCTCAAAGATGGATCCGATAAAATATATATTCGAAAAGCCTGCTCTGTCTGGGAGAATTGCAAGATGGCAAATGATCTTGACGGAATACGACATTCAGTACACAACCCAGAAAGCCATCAAGGGAAGCGTACTGGCAGACCACTTAGCCCATCAAGCTGTAGATGACTACCAATCAATGAACTTCGAATTTCCGGATGAAAGCATCATGATTGTAACTGACTGTGAAGTACCTGGACCGGATGAAGGACCTGAACCAGGATCCCGATGGTCTATGCACTTTGACGGAGCTTCCAACGCTTTGGGAAACGGTATCGGTGCCATAATCATATCTCCACAAGGTACTCATACTCCACTCACTGCCCGGCTATGTTTCAACTGTACCAACAACATGGCAGAGTATGAGGCGTGTATCATGGGTCTTCAAGCTGCGATCGACCTAAGGATCAAATTTCTAAGTGTTTTCGGAGATTCCGCTCTTGTGATCAATCAGATCAACGGAGAGTGGGATACGAAACATCCAAACTTGATTCCTTACAGAGAATGTGTGTTGACCCTGATTCCCCACTTCACAGAGATAACCTTTGAGCACTTTCCAAGGGAAGAGAATCAGCTAGTGGACGCGTTAGCTACAATGTCTTCAATGTTCAAGGTTAAATGGGATAATGAAGCTCCCCGGATCATCATCTGGAAACTGGACGAACCGGCATACTGTTGTGATCTCGAAACTGAATTGGTGACTGAGAAGCCTTGGTACCACGAAGTGAAGAGATATCTGGAAGCTCAGGAATACCCTGAAGGTGCATCTGTCAACGATAAGAAATTCCTGAGAAGGTTTGCAGCCAAGTTCTTCCTAAGCAACGGCATCTTGTATAAGCGAAACCATGATTCAACCTTACTGCGTTGTGTGGATAAGACTGAAGCGGAAAGAATCATGGAAGAGCTACATGAAGGGACCTTTGGTACGCATTCCAGTGGACACACTATGGCTAAGAAAATCCTACGGGCAGGATATTATTGGTCCACCATGGAAGCTGATTGCTACCAACATTCCAGGACATGCCACAAGTGCCAGATCTATGCAGATAAAGTGCATATTCCTCCGGTTCCCCTGAATGTTCTGACTGCACCTTGGCCGTTTGCAATGTGGGGCATAGACATGATCGGCGAGATTAAACCTACGGCATCCAATGGGCATCGCTTCATCCTAGTGGCGATTGACTATTTTACGAAGTGGGTTGAAGCAGCATCCTATGCTACGGTAACCAAGACTGTTGTGGCACGGTTCATTCGACACAACCTAATCTGTCGATACGGCGTCCCTGAACGGATTATTACGGACAACGGTACCAATCTGAACAATAAGATGATTGCTGAGCTCTGCGAACAGTTCAAGATACAGCACCACAATTCTTCTCCTTACAGACCGAAGATGAATGGGGCTGTAGAAGCAGCTAACAAAAACATCAAGAAGATCGTGCAGAAAATGACAGTGACTTACAAAGATTGGCACGAGATGTTACCGTTCGCTCTGCATGGGTACCGTACTTCAGCTAGGACGTCAACCGGGGCAACTCCCTTCTCTCTGGTTTATGGCATGGAGGCAGTCTTGCCGATTGAAGTACAAATTCCCTCGCTCCGGATAATGAAGGATGCAAATCTGAACGAAGATGATTGGATCCAGACACGACTTGATCAACTCAACCTCATTGACGAAAAGAGACTTGTTGCTATCTGTCATGGTCAGACGTATCAGAAACGGATGATCAGGGCATTTAACAAAAAGGTCAGACCACAGGAATATTAAGTTGGGGATCTGGTAATCAAGCGAATCATCCTTCCTCAGAGTGACCCAAGGGGCAAATGGACCCCTACGTACGAAGGGCCATTTGTGGTTAAGCATGTGTTCTCAGGAGGAGCAATGATATTAACCAACATGGATGGTGACGACCTTCCTCACCCTGCCAATGCAGACATAGTTAAAAAATACTACGCATGAAAAAAGACCCGCTAGGCTGACATGCCTAGGCAAAAGTTAGGGCTTCCCGTCGAACCAAAAGGGTTCGGGCAAAATGAAGGGATGAAAATGAAAAAATCTGTACACCCGGCAAGTCGAAAACCTGAAAAGGCGGCTTGGGCAAAAATGGGTATCCCGGTGGATCGAAAACCCGAAAGGGCGGTCCAGACAAAAGTTAGGGATAAAAGCGTAATACTATGTCTCATTGGATCACTTTGCATCCAGAATCCGGTATCTACATCAAACGGCATCGATCAGTCAGCTTCACCTTCAACCAAGGTCATCAAGTGATGAGACGCTCGGAGTTATAAAGACAATAGCAGAGTTGAAACCCAGTAGATCATTCATCTTTCACACAGCTGTTTTACTTTCTTTTGTACAAAACTTGTATAAACTCTTTTGCTCGGCAACGTACCTCTTACTAGGACGTCAGCCTCTTGTACACAAAACGCCTATTCAAGCCATTCAAAAATCAATAAAAATATATCTTCAGTTAAACGTGCCAAATATTTTTCTTTTTTCTGTTTTGTTTTGCGAAGAACGTCCAAGGTTCAATTTGTGATGTATGCATTGACAGTAATTTGCTAACTCATGAATATTTGCATACGAAACAAAGGAATTAATTGCAGATAACACTAGAAACAGGGGCAATAAAGAGTTGTCCGAGCAGTCTAATTGTTCTATCCTCCAAGGTACCAAGGTAGGTTCAGCTAAAGAACGCGGCCAAGTGTATCTTAATTCCCCAGAGAATAAAACAATACATTCTTCTCCAAGCAAATCATCAAATATCAAGGAAATTGAGTATCCTCCAGCCGATCTCAAACATTCCCCAGCAGCAATACATATATTCTTAACAAGCATCCCCGGCAGTCTTGACCTAAAGATTGTTCCCCGGCGGTATACCAACATTCAAAGGAATCACTTCCCCGCATATCAAAACTCCCCAGAAGAGTCCAATCCAGTTCCCCAGGAAGGTTGGAATTCATCTCCCCAAGCAGTAAGCTTATCCCCAGTAGATTCTGGAAGCTTATCCCTCGCAGAGCACGAACGCGATGTCCGGCTTTATTTAAAGAGTTATTTCCTTAACAGGATATAACTGGGTTATCCTCAGCCAAAAGCCACGGAAAGAGCGTCGTCAACAAAGTCTTCTTACCCCAGCGAAGTCTATCAACACTTCCTATACAAAGATGTCCTCAGCAAATTATTATCAACACTCAACAAAGCATCTCTATCCCCACAGAGCACCGCTTCCCAGCATAGTCGCTAGAGTATCTTTTCTCCCCGCAGAATAATCTATTCGCCAAGTTTATTTCCCAACGGAGTTATCTTCTCCTACCGGTATTCTTGCAATCATCACCCCCAGCGGAAGCAAAAGCTTATTTTTCAACATCAGCCCAGGATACGACTTCCCGGCACCCGTCAAGGATTCACTTTCCTAGACAAAAACATACATAAAACATCACATACATCATTATAACATGCATAGACACATCATATCATACAAGTCTCATTTATATTTAGAACATCATTGCTTGATCCATATCATGCATTGCATATGACTGACCTTTACCTTTCAGGAAAGATGCAGTTGAAATTCTCAACCATATTTCAAGACCTAGACCGGTTCAGTTAAATCGACCCTAAGATTTTCCTGATGCTTATCCAGTCAAAGGCCTTCTCTGGTTCAGTCAGATCGACCCTAAGATCTCCCTGATGCTTATCCAGTTGAAGATATTCCAAGACCTTGTCCGGTTCAGTTAAATCGACCCTAAGATTTTCCTGATGCTTATCCAGTCAAAGGCCTTCTCTGGTTCAGTCAGATCGACCCTAAGATCTCCCTGATGCTTATCCAGTTGAAGATATTCCAAGACCTTGTCCGGTTCAGTTAAATCGACCCTAAGATTTTCCTGATGCTTATCCAATCAAAGGCCTTCTCTGGTTCAGTCAGATCGACCCTAAGATCTCCCTGATGCTTATCCAGTTGAAGATATTCCAAGACCTTGTCCGGTTCAGTTAAATCGACCCTAAGATTTTCCTGATGCTTATCCAGTCAAAGGCCTTCTCTGGTTCAGTCAGATCGACCCTAAGATCTCCCTGATGCTTATCCAGTTGAAGATATTCCAAGACCTTGTCCGGTTCAGTTAAATCGACCCTAAGATTTTCCTGATGCTTATCCAGTCAAAGGCCTTCTCTGGTTCAGTCAGATCGACCCTAAGATCTCCCTGATGCTTATCCAGTTGAAGATATTCCAAGACCTTGTCCGGTTCAGTTAAATCGACCCTAAGATTTTCCTGATGCTTATCCAGTCAAAGGCCTTCTCTGGTTCAGTCAGATCGACCCTAAGATCTCCCTGATGCTTATCCAGTTGAAGATATTCCAAGACCTTGTCCGGTTCAGTTAAATCGACCCTAAGATTTTCCTGATGCTTATCCAATCAAAGGCCTCCTCTGGTTCAGTCAGATCGACCCTAAGATCTTCCTGATTCTTATCCCAGTAGAAGACACCCAAGATTTTTCTCAACGAGCGTTGTTGAAGTTAAAGTCGCCCAAGGTTCTCTTACCATACATGCTAAGGCAGCAACCATCCCTGGTTCATTCATCAGCGTTTGAAGCTCCAGACTCAGCTCCTGTAACCAGTCAGGACACATCTATACCAAGCATCTAAAATCAGCTCCTGCAACGTGTCAGGTACTCATTTTCTCTTTTGCAGGTATACAGGTTCTCGCTAAGGAATCTCCTATGCGATCAACATCCAGATGGCATCTATAAGCCCATCATCCCATCCAGCAATCTCCAAATGGCATCTATAAGTCCATTCCCCCATCAATGCCACCATGTGAGCGCAAATTTCTGGGCACTTTAGTGTTCAATCATCTTCCACCCTCGGATTACGAAAGGCACGTCAGCCAATCTGCATCCTCAGGTCCAAGAAGATTGAACAGGGGCAACTGTTGTACCCCAAAATTTTCCCTCCCATATTCTTCAAGATTTGTCAAGGGTTGTGCAGCTCAACAGCCTCCTATACAGTCAAAACTAGGGTTTGTGTTCTGATCAAGAATTGAAAGTTTTCAAAGGCCCAGTCAAGTCTCATATGCCTACAAATGTGGTCAAACATCCTCATGTCAAATTTCAAGGCATTCAGCTCAAAATTGCACAGTCAAAAACCCTAATTGCACTACAGTCAACTGTAGGGGCAAAATGGTCATTTGACAGTCAAAAGTTCAAATTTTTGGTCAACATATCATTTTGAAGCCACAAACATCATTTGATCAATGCTTGATCATGATTCTCAAAATTTGGCTCAGAAAATCATCAAGATGCAAAAGTTGCTATATTTGGACAGCTGAAAAAGTCAACTGAAATTGACCAGGGCATAACTTTCACATGGATTATCAGAAAAATTCCATCCAAAGCTCATTTTGAAGAGAAAGACATTTCCTACAACCCATCTTCATATTCCAAGTCCAAGAAATGCTCTCACAAAAAGTTATCAATTTCAACATTATAGGTCATTTTCAAAAGTCAACAAAAAGGGACTTTAAGTCAAAGACAATAACTTGAGATTGGTAAATCAAAATGACATGGGACCAAAGGCATTGTTTAAAGGACTCAAAGAACTTTCCAAAATGTCCAAGAACATGTGAAAAGCTTAAAAATTGAGCAAGTTATTCCTTGTGGAAGTTGGGAAATTTTTGGGAATTTTGAAAAGTCAACATTGATGCAAAAGGCCTAAATTTGCTATTGGGCCCATTTTTCTTCCAAGTTTCTTCATGCCAAGCCTATGCACGACCATTAGGCCCAAAGGGAAATATTTTCTCATTTTTTAATTATTTATTTGAATTTATATCAATATTAATTCATTTAAATTAATTAAATACATGAAAAATATCAAACTTAACCTAAAAAAATCTTTTCATGCATGTTTATTCTTAATATTTCGTGCATATCTTAAATAGGCAAGTTTTGGTGTGATTTGAGCTGATTGAACACAAAATGCACATGGAAAAGATTTGGAAAAGATTTCATGAAATCAAATATTGGAAACAATGAATTCAAAGGATTTTGTGCAATATTTTTGACCTAGCATGCTCTATACATATTCAAGATCAGAAACCTAATGGCTAGAGACTGCAAGCTGCGCCCCAAGAACCTTTGGCAAATTGAAATTTTTCCATAAAACACAAACACTGAAAACCAGTCTCAAGGTCGATTCAAGCCTCAATTTTCATTCCATTAGCATCCTGAGGCATCACTGAACGTTTCTCCATCATTAACAACAACCAAAACCTCAAGAATTGGTAGATTAAACTGGAACTGTATAGCATGGAACTCACAATCGTATTTTCCATTCTAAGCATTATCATTGCATTCTAATTATGGATTCTTGCTCTTTGTGGTGTTTTAAAGCTAATCATCATATTTAATTTGATTTTCCTGCTGTCTATAAGGATTTGCCATGCGCGATTTTTAGGTTTTTACAGGACTGAAATTTGGGGCTTTCATGGCAAGGCAAAATTAGAACTCCAAACGACCATGGTTGGATTCAGCACATCAAGACGAAGAAGTCTTGACCCTCGCGCCCAATTTATATATACCATAGCGCTAGTCGCTATTTTTCCATAGCCTGCCTAAAACCACGCCCAGAAACCGTTGCCTATTTTGTTTTGTTTTCAGGGACAGGGAGGAAGACGACTCCGTGTCAAAATGTGATAGGCGCGTTTGAAAATTCGCGCCAGGCCCTCCACTAACACCATGTTTTACTTATTATCTTTATTTGATATTATATGTTAAAGTAAAAGCGTTTGGTTCAGTGGTGCACGTGGAGGTTTGCAATGTGAATGACCTGGGTTCGACCCCAGGTCTTACATATTTCTCATAATATTTTTCAATGCGTATTCTCATGCAGGCATGATACGAAGACTCACCATACGTCTTCCATTTGGACCATACACGCGTCTAACATAATCAAATCAATGGCCAAGATTCAAGGCGCATCATACACCAGGTCAACACATTGGCACACGATCCAGGAAAGTCAGCAAATTGCAAGCTTAATTGGGCCAGGCTTCTCAAATCCATACCTCCTAAATTGGGGACTACACCCCACCCTGGTTTGCCTTCCCTAATCTCTTTATTTATTTTTATTCTTGTTTTAATAATTACTTTTATTTAATTATGTTTATTTAATTAATTATTTTTAACAAAATACAAAAACACACAAAAATCAGAAAATATAAAAAATATAATATTTATTTTATTATGATTATTTTCATATAAACATGTAAATAATTTAGTAAATTAGGTTATAAGTTTAATTCTTTTAACAAAAAAATGTAAAAAAATATAGAATTAGGTTAATAAACACTTTTTCTTCCTTTTTAATTTTTTCCCTTTTTTTTTCCACAGTAATAATTATTTATTCATTTATTTTTTATAATTAAATTGTACATAAATTAATTTAGAGTTAAATTAGGTTAAAAGTCAATAGTTTCATAATAAACTTAAATAAAATATTAGAACTAGGGTTTAGCATTTTAATTTTAATTAATTTTCCTTTTTCTTTTAAATCTAAAAATACAAAAATACCAAAAAAAAGCATTCCTTTTAAATCTTTAATTTTAATTCCTCCTTAATTAATTCATTAACTTTAAATATTTGTAAAAGGGTCCAACGCCCATTGTTTTAATTTAATTGCGCATATTTACTTTATGTCGGTCATTGTAATTTTGTATCTCTCCCAAAGCCATGTAACTTTACTTTTCGCACTTTATTTCTTCGCATTATTTACTTTTCTGCTAAATCGGGTCCGGTTTAATTTTGGCGATGTGGACCCGCGCCATTTGTAATAGCCATAGATTTATTTTCCCGCAAACTTTATAACTGTTAAATATGCATGCAAGAATGAATGGCCTTAATTAAAATCAAGCGTAGAACACTTCAAACATGACAAGACAAATAACTGAAACATGACACACAATTCGCACACACCACCCCTAAGGTACGCCTCACTGTTGCCTTTCGAAAGGTGATCGTCGAGTAGAGGACGTCTTAGTAAGTCCTCATGATCCGGGAACCTGGCATGAGGGTAGCTTCTAAGGTGTCTTCCCATTGCTCTGGTGATCACCATGTCCCTAAAATCGAATTGACCCGAACACCTCCAACGGCGGTGCTACTTACCTCTCAATGGTGGGATGGCACTACTTTTAAAGACATTTACACAGACGAATTCCTTAGGGTAGGTAGGTTCTCAAGGATACTTGCTCTAATTTCAAAAACAAACAAAAAAAGACTTTTCACACTGACACTTTTCAAAAGCCTTCAAAAGCAAATTTTTCAAACACTCTGACGTACGAGTCGAACTGAAATTTTTCAAAGAAACTTTTTAAACCCACATTGAAAAGCAAACAAACCTTTTTGAAAACACAATGAGCAAGTATCTAAGAGCCCATGGATAACCATGGATAGAAAGGGTGCTAACACCTTCCCTTTCTATAATCTACCTCCCGAACCGAGAGCAATCTCTTTAAGGAATTTTTCTGTGCTTTTGTCCTTTCCATTTGGAGAAAATAAAAGACGGTGGCGACTCTTGCTTCCGCGACATTTTCGCGAACCAGCGTTAAACAGTCAGTTCCAGATCCACCGATCACACCAGGGTTTCAACGGGGCCAACACGAAGCCCTAGGGATATGTAAAGTTGATCGTCACATTTGGGAGAGGGGTAACGGCCAGAGCCATCAAGACCAAATTCTTGGTGGTAGATTGTTCGTCTCTCTACCAATGCATCTTCAGGAGACCCACTCTATCCGAACTCATCGCGGTCCCTTCTATTGTTCATCTAAAGATGAAGTATTACACCACCAAAGGCTGGGTCGCCACCCTCCACGAGGATATCTAAGCTGCTAGAAGGTGCTTCGAAGCTTCTTCCAAAGGCCTCAGTTACATCAGAGCCCAACCTCGAATGACCACTAGAGCCACACTGCCCTCCAGTTCCGAGGAGGTCAAGCCGCTGCCGAAGGTTGACACCATTGACCTTGGCAGTCGCTTCTTCGTGGAAGACTGTGTCGAGCAAAGGAGGAAGGCAAAGGAGCATATGGTCGAAGACGGAGAGTCAACTTCCTCTACTGATTGCAACGAAATATCAAGTCACGCACAACCCATCTTGGACAGCGACTTCGAGCTAGTTCCTCTCGGAGAAGACCCCGCCTGGGGATTGAAAATCAGAGCAGACCTCCCCGACCTTGCGAAAACGCAACTCAAAGCTTGCCTAAAGGAAAATATCGATCCGTTTGCCTAGAGTGCGGTCGAGAAGCCCGGTTTAGACCCTGAGGTCGCATGCCATCACATGACCATTGATCCTGCCATCAAGGCGGTCGTGCAGCACAGAAGAAAGCAGTCGACCGAGAAAGAAAAGGTTGCAAAACTAGCTTTAAATGACCTCCTAGAGGCACATTTTATTTCTGAATCCCAGTACACAACATGGCTCTCAAATGTAGTCCTTGTAAAAAAATATAATGGTAATTGGCGCATGTGTATTGACTATACTGATCTCAATCGGGCTTGCTTGAAAGATGCTTATCCCCTTCCCAATTTTGAAAAACTGGTCGACAACTCGTCCGATTTTAAATTTCTATCGTTCATGGACGCATACTCTGGTTATAACCAGATCCCCATGGCAAAAACAGACAAAAAATATACCGCTTTCATGACTGAGTCGGGCAATTATTACTACAACATAATGCCCTTCGGCCTAAAAAATGTCGGCGCTACTTACGAGCGCATGATGAACAGAGTCTTTCGTAACGAAATAGGCGACATGCTCGAAGTCTATATGGACGACATGATAGTCAATTCCACCGAAGATCTCGACCATGCCGCCCACTTGAAAAAAGTATTCGAGGAAGCTCGAAAATTCGCATGTGATTCAACCCGGAAAAATGCACCTTCGGCATACGGGCAGGAAAGTTCTTGAATTCTAACAGAACGAGGCATTAAGGCAAACCCCGACAAATGTAGAGCATTTTCCGAATTTCCGAAGCCCACCTTGAAGAAATCCATCCAGATCTTGAACGACATGCTCACTTCTCTTTCTCGATTCATGGAAAAGTACGCCCAACACGCGCTTCCCTTGTTCAAGCTCATACGCAAGGAAGCCACCTTCTAGTGGACACTTGAATGCGAACAAGCCCTCGTTCATTTGAAAAGAGCACGGTCATAACCGCTCATCCTATCTCAGCCTGGGAAAGATGAGTTCCTCTACCTTTACCTGGCTGTCGCCTCCGAGGAAATAAGCGAGGTGCTGATAATGGAAACTCCAGAAGGATAAATACCAAATTTACTTCATGAGAAAGGCCATGCAGGTCTCGGAAGTAAGATATCAACAAATCAAAAAAGTTGCTCTAGCCCTTGTTAATGCGGCGAGGAGACTGACTTCCTGGCCCACACCATAGTGATCTGGGCGGATCGACCAATAAAACAACTGCTCGGAAGACCAGACATGGCCATTAGAATGTTTAAATGGTCCTTGGAGCTCTCTGAATTCGATATCCAATAAGAAAGCAGGAAATCCCTTAAGGGTTAGGCCTTGGTCAACTTCTTAGCTGAAATGACCTCGCCCGTAAACCCTGATGGATCACGTCGTTGGACGATCTTCGTTGATGGCGCCTCCAGTTCGACCCGAAGCGATGAGGGAATCATACTGGAAAACGAGGAAAGGACCCTAATCGAATTCTCCCCCGCCCTATATTTTCCAACCTCCAACAATCAGGCCGAATATGAGGCATTCCTTACGGGTTTACGACTGGCCGAAGATCTGGGAGCCGAGGAAGTGAAAATCTTCACTGACTCTCAGTTAGTTGCCTCTCAAGTCCGAGGGGAATACTAGATCAAAAAGGACCAACTCACCGAATATTGGGCCCTGGTCTAGAAGATGAAAAATAAGTTTAAATTTTTGGACGTACGACACATTCTGCACGAGCATAATGCCCGTACAGATATCTTATCCATGTTTGGGAGCACGAAGAGAAGGGGAGGAAATAAATCTGTGATACAGGAGTTTCTCCCTCGACCAAGCACCCAAAGTCATTCTTTCACCCTAGAAGTATTCCCCATCAGGGACATCGATTGTTGGATGACCCCGTACATGACTACTTCATTAAGGGAAAAGTCCTCGACGACTCAAAAGAAGAGGCCATTGTCAGACAAAGAGCTTGCTCGTATGTATTAGTCAAAGGCAAGCTATACCGAAGACAATTTTCCATCCCACTTCTCAAGTTTTTCGACTGAAGCGAAGCAGAATGCATGCTACTCGAAATCCACGAAGGCATCAGCGGTCAACATCTGGGCGGGAGATCCCTTGCGAGGAAAGCCTTGCATGCGGGATACTGTTGTCCCACCATGTAGCATGATTCAAAAGAGCACATTAAGAGATGCGATAAATGCCAATGGCACGGAGACATGAATTTAGCTCCTCCTAACGAGCTTAAATCCCTCTCCTCTCCTTGGCCCTTCGCTTTGTGGGGCCTAGATCTCTCCAGCCCGTTCATTGTCAGAACCAATCAAAACAAATACCTAATCATAGCGGTCGACTACTTTACCAAATGGATAGAAGAAGAAGCTTTGGCCAAAATCACCGCCCAAAACGTCCTCCGCTTCTACAAAAGGAATATCCTCGCTCGCTTTGGCATCCCACGAGCGATAGTCACTGACAACGGGACCCAATTAATAGACCAAACCTTCTAAGAATTCGTCGCCAAACTGGGCGCCACCCAACACTTATCCTCCGTCGAGCATCCCCGAACGGAAGGCCAAGCCAAATATTACATTTAAAAACACTGAGCAATCGACAAGTTTACTCAGCAAGACAAACTCACCCAGGCCCGACCACGCGTGCATGCCTAGGCACGAGCATATCACCCAAAATATTCATAAGGGGTGAGGCTCCACTCTATCGACGAGACAAATGCACCCTCATCCCGACGTGGATAACTCGACCGAGCTCCATAGTCTTTGTGCCATGAAGGTAGAACACCCGACTCGCGATGGGAAGTTCATGTTGCCGAACCCAGGCCCCTCGAAACAAGACCTGAGTTTCGGCCCTCGCCCGATATTCACCCGGGCTGTTTGATCATTTTCCCCACACTGACGAACATACAAAAGCAGCAAATCCCCGATATAACTCTTAACAAAATAAAAAAACGTCCTAGATGGGATAGTCTGTCAACAAACATGTAGAAAACACAAGTTAAATATTCAGAGCAAACGACCAATGGCCGGAATTTAAATAAAATTACAACCACTTGGGCTGATAATGTATGAATATTACATAAACGGGAAAAATCCCAGAAAAACAAATACAACAAATGAGGTACACAAGCCAAAATAAACATAAAATCATCCTTCCTTTTCCCCTTCGACAATGGGAAACAGTTGGGCAGGATCTCCAGTCGGTTGAGCGAAAATATCTCTGAGATAATCAAGGACCAGAATCTGAATGCAAACCACATAAAAGTTGACCCCCATACCCGATGTGTTGAGCTCAACACCGGGGTTCAACACACGCATCTGATTCACGACATTCACGAAGCTCCCCTCGAAATTGACATGAGCGTCATCCACAACCAACTGGAAACAAGCAACCAATTTCGCCCGAGTCTTCAGGTCCTTAGTATGCTCCGACTCATCCTCAGCGGGTGTGATCTCAACAATTATGGCCACAAACATTCCTTCAAGACCCTCTCTCTCGAGTAACAGAACCACGCGTTCCTTGGAGAGCTTCCCCATTTCTTCCTCGGACAACTTTAGAGCTTTGTCCTTCTCAACCAAGGCCTTCTCTCTCACAACCAGCTTATCTCGGAGATTCTTAATTTCTGCCTCCTGGAATGAACTCCTCTCGGTGTAAGCAATCGCCATCTCCAGGATTCATGCTCTCTGCAAAACAAACAAAAAAGAGCAGTCAGTAAAACGAGGAGTCAAAAAATGATGATCACTTACTGCTATTAGAAATATATATACCCAAATATCTAACGGGATCCTCGCTTCCGAGGATCTCCTTGACGTTTATAAGGCTCGGGTCATATATGGGCTCCCTGTTCTTATTTAACACAGGCCTACCTCCCCGACCAACTCGTTGAACCCAAAGGATTTGAGCCACGAACGCGCTCATAGTAGCAAAACTCTCTAGATCCTCGTCTTCGAGCTCCCCCTCTCTCCAAACGTAGGAGGCCAATTCCCTGTCAAAATGTTTCCTCGTCCATTGGAACGGGAATTTATAAATCAGATTCACAGTAGGCTCCCCCAGCTCGTTTAGACGGGGAGTCCTATCCTCGTTGATCGACGGTGCAGTCCTAAAAACATTCAACATCGCCTTTGTCGAGGAGGGTTGCACCAAGATGTACTTGTCTTTAAAGTGGCAGACAAACTCCAAATTGGCCTTGAATAACTTTCAATTGCCTTGCTTGAGGGAGACCCATCCCCACTTCCTGTCAATTTTACTCCTCTGGTTTTTAAAGCAGTAAAAAAACAATGGAATAGTGGCCCCTATCTTAAGATGGTCGCAGACTATCTCGAACGCTCATATGAATGCGATACCGTTCAAATGCTGTTGAGAAGGAACCACACGTAAATGCTGGAAAACGGCCACCTCGAAGTCACAGAAGGGGAGGCAAAGACCCATATATCAAAAGATAATATCATACATCGGGATCTGCCTCCTGTCATACTTCAAGCATATCCTACTCTCCTTCCCAAGAATATATAACGACCATTCCTCCATAGCCCCCTCCTCATGAGTATATACGTCCGTAAAGACATCCTCCCTGCACTCGTAAAAATAAGACCGCCACTCCCAGGGTTCATTCGCGACCCAATCCCGATGATCCTCTTCGTCTCTAGGAGGAAACAAGCTGCCATGGTCCACAGAGGTCGCCCCCATGTCAGGCTCCCCCATTTGTTGTCCCATCTGTTTCTGCATATCCCCAGAGATTTCCAGGATGCTTGATGAGCTACTTGTCTCAACCGAGGAACTCCCGAAAGACTGTGTAGATTCACTTGAAATAACGACCTGAGTAGTATCATCTATGGCACCTGAAAAGTAGAAGGAAAAATTAAGCTTGACATCAATGCCAGAACCACCCTTCCACCGCTAAACAAGCGAAAAGGCGCTGGGAAATGAGGATCACCTCCCCGATAAAGACCTTCACTGATGCAAACTAACGGGCATGAATTGCAGAAAAAGCCTTAAACCCTCATTGAGGCACACTAACGAACATGAATTGCAGAAAATTCCCTAAGCCCTAATAGAACCCTAAATCCTAACCGCATGCATCTCTAGAAAGGAAAATGAGAAATTACCAAAACAAACAATAATGGGGGATAAAAAACTTACCAGTAATAGAAGAAAAGATGAAAGTTAGCAGCTGCGAGCAGAAAAAGTCAACAAACTTCGGTGGCCGACTGTCGAGCTAATACGAGCAGTTAAGAGAGAATGCAAAAAATACTAAATGCCTTGTTCCTCTCATATTTATAGCTGAGATAGTCTGCGCGTGCAAGACACACGCCTGGGAACCCTAAGATCGTCATCATTACACCATAGCCCTAGGCCATCATTGTGTCGCTTCGCCGGAACGTTTCCCAAAACATGCTACCTCTTCAAATTCAAAAGTCCTAACGACCAACTCCTCGTCTCTCCACAAGCAAGGCGTAACAAGAAACACTCATTTCCCCATAAGATACGCCCCCTCCCGCAAACAGATGTTAAAGTCATCACTCCTGCACCCAAAAGTAACGACTTCGGGGGCTACTATTCTAGACTGGCACGACAACTAGAATGGACCCCGTCTAATACATTTCCTTTGGTACGGCCCACACAACCATGACCCATATTTCCCGCTACCTGTCGGGAAATGTCAACAGTTTTCCCTGCCGAACCAACACTAACTCAAGATGATCAACGAGCATCCTCTCAGCCTGCCTGACATCAACATCATGTAAGCCACCAAGAATTGACCAGAGAGATGTCTGTAACTAACCCCCTCCTTGGGACCAACGGCTAGTTACGAGAACATCTGCCCGATTTCACCAAGTCCTGGTAGTTACCTTATTTTACAGACCCGCATATCCAGGCGTGAAATCAGGAACTGATGGCTAAGCACTAGGGGCATTATATATACCCTCACACATGTTAGGGCCAGGTATACAATATTCACCACTCACTACCTAATACTTTAGTTGTACCTTCTTGTTCACCCACTTACTTGATCGTCGGAGTGTCTTGTAGGTACAACCCCCTTTTTTCTCCTCTGCTTCACAGCCCGACAATAGATCATCCTCCGGCCACTTCTCAGATTCTGATCAACAGGTAAGATCACTAATAATATTAAATCATTTACTATTATAATAATTATTATTAATATGACTATTATACTAATGGTATATTATATATCAGTAACTTGAAAATACTTGCAACTAGTTTCTCAATTTAACACCCACGCTACAGTATTACTTGGAACCAAATTGTTATATGCCAAAGCATTATGTCGCTACAATACTATTCACCCATGGAACTTATATTTCCATATCTCATGCTAGTATACTACATGAAAATAACTTATATGTAGTACCTATTATAATACGGTGGGAGAAATGACTTGAGGTTTTGCGTTTGTGTTCGCAAATGTTTCGGTTTAGCAAGAGTTGCCACCGACTTTTTATTTTATCCTAAGGAAAGGTCAAAAAGCACAGGAAAGACCTTTGAGATGTTTTCTTGGGTTCAGGGAGTAGATTATGAAAAGGGAAGGTGCAAGCACCCTTTTCATCCATGGTTATCCTTGGGCTCTTAGTTACTTGTTTAGATCACTTGCTTTTGCTTTTCAATTATTTGAAATGGTGCTTTGTGTGTGGTTTTGAAAATGTTTTGAAAAGAGGCCATCGTTGTGGCAACCTTTGTAATGATTCTTGTTTGAATATATACAAAGGTGTATTGTCTTTTTGAAAAGATTTCAATGTTTGAAAGTTTGATTTGGGAAGTATTTTGAAATGTGTTGTGAAGTGTGTTTGAAAATAGCAAGGATGTTTTTGCAAGTTTGATCAAGTAACTAAGAGTTATCTATCCTATTTTACTCAAAGATCTTTCCTATATGTTTTTAACCCTTTTGACAATGTTGTTTCACCATTGCATTTGGTGAACAACCTTGTATTAGGATGTTAAACGGGACAGGCGCAGGTCATCGTATAGACCATGATAGCAATTGTGTTAAGTATTTTTAGCAATTTTCCGAGGGACTTGATCATTTTGTGTAGGCAACTAAGATAGCATCATCGAGGCACTATGATCTTTTGTTTTGTTTTTGTTTTGCCAAAGTACCCAACATGCATAACATGGCCCATTTTTAAGGTAACAAGTGGATGAAACCCTAGGGGTGCAAGTGTGCATTGTGTATTAATTTTCATGCATTTTTGTCTTTGTATTAGTCAAGCTACTTGTTGATTTTGGATATTTGCATACAAACCCTAATCTTTAATCATGGCATAATTGAAAGCGTAAATGCGTAAAATAATCTATACTATTACAATATGATTATGGGGAGGGGAATACAATTTTTGAATGGGGATTATTTGACAAGAAAATTAAAACCCTAGTTTTACTATTACATCTAAATTGAATCAAATGGCATAAATAATAAATGGACAAATATTTAAATAAAAAAATTAAATAAATATATGAAATAATATGAATATATACAAAAAAGGGTTTTGTTTATTTTTATGTATGTAAAAATATTTAATGTAAAAAGAAATAAATAAAAGATTAATTTTATTTGGTTAAGGGTAAAACCCTAATTTTCTTTAAGAAAATAAATATATTAATTATATTATTTATATACAATAAGATAAAATAATATATGTAAAAAATAAAACATATTTAGAAAAAGTATTTTTTAAGTATAAATAATAATAAAAATAAAAGTGTAATATTTTTATATTTTTATTCTAAAATATCTAATAAGGTAAAAGTATATATATATATATATATATATATATATATATATATATATATATATATATATATATATATATATATACATATATGTATATATGTATATATATATATATATATATATATATATATATATATATATATATATATATATATATATATATATATATATATATATATATATATATATATATATATATATATATATATATATATATATATATATATATATATATATATATATATATATATATATATATATATATATATATATATATATATATATATATATATATATATATATATATATATATATATATATATATATATATATATATATATATATATATATATATATAATATATATATTATATATATATATATATTATATATATATATATATATATATATATATATATATTTATATATATATATATATATATA